>VDFB02058242.1:235567460-235607043 GCA_007258455.2 Sequoia sempervirens
AAACTCTAAAAATTTCCATTCTTACATACACAAACATAAATTGAATGAAAGATGAAGTACCTCCTTAAAAAAGGTTGGATTAAATTTCCACCTCCTAGTAAAAGCGAAATACCTAAGAAAAACATGAATTATTGTGCACATATCATAGAACTATTGGGCATCTTACTAATGAGTGTCATGCATTAAAATTGATATTGAGTGATTTTTACTTCGATGATGATGATTGGTTGCATAATATTCACATCTTGCTCCTTGCCATGTAATAATTGTAGGGTCATAGTATCCTCACTATTACATGTTATACACTCATTGCAAATCATTTTTTTATCGCAAGGAGCTTATTCTCACCACCTACCTCGGATCATCCTTGTCTTGCACTTAGTGGGGGCAAGGGGCTAGATAGCCTTTTCCTAGTTTTGACATTTGTTGAATTGTCCCTTTAGCTAGTTTCCTACTTTTTGTATATACTTACCGAGATTAGGATGCAGACGACTTGCTATAGATTGACTCGCATGTGCCTTACTAGTCTTTTGCATTTTTTTCTTTTTCATGTTTATTTATGTCATTGCATGTGCATAATATAATCCCCCATAATGTTTGTTTGATGTATCTCTCTATTTTTTTGCATTCCTCTATATGTATCAACATTCTTCTCTATGTTGTAAACATTTTACCTTTTTTTGCTTGTCTTGTGTTTTCTTTTTTAGGATAACGCAAGGCATTGAGAAATTTAGGTAACTTCCATGTTGACCCGAAAGGATTTTTCTTTGTTTTCACTCTCTTTGTGTCATTCTTCTAGTTCTATAAGTATTTGGGGAATGATGAAATTTCCAAGCTTTATAACAACATTGTAGCAAAGATATACTAACCCCTAATCCATAGATCCCTTATGTATTTTTGGGGGAAATCCCTCCCTCTTTTTTCATGATGTAGCTTTCTTTCAGAAACATGACTTGGAATAGGGATTTCTGAGGAAGCTCTCATGTCTTAGGATTTAACATTGGATTTTTTAAAGAAATTTCTCACAACAATGGTGTTAGCAACTGCTTTAAAGTGGGGGCATACATTGATAATATCTTTCGACATTTATCATGTTTCATGGTGTGATTTTTTTTCTTGTGATGTGTCCTTTTCTTTGTGGTGTCATTGGGTTCGATGTCTTCCAAGAATGTGATGTTTCTTAGCATATGAATTTCCTCTTAGTGGTGATGCGACACACTCCATTCCCTAAGTTGTGAAACTTTTACTTTTGACTTGTCCTCTTTTGGAGACATAAGGCACGATGTTCCCTAAGGAGAAGACCTTACACAAATGAAGCAAGATCTCCTTGAACAAAAACCTATATACATAATGTTTATAAGTGTTTGGCATAACACAACTTGTTAACCTTTTGAAGCTCGAACCCTAATAAATTCCACCAAGCATAACACACCTTGCTTTCTAGTGGATCCTTCCCCATGTTCATATATGTTTGACATAACACAACTTGTTAAGCCCTATGGAGCTCGAACCCTAAATTCAAGGCCACCTAGAATAACATACCTTAATTTCTTGTGGAGCCTTGCCTAGCATTGTGGTGCCTTATTGAAGTTGACAGGAGGATAGCTTTGATATGGTATGGGAGCCTACTATGATTCTATCATTTTCCACCCTTTTGGAAGACTCACCTAGTGGACAGCCTGAAGTTCCTCTACCTCAGAGTGAGCATAAAATCGATATCTTAGATGTGTTTCACATCGCATTGGACAATATAGGCTTGAATCTTCTTGGTCTTTGATGTTGTATGCTTGTGTATCTTTGTCATTTCTGCATACATGAGTGTCTTGAATATCTACTTTAGTGTGAGTTTGACATGGGGTCATACTCTCACTAAAGTGGGGGAAAAATGTACTATCAGAAAAAGTATCCATTTTTCACACTTAATTTGGGAATAATTATAATAAAATCAGCCTAATTGTGCCTTGATTTAGTGTTGTAATATGTTTTTCATATTCACATTAAGTTTAGGGCCCTTTTAAACTAAATGGACTTAATTGTGCCTTATTTAGGGTGTTGTAAAGTGTATATTTACACTTTCACAATAATCTAGGGCTTTATTAATTAATTGAGGTTAATTTTCCTTAATTGGAACCTTTAATTCAAATCCAAGACTAATTAAATGAAATTTTGAGGGATAAAATTCGACATTCATAAATGTGATTTCACAACACTTAACTTTGGAAGATGTGTGTCCTAGGTAAGTGACCTAGGAACCATTCGCCATAGGGTGAATGGGTCCTCACTTAGTCCTAGGACCCTATTTTTGCATAATGTTTAAAATTGTTTGATGTGTGTCCTAAGTAAGTGGCCTAGGACCTATTCACCCTATGGTGAATGGGTTCTCACTTAGACCTAGGATCCCTCTTTGAAATATGTTTTTGGTAATTCAATGTCTTGTGATATTTGAATTTTGGGAATTAATGTTAAGATATGTATAAATAAGAGGTCATTTCACTTAGTATCACCTAAGATTTTCAAGTGTTCAAGTCCTAATAGCAAGTTTATGATCAAGAGAGCATTCATGAGCAATTTCTAAGGAATTCAAGGGCAGATTTCTAGAAGATTTATAACAACAATCAAGATTCATTTCATCATATCAAAGATGTATTGCATCATGCATGTTGTTGAGCTAATATGCTGATGTAGTGTTCAATATCTATCCAAGCATATCAAAGGAATTAACTCTAGTCAAGTTTCATGATCAAGATCTACATTCATTGAGGCCACTTCATGCTAATTTACAAATTTGTGATCCAAGGTTCAAATAGGGATTGCTAAGTTGTGATATCAATTGCATTTGTTCATTCATCATTCATTTCATGATTTATTTATTTAAAGGTTTAATTACCAAAATGGGGTTTGACCAAGGCAAACCCCTGTTCCCTAACAAAACAACATTTTTCTCTCCTTTGATGTGTGATTGTAGGTTCTAGGTTGAAGATCTATTGGAGAGAAAAATTGAAGAAAGTTGCAAAGTTGTCAAAGTTGTCACCTTTCTTGCGAAATCATAAAAAATAAGCTATAGGTTTTATTTTCGGCTTTCCAAAAGTGAACAAATAGAATCTAGGAGTGCATAAATTGAAGAACAGAAGCCAAAAATTGATTTTCCGGAGCTCTAGCCAAGACCCATTTTCCATAGGGTGAATAAGTCCTTAGTGAGATTTTAAAAAGCATATTTGGTGATAGCTACACAACTTTCTCACCTTTCCAGATCTCCCTTTTGACTATTGTTTCAATTATATTTAATTTATGTTACTCATTTGCATATTATAGTTTGCATTTTGAATGAAAGAAGGAGAAGTGCGTGTATCATGTACACAATTCATTTCCACCCCACACACCTATTTTTCTTTGTTTCAAGAATAATATTAAGTTTTGAGTTCTTGATCATGTTTTTTAGTGTTGAAACATATTCCTAGATTTATTTTTTTGGTTAGGCTTCTTGGGAATCCATTTGGATTCTTTTTCTTCCAATTTTGGTGTTGCTAGTGACGTCATTGTCTATTTGAGGCCCTAGGAATTGTTCAAAATTAATAGTTTTGAATAAGTGTGATTTCACTAAGAAAAGGGTTGATCCTAGGATATATAAGCATCTTAGTATATATATAAGGTGTTTTTTAATACTAAAACGAGTTATTTCGCTCAAAAGAGACAAGATAAGGAGTAGTTGCCTTCAATTTAAAAAAAAATTGTAGGAAAATTGTACCTTATGATTTACTATTTCTTGATATCGTATTAGTTTTATATATTTTAATCCTTTTCCTTATTTTCTCAAGATCAAGGTATTCTTGATCTCTTTTATGTTCTTGGTCAATATCTAGCAAGACCTAGGTGAGATGTATCTCCCTTGTGATCGACCACTCGTGGCTTTTTTAAAGGAAGTTTTATGAATTATGAATCAATTGATTGGGAATTTTCTTGTAATATTGGATGTATGATGGATGTAATATAGCTTTCACTTAAGTAATTTCCACCATTTCCTTATGCTTATGTTGATTATAAGAGTTGAGCAATCTACCATTAGTTGTGATGAGACTCTATCTCCTCTATCCATCATCATATTGGTGTTAACCCATGATGGTTGTGTAAGTATTTTACTAGTGTAATTTTTTTTATATTCATAAACCTTTTCTATCTTTCACTTGGTAGTGTCAAATATATTCTTTGGTCCTGATGATGTTTAGTTTCAACAAAATTGTATGTGAGCATATGATTGTGACATGTATTCCACAAGTATAACATAATTTTTTTTCTAGCTCATTTTCTTTTCTATTAACTTTCTAATGAAAATTTAGGGCATTACGATCTGATAATGATGTGATGGGTTGGTGTGAGTGGTCATGTGAGTTTAATAAGGATTATATGAAATATGTGAGTGTTCATAGTGAAAAAAGAGAAGGGATTATGTTCTCTAATTAATTTTTTCTCTAGTTGTCCTAGGTTAAGTACATAGTGTTAGAACTAGAAAGAGAATTAAATCTTGGATTTTTATAACTAAGGTATACCAATTCCATCTAGATTGTAAAATTAATAATCTTAATAGTATTGAAATGGGGAGAGTAGGATGATACATAGATCAATCCCACCACCCTTATATATTCTTCCCAAAATAAATCCTATCAAAAATCACATGTCTTTGACTAAAATATAATCTTTGTAACCTGTATTATATCTTTGAACTCATAGGGGTTGAACTCAAGTTTAATAACCTAAATTGTATCCAAATTGGACCATAAGTAGATACTATTTTGTAATAATATAATTGGAAATATTAAACTATTGCTTATGTTTTACCATATCTAGTACAACATAGAGATGAACTTCCACCAATAAAAGAGATATAATGACTAGCAATAGTTCAAACAATATGTCATAGAGGGAGAAAATTGTTGCAAGGTGTGCACCCTTGGTCTTTCTGTGTTATGTAGCGCAATGCTTGGGTTCATGACATGGATTAACCGCCTCCCATGGATTCATTAACTCTAGTGGTTCTATCAGGCATTAATAGGTCGATCTTTTGTTGCAACGACAATCGTCTATGCAACAATTGGTATCAGAGCCTAGGTCATGGGTTTGAACCCCTCGCTTGTTCTAGGGGGGATTGCTGCAAGGTGTGCACCCTTGGTCTCCTTGTGTTGTGAAACACATCGCTTGGGTTTGTGACATGGCTTAAGTGCCTCTCATGGATTCATTAACTCTAGTAATTGTATCAAGCATTAATAGGTTGATCTTTTGGTGCAACAAAAACCCTATGTGCAACAAACATTACAATACCCCCTCCAAAATAGACAACCCAAAATAGTCATAAAGTATCTATGTCTAACACAAAGGACATAGAATGGAAAGAAAAACCATGAAGACCCCTCTAGATCCCCTTGATACTATTTACATTTATCAAAAAAATGATATTTATGGGCAGACAATTTTCCACCAAATCCTTTGAATCCTCATCCTCACAGAAATAAATGATGTCTATTTTAGCATTAACAAAAAATTTAATCTTAGGTACCTTCATAGTTTATTCCATGGCCTTGTGAATGTGTTCTTGATGTTTCTTTAAGGTGTGAGGGTGGCTGAGATATAAATTGAATTAGAAATCTACTTGGTGCTCATTATCCTTGATATTGTTGTGAACTAAGTAAGTGTTGACCATGTTGGATAACATTGGTGCAATACTCAATGATTGGGCTACATTTGTAATGCTACTTTTTATCCCAAAGTTCAAATCTACCTTTGGGCATCTTAGTCCAATTCAAATCGATAAGGTCTCTACCAATACCGCAATTTTGTTTTATTCTCATCTCCTTATAGTTCGGCCAAGAGTTGGAGAAACTGAGTTTGCTAACCTCCAAATTTTCCTTAATTTGAGTTCTAACAATCTGAAACACCTCCTCAAGTTGCTTCTCTCTACCTCTAAAAAATATGTTGTTTCTCTCCTTCCAAATCCCTCAAGACAAAAAGAGGGGAACTTGGTGCCACAACTCCATTATGACATTGTGAGAGAAAGGACAATTATACCATCCTTCAATAAACAACTTCATAGAGTTAGGAAAAACCCAATCCAAAGACAACAACCGCAACACATTGGACCACACTTCCCTCGCATAATTGCAATGGAAGAACAAATGATTTATCAATTCTTCCTCCTACAATGGAAGAAAATTAGAGTTAGTATGCTTTTGAAAATAAATTTATAACTTTTAAATACTAGTTTGAAAAGCCTTGTTAGTCCTCTTTGTTATAATAAGAAAGATTCTCATTATGGTTGAAATTGATCTCTTAAGTTTAAAATTATACTTTCTCTAAACCCTATTTCTAAATTTTTCGTGAGCTATAGTTTAATTTTGATAAATGAAATTATTGTTCTTTGTTCAATTGATGAATTTAATTCACAATCAACATATATATTAGAAGAAAAAAAGGTGTAAACCTTAGTGATTATTTAGCTCACAACTTTAGGTTGTTACTTTTAATGCTTCATAGATATCATTTGCAATATATATATACATATCTATATATATACATAAATATAATTATATATATACATATATATAATTATATATATACACATACATATACATACATATATATCCATACATATACAAACGTATATACCTACATATACAAATGTATGTACCTACATAACCACATACATACATACATATACATACATATATATAAGATGTTCTAGAATTGTCACTCAATATGTACAATAGCCTTGGCCAAGACAATCCCAAGTGTATCATGTACCCTGAGTTGAACACACTATGTGTACCTCTCCTCCAATACCCATAACCCACCAAACCACCTTCTTCTTCCTTGAGTAATCTACATGCCCCCTTTCTAATTCTTCCATAAATTATTTATATAAGCCTTAAAGGGTGGTTTCTAAACCATCAGACCTTTTCACAAAGGATACTTTCTAATAATTATTTGATAAATGCATTTATTCCTTCCCTTTTAAAAAGGGGTTTTATAAATATTATTTTTTAATCTCTATTTTAATTAAATGATCATAATATCTTTTATTTTTTATCCCCCTTTTTAATTCTAAAGGGTTATTTCACATCTTTCCCTTTCCTTGGGAAAAAGTCACATAGCATTTCTCCCCCTGTAAATTAGCATTGGTCCTCAGTAGCTCAAGTTGAGTCTACAACAAGTAACACAAAAATTCAAATAATTGTGAATGTAGCACTATAAATATCACAATGAATTAATTTCACAAACATCTATAATTATATTAAATTATAAAATTTGTATCATTTTCAGTAATAATATTTTAGATTTGAATTCACAAGTTCAATTGATTTTTTTCTACACTTCACAAGCTACTAAAAGAAAGTTCTACTACTGTTATGTTCCTAACATTAACAAAACAGTTCCATCTTATGACCATCAACATAAAGGAAAGCATGTGGATACTGAAGAAAGTTCAGTTAATGGCTTTCAAAGAGCTGGAAGCAAATCTGCATCTTTTTAGCACAATGTCTGTTGAAGTTTTAAATGTGTAATGGGTTGAATTTTGGCTTAAGGGATACTGATATACATATAGTATGTATATTCGGATTGGGTTTTTTGGTCATCAATGGGGATCTAGTTCAGTTGTATCGGGAAGGTTAATGAATTGTAAATTTGTAAATGACCATTCTAGTCTTTATGGCGATTTGTAAAACTATTACTCGGACTACGACTAGGGGTTTTCTTGCTGGCTCCTTCCCGCCAGTATGTCTGCCTGAACCAGCAATATGTATTAAATACTATAAATAAAATTATAAGTGGGCTACCACTTTTGGTTAAAAAAAAAAAACAATGATCAAAACTATGCATATATATTTCTTAGGAAACATATCATGAATGTGCAATTGAAAATTTAATGCTAGTCCATATATTTAATTTCATATCTTTTAATTTTATGATTTTACATACTCCTGTAACCCCTTCTATTTAATATAGATATTAGTATAAACATGTTATATATTCTAGACATATGGAGATTGGATTCAGTATAAATGACCATTAACGTGTGCATTAGACTTGAATGTAATAAATGTTTTGTAGAGGTTCAATGGATTAGTCAAAGGAAAGCAATCATTCAATCACTATTATAATAAGTTTTTAAACCAAGATGAGAGTTCAATTAGAAAGGATGAAGGTATTCATAGGATTCTAATTATCTAATTAGAAAAAAGAACAAGCTCCACATAAACAATCTAGAACTAATATAAATTATATTTAAAGAAAATGATGAAACCATTAACATAGTTAATGGTACTGTAAATTGAATATCTAAATTGTTATACAAGCCAATTCCTTATTCAGATGTTATCTGCTAACTCACACAAGCTACCAATGATGTTGAGATAGAAGATAACAGTATCTATAGTAATTTATTTGGGATGGTATATTTACAGAGCTTCCATGTTGACGAGAACATGATGAAAGTGAATTCAATATCTCAAGGAATAGAGAGCTCGTTAGCAATTTCAATAGTTTGATTTTGCACTTGAAGAAACCTGAAAATTGATAGGGTTTTATGTACCAAAGATGCTCAACACCTTGTAGATTAGACTAAGGACATAGTAATAATGTAATCTTTGATTGGTCCATCTTCCCAATCTTATAGCAATCATCTATAGGTCGAGACAACAAAATAGAATATTTTGCAACGTCAGCTTCATCCCCATTCAAAACAAGAACTGACCCCACTAGCAATAGTATTGCAATGGAACGTACAAATTACTCTAGTCCAAGTATCCTCAAGTTGGAGCTACAAACAATGGGCGAGGCCTTTTCCATGAATTGGCTGAAAGAAGTGACCATGGCAATCTTGAAGTCATTTGGAAGCAGCGTAGAAGTAGAGTTCATAATCGACCACAGTGATCTGACATTGTTACATGTGGCCGCTTCAGTGGGAATTTTGTTATAGTAGATGCCCTTATCTAGATGTCAGGGAAAGCTAAAGTATATCCTTGGATATATGCCGCAAAAGAGGGACCCATGGATATGGTCACAGTTCTGTTGCATTAGGAAGTTGACCCACTTTGAAAAAGAGAAAGTGACAGTCGAACAACACTTCTTTGTGCTATTCAGAACAAAGCCAGACCAAGTAAAAATAGTTGTTGAATTGTTGTTAAGGAAGTGTGGATCTGATGAAAAGAAATTTCTTTTGTTGTGGGCCTCTGCTGCAGACCAACATCTAAGAGATTCTCCACTCCAAAACCTTTCTTCTGCAACAAAAGAAAAGAAAGCTTCTAATTTACCTTAGTCATGTACATTCACTTTCATTACCCATCTGCCTCTCTTCTTCGTTCTCTTAAATAAGAAAATCATCTTTCGCTCTCTTCTATGTTGTTCTGGTCAATCTCTTCTTCTTTGGTGTTCCTCTTCACTCTAATATTGCTTTCCATTCTTCTCTTTTACCTAAACATTCTGGACTTTGCTGCAAGATACCTTTCTTCACAATCTCTCTGTATTTTATATGTTCATCTTGTCTTGGGCATCTAGGATATTTGTTGATTTAAGAGGGGAAATAAATTTACTTGTAACATACGATCACACAACCTTACATTCCTAACTTGCAACTCTTTGGCTTAGCTCAGTATAGACTTTAATTTCTATTTTTATGATGAATTTTCTTGAGGAGATATGGCCTTGCGCTACATGGGGATATATCTTATTGTGAATTTCTTGATTCACTTCTACAATCTAAATCTATCATGTTGTTTATATATTATATTTACCATTCTTTTCTATATTCTATCTGTTTTTAGATATGTAAATATTTATATATAATAAAGAAGAGGAGGTAGAACTTCCATAAAAATAATACTTTTGAACATTTCTATTATATAATTTTATTTTTTATAAGCACTACATTATCAAGAAGAATGGTTTTAGTAAAAGTTTCAAAGTCTTAACATTTCTTATTCATTCACCGAGTAGTTGAAATGATACTATCTTGACTACACACAATTTTGAATCTCAACTAAGCTCTGATACCAAAATGAAAAGCCTTTTTTTTTCTCCCAAATTTGTTTAAGTATTAGTAAAATATTTAATATAGTAAATATTAGAGTTATGATAATTTATACTATGTATGTTATCACATTAGTTGTAATAATAAATGTGAATTACAATAAATGATAATTTAATATGGACTCTAAAGTAAATAATTAGCACAATAAATTGAATAGCACAATCATATAATTCAATAAGATTAACATCAAAGTTATACTTAATATTCTCATTATCTTTCAATATTGATGGTTTTCAATACTTATCTAAATCAAGCACTTGGGAAGATCACTTTCACCCTAGACAACATATGATCTTTTGATAATGGCACACTATGATTTGAATTCAACTCAATAAGCAAGACACCAATCCTCAATACAAATATTTGAGAACCAACTCAATAGGCAAGACACTAGTCCTACCAGATTACAAAGATGTGATTTTTGGACCTTCAGGACTGATAATGCATCTAGCACTTGATTTGATCAATCCTCATGCACTCTCCTACACAACATATGATCTTTTGATAATGCAACACTATGATTTGAATGCAACTCACATTACATCACTTTGATATTCACATGAAGCCCTAATCACATCATATTCTAGAAATAACTCCACCTAATGATGTATCCTAGACATCTAGATATATGAATTACATTCATGTGTTAGCCTAAAATATAAAAAACAATATCCACAAGTTGACCACACAAACACTTCAAGTGTGTCCAAACATGTAAATAGGCCAAGTCCAATAGCCCACATACTAAACTAGAAGATAGAAAAAGTGATGTAGTTCCCAATGTATACTTATCTAGTCCTAATAGTCATCCACGTGTTACAAACCTCCGCCACATCGATTCAGAACATCAACCTAGTTAATTGACCAACACAATGACCCTTCTGTCACTTCAAACTTTCTATCTAATGAACATACATTCTCGAAACTCTAGAATAGGATAAAACATGTGTAGACATACTCTCCTCTCAAATCGTAGACCATAACTTGCATTCATGAAGAAATGTAGATCAAAACATGTTACTAAAAAAATCTCTTCCTAGGTAACTTCAAACATTTTGGATCAAACTTCCAGATTACTTCTATCAACATGAATAGATACATTATGTTTCAAGCATACTATAAGAAGTCTGCTCCATTGTTCTCAAAATTATTTGATATGGTAGAAAAATTACATTTAATTATCATTGATTCTATTGGCATCACTCCTTTGACATTAATGAGCAACACTCCTTTGAAATTAGTGACAACATATGTTCAACATGTGTTAACCCATGATGGTTGTGTAAGTATTTTACGGATGTGATTTATTATATTCATAGACCTTTTCTATCTTTTACTTGATTGTGTCATTATATTCTTTGGCCATGATGATGTTTAGTTTCAACAAATTTATGTGTGTGAGCATATGATTGTGACATGCATTCCACAAGTATCACATGAAATTTTTGTTAGCTTACTTTTTTATCTATTAACTTCCTAATGAAAAATTTAGGGCAACACTATTTGAGAATGATGTGATGGGTTGATATGAGTGGTCATGTGAGTTTAATGAGGATAATATGAAATATATGAGTGTTTATAGTGAACCAAGAGAAGGGATTATGTTCTCTTTTATATGTGTGTGTGTGTGTGTGTATATATATATATGTATATATGTATATATGTATATATGTATATATGTATATGTATATATATGTATATATGTATATATGTATCTATATATGTATCTATATATATATATGTATATGTACATATACATACATACATATACACATATATATAGATACATATATATATACATATATACATATATATACATGTATATACATATACATATATACATATATATACATGTATATACATATACATATATATATACATATACATACATACATACATACATACATACATATATATATATATATATATATATATATATATATATTCTAGTAGTCCTAGTTTAAGTACCTAATGACAGTAAACAAGAGATGTAGTACCCCTCCGTTTGCATCATTATGTGATGTTTCTTTGTTTCACTGTGTGTTTTGGTGTGGTCTTGTATGGATTCAATATGTTTTATTTGTGTCTTATGAGATTGTGATAAATTAGATAAAAGTTCTAACAACTTACCTCAAAGCTTACAGGAAGTTTTAGCTTAAGAGAGTAAAGATCTTGTTCTACCTTCTTACAACAAAGCTCTAGCTAATCTAGTGGTGGTCTTATGCATTTAGTTTTGAAGGGCTAGCATCATGTTTAACTTGTATCAATTAAGTAAATAAACTCTTGGCTGCTCGCAATTCAAGAATATGCTTTATTTGTGGTGTTTGATATATGCCTGTCATTACATTTTCTTGGAATTTTTTTTATTGGTTAGCCTTTGTTTTGGCATCGGCCCTTGGGCTTTGGGAGTCTTGACCTACTGCATGCGCCACCTAGTAGCCTATGCTAAATCTAAACTTCAAGTTCTTATTGTCGTTTCTTTCCTCTCAGCCAGATAAGTTGAGTGGAGAAGAATCTAGTCGATCCACCATTGGGTCACCATTTAATTTGGCAATAAATAATAAATAATAAATAACTTAAAATGTAATGCTTTACCTATTTTTGGGAATTTGCATCTAATGATTTGGTGACCGCTTGCATGGAAAAGTGACATGTATCTGAAGGAGAACATGCATTGGATGCTTTTTAACAGATTTGTTCTAATTAAATGCGGGGGTAACTAATTGTTCTTGGGGGCAACTGGTCTGTTATGTTTGGCATGCATGGCACTGGCTTTCCGAGGGGGGAAAAAAAATAGCAGATTTGGAAAGAGGACCTCTGCATCAATCAGCCCAACTAATCAGGGGTGGCTCGGTTAAATTCTTGGCATGTCGGCCTTGAGGAGATTTTGAATGAATTCTGGGAGATAGGTTGTTTTGGTTATAGAGCACCTGGGAGAAAGAAGAAAAGCCCTTCAATTTAATCCACCCGAGATCCGGGAAGATGAAGAGGCAGAGGAAAGCATGAAGGTTTTCATCAATGGTATTCTTAGCAGGAAATGATATCATCCTCTGTAGACAGAAATTGTGAAAGACGTGCTCAAGAAGGAAAATCAACTACCATTTTGGGTTTTGGAAGAAGTTAGAATCTATAATTGGAAATTAGTCACATAGGGACATGGTTGTCTTGAGACGAGAGGACATCATCATCAGCAAGCTTGGAAGTGAAGATGAGATTGCTCGGCTTTGGAATTCTCTGGTGACATCCACAGAAATGCCCAGGTATGCAGCATTCAGTGGATAAATTATAGATTGAGTTTGCTTGTCTCGTTTGTGTTTCCTTGCTTGCATGCATGATAGATAGGTATTAATATCTTTTAGTATAGGACCAGTAGTCCTTGTCGACATGATTGGATAGATGCCCTTAATATTTGTTATATGAATCTATATGTCAAACATTATCGTTAACTTATGATGATATCTCGTGCAAGACTCTTGATACCTGTTCTATTATGGCATCAGACTAGGTGCTTAAGAAATGTAAAAGCTTATGGATTTGATTTCTTCAAGAGTCGCTGCTCTTGTGAAATAGGAAATTTTGAAGATTTAAATAACTTGCCTAATTCTTCCGACAATCTATCACAGTTGTAGCAGTTGAAAATAAGATATTGTCAATTACTAACAAAATAAAGAGCTTTCCATTGATCATGGTGACGTTAATTTCCAAACTTCAACTTGAGCGCATCTCTAGAAACTCGCTACCAAACAGAAATGCATCTAGTTTCAAAAAGAAAAGTTGAACATTATTTCTCCTACCCTTAAGTCACGTATTTGCACCTTACCTTTCTCCTTCCCTTCAGTATTGGGGATAACATTTGGGACTTGACAATAATGCAAGAAGATGGCAATGTTTCCAAATTCCAATATTCATTTTCTAATATACTTGACAACCTGTCATTGTACGGCGTTTAGAGTTGAGGCAGTGTATAGAATTAAATAGCCTCCCTGAAACCTTTGGTAACTCATCACAGCTGCAACTTTTAGACTGCAAAGGTGTAGTAAATTAAATAATCTCTCTGATGTCATTGTCAACTATTCTTAGCCGCAACACTTGAACTTAATAGGGAGCTCTTTTATGTTAAAATTTGGTCTCAGGCCTTCTCGTGGAAATCGCTTACCCCTTCTTGCATTTTAGATGCTCTTCTAGAAAATGCTATGAATAGTTAAAACTTAGGATCAAACACTTCAAAGAAGTATTAAACTTTTATTTTGGTCTGTCAGCAATAAGCCGAATCTTCTGTATGAGAATTCAATTTCATTAAACCTCAACTTCTCTCCAATGTTGAATTGACTATGCGCTGTGTATTATTTAGGCTTAATGGAGTTACCTTCTAATTCTCTATACCTAAAAGATCTATTGAATATTCTTGTCAATCTCATAACCTTGTGCATTGATTTGTCAACCGACGATGCTTATGTAGAGGAGATATTGTTATGTAGCGTTTTGTAAGCTCTTGATCTCTCCCATAATAGCTACTATGGTATGTTGCTTGATGAGGAGTATTGGATATCGAGTTATATGTTACAAATATGCTCTTATAAATATGTAATGCGATGTTTATATATATTTATATAATGATGCCTATATATACAATAGTGAATGAGAATATTTATTCTAATTCAATTTAATATATGGAAATAAAGTAGACTCCTAACTATGGAGACAATTAAGTAACTGTATTATTTAAGAATAAGAATCTTAGTGGCAAACTAGAAGTCATTTGTAATATAATCAGAACTTAGATTGGATAAAAATGGAAATATCATTAAGTTAATCGATTAGTTGTTTTGGAAATATCTTTCTAGTGTGAGATGAATGATTAATTAGATAAGAGTTGTTACAACAGAAAAGTAGAACATGAGTATACTTTAAAATATAGATATTGAATAGTTAATTTATTGGAGTTATGCATTGGATGGTTTATTGTTGAAAGAGTAATTTAACAGTGCATAGTATATTTGATATAATAGGGTATTTTTATTCCAAAGTCGAAGTTTGAAATTTAGAAGCGAAACTCTATAACTTAGGAACATTGAAAACCAAGTTAGGAGATATCTAACTTCTTATACCACATTCATGTACCTATGAGTGTTCATTAAAGATGGTTATTTAGTGATTATTAAATAAAAGAAAGTTTAGTAGGCTTGGATTAAAACCTGGAGTAGGGTAGAAATATCACCCTTATCATAAAGTTAGCTACTAGATAATATGACATATTTCTCTATTGATATACTTTAAATTTTTGCTTAGATAGGTTTCAAAAGTATCTATTTTCAAGGATGAATTTGAAAGTAATTTCCTTATGAGAATTGATTCTCTTGTAGTTACTTAATAGATGACGGGTTAATTTATCATGTATGTCTTTATTCCATTATTGGAATAGTTGTTGCATGACATATCATGTTGGTAAGTTGGAAAATTTGGAATGTTTGAGTGTATTCTTGTGGTGAATTTTGTGTGTAATTTTGGAGTTTATGATGAATTTATTTATGGAGGTTGTTTTTGGCTTTGAGTTGATGTTCATTTTGAGAACAAGTTTTGTTGCCACCTTGTTGGGAAACCCTTGTTTTAGTGATTTATCAGTCTTCCAGAGAAAGGGAAAGAAAGGTGTTGCTTTATTATTGGCCTTCATTTTTGGTTCTTTGTGAACTATTGCTCATATGATCTATTGGATGTTATGGGTTTAGCCTTGCACTTGAAAATAGTTTCGTTGTGAAGATTTTGTGTAGGATGGTGTATGTCTTGCTTAATGCAATTTATCATGTGGCTTTATATGTTGTGCATGGGGGCTTACCCTGATAGTGTCTTTTGAGTTTTGTTGCTCATAAGGGGAGTGGCTTTCAATGGGGGCCGAGACCCGGAAGAGGTCCCAGGGTAACTCATTGGAATTTTAGTAATCAAGTGAAAACGTTAATATTTAATTAGGGGTTTTGGATAGAATCACACATTAACAAGATATAAGTGAATGCCTCACTCATGGCTCAAGTGCTTGTATGGGCTTGAGATGAGTTGAGAAGGCTTGGAATGGCAAGATCGTTATCTTGTCTTTATGAAAGATAATTGATTCCGCATTGGATTGCATGTGGGGCCGGGTTTCGTAAGAGGTCACCAGGGTAACCCAAGTTGGGGGCCGGGGCCTAGGAAGATTCGCCAGGGTAACCCATGCAACATTGCGATGACACTCTTCCTTTAACAACCATGTATGCTTTGTTTCCCTCTATGTTATTCTTGGGCCTCTGGAAGCACATGTTGGAATTTGTATGTTGATGCTTTATTGGTTATTCCTTATGTTGGGCACATCTTGTGTTGGTTATATCTTGTGCTGAGATTGCCTTATGTTATTGTGGATCTTGTTGTGAAGTCTTGTATCCTTGTTTTGTTTGATGGTTATTGTTGGGGTCCTTCTTGTCATCTCTTAGCATGGGGGGTGGGCCTTAGGGTCCACGTGGTTGGGTGGATTTTGCTATGCACCCCATTGGGTCCCCAATTGTCGATCGAGAAGTGTGAAATTGTACCTTGCAGAGACTCTTGAGTTGAACCAGAGTTGAATCCAGTATTGCAGCTTTGTACTCCTTCATTTCAAATGTATCTTTCCATTTTATTGTATCTTCCCCATTCATGTTGGGAAGCGGCATTGTAATATTTTAATCCTTGATTAATGTATTGTCCATGTCCATGTTATCTTATGGTTACTGGTGTATACTTACCTTCCATGTGATGTAATGATGTTGTTGTGAAAAGTAATGCAGTCATGTAAACCTGAGGGATTTGTTATATGTAGATCATGCTTAGTTTCATTTCATGTGATGTATGATTATTATGATGTATGTTAGTACTTTTAAAAAAAATTGGTGCCATAAATGTTAGATGTATTAGTATCCTTTGAGGTTATTTGGCGGGGCATTACAAGAGAATTAAAGCTTGGATTTTCATAACCAAGGTATACCAATTCCATCTAGATTGTAAAATTATTAATCTTAATATTAATATTAATATATATATTGATCCAGGAGCATCCAAGGTGTAAGAGCAATCTTGCATCACCCAAAAAAAATGTTGCTTCTTTTCAATAAGGGTTAAATTTGGTAGGGTTACTATTTTTGTTAGTTTGCATTTATGCACATTTGGACACGAAATCTTACGCAAACCCCCAGAATGGTAAATTGAAGCCAATGGCAAAGAAATCACTTCAATACCATTTGTCATTTGAGAGATATTAAACTTTTAATTTTTGAAAAATCCTAGTAAAATTTTTGGGGTCGATTTTGAGGCACTTAGAGGCTCCGGATGGGCCTAAAAATTGGTGGAAAACAAAAGTAGTTGGCCTTTCACAAGATTTCTTGAGACCTTTTCAAAAAGGTATTATAATAGAAAATCTGATGGTCAGATCAAAAGTTATGACCCCACGAAGTTGTAATACCAAAATTAATAAAATTTCAAAATATCTTCCTGAGGAAGTTACACTTTCCAGAAGATTCTAGGGCGGTTACACTTTCCAAAAGATTCTAGGGTGGTTACACCTTCCAAATGAAGGATGTAAGGGGAGGCTACAAAGAGGACACCAAAGTAGAGTAGATGGTGGCTCCGATTTGAAGATTTGCAGGTTTATGTAATCAGAAAGCCCATGCGATGGAAAATATAATGTTGTAATTTCATTTTCATTTCATTGATAATAGAAAATATTTTCTTTCCTTCTTGCATTTTGTTTGTGGCATTATCTTTTGTTTTTGTGAGTTTTAGATTGTAAGGGGAGTACCCTTCATCAAGTGGTATCAGAGCGGGTTTTCTTGAGTGTGTAAATAGATCGCCGAACATGAGGCAGTTTGCACTAGGACTTGTGGTTGTGGGTTTGTGAGAAAAGATGCCTCCACGAAGAAACCATGTTGGAAGAAATGTTGGAGTAACAGAAGAGGGTTTTAGAGCCCTCCAGAGACAAGTTCAAGCACTGCAAGAGGATTTTTGTAGGGGAACTGATGTCAAAAGAAGAGATCAAAGTGAGGATGAGGCTGAAGATGCAGATCCATTAGAAGAGGAAGCACAAGATGTAATGGATCCCAGAGAAGTCAGACTGATTAGGGCCATTTCCAAGATTGGAAAGAGGCCAAAGATAGAAGTTTCTAATTTTTCTGGAAACCTAAATCCACAGGAGCTGATCGATTAGATCAATGAAATGGAAGAGTATTTTGAGTATGAGGAAATAGAAGACCCAGATAGGGTCAAATTTGAAAAGGAAAAATTGAAAGGCCATGCTAGCATATGGTGGAAAGAAGTCCAGTTGGAAGGAAATAGAAGAGGAAAAGAGAAAATAACAAGATGGGATTAGATGGTGGAAAAATTGAAAAGATAGTTCATTCCTGGGGACTATGAGTTGGATTTGTTGAAAAAGATGCAAGGGTTGAAACAAGTAGGAAAATATGTTAAGGAGTATATAGAAGAATTCTACCGAGTCCTTATTAGAACAGGTCATTCTGAGGCTAACAAGGAGAAAATTTCCCGTTACATAAATGGGTTGAAGCTGAGCATTCAAGAAGAGTTGAGTCTGGTAAGAATGTCTACCATTGAAGATGCATATCTGTTTGCTTTGAAGGTAGAAGAGAAGTTGAATAGGAGGTTTGAAAGTAAGCAAAGAGGTGGAGGTCACGGTGGAAGGACTAATGGACAGTCATATGGAGGTCGAAATGAAGACCATAAGAAGGGTGAAGGATCTAGTAGCAGGTAGAACCAGAAAGGAGATAACACCTATCGTCCTCATAATGGAGATCAAAGAGGAAGAGGAAGATCTGGGCGAGGACCAAGGAGAGGAGGCTTTCATGGAACCTGTTTCCAATGTGGAGAAGAAGGGCATAGGGCATATGAGTGTCCTCAACATCAAGGAAGGACAAATAGAATACTTGAGGGTGATGCATGAGTTGCACATGTAGACAAAGATGTTGAGTCTTCACATTCTAAGGATGCAAAAAGATGAGAGGTTCTTGTTACTAGAAGAGCCTTGTTGAATAAGGAGAAAGAGACAACTCAAAGGAAGAATTTGTTTCACACCAGATGTAAGTGTGAAGGTAAAGTTTGCAATGTTATTATTGATGGAGGTAGCATTGATAACCTTGTTTCGGAAGAGATGATTAGTAAGTTGTAGTTGGAGAGAAGAAGGCATCCAAATCCATACTGGATTGCTTGGTTGTAGAAGGACCATAAAGCTTTGGTAAATGAACAATGTCTAGTAAAGTTCAAGATTGGAAATTACCATGATGAGGTATTGTGTGATATTATGCCTATGGATGTTTGTCATATGTTGTTAGGTAGACCATGGTAGTTTGATCGGCGAGCAGTACATGATGGACATGCCAACATCTATTCTTTGACAAAGGATGGATTTCGTCATAAGTTGAAGCCCTTGAAAGAGGTAGAGGAAAAGGTATGCAGTAATGGAAGAATTTGTTTGGTTGATGGAAGAAATTTCCTAGAAGGTATGAAGCATGAGCATATGTATTTTGCATTGATCCCTAGAGTTGATAAAGAAGATACTATTGAGGTACCTATAGAGGTTTTAGATTTGTTGAATGAGTTTCAAACTATTATTTCTGATAATGTACTTGAATGTTTTCCTCTGGTAAGAAAGATTAGTCATCAGATGGACCTGATTCCTAGAGCCAGTTTTCCGAATAAGGCAACTCATCGTATGACTCCACCAGAGAGCGAAGAGTTGAATAGACAAGTGCAAGAGTTGTTGCAGAAGGGATTGATTCAAGAGAGTTTGAGTCCATGTACAGTACCTACAGTACTAGCACCAAAGAAAGATGGGGAATGGCGGATGTGTATAGATTCTAGAGCCATCAACAAGATCACCATCAAGTACAAATTTCCCTTGCCAAGGATGGATGACATTATGGATTGTTTGAGTGGAGCTGAGTACTTCACGAAGATAGATTTGAAGAGCGGATATCACCAAATCTGTATTAGAGAAGGAGATGAATGGAAGAAAACCTTTAAAACCAAGGAGGGCTTGTACGATTGGTTGGTCATGCCTTTTGGGCTAACCAATGCACTGAGCACATTTATGTGGCTTATGAATGAGGCATTAAAAGAATTTTTAGGAAAATTTGTTATTGTTTATTTGGATGATATTCTAATTTTCAGTAAGACATTGGAGGAGCACCTGATGCATATCTGAAATATTTTTGAGAAGCTAAGGGAGGAGAAGTTATTGATTAATTTGAAGAAATGTAGTTTTGTAAAAAGGGAGTTGGCCTATTTGGGATTTGTTTTCTCAATAGAGGGACTTAAAATGGATCCAAAGAAGGTGAGAGCTATCATTGAATGGCCTACCCCAAGGAGTGTTACAGAGGTAATATCATTTCATGGTCTAGCAAGTTTTTACATAAAGTTTATTAAGAGTTTCAGTAGTATTTGTGCACCTCTAACTAAAGCAATGCGAGGGGATAGAAAATATTTTAAGTGGACTATAGGAGCAGCAAAAAGTGTTGATATGTTGAAGAAGAAAGTTATAGAACAACCTATTTTGACACTTCCAGATTTCAATAAAGTCTTTCAGGTAGATTGTGATGCTAGTGGCACTGCCATAGGAGTTATTTTGAGTCAAGAAGGTAAGCTTGTTGCCTATTTTAGTGAGAAGTTAAATGATGCTAAGAAGAAATATTTTGTCTATGATCAAGAGTTCTACGCTATAGTTTAGGCTTTGAAGAAATGGAGACACTATTTGTTGCCAAAATATTTTTTTTATATACTGATCACCAGGCTTTGTAGTATCTCAATAGTCAAGGAAATTTGAATCAAAGGCACTTAAAATGGGTTGAGTTTTTGCAGAGTTATACTTCTCTTTTTTAAGCACGGGAGTGGAAGATCAAATAGAGTTGTAGATGCCTTAAGTAGAAGGCAAAATTTGTTGATAGAGATGAATATAGAGGTTGTTGGGTTCACTGGACTCGATAGTTTGTATCCAGAAGATCCAGACTTTGCAGAAGCTTGGGAGGCTTGTTTGGAACCTGTTACATTGGATAGGACAAGATGGTTGGATTTCTTAATCCAAGATGGAATGTTGTTTAGAGGAAGCCAATTGTGCATTCCAAGGAGTTCTATGAGAGAGAATCTAATATAGGAGAAGCATAGTGGAGGATTGGCTGGGCATTTCGATCGAGATAAGACCATTGCTCTTGTTTGTGAGAATTATTACTGGCCACAGTTACAACAAGATGTGAAGAAGTTTCTACAAAGTTGTAGAGCATGCCAAAATACTGGGTTGTATCAGCCATTACCTGTACCTGAGAGGCCATGGGAGGACATTAGTATGGATTTTTTCCTTGGATTGCCAAGGACACAGAGAGGGAATAATTCCATATTTGTGGTGGTCTATAGATTTTCAAAGATGGCACATTTCATTCTGTTTCATAAGACCAATGATGTTGTTCATATTCAGAGAGGTGGTGAGACTACATGGTCTACCGAAGAGTATAGTTTCAGATAGAGATACCAAATTTGTTGGTTATTTCTAGAGAACATTATGGAAGAAGTTGAAGACAAGTTTGAAGTTCAGTTATGCTCACCATCCACAGACTGATGGAAAAACGAAGGTGGTCAATAGGAGTTTGGGTAACCTGCTAACATGTTTAGTAGGAGATAAACCAAAGGGATGGGATTTGATTTTACCACAGGCGGAATTTGCTTATAAAAATTCTATCAACAGGAGCATTGGTAAATCACCATTCCAAATTGTATATGGGAGTAGTCTGAGGAATGCTTCTAAACTGAGAAAGATGGATAAAGGAGAGAAGAGTAATGCCGAGGCTGAAGATTTTGCTGAGCACCTAAAGAATTTGCATGATGAGGTGAAGAAGCATATCAATAAGATGAATTCTCAGTATAAGGCTAAGGCAGATCAAGAAAGGAGGTATAAGGAGTTCCAGGTAGGAGATGAAGTCATGGTTCATTTGTGAAAGGAAAGGTTTCTAGTTGGTACATACAAGTTGAAGATGAATAAGTTTGGACCATGCAAGATCCTGAAATTCATATTTCACCTGTGTTTAACATATCAGATTTAAAAATATATAATGAGGGAGGAATTGTTGAAGAAATAATAGATGCACAGTGGAACATTCCAACACCTACTTCAAAAAAGGAGGAGATAGAAGACATTTTGGATAGTCATGTGGGAAGAAGCACAAGAAACATGCAATATGCAGAGTACTTGGTGAAATGGAGAGGAAGGCCTGTTGAAGATTCATCATGGTTAGTTGAGTCTGAGGTTATCCGTCTTGGTTTCCCTCTAACTCCTAAGAAGTGACAGGGCCACTTTTCAAATTACCCTAGGTGTCTGATGTAGGAGCATCCAGGGTGTAAGAGCAATCTTGCATCACCCAAAAAAAATGTTGTTTCTTTTCAATAAGGGCTAAATTTGGTAGGGTTACTATTTTTGTAAGTTTGCATTTATGCACAGTTGGACACAAAATCTTACACAGACCTCTAGAATGGAAAATTGAAGCTAATGGCGAAGAAATCACTTCAATACCATTTGTCATTTGAGAGATATTAAAATTTTAATTTTTGAAAATCCTAGTAAAATCGAGGTCAATTTTGAGGCACTTAAAGGCTCTGAATGGGCCTCAAAATTGGTGGAAAACAAAATTAGTTGGCCTTTATTGGCACAATATTTCTTGAGACCTTTCCGAAAGGTATTATAATAGTAAATCTAACGGTCGGATCAAAAGTTATGACCCCATGAAGTTGTAATACCAAAATTAATAAAATTTAAAAATATCTTCCTGAGGAACTTACACTTTCTAGAAGATTCTAGGGCGGTTACACTTTCCAAAAGATTCTAGGATGGTTACACCTTTCAAATAAAGGATGTAAGGGGAGGCTACAGAGAGGAGTCTAGAGTAGAGTAGATGGTGGCTCTGATTTGCAGATTTGCAGATTTATGTAATTAGAAAGCCCATGTGATGGCAAATATATGTATGTATATATATGTATGTATGTATATATGTGTGTGTGTGTGTGTGTGTGTGTGTATGCACACACACACACACACACACACACACACACACACACACACACACACACACACACACACACACACACACAGTAAACAAGAGAATTAAAGCTTGGATTTTCATAATCGAGGTATACCAATTCCATCTAGATTGTAAAATTATTAATCTTAATATTATCAAAATAGGGAGAGTAGGATTAATACATAGGTCAATCCCACCACCCATTATATATTCTTCCCAAAAAAACCCTATCAAAAATACATTTTTGACTAAAATATAATCTTTGTAACCTTTATTATATCTTTGAACTCATAGGGGTTGAACTAAAGTTTAATAACCTAAATTATATCCAATTTGTCATAAGTAAATACTACTTTGTAATAATATATTTGGAAATACTGAACTATTGCTTATGATTTACCATATCTAGTACAACATAGAGATGACCTTCCACCAAGAAAAGAGATAAAATGATTAGTAATAGTTCAAACAACATGCCATAGAGGGAGAAAATTACAAGGGCCCCCTCCAAAATAGACAACCCAAAATAGTCATAATGTATCTATGTCTAACACAAGAGACATGGAATGTAAAGTGAAACCATGAAGAGCCCTCTAGAGCCCCTTGATACTGTTTACATTTATCAAAAAATCATAATTTATGGGCATACAAATTTCCACCAAATCCTTTGAACCCTCATCCTCATTGAAATAAAAGATGTCAATTTTAGCATTAATTAAAAGTTTAACCTTAGGTACCTTCATAGTTTATTCCATGACCATATGCATGTGTTCTTGATATTTCTTTAAGGTGTGGAGGTGGTTGGGATATAAATTGAACTACAAATCTACTTAGCGCTCATTATCCTTGATATTATTGTGAAATAAGTGTTGACCATGTTGGACAACTTTGGTGCAATACTCAATGATTGGGATACATTTGTAATGCTACTTTTTATCCCAAAGTTGTTTAAGTATTAGTATTAGATTTAATATAATAAATATTAAATTTAAGATAATTGATTATATGTAATCAAAATAGATGTAAATAAAAGATGTGAATCAAAATATATGATAATTTAATAAGAACTCTAAAGTAAATAATTAACACAATAAATTGAATAACACAATCACATCTTTCAATCAGATTAACATCAGAATTATATTTAATATTCCTATTATCTTTTAATATTGATGGTTCTCAATACATATCTTAATCTAGCACTTGGAAATGTCACTTTCACTCTAAGAAGATTTCAATGGTCTTGACTCTCATAGCTATGACACACACTAGGAAGAACAATTCTTATTCAAAACTCAATATGAATAAATTGATCAACACTAGTGCTCTAGAGCCATACTAAATAAAGTAAGTATTCAACACAAGTTCCCCAAAACCATGCTCAACACAACATACTCTAGAGTAATTACTCAACATGCATAACACAAGATGCTCTAGAATTATCACTTAATATGTGGAATAGCCTTGGCAAAGACAATCCCAAATGTACTATGTACCCTAAGTTGAACACACTCTATGTACCCCTTCTCTAATGCCCATAACCCACCACACCACCTTTTTCCTCCTTAAGTGATCTCCATGTCCCCTTTCTAACTCTTTCATAAATACTTAATATAAGCCTTAATGGGTGGTTTCTAAGCCATCATACCCTTTCACAAAAGATACTTTTTAATAATTATTTAATAAATGCATTTATTCCTCCCTTTTTAAAGGGCTTTTATAAATATTATTTTTAATCTTTATTTTAATTAAATGATCATAATATCCTTTATTTTTGTCACCCTTTAAATTCTAAAGGGTTATTTCACAACTTTCTCTTTCTTTGAGAAAAATACACATAACATTTCTCCCCTTGTAAATTAGCTTTGGTCCCCAATAGATTAACTTGAGTCTACAACATGACACACAAATTAAAATAATTATGAATGTAACACTATAAATATCACAATGAATCAATTTCACTTCAAACATAAATAATTATATTTTATAAATTTTGTATCATTTTCAGTAATAATGTTTTAGATTTAAATTCACAAATTCAATAGAATTTTTTTATGATCAAAACTATGTATATATATTTCTTAGGGAACATATCATGAATGTTCAATTAATAATGTAATGCTAGTCTATATGATTAGTCTCCTATCTTTTAATTTTATGATTTCACACACTCTTATAACCCCTTCTATTTAACATAGATATTAGTGTAAACATGTTATATATTCTAAAGATATATATACCAAATGACCATTAATGTGTGCATTAAAGGAATATAATAAATGCTTTGTAGAGGTTCAATGGATTAGTTAAATGAAAGCAATCATTCAACCACTATTATAATAAATTTTCAAGTTATGGTGAGAGTTCAAGGAGGAGGGAGCTATTCATAGGATTCTAATTAGAAGAAAGGAGAAGCTCCACATAAAAGATCTAAAACTATATTTAAAGAAAATGATGAAAAATAGTAACACAGTTAATAGTAATGTAAATTGAATATTTAAATTGTTAGACAAGCCAATTCCTCATTCAGATGTTATCTGCAAACTCACACAAGCTGCCAATGAGGTTGAGATAGAAGATAACAATATCTATA
The DNA here is from genome assembly GCA_007258455.2 of Sequoia sempervirens. Classification (NCBI taxonomy): domain Eukaryota; kingdom Viridiplantae; phylum Streptophyta; class Pinopsida; order Cupressales; family Cupressaceae; genus Sequoia; species Sequoia sempervirens. The sequence continues at coordinate 235,593,193 of VDFB02058242.1, forward strand.
GTAATTTATTTGGGATGGTATATTTATAGAGCTTCCATGTTGACAAGAACATGATGAAAGTGAGTTGAATATCTCAAAGAATAGAGGGCTTGTTAGTCTTGAATTTTGCACTTGAAGAAAATAACCTAAAAATTGATAGGGTTTTGTTAGAAATGGATGTATTTGGAATAAATAATGGCAAAACATATTAAACAAATAAAATCTGAAAAATATACAATCAATCATATAAACACACAAATTTCTCAACGTGCTGCTGCACCAAACATTTTTATTGCCTTAATCAAATTAATTACACCATGCCTCTTTTATAGAGGAGTTTACAACTTAACAAGAAAAAATCTAGAACATGCAAACTACGAAAAAACTAACTAAACTCTAGTTTATTTCTAATTACAATAAATATTGCTAATGCAAAACTATAATTTCTATTTATGCATCCAATGGAAAAAATTATTTTCCAACAAATTTTATGTACTAAAGATGCTCAACACCTTGTAGATTAGACTAAGGACATAGTAATAATGTAATCCTTGATTGGTCCATCTTCCCAATCTTATAGCAATCATCTATAGGTCGAGACAACAGAATAGAATGTTTTACAACATCAGCTTCATTCCCATTCAAAACAAGAACTGGCCGCACTAGCAATGGTATTGCAATGGAACCTACAAATTACTCTACTCCAAGTATCCTCAAGTTGGAGCTACAAACAATGGGCGAGGCCTTTTTCATGAATTGGTTGAAAGAAGGGACCATGATAATCTTGAAGTCATTTGGAAGCTACTTGAATGGGGCAAAGTAGAAGTAGAGTTCATAATCAACCGCAATGATCTAACATTGTTACATGTGGCCGCTTCAGTGGGAATTTTGTTATAGAAGATGCCCTTATCTAGATGTCAGGGAAAGCTAAAGGATATCCTTGGATATAAAGCCACTAAAGAGGGACACATGGATATAGTCACAGTTCTGTTGCATTAGGCAGTTGACCCACTTTGAAAAGGAGATAGTGACAGTCGAACAACACTTCATTGTGCTATTCAGAACAAAGCCAGACCAAGTTATAATAATAGTTGTTGAATTGTTGTTAAGGAAGTGTGGATCTGATGAAAAGAATTTTTTTGTTGTTGTGGGCCTCTGCAGACCAACATCTAAGAGATTCTCCACTCCAAAACCTTTCTTCTGCAACAAAAGAAAGGTTCTAATTCACCTTGGTCATGTACATTCACTTTCATTACCCATCTGCCTCTCTTCTTCGCTTTCTTAAATAGAGGTGTTCCTCTGTGAATTCTTGGGATAAGGAAATCATCTTTCGCTCTCTTCTATGTTGTTCTGGTCAATCTCTTCTTCTTTGGCGTTCCTCTTCACTCAGTCTCTGCTCTAATATTGCTTTCCATTCTTCTCTTTTACCTAGACATTCTGGACTTTGCTGCAAGATAGCTTCTCTTTCACAATCTCTTTGTATTTCATATGTTCACCTTGTATTGGGCATCTAGGATATTTGTTGATTTGAGAGGGGAAATAAATTTACTTAAAATACGATCACACAACCTTACATTCCTATCTTGCAACTCTTTGGCTTACTACATTATCAACAAGAATGGTTTTAGTAAAAGTTTCAAAGTCTTAATATTTTTCTTTTAGCTATTAATTTATTAGTTATTTATTCATTCACCAAATAGTTGAAATGATATTATCTTGACTACATGCAATTTTGAATCTCAACTAAACTTTGATACCAAAATGAAAAGCCTTTTTTCCTCCCAAATTTGTTTAAGTATTAGTGAAATATTTAATATAGTAAATATTAGAGTTAAAATAATTTATAATATGTATGTTATCAAATTAGCTTAATTATAAATGTGAATTACAATAAATGATAATTTAATAACTCTAAAGTAAATAATTAACATAATAAATTGAATAGCACAATCATTTAATACAATAAGATTAACATCAAAATTATACTTAATATTCTCATTATCTTTCAATATTGATAGTTTCCAATACTTATCTAAATCAAGCACTTGGGAAGACCACTTTCACCCTAGAAAAATTTCAATGATCTTGACTCTCATAGTTATGGCACACTCTAGGAAGAACAATTCTCTTTTAGAACTCAACATGAATAAATTGCTTAGCACTAGTGCTCCAAAGTCATAATCAATAGATGAAGTACTCAATAGAAGTGCTTCAGAGCCATGCTCAACACAAGCTTCAAATTAATTAATCAACATGCATTACATAACATGCTCCAAGTAAGCACTCAAAATTTGTAGCAACCCTTTCTGGGATAATCCCAAGTGTACTTTGTACCCTAAGTTGGACACACTCTACACACCCCTTCTCCAATGCCCATAGCCCATCAAACCACCTTCTTCTTCCTTGAGTGATCTCTATGTTTCCTTTAAAATTCTTACATAATTATTTAGATAAGCCTTAAGAGGTGGTTTCCAAAATTTCACACCCTTTCACAAAGGTTTTTTTTTAATAATTATTTAGTAAATACATTTATTCCTCCCTTTTTAAAAAGGGTTTTTAGAATTTTTCTTTGTTAATCTTTATTTTAACCAAAGGGTCATAATATCATTTGTTTTTTTATCTCTCTTTTAATTCTAAAGGATTATTTCATAACTTTCTCTTTCCTTGGGGAAAAATCCACATAACAACATCAAACATATTCCTCTACCCCAATGAATGTCTAGGATCTAGTAAAATACTTTTCATTACACTCCTAATCTTTATGTATGGCACACTATTAATTTTCTTTAAGAATTCCCATATTCTTAAGAGTGCAAATCCAAATTATTGATCTCCTTCTCTTGATAAGTAATGAAATCATAGAGCATCATACCGCTAGTCTTTCTCTCTTTCCTTTGCCTCTACTTTCCTAAAGGATTCACCTCCTTACCTTCCTCCTTATACTTGTAGCTCTAGAACTTACCCCTCCTTGGGTCAAAAGAGGAAATCAATAATCTAAAAAAAAAGAAGATGCAAAAATGAAAAAAATTGTAAATTATAAATTATAAATGGCTAAAGAACTATCTTGAAGATTAGACTAAATATGGTGAGGTTATATGAAATTGATGAATTGTTAATCCCTACCAACAATAATTCTAAATAACCTTTTAGCAAACTAATGGTATCAAGGAGTGAGTTATTGCTTTGACAATTAGTTTATATAGAGAAAATGGAATTTTTTTTGTCTCTATTAAGTATCTAGTAGCCATTTTTCTAGGGCTAGGTCCTTGCATGGATCTAGGCCTATATCATTTTTTTTTGGTTCAATCCTTCTATTATGGGGCATGCAACATGGGATAAAGAAAATCTATGTGACCTTGTCATTTCTTGCACAATTCTTTTTACCCCTCCTTATATTTAGGTTGAGGATACCCAATCCATAATGAGGCCCCAACCTTATATAGTTGCAATGGAAGAGGGTTACACTATAAAATTTATACTAAGGTAGGGGTCGCATAATGCCAATGCCCTACATGAATAGAAAAGTTACACCAAGGTAGAGAGTTGCATGATGGAAAAGAAGCATTGAGATATAGGCCTATCTATAATAGGGTTGCATGTATTTCCTACACTATAATGGGTTTGACAAAGGTAGTAGTTTGCACAAAGGTAGAGGCATATATTTAGAGGGGTTGTAGGAATAGATCTATGTCATTAAAATAAAAGTAGGTCCATATACATAAGTTATAAATTTGACTCTTGTTTAGTTAGTTTGGAGGGATCTATTTGTATTTAGATTCCTTATTTTTGGTTTAAATCTAACAATTGGTGGTGATTCTAACCATTGAGAAATTAAACAAGATCCTCTCTATTGGTTGGGAATCTAAGTAGGCTATTCCTTACCCCTCTTCCTTCGTTAGGTGAAGCCTTTGTCTTGGAGGAGGGCATTTCCTATCTCTCTATCTCCTTGGATGGTTTCTCCCTAGTTGGGCTAGGTGGTTGGTGAGGGTGGCTTTATTATTATAGGTCTTTGTGTTGCCCAATCCTTTTATAGTATAGTCGATATTAGGATTTAGGAATCTAGAATATTTATTTGGTATAAATAGATTGTATTTGGTTTCACATGTAAAAATACATTTTTTTTCTTCATTTTTTTTGCAACAAGTGTCTACCTATGCCTATACCATATTATAACATATTCCTTCAGCTAGTCTTCCTACCTCTTTTTATTCAAAAATTCTACCTCATAATTGTGGATCATCATTTGTAATACCACTCCTTTAATCATTTGAGAGTGGAGTACTCTTGATTCTTAAGTATACAATTTAGTTTAGTTTAGTTAGATAATCAACTTCAACCATACTTCCTTTCAAGATACCATTCATTTGAATGGTATTTTCCATGTTTTCTAGTTATTCCCACTCTTTACCTACATCCCACTCACTCATTCATGTTCTAATTAGGTAAGAAAAATCAATACAATCATTAATATCTCATCTGCTTACAATTACATCTATCAAATTGTCTTTGCATGAAAGAACTAAGAGATCTAATTTAAGTGAGTAGAATTTTTTTCCCTTATGTTGGGAAGTTGATACCTTCTTCTACATATATCTCTATACTATCTCCATAGTATCCAATGGCAGAAATTACTAGATAAATAATTTTTCATTTAGGTGGAATTCTTCTTTATAATTTTTTCCTTAGACTTTATTCCTTTGTGTTCACTAATAACATGGCTATCTCTCCTTGCATCTCAATCGATTCAAATATGAACCCTCTATAACTAAATAGAGATTCATTCCTTCATATTGAGAATAATCATTTCCTCCATCTCTTTAGATATAGGAAATAGGGCATCTTCCTCCTCCATACTAAGGTAGTGTATTTTCCTTCTATATTGAATAAGTAGGCATCATCTCTTCTCTTTCACATTTTTCATTCCCTACCCTCTAGGGAGGATACTAATGTGTTATCCATGAATTGATTTTATGAATTGAGTATATGTGTCAATGGGAGTATATGATGATTAGACCTCAAAGACATCACAAATGAATATTATGCCTTATAAATGAGAAGGGACATATATTATATAGTCACCATTGCAAGTGTGGCATGTTTCTTGGGTATCTTTGACATTTTATGCCCCCTTGATGACCCATCATTAATAACCAACCTAAGAGATCCTACATGGGGCATTTTATATGAGTTTTCCTTGAGGAGGTTCCTAAAATTGGCTAAGTCCTATATTTTTGGGCTTTCAAGTTTTCACATACCTCTCTTCTGGCATACCTTCTCCATCAATCCCACTCCTTCTCTCTTTCAACCTTCTAGCTTCCATTTCTCCTAAGTTTTTCATGTTTTGGCCATCGGCCTTACCCTTTAACCCTTATCACTTCCTTCTAGTAAGTCGTAATCCTTACATCCAATCTTCGAAGTCCCGATTAGGTTTTTTAAGATTTTCTTAAGTCTTGACTTGTTGCACTTCAGGGATTGACCTTCCTCCTTATCATTTACCATACCTTCTTAAACCTTAATCATTCCCCTCGACCCTCGATGTCTAATAGTACCTTTTGGACTTTAGACGTCGAGCTTCTCTTTTACCTCTTACCTTTCTTTGGTAAGAGGGATCTTGTCCCTATGACCCCGATGACTCTCTTCGAGCATTGAGATTTGATCTCCTCCTTTACCCTTTTCACATTTTGGATAAGGCGTAAGCCTTCCCTCGACCTCCAAAGCTCGAAAGGGTGACCTTTATGGACTTCATGGTTCACCCCTTCAACTTCCCTCTTTCTGCTTTCCTCCAATATGCGATAAGTGGTACTCCTAAAGCCCAATCTCTGACGATCCAATGCCAACGATGTGTAAGTGGTATGTTATGGGCCTAATGCCTGATCCTCAACAAAGGTTTCTCTTTAGGGAATTCAAAACATTTAATGCATGCAAAGGTTTCCTTTCAGTCCCGACACCTTGACTATTCTATGAATTTAACGTGTTTTTTCTTGGGAGACGCCATTAATACTCAAACCACCTCTTCAACTACCTATTTCAACTTTTGGGCTTCAAGGACAATATTAAATGCATTCTCTAACTTTTTCAAGTGGATTTTGTGGCACCTATACTCATTTATTGATGTTTTTTTATCCATTTTGGTGGATTTATGCCCATATCCCCAGTTTTATGGGGGATTTGGATGCACTTTCAAGAAATAATTTATGGTTGGGGTATGGCATGCAGGTTTTGGTTTCCCTAGCCTCTCCTTCTGGCATGGATTTCATGAGAAGATCTTTCCTTGATTAGATCTCCTTTGAATGCTAACCCTAGCTAGGTTAGGGTTTGGTTGTATTCATCCAAGTTATGCTTGATCTATAAAAGCAACGGTTATATTCTTTTTATGGGTTCTTCCTCTGGCTCCTCCGGGGTTTTTTTTGGTAGACTTATGCATTTTGCATCTTAGCAACTGTAAAGATTGGTTGTTGCCTCTACATCAATGAAATAGATTAAGCTTTCCTCTTCTCAGCTTGTTTATGTTTTTGTAAATTACCTGCATATCTAAGTTTTTGTTGTCTCTTTCCATACATGTATGTTTGAGTTGAATTTTTTACAATTGTTGCTTGAGAATATCCCTTTCCTTCCAACACCCTGTCAAACCCTAACCTTCATGTTTTCCTCTAGGAATCGACCAAATAGAGATCTATGTGAGTCCCCTAGTCCCTCTTCAATGGTGTTGTGTAATCTCAGTCAAGAAGAAACAACTTTTTCATCATGGTGTACCACCTCCCATTTCCCTTTCATGCATTCTTTCTCCCCTTTTCCCTTGTGAGTTGTTAGAGTAGGGTAGTGGTAGGATTTATGTCTTGGGTTGGACCAACACATTACACTTGGATAAAAAGAGGAATATGGCCTTCTCTAGAGATTCAACCTCATTCACACAAGGTCCCACACCTTGAGGTTGTTTCCATTATGTCATTGGAATTGCTAACCTCGTGTTCAACATGGTGCAATTTCATGTGACAAAATTTTTTGGCATGTTTGATGGGGCGAGAAGAAATTTCACTTCATCTTGTTGAGAGAGTGGTGTTGATCTCAACATTCCAGCCTTAAAGAGGCACTCAAAAAAGTACCTAGTGACTCTTCAATCAAGTTGGTAACTTAGTTTCTACCCAAAAGCATGTGTCAAAGGAGACCTTCACATTCATGCCAAGAATTCAAACAAGAGAATTTTCTAGAGGTAACTTCTAATATATTGAGCTTTCTATGTCTATAAGAATAAATGTATAGTCTTTGTCACCCGTTAGGAGAAGTAGAATCAAAAATCCATCTCCTAGATCCCAATCTACACCACCTATGAGTATATTATTTCAAGAAAAAACACTTGTTGCTCATACAAAAGAATTTATTCCATCTGGATTCACCCAGAAATCAACCCTTTGTTTCTTTTAGTGGTGGTAACCCATTAATTTTAGCCAAAAGGATGATATACTAGTCAATTCCCTCAATAATTGTGATTGTAATCATAGTAATAGCTAAATACATCATATCCATATAAATTTAAGCTATATTTAACCAACTAAGCTACAATCCCAATGAAATGTTCAAAAGCTTCAAAACCAAGCAACCATTAAATTAAGCATGAAATAAACCATGAAAGCATAAAAGAAACCTAATCTAGATCTCCAAACCTTATCCTATTGGAAGATTGGTGTTGTATTGATATGGAATGATGACCATTTCCCAATCCCTTGGATAAAATAAGCATCTGATCAAACTCCATTGATGAAAGCTTAAGCTAAAATGGATGAAACTATGCTAAGGGTGGATGAAAAAGATTAAAAAGTTTAATAATAAATGCAAGGATGAATAAAGATAGTATTCAAACGTGCAACATAACTTTGCTTTCATGGAAGTGGATCCATTTCTCTCCAAAATGTGAGGTATTTATAGGATAAAATGGTGAATCAAGGGTCAAAATCAAATGGATCAATCAATGGTCAAGATGGAATCAAGGGTGAAGACATAGATCTTAAGGATTCTCATCAATGGATGAGAATCAAAGATCACATGGATCAAAGAATCAATCAATGGCTCACAATTATTCAAACAAACACACTTTAAAAGTTGTTAGAAAGTTTGTTAGGAAAGAATATTCCATTTTTGGAGCCAAATAGAAGAATACTCCAAGGGAATATTCCCTATGCAAGTGGATGGGTGAGGGAAATTAGAAATTAGTTAATTAAAACAAATTTTTAATTGTGCAAGTTGAGGGATATTAGGATGCTCATTAAATAATTTATTTATTTAATGAAAAGGGGATGCAAATGACATTTAATTCAATAATTTAGGATTATTCAATTAAATGAGAAGGGGGTTTAAATTAAATAATTTACATTATTCAATTAAACAGGATGAAATCTTAGTGTGAAAGAGGGTGAATTAACGTAATTAAATTAATTAGATTAATAGATGAAAACGATGCATTTAATTAAATAGCTAGGCTTATTTAATTAAACAGTCGAAAAGAAGATGAATTTTAGGAAAAAAAATGTTAGTGACTAGATTCAAGTGTGTAATATCATTCAGGAAAATTTTTAATGTCTACATTTTTCCCCTCTTTGAAGCTAGGTACCTATTACATTGGTTCAAAGATTGACGCTTTTCGGATTAATGTTGTTGCTCATATAAAAAATTTAAAAATTCTTGACTTTTTGGAGGCCCCACTGTTGCCCCAAGGGAAGGAATTAAAAGGCTGGCACCTTTCCCCTTGAGAGATGGTGAAGGAAATTTGAATTTTTAGGTTTGATATCGCGTAAATATTGAACATAGAGTTCAGCTCAAAGGACTAGAAATGTCAAATGTCAATGTGAACTTGGGACTTTATGATGTACAAAATTATCAGCCATGGGCGCCTCCTTATATTTTGATATATCACACAAATTCAATACTTGGATAGAAACATTAGTAGAGATAGAAGAATAAGAAGAATGGATTTGACCATTGAATTTGAGATTGATTCAGAAGTCCAACAAGTCCATGATGCATCGAGACTTTATTAGATATAGTGATGAGATATATGATATAATCATTTTAGGAATAGAATACTTCATGATATAAAAACATAGACATAATGCATCAAAGGTATTAACCCGGAAGGGATGGAGTGGTATCTAGTGCAATGGACTTTGACTTTGCAAAGAGATACCACAGGATCATCTTTATTCACACCTTGACATACAAAACCTTGTTCAAATGTATTTTTAATAAAGTTTATAATATTTTGGACCGAAAACATTTTACAATAGTCAACAATCTACTCAAAACGAATTCCCTACACACAACAAATCAAGTATACACCAAGATTATTTTACAAGAATACCTCACAAGCACAAAAAACAAAAGATAATGATTGATGCCCCATTCCTTTATCTCTAAATCATTTAGACATCATCGAGAGGTACTCAGAATGGGTCAACAATATAAATCATAAGACGAGATCAAAACAAACAATCAATGTTATCTATATCTCTTGCCAAAGGTGTGTTTTGTTTAGGATAAGTATCCAAAGTGATTAACAATGATAATTCCCATTGTACGAAGGATGCATCCTAGGACATGTTAGTGGATGGTGGTAGGTTATTTTGAAAGGTTGTTGATATAAAGTTTGATTGGCATGTTTGATAATGATCAAGCTTTTGATTTTTTGTTGCATTCAAAGGTTCTAATTTTGTTGATTTTTTTACTTGTTTTCCATTTATGTTACCAAGGGGTGAGTGTGTTGATCAATTTATTATGGATGGAAGTTTATTGCGAGTGGAAACACAATGGGATGGGTGGTTTTGGACTTTTTGGAATGTTTCAATGTTTTCAATGTTTTGCAATGTTTTTGAGGTTGTTTTTGGTCTTTTTGAATGTTTATGTGAATGTTTATATTTTTAGGCTATGTGAGGTTGTTTAGGGTTTTTCAAGTTTTTAAAATGTTTTGGGTTTCCAAGTATTCAATTTTTTATTTTATTTTCTAAGTTTTCAAAAAAAAAATTGTTTTTTGAGTTTTGATCTAGACCTAAGAGGGACCGACCTAGGGCCTTGAGGGCTTATCAAAGATTAGCCTTGCCTATGTTATACACGTAGAGACCATGTAGTTCGACTGACTTTGACATGTTATTGATGAGATATGAACACGTGATGGATTGTTAGTTTATTGTGACAGACTCCTACAAGATTGACCTAAAGTGTCTCGGGGGCACATCAATGATGACCTTGCCTATGTTCAAGCTCAGAGACAACGTAGTTCAACAAGGTAATGTTTTTTTATTTTTGACATTTTGACCTATTTAGGGATTTTTTGGATGTTTTGGATTTTGACTATACAACTTTTTGAATGATTTTGGATTTTGGCTATATAGGATTTTGATGTTTTTGGATTTTCTGGATTTTACAAGTGTTTTTGGAATTTGATGAGGTTTTAAAATGTTTTTGGGATTTGAGAAAACCAAGATAGGTAATGTATAAGCAAATATTTTAACAAATATTTATCATGTTGGATTTGTGCGATGAGACTTCATGACACAAAATGGTAAAGAGCCTGTCAAGAGCCTATCATGAGTAGAGTTGAAGTATATGTTAAACCTTTTTCAAGATCAAGATAAACTGGAATATTTGGATAAAGTTGGATTGGATGGATGGAGGGAACATTGAATTTATCATGACAAGGATGAGATACTTCTATCTGAGAAAGATCATATAGATGCTCAATTTTACTCATGACACTTGTTTTCCAAGTTTTCATCATAGTACATGCCCAAAGCGCAACTGTAGTGGTTTTCACTAGAGGATTTTTATTTTTACTATTTTCTTGATTTTTTGATTTTTTGGAGATGTTATCCTCATGTTGAACCACCTAGTGGTACTAATGTAGAGGTCATTGTCATAACATGCCAACAATATCCTACTTGAAGAAGCTTCTTTGCTAAGATACAAGCACTTGAATGCAACTTTTAGAACTCTAATCTATCTTGTTGGTACCAGAATTAACCTTGTCTATGTACGCACATCATGATAGAGTTCCTTCAGAATCCTTATGATGAAGTGTAGTTGCCAACAAATGGTTAACGTGAGAATTGGATCACATGAATGGAATATGAGATGGATTGGTCAATGGTTTGGAACCTTTGACTCTCCAAACTTGGGAAGATGGGAAATGACAAGTGGATATGGTGGCTTTCATGAAATTAGAACCAACCACTAGATATACTTTTTTACTTGCTTCAAAAGCCTACTTTTTTATTTGAGGACACTTTCGATGGATACATTTCCCTTTTTATTTTTCTCCATAGTTTCTTTGACTAATGGAGTTTTGGAGGGATCATTTTCTTTAGTTTTCTTTCATTTCCATTTGCATTTTCTTTGTCCTTTTTGCTTTACTGCTTCATTTTCTTTTATGATCTTCTCCTTGTTTTGATAGGAATATTTCTTTTACGTTGGTCCCAATTTGAGTATGAGATGATGGGTGGATGACAATTCATGATACGACTAGTTGTAGTGTTGACAAACTTTTCACCATAAGGATCCTTCATGACCCCTATGTAGATGTTTGCATTAGACAAGATTTCCCCTGGCATTGTGAAGGTATTGACAATACCTAATCCTCTGCCCTGATAATGTATCCTCTTATCCATAGCCACTAAATATGAATTTTCATGAACACATGATATTGCTATGGGTTCCTTTTGTTCAGGAATATGAATTGTTTGCTATGATTTTATGACATTGTTATCTATTGATTCTGCTTCAAAAGATGTTGGTGTTGATTCAGAAGTTGTTGATAATGCACAATCACTATAAGAATCAAGACTCTCAACCATTTTTTTCTCTTGTCTGTTGATGTCAAGAGTAAAGGATTCTAGTTGTAGATGAAGAATGTCTATATGCCCCTCACAAGAAAATATCTCATGTAGTGTCTGATATATCCTTGAATTTTTCAAATGGATTGGAAAATATTCATTAAGTTATGATAATACTTTTGGGATATAAGCTCTTGATATTCACTTGATTTAGAACCAATCCCATTATATTTAGGAGCATTGTCTTGACATGACTCTTGGGTGGATGATACATCATTGGTAAAAGAATCTTCACAACATTTTGTAGGTATGGCTGCAATAAGGGATATTTCCTGCTCCTTTGGAACTTCTTCAATATGCCCAATCATTGATTCATATGTGGGATAGATATCACAATATGAAACATATTTGATGTCATTACAATATGAAATATTGCTAGAAACCATTGATTGGCTTGGACTTTGTTTTAAAATAATATCTTGATACGTGTCTGATTCCTCATGTTGTGATGAATGAATAACACGAATGTATCCCACCATGGTATCATGGGTATGGTTTATGTTATTTGAGGTTGATTCCTTTCAAGAATTTTTTGCTTTTGTATAATCAAGCATAGGGTTTGTGTAAATTTTTTAGATTTTCATTCCTTTTTTTTTTTGGATCAAAATCAATGTCTCCTTGTTCAATAAGATCTTGGATTAGATGCTTAAGTCTAAAATAATTTTGTGTATTATTACCTTTGTATCAGTGAAATTCACAAAAATTATCTTCTCTGTAGCTAGGAGGTTTGACTTGTGGCTCTTGATAGTTTGAGAAATATGGGAGTGTGATAAGATTAGACTATATCAACCTCTTCAACACATCTTCCATAGGTTCCCCTAAGGGAGTGAATTGTTGCTAAGGAGCATTTTTTATTCTTTGTGGTCCACATTGAGTTTTTGCAGCATTAATCATTGGTTGATTGTTTGTCGGTTGCATGCATGGTTGTTGTGTGTTCATGAGTTGGGTGTTGGATTTCCTAGGAGCAATGAGGACCACTTTTGCATCAGCAACACCATCACTAGTAACATTTTTGTTCTTGGCCAAAAAGCGGGGCTTGTCATTAGAACTAGTGGAGGGTCAGTTGTCTTTGTATGTTTGGGTGTTTCCTTATGCAATAAGGGCTCTTTCGATATTGAGGGCCCTAGGGATAAGCTCATCATAGGATATGACACATTACATATTTAATTGAAAGGATAGGTCCATGTAAACATTAGCAATGATGAATCCTATCTATTGCTCCTCAGGAATAGGCCATTTTCTCTTGCTAGCTCTTTGCCTCCACCACTATAGGAAGTTTATGAAGGATTCACCCTTGTTTTGTTTGCAGTTGTATAGCTCTTCCAAGATCACATCCATGTCAAGGTTATAAAAGAAATGATCTATGAACCTATTCATTATCTCTTGGAAGGTTTGAATTCCTATAGGTAATTGTGAGAACCAATCAATCGCTGGACCCACCAAACTACATGGGAAAAGATGTATCAAGTATGAATCATTGTAAGCAGCCTTCATACGCATTATGTGAAACTCTTTGATATGGTCAACCGAATTTCCTCATCCTTTATATTTATCAAATTTTGGGACTTTGAATCCTGGCAGGAAAGGTACCATCTTGATGCTCCTATCAAAAGGGTAGGGACACAAGCTCTGTTGCATGTGTGGTTTCTTTCTTTTTCCCATTTGTATGTCTTGGATTTGTTGAGTGAGTACCTTGAGCTGTGAGGATCATTGTCTTATATATTTGTTGGAGGAGCATAACTAGCATACTATGGGATCATTGTCTTATAAATGTCATATGGTGTGTAGAGTGGAGTTTGGTATTGTGTGTGTAGTGGTGATAGTGGGGGAGGTGTATATGCTCCTTGTGCAATTAGATTCACAATGTTTTGTTGGGGATTATAATACAAAACCTATTGTTATTGCATAAGCACTTGTTGTTGGGCACATTGTTGTGCTAGAAATGTTTGTTGTTGGGTGTGTTGTTGTTGCACAATTCAGGCTAATTTTTGAGCTT
>VDFB02058242.1:235607143-235654100 GCA_007258455.2 Sequoia sempervirens
AAACATATGCATGAATAAAGAATACCAATAGAATCTCACCCCATATTCACCCGTTTTCAGTGCAACCAGGCCCTCATGTATCTTTTCAGCCAAATATGATCCAAAATCATAGTCTGTTGCATGTAGGATGTTGGATATGAGCAGCCATATACATTTTGGCCATTGGCATGCTTGTAGATGGGTCAAAACCTAAGACTAGGCATAAAGAATAAAAATTCCTGGAAATAAGTAACAAAATAGTTGATGGGGAATGGATCTTTATTTGATGGACCCAGAATGATCTTCCCTTGACCCTTAATAGATTCCAAGAGGTTCTGCAATACTGAAATCTTAAATGTATGCCTTACGCTCTCATATTCCGTTCTAAGTTCATTTTCATCAATATTTATCATGTCTTCACTCCACTCAATCAATTTGAAGACCTCAACAATCTCATCCTTGGTAACTTTAACCATTTCAATTTTATCAAAGGTCCTTACAGTTCTAGAAATTGGGTCATAGTTTTTTGCTAATGCCTTTAGTAGGTCAACAACCATATAAACATTTGGTACCACCACTTTTCCCAAATCTAACCTCCAAGGGGTGCCAATAGGGATGCCACAGTTTCAATTGCCAAACTAGTAGTTAAACTGTGCACATCAAGTATATGATAATGTGACATCTTTAATAGTACATTGTTTATTAATAAGCCCATCCATAATTTTTGTACCTCAGTATAACAACTAACCCTTAGGTTTCTCAGAATTTGAGGGTTTTAATTGGTCATTTAAATCCTAGACCAAAGGTCTAATTGTAGGTTTCGACCTAGAAGCTTGGTCCTTTAATGCAGAGGCTTTGACTTTAGGTGCCATAGTTATAGGGTTTTAGCAAGGTAGGGTTTCTCTTACAAAAAATGTAGGCTTATAGCTAGGGAAAGGGTTTGATTCAAAAGACTTAATAGAAATTCCATTCAAAAGAAATGCCAAACCTTAAAATAAATGTAACAAACCAAAAACCCTATTGATAGAATGATAGAGCGAGGAAACTTTAGCAAATTTTAAAACAATTGCAGAGCAGAGTATTGATTTGACTTACAGTTTTGCAGATGCCTTGATAACCCTAATTCCAAACCCTGAATGAGCTTGAAATTCATAGTGAGAAATCCTTAGACATAGTGAATGCTTTAACAATTTGAAATTATGCTTTAAAACAAGTTTTTACGGCTTTAAATACTTTAATTTAGTATTTCAACTTCATATTCGCCATCACTACTCACTCGTGTGAACCAAAACAACTCACTTGACATTAACTCAAATTTAAATTCTAGTTGTTGATTCTACAATGAGATGGCTTGCTGAACGGATCAAATCCTGTCAAACAAGTTTGAAAATCAAGTCATCTCATGGGCTCCACCATCTCCATAAATCCATGAAAATGACTAGGTGTCTTCCTCCCCACTTCCCCATTGGGTTTAACCCATGTACATCTCTTAGCAATGAGGAGGAAGATTAAATCAGGTGCCCTCAACCCATGTGCTCTTTACATCTCAAGCCATTGGCCTTAGTGCATAACCTTTGGACTTGACGAACAACCCAAATTAAAATATCTTGTCCACTTTTAAACCATGTGAAATTAAAAAGGTCCTTTAGTAGCTTGGCTATTAATCCCTTTTAACATTATGCCAAAATATTTACAAAAATATTTCATGTCGTCCAATAGTTACTTGACGGTCAAGATTATGTCACATGGCACCTAACCGCCTCCTCACTGAGGGATAGGAGATGTAGGTGGCTCCCCCGCGGGCTGGCGAGGAATGGTCAGGATGCAATCATGTCACTTCATAGTAATCATTGATCACTTAAAGTTTGATGTTCGCTGCTTTTGAAAGACGGCGGGCCCCGCTGACTGCTAAGACATGTGGCTCCTGCCTGCCATCCCATCTGAATATTTTAATGGATATCAAATGATCAGACCGCTTGCATTTAAGCTTCAATCTGCACGTGTACAAAGTTAGTAACTTAAGAGAGGGACCCGACTAGGTTGACAAGTGATGGGGGCATAAAATTATGACCAAGACTTTAGGTCAATGAGAATATTGAAATCCAGACTTAGGAACAAGGCCAAATATTAAAATATTTTGAACCCACATAATATGCACAATATTTAAAATGATTTGACGGGTAATAACCGAGAACATTAGGCACAAGGGGCCTGTGAGTAAATGGATTTGATGGCTCAAGTGACAACTTGATGAACTAGGAATGGGTGATAACTAGTTGATAGTGAATTAGAACGTATGCAAAGGATTGACACTTAGGGTTTTTAGATGGTTTAAGGCATACACATAAATCTTAGAACATGATAACGACTGAAATCCTAAGCCTTATGACATGCCCAGATCAAGAAAACAACCAGATTTTGCTACAATTATCGATGGAACACAAAAAAATTGAGGGGTTCCACCAGGACCCAAAATTTTTCCCTTCATTATGTGATAAAAGGGTTGTGTGTATATACCTAGTTTCTTAGTAGGAGACTTATGATATTTCTCTTTGATGCTTATCTCTTCAAGCTATCAATGAGATCTTGCATATGATTCAAATTAATGCATTTAGCTATGACGTGACCTTTAATAGTACAATATTCACAATATTTTGTATGCTTATACCATGTAGGTTCAGGTTGATTTCCATCAAAGTTTTTAGTCATTGGGAACTTTATAAGATTAGCCTAGGAAAGTCTATGGAATATTACTTTAATTGGTTCTACCAAAGGGGTATACTTGTTTTTTACCTAATTATTTTATCTAGGTTTCCCTTGGGGGATAGTGATCTAGTGTTCCAAACTTTTTGCCATTGAGGCATGTGTTGATCATTAGATGATGTGGGTTGGATGTTTTGCACATGTTTGGTATCAATTACACCATCATTCACAACATTTTTATTTTAGAAAAAAATATAAATTTGTCATTGGATTTATTGTTATTGTCTTTTATGTCTTTGTAAATTTTGATTAATCCCTTAGAAATTAAATTCTTTTCAATTGTTAATCCTTTGTCAATGATTTCAGTAAAAGAGTTGACACATTGTAATTGTAGGTGAAAGTCTATTTCTGAATTTAAATTTTGGACAATTTTTTTTACCAATTGTTTATCAGGAATGTGCAAGGGAAATAAACTAGATATATTTCTTCAACATTGAAGGAATGTGGAAAAAATTTCCTTGAGTTTTTGTTTAGTGAACATTGCACAAATTAAGCAATGCAACTTCACTTTCAATGTTTTATAAAGAATGAGCCACAAATATTTTGGATAGATTTGTGAAGGTAGCGATTGAACCATGGGAAGGTGTGTAAAAAATTATAATTATTTCCCCCCAAGGCTCCTAGGAAATAATATCATAAGGTATACATCACTATAGGCACCTCTTGGCATGCTATGAATAATTCCTTGATGCATTCTCTTAGATCACTCTTACCCTTATATTTGTCAAATTTAGGTATTCCATAGTTCTTAGGTAAGGGGATGGCTAATATAGACATATCAGAGGGATAAGGACATATATATCCTAAAACCTATAATTCTTCTTAGGTTGTCCTACTTGAAGCCCCTAGATCATATTCTTCATATTTTATAGTTCTTGGGAAAGATCAATGTTATTAGATGGGGTGACATTTGTGTGTTGATATTTTGGTATTAGTAATGGGGTGTTGAGATATGATTCATATCAAAATTATTTGGGGATTAAGAAGTGTTGGAAATGTGTTTATTGGTGTGTTGATATGTGTATACATGGGATACATTTTGTTGGATGTAGTTAGCATTGGTGGATGTGATGGTTGTTTGATAGATATGGTGGGGTGAGTGGATGGATATGTGGTGTTGGTTGGAATGTTTATCCCTAGTTGAGAAGAAATTTTTGAGCATGGTGGATTGAATGTGAGGGGCGATAATTAGGGTTTAGTTGGGATCCCCAAATTCTATTCAAAGGATGAATGGAGGATGAAGGGGTATTAGAAGGATCTTTCCTTCTAATTTTTGAAATGTCAAAGTTTGATGGGTGTTAAATTGTCCCTTTTTTTTACATAGACTTATTCATCATGAGGGGATGTTGGTTTCCTGGTGAGGTCTTTTATGGTAGCATTCTCTTGAGAATCCATCTTTTCTTAGCTTGAGCTCTAGTGATTGTCATACATGAAATGAACTCCTTTAGATGAAGTATTTGGATATGGATGTTTAATGGATAGGTTTGATGGTGGGAATGTGAAGACTTTTTGGTCTTAGGGTTTTGATTGGGATAATGTTGTGATTGATATGGGTGATTGATTAAATGAGGAATCTCAGAATATTATATTGATGAGGACTTAGAATGAGGATGATTTTTTATTGATGGATGTTTTTATGGATGTGAGATACAAGACCAAACTTGCATCAAAATAAATAGTCTAAATCCTTAGGATGAAGGGTTTTTTTGGTTGTATCCTTGTTTAATTAGGATATGCAAGTTCTTAAGCAAGATTGGATAAGGGATTTTTGAAAAAAATAACTTCAGGGAGCCAAATCCTCAAGCCAAATAGTCCAAAATGAAGGTATAACTTAAAATGCTAATAAGGATCTAGATTCTAATTTTGATTTTTTTTTATTTTGTGTTGATTGGGATGTAGATTGGAGGATGGTCTAATTGATTAAAATGATGTTGCTTTGTGATGGGAGAGGATTAAGATTAAATAAAATCCAAGGTTCAACAAAGTGAACGTGGGATGAAAAATGGATAGGAGGATGATAATGAGGACTAAGATGGATTAATGGAGATGATGAAGGTATAATGTGGCAGAAAATTGGTTAGGTTACAAAACTAAAAAAAATGATTTTATGACCAAGGGGGTTTGCAAGAAATTGTTCAAGGTCATTATTTTCAAAGCAAAGTGCAAGTGCATCTTTATATCTAGCACAAGTTTAGGTTTGGACAAAGGCATTGTTTGTCAAAACATAGGTGTGGTTTTGGATAGAGGCACCATTTGAAAAAGCTAAGGTGTATTTTTGAGTGGAGGCACAGACACAACTTTGCAAATTGAAAGTGTAACTAGGTGTGACAGAAGCATGATTCTACAGTTAGGTAGTTTGGAAAGAGATATGCACACACAAAAAACACATTGGATGACTGACGCAAATTTTTTAGGGTAATGGACCTTATGTGCAGGATCATGATGGGCCAAAAAGTGGCGATATGATGGGTTTTTGTAGGGTATGTGGCTGACGACTTTCTTTTTACCTAAAATTGATGAAACGAAAAGGGTTTTAAAGGAGATTCTCAACTTTCCACCAATATAAATTATGCTTTACTTTGAATTTAGTAAATAATTATTATTTATTTTCTATTTGAATTGTAACTAAAGTCCTGATTGATAGGCTGATTGAAAAAAGCTTTCAAAGATTTCATTTTTGAATCCAAAACACATTTTATGTTTTACATTATAGGGATTAAAAAAAAAAAAATGAATTCATGAATTTTTTACCAAGTTAAGGTTAGACAAGTTTTTTTATTTTTAAAAGTTGTAATAAAAAATCATAATTAATTATTTATAAAAATTACAAAAATATGCATCACATCGTGAAATGAGTCCTCTACTTATATCTAAATCTTATAAAAAATATTATCATTTTATTGTGGTTAGGTGGTGACATTTACACTCCACTTCTAATTTTTTCCTGAAATTTAAGTACTCTGCATTGAAATTTCAAATTTTCACCAAATAGATTTTTTTTTTTAAATAAACCTAGTAGTTTAGAAACTAAATTCAATTTGCTACAAATTCTATTCTTATACATATTTTTGAAATAATATAGATAACTTATTCAAATTTTTACGTCAAGTTGCCTAACTCTGATTTTTCTAATTTTTTTGCCACTTAAGGGCCTATTTTTTCCATGATGATCCTGCACATACCCTAATAAGGTTTTTTAAATAATACATGTTGAGTGTCTTATCACTATTTTAACACATGAAAATGCATCAAGCACATTAGCACAATCCTAAAATTTAGTCAAGTTGGAGTGTAAACTTAATGTGGACCCATCCATAAAAGCCATAATACCTTCAAATGGATGCGTAACTAGGGTATGCAAAGGTCATGTACCACCTCTACACCCATTGGCTTGGAAGGATAAGGACCTACCAAGAGATTTATATCACCCCAACAAGAGAAAATACATGGTGAGAAACTTCGGGCATGATACTGTATCCTACACCACACTAAGCTATGGTCAAATGGTATTAAGCTAGGCTATAAAAGCTCTCTAAGGGACTCCTCTAAATACCACAAGGGTACTTGAGGCATAATCATGAACACTAGTTCATGGCAAGAATGGATCAGAAACTTTCAGTGAGAAATATCATACTAACCCCACACCTCTCGTACTAGAATCATCCAGACATCCAGGCTCCATTAAACATAATGCAACTAGATTGGGGTACAACTTTAATTCTCCCCCTTTTATATACCCCACTCATAACATGTGGTTGAGGTCATCCCTTGGGGTGATGAAACCTCCAAGCATGAATCCTAAAGGGAAGGGAAATGCTAGGTGTTTGCAATGGGAGAGCATATCACACAAAACTAACAAAGTACTAGGATCTAATCTAAAACATAAATGAGGAGATGCAAGATTTTTGATCCTTAGAATCACTCTAATTGCAAGGGGAGAGCATATGTCTATACAAGCCTCCAAACAAAGAAAACAAGAGTTCTTTAAACCACTGCTTTAACTTTAGTGCCTAAGATTAGTGAAAATAAAAAGTATCTTAGAAAAATGAATATGCAAAACCATAGATTAGTAGTCTCAAATTCTAAGTCTTAGACAAGCATAAACTAGTTGCACCACTTTTTAGTCAAAATGTTAGCTTAAAAACCCTAAAAATTTGAGAAAATATGATAGATTGAAATAGAATCACAGTTAGTCACAACAAAAGTGCAATAGTCAATAATAAAAGCATCAAAATGTAGAAAGCACAGTTAAAAAATTATACCTAACAAAAGTGTAGCTTAGTTGAATAGAGATGCCAAAATTTGACACAAAGGCACCAAAATTCACTACACAAGTATCAAATGACATAATGTAGGTCTCTTGAGTCTCTACGGAAGTGCAACTAGTTGAAATGGAGGCATGCAAAATCTCTCCACAAGTGTAGTTTTATAGAGACCAAAAATTTGCAAGATGGGGGTTAGGAAAAATTTCTTTTTATGCTAAATGCAACTACAAATCAATGAAACAAAAACCTAATAATGTTCTAAAAGCCTAGAAAGTGTTATTTTCAACAAAATCAAGTCTCTAGGGTTAGTATTAAAAAATAAATAAATTTAAAAACCCTTGTCTAAATGCAACTTAAAAGAAACTATAACCTTAAAAATAGCAAGGGTTAGTACTCTTGCAAACGAGTACAAATGTGAAAATAACTTAGCTAAAAATTAAAAAAATGTTGAGAAAAACTAGGGGTTATATTAAAATATGCAAGGTTTTACATAAAATAGAAACATGGCTTCTTGAAACACAAGCACCAAAAGTCGTTATACTAGGCATAGAAAGTCGCTATGCAAGCAGAACTTGGTGCAACAAAGGTTCTAAAAAGCATGATATAAGTGTGACTAGTCATTGCAGAAGCACGGTTCACAGAGTCGCATGGAATCAAAACCTGCAAGTCAAATCTCAATAAAAAATCACAAAAATGTTAGAAAAAAGGATGTGGGTCCCACCAGTCATATCAAAATGAAGACAAGAAAATGAAATAAAGCACAAGAAAAAAGATAAATGCATAAAAACACAGATCTTTAACCTCAAACTATCTTCAACTTCATGATTAAACTAAATAAGCATGCACCCAAAATTCTATTGATATGCTCTTTAAATTGATGTAGAAATGTGAATTGCTCTAATGATTTTTCAACATGATATTTTTATAGACTAGTACTTGCACCTAAAGGAGGTTCAAGGATTATGTTGATAGAAAACTATATATATTTCAATTAATAATAAATGCTAAATAATGGAATAAAATAAACTTAGACAAATCTAGATTTTTTCCAAAAAAAAATAAAATATTATCTGATTATGAAATATTTGCATACATATTTAAAAATTAAAGCAATGCAAATGAAAACATAAATTTACCATCAAATTGACAAAAAAAAATTGCAAATGGAAAAAGAATGTTCCCATCTAGTTGTCAAATCAATATTTATGTGGTTTTTAAGTGATAAGTGATATTTTGGAGGCTTTTACCATTAAACATCAGATGCTTTACCATTAAACAACAACTGAAACTTGTTTTTCGATGAATCGACAATGATTTGCAAGTGTGAGACTTGTTTTAGGCTCAAATCTGACACTCTATGTAGCCCATCGACTAAAAATGTACTTGATAAAAATGGATAGGGAAGGATTCTATTTATAGAAGGAGACTCAAATGTATGGAGGGTTAAGATCTTTCTGTAAGATCAATGGCTTATGTTGAGAGGTGCTCTCAAGCAAGTGGAAGAAGACAAGTGTCATGTGAGAGTTAATGAAGAGTGGAGGCTTAAATGAGGGTGATTGGATAAGATTTTGGAAGATTGTGATAAGATCCCAAGAGAAGAAAATCTTCGATTTTTTTCTCATTTCAAGGGAGGTGGAATTTAAAATTTAATTATATGGAGAGGAGAGAGATAGCCCCATACAAGGTCAACTTAAAAAGTGAAATTTGTCTCAAGTGGATTTAATAAGAGACGGGCGATGATTTATTGGGTGAATGTGAAAGTAAGCATGTGAGGAGGAATGACACATGGCCAGTGGTGAATTTAAAATTGAAGAAAAGATTAAGTGACGATTAGAAAAGGACAATTAATTAATTAATGGGTTTTTAGAAGAAATAGATGGTGATGGCTAAGATTATATTATTTTAAATAATTTAACCTTACGAAAAATAAGACAGTAGGAAAATTTATTAAATAAATATTTAATTAATTTAAAAGAATGATAGAATAATTAATTAAATAATATAATATTTAATTAATTATAAGAATGACAGAATAATTAAATAAATAGTGAAATATTTAATTAATTATAATTTAGAATTTTAATTAATTTATAATGTAAAATCAGATTTGAGGTGTGTACAGTTGCTACTACTTATGCCTGTGGCTTTATAGAAACCATTTTAAAGTCCCTCAAAATGTGCATTGCACCCATTAATACATGACCCAAGTGACACTTTTAAATCAATGATTAAAAATGGGGCTACCTCAATTACCTGCACTGTGACAAACATGGAGGAAACAAAGATGTCGGCCATGGTAAAAGAAATTGAACGTCTAAAAATTACTAAGGACCATGGCCTTGCAGATAATATGCATACAATTGTGCCTCAAAACACAGTCACATTGCTGCCACAGTTTATATTAATCGGAATAGTAGAAGCCTTTATGGGAGTAACAAAATTGGCTAAAATGGAGTCGATAATGGACACTGGACACTGGCAGTTTGGTAGTTGCAGTTTTAATTGAGGTCCAGAGCTTTGTTTTCCTTGACATGTTCATGGCGATCTAGACTACCTTCCTCAAAGTAGTTGGGACCAATGTGTTAATGCTTTTGTTCTAATCGTGTATGATTAGTAATAGTACCAGTGGTTTTGGAAAAGATGTCACACAATTTTAAATGGATAAATACTAAGGACAAAATTGTGGATCATATCTGTGTGAAGATATGCGGTTAAACTTAATCTGAATTATGAGAAATTGACATATTAGTAGCACAAAAAATGAAACATTCAATCAGAGATGACTTCAAGGGAAGTATACATTGAATTTTATCAAATTCTTATCAGTGTTACATATGTACCAATTGTGCAGTGACGTCATGTTGTAGTAATTTATTCAATGTTTGAAAAATGTGGATAAGTTCCTCAATTATAGACTCGACATTGAAACATAGTGCTTATTGGTGTTTTCAATGTCAACTCAGAAAAAAATCTATAATTTGCGTATACCATGTGAAAACATTTTGAACTTTATTGGTGATATATCTCTAAATGGCAATTATCAAAGTCAAATAAGTGGTTCCGATCAAAGATGATGCGTTAACTTATTTGGTTCTTGGATAAGTTGTTATACACGCATCATCTTGTATACCCTGCTTTAACTTATTTGGTTACAGGTATATTTTGTTTCATATTTCAATTTTTCTAAATAAAAACATGTGGGGTATGCATCTGAAAATGTTATGGTAAAACATTTTGATAGTTAGGTCGATCATTTTTCTAAAATTCTGTATTGGGTGGAACATTATGTTGCATATAAGTATTTAAGGAAGCCATTTGATTATATATCCATAATTGTTTAGTATGTATTTGATTGTATGAGAGTTTTTCCCTATTTATTGTTGACGAGGTATTCCTCTCATACCAACAACTTGTTGTTAAGTATTATGTTGGATTTGAGGGTTTGAAATGTGATTTATTGGAGGATTTGTTGAGATACGAGAACATATAGGCATGGACATTGTATTAGGATTATTTTTTTGTAAAGAAAAAGGATTAGAACCTCTTAGTTGATCATCTCCTAAAAAAATTGTATGAGGTATAGCTTGTGATGCAACACTAGGATGAGAGTTTAATGGAATTGTATTATTCACTCTATGGTTACTCCAAGTGTTCACTCGAGAACTAACAAGTGGGACATTTGAAGGATTGTTGCTTCCACCTAGATTTTATGATGCAAATATTGAAGTACCACAAGGATTGTAGGAAGCCTTCATACCTTCTATTATTTTTCTCATATATCATCTCTCATTCTCATAGCTTCCCTAATTTTCAGTTCTTCTAGTTTGCTTAATTCCAACTAGAGATCACTCACTTCCCTCAACAATTCCTCCTCTATTGTAATCATATTTCTAGATGTTGAGGTTTGTGGGACTATTCGAGGAGTATCAATTGTTGTAAACTGAGCCATACCATGTGTAGAAGGATTCTCATAGGAAAAATGGGTTTGTTCTTGGATTGTAGGACTAACTAGTATAAGCATTTTTCTTAGTTAATATAGGAATGTTAGCATCAACTACCTATTTATGATACCATGTATAAGATCATATTCCCTTTGGTTCAATTCATTTTATCTTTCAAGATTTTCTTGATAAGATTGTTGTAAAAGATCTCATTTCCTTACAACAAGAAAACCAACAAATGGAAAATATTGTTAATCTTCTTTAAGATCCCTACTAGAATCACAATATCTTCAATAATTTAATTGAAAGCAATTTTAATCCATTTCTTGAATACAAGTTGATGAGGGCTACTCTACCCAACACTTACACAAAACATACCAACAAATATCAACATAGAAAATGCAAGATATAAAACAGCTCACTTTCAATTAGTTTTAGAAAATGAAATTATAGATCATTCAAAAATTATAATGCTACAGCCACATGGGCTTGATTCATTACATCCAAATCAACTTTGAAAAGAAAATCTATTATTCAGGGCCACAATCTGCTCTAATGGAGCTACCTCCTATAATGTCCACTCAACCCTTTATTTTACACCAATAATCACCTTAGAATGTTCTATAAAGTGTAGCTTTCCCCTTTGTTCTAGTGCCAAAAGTCTAGCCATTTGATTTCCCACCCAAGAAGATATTTTACTTAAATTCACTTTTTAGTGGGACAACTTCCTAGAGCCATAACTTTTGACTCGGGTGTTTGATTTGCTATTATAATATATTGTTGGAAAGCTTAAATATATTTACAATGCTAAAATAATATAAAGATCATTTTGTCTAATTTTTGAGCTTTCTTGAGGCTTCTAAGGTTTTCAAAAATTTGGATTTGGAGTTGTATTGGAGAAATTTCTTGGGATGAAAATTGTATTATCTCCCAAAAAATATAGGATATCAAGATGATTCTTCTTCCATCATATATTTTTTTCAATTCTGCTCCTTGGGGTAAATTTTCAATTCCATACAAGCCCATTTAGGCTAACTTACTAAAAATAGTAAGTGACCATTTTTGACCTTTTCTTACTTTTGATGGTCTTACACCCCTTAAATTCCATCATAAAACTCAAAACAACTAAAGGAAATAAGGAAAAGCATTTTTTGGGTGATGCAAGATTGCCCCTACACCATTGGATGCTCATGTATTAGACACCAAAGGTGATTTGAGAAGTGACCCTATCACTTCTCTAGTGTTGGAGGAAAACCAAGACAATCAACCTCTTCCTTAGAGAACCATAACATTTGAATCTTTAATATGCCCTCCTTTCCATTTAACCATATATTCTTCATACTTCTTCTCACATAACTATCCAAAATTTCTTCTATCTCTTCCTTCTCTGAAGTAGGTGTTGGAATATTCCACTGTCCTTTTATTGATCCATCCTACATATCTCCTTTCTGATACTCTATCAAATTAGCAATTTTGAACATAGGAGAAATGTTTATTCCACTCGAAAACTCTACCTTATAAGCATTTCCTTAGTTATGCTTCTTTAAGATCTTGCATGGTCCAAATTTATTCATTTTCAACTTGTTATGCATTACCATTAGGAACCTTTCTTTCCTTATGCGAACCATGACTTCATCTCTAACTTGAAATTCCTTAAATCTCCTCTTCTGATCAGCCTTATCTTTGTACTAAGAATTCATCTTATTGATGTGATTTGTTACCTCTTCATGCAGTTTCTTTAGGTACTGTACAAATTTTTTAGCTTGAGCATTTCTCTTTTCCCCTTTTTCCATCTTTCTCAGCTCATAAATATTCCTCGGACTACTCCCATATACAATCTAGAATGGGGATTTACCAATACTCCCATCGATAGAATTGTTGCAAGAAAATTATGCCTGTGTTATAATAAAATCCCATCCCTTAGGCTTATCTCCTACTAAGTATCTCTACAGGTTTCTCTAACTCATATTCACCATCTTCATTTGTCCATCAATCTATGAATGGTGTGTAAAATTGAACTTCAAATCTATCTTCAACATCTTCCATAATGTCCTCCAGAAATAACTAATAAATTTGGTGATACTTCATCTAGAACTATACTCTTTGGTAGACCATGTAGATTCACCACCTCTTTGAAAAACATCTCAACAATTTGAACAACATCACTGGTCTTATGAAACTAAATAAAATATCTTCAAACACCATAAATATTGGGTTATGTCCTCTCAATGGCCTTGGTAAACCAATAATAAATATCTTTGAAAATCTGTCAAACACCATAAATATTGGGTTATGTCCTCTCAATGGCCTTGGTAAACCAATAATAAAGTCCATGATAATATCTTCCCATGGCTTCTCTGGTACAAGTAATGGCTTATATAGTATGGTATTTTGACTTACCCCTTTAGCCATCTGACATACTCTGCAACTTTGTACAAACTTCCTCACATCTTTTTGTAACTATGACTAGTAATAATTCTCACTAACAAGATCAATGGTCTTATCTTGACCAAAATTTCCAACCAATCCTACATTATGCTTCTCCTTGATTAGATTCTCTCTCATAGAACTCCTTGGAATGCACAATTGGATTCCTCCAAACATCCCATCTTAGATTAAGAAATCCAACCATTTTGTCCTATCCAATATAATAGGTTCCAAATAATCCTTCCAAGATTTTACAAAGTCTAGATCGTCAGGATACAAACTCTTGAGTTCATTGAGTCCAACAACCTCTATTTTGTGATATTGCTATTAGGATTCAACTATGTAGTTTTATGACTCAAACTTATTGACCCATGTTTCATCTCTATCAATAGATTTTTCCTTCTATTTAAGGCATCTGCAAGTCTATTTGACCTCCCACTCTTGTTCTTCAAAAAAAAAGTATAACTCTACAAAAGCTCAACTTGTTTTAAGTGTCTTTGATTTAACTTTCCTTGACTATTAAGATATTGTAAAGCCTGATGATCAGTATATAAAAAAAATATTTTGGAAACAAATAGTGTCCATTTCTTTAAAGCCTAAACCATAGCATAAAACTCTTGATCATAGAAAAAATATTTCTTTTTTTAGCATAATTCAACTTCTCACTAAAATAAGCAATAGGCTTACCTTCTTGACTAAAAAAATATCTTATGGCACTACCACTAGCATCATAATTTATCTGAAAGACCTTATTGAAATCTAGAAGTGCCAAAACAGGTTGCTTTATGACTTTATTCTTTAACATATTGAAACTCTTTGCTACTCTTATAGACCACTTAAACTCCTTTCTATCCCTTCTCATTGCTTCATTTAGAGGTGCACAAATACTACTAAATTCTTAATAAACTTTCCATAAAAACTTGCTAGGCCATGAAATCATCTTACCTCTATAACACTCCTTAGGGTAGGTCATTCAATGATATCCCTCAACTTCTCTAGATCCATTTTAAGACCCTCTTCTAAGATAAAAAATCCTAGATACACCAACTCTCTCTTCACAAAAATACATTTCTTCAGATTAATCAACAACTTTTCCTCCCTTAGCTTCTCAAAAACTCTTTGAATTTGCATCAGGTGCTCCTACAGTGTCTTATTGAAAATCAAAATATCATCCTGTGAATGCATAAAATTTATTGATCAAATGACATCAATTAAACCAAAATAGCTAAGAAAATGATCAATTAACTACACAATCTAATTAAATTGTTCACAAAGCCAAATTAGAATTCAAAAGTATGAAATAACAAAGCAAATCAAATTGAATTCTAACTAAGAGATGCAAACCTCAATCCCATTGTGGGATTATGTCCAAATTGGATGTGGAGTTCTTCAATTCAAACAAAATCCATTGTTATGCAAATCAATTGATGAAGAAATGGATTCAAATGACTCACAAGTGCTCTCAAATTGATCAAACTGGGCAATCAATTCAAGAGATTAATTTTACTCAAAGCTTGTGGATGATTATTATGTAAAAATTCTTACCATTTATAGAATTTTGAAATCACGATCAATGGTGAAGATCAAAAAGGCTAATCAATGGATGAAATCGAATGAGAGGAATGAACATGGATCAAGGATGAATCCAACGATTGATAATCCACAAGGCATGGATCAAGGATTAAATAAATGGTCTCAAATCCATGAGACTCAGCTAATTCCCTATTTTTTAGGAATTATGTTGGATAAATGTTAGAGATATTTCTATTTGGTGGGAAATATTTGAATTTGAAAATGGAATATTCCAAGGGAATATTCATTGTGCAAGTGGGAAAAGTTGGAGGATTTGAAAAGAAATTAGCTAATTAAACAATTAAATAAAATCATTTAATTGTGCAAGTGGATGAAATTAGAGGCTTTAATTAAATAATCATGAATTATCTAATCAAAATGTGATTATGATAATTAATTAAATAATTTGCATTATTTAATCAAATGAGAATGGAATTAGTATGAAGAATAGTGAATTAACTAAATAAAATTGATTTATTTAATTAATAGAGGAAAAAGGTGAATTTAACTAAATAATTAACATTATTTAATTAAATGGATGAATTAGGTGAAATAGACTAGGAATGGTGTTAGTAGGCGAAATCAAGTATGTGATATTGTTAGGACAGTTTTAAGTGTTTACACATCCAAATAAATAATAACAATTTTTCCTAAAATGTCTTTCAATACCTCATTCATAAGTTGAATAAATATTTTCGGTGTATTGGTTAGCCCAAAAGGAATTTGACTAACCACTCATACAAGCCATCCTTGGTTTTGAATATTTTCTTCCATTCATCTCCTTCTCTAATCTAGATCTAGGGATATCTGCTCTTCAAATCTATCTTTGTGAAGTACTCAACTACACTCAAACAATCCATAATTCCATCCATCCTTGGCAAGGGAAATCTATACTTGATAGTAATCTTGTTAATGTCTTGGGACTCTATACACATCCTCCATTCTCTATCCTTTTTCGATGCTAGTACTATAGGTACTACACATGGAATCAAACTCTCTCTAATCAATCCCTTTCATAATAGCTCTTGCACTTGTTTGTTCAAATCTTCATTCTCTACTAGAGTCATTCGATAGGATGCCTTATTTGGAAAACTGGCTCTAGGAATTATGTCCATCTGATGACTAATCTTTCTCACTAGAGGAAAATCCTTAGATACATTATCTTCAAACTCATCCAATAAATCTAAAACCTCTACACGAATCTCTTTATCATATTCTCTATTGATTCTAGGAATCAAAGCATAACACATGCTCGTGCCTCATACCTTCTAAAAATTTTCTTCCATGAACTAAACAAATTATGGAATTATTGCATACCTTTTTCTCTACCTCTTTCAGGGATTCAACTTATGATGAACTCCATCCTTTGTCAAAGAATAGGTGTTGGCATGTCCATCATGTACTGCCCACTGATCAAACTACCATGGTCTCCCTAACAACATATGAAAAACATCCATAGGTATAATATCACACAATACCTTATCATGATAATTTATAATATTGAACTTTACCAAACATTGTTCATTGACCAAAGCTTTATGGTCCTTTTGCAACCAAGAAATTCGATATGGATTCAAATGCCTTCTTCTCTCCAGCTAAAACTTACTAACCATCTCTTCTAAAATAAGGTTACAAGTACTACCTCCATTAATAATCACATTGCAAACTTTACCTTCACACTTACATCTTGTGTGAAACAGATTCTTCATTTGAGTTGGTTTTTTCTCCTCATTTAGAAAAGCTCTTTTGGTAACAAGAACCTCTCCTCTTTTTGTATCCTCAGAATGTGAAGACTCAACATCTTTGTCTACATGTGCAACTCACACATTAACCTCATGTCTTCTATTTTTCCTTCCTTTATGTTAAGGACACTCAAATGCTCTATGTCCTTTTTTGTAATGGAAATAGGTTCCATGGAAGCCTTCTCTTCTCGATCCTTGTCTAGATATTCCTCTTCCTCTTTGGTCTCCATTATTTTGATCATGAGGATGGTAGGTGTTGTCTCCTTTTTGGTTCTAACTATGACTGGATCCTTCACTCTTCCTTTGATCCTCACTTTGGCCTCCATATGATTGCCCACTAGTCTTTCCACCACGACCTCCACATCTTTACTTTCTTTCAAACTTTTTGTTCAACTTTTCTTCTACCTTCAAAGAAAATTGATACACATATTCAATGGTAAACATTCTTACCAAAATCAACTCCTCATGAATACATAGCTTCAACCCATTTATGTAGAGGGAAACTTTTTGCATATTGGCCTTAGAATCGCATTTTCTGATTAGGACATGATAGAATTCTTCTATAAACTCCTTGAAAAAATGTATCGCTTTTTTGAAACCTTACATATTCTTCAACAAATCTAGTTCATAGTCCATAAGAATGAATTATCTTTTAAATTTGTTTTCCATCTAGTCCCATCTTGTTCTTTTCTCTTTTCCTCTTCAATTTCTTTCTAATTGTAACTCTTTCCACCAAATATTCAAATGACTCTTTAGCTTGGTCTTTGCAAATTTTACCCTCTTAGGATCTTCCACCTCCTCATACTCAAATTAATCCTCCATATCGTTGATCCAATCAATCAACTCTTTTGGGTTAAGATTTCCAAAAAATGTAGAAACATCAATATTTGTCCTTTCTTATGATAGAAATGACTGTAATGCACTTTTGGGAGATAAAATTAAATTCCCTAATGAACTCAATTATGTGACCTAAAACTTGTATTATAGAGTATTATGATAGCACAAACAAAAACAATAAGTCTTAGGTAGATCTAAGGAGGGTAGAATGGTATGTGCCTAACACCAAAAGTTGGTTTTGAACACTTCTGAAGGAAAAAATTTCCCTAGGGTGAATGGGTAACTATATAGGGGTCTGAAATCTACTTTAACAATCCTCAAATCCCAAATCTATGCTTCTAATTTTGCCAGGTTTCACTATCAAAAAGCCAGAAATAAATCCTATAGGTGAGTTTTCATGGCTTGAAAACTTTGACAACTTTGCAAAATTTCTCCTTTGAGTGATCTTCAATCCTTATTCAATTGTAAATCTATACATACAAAGAGAAGAATTTTTTTTGTTTTTGGGTGAATAGGGGGTTGCCTTGGTCAAACCCTAGTTTGGTAATTAAACCTTGATGATAAAGCAATGATAAATGGAGGGAGTTGATGAATGAACAAAGCTATGCTACAACTCACCAAACCATTAATGACTACCCTTAGAGGAATGAAGTATAACAAATCTCTCTAAGGAGATTGATCTTGCATGAATTGGCTTGAATGGTGGCTTGATTTGATGCTTGAATGCTTGAAACCTACATCACAATGTTAGCTCCAAAACATGATATGAAGACACATAAAATTTGGCATGATGATATGATCTTAATTATTGTAGATGACTAATAAATTTTCTCTTCAATGCTCTTGACAATAATATTTTCTCTATGTTTGCTCCTTCAAAAGTCTTAGATTTGAATTGATAAAATAACTATGTATTTATAGGTGTTTATCTAATTTCTTGAAAATTAGATTTCACAAGCTGACATTTGAAACCTAAATTTGAATCATTTAAATTCCACCAAAAACATATTAAAAATTAGGTTCTAGCACTTAAGGGGGACCCATTGACCCTTGGGAAAATGGGTCCTAGGACCTAAATCCAAGAAACACAGTTTCCAAGGTGTTTTAATTGATGATGGAAATTGTTTAATATAAGTTTTCCTTTCAGAAAATGGGAATAATACGGCTTTGGAATGCATAAATTAGGAAATTAGAGGCTTAATTAAGTCCAATTAATTAAGGGGATGAAAACATAGTGTGAAAATGTAAAGGAGTACATTTTTCTACACCACACCTTATAAATTTGAGGTGTTCCTAATCTATAAAAATAAAACACAAGATCCATGTAATAGATAATGAACTAGTAGTTTAAGGTTTGATCTTGAATCCAAGAAATACCACAAGCTTCTCAACAAACAATTTAGTAACCCTAAAATTCAATAGACAATTACGTTAAAGTAACTAAAAACTAATTAAAAAGGTAGTTATACCTTTTTTATCAAATACGTCATTTAGAACAACAAATGCATCAGATAGAGACATAATTGTACCTATATTCTACACATATGCACCACACATAGCTTAAGTTGTGCCACACAAAGCTTCAATTATGCCACTCTACACATAAACACAAAAAATGCAGAAATAGAGCCAAAAATAATCTAAGGGGTTAATTTATCAGTCAAGTGTTAGAAAACTATTGAATGAGGGTTATCACTCAAATATTTAATATACAAAAGTAAAAAAAGAAAAAAATATCAAACAAAAGCAATTTTTCTCATCTAAGCGACAAATGTACCATTATGTGAAGCATATATGCCTCACAGTGCCATAGTTATGCCTAGGTTTTAATCAGTTGTGCCATTTTTGAAATGATTGCGTCAAACAAGCCTGTAATTGTTAAAACATAAAAAGATTCATAAAAATGGGTTAAATTTAGGGACTAGAGGGTCCCAATGGGTGTTCCAAAATGTATGAACTTTGAAAGTCAATTATGAAACCAAAGGATAAATAGTAAACAAAAGAATTTACAATCAAAAGATCATATCAATGAAAAAAAAAAAATACAAACCTGTACACACAAAAACATACAACTTTTGTTACAAGTATGAAAGTGTTTTCATTGATTTCAATAGGATGTCTATTGGATGGTGTTATCATTGATGTCAACTATGTGTTAAGGAAGTTTGTTGCATGATGAAAATGTCAAGGATATTGAGAAAATTATGAAGAGAAAAACAGGTTGTTGTAGGTTGTGCATGATTAGTTGAGATATTGAGGAAGGTTTGTGTTTGAAGATGAGTTGGAGTGAAGTACTGAGCTAAGATGATATCTTTGGTACTCGGTTTCCAAGTTATTTTGAGAAAATTTGATAAACAGAGTAAATAGTGTTGTGCAAGTGTTCAAAATCTGATCTAGTATTGTGCTTCGTGTTTCTTCTATGTTGAGGCTATGGTTTTGTGGATTTGATATGTTGTTCAAGATTGTCATAGGTTGTTGTATTCTGAATTTGGGTTTCTGGACCATTGTATGGTGCGAGATATTTTCACCAGTGCGTGAACTAGGTTTTTCAATGATGTTTTCTATAACCTAGGAGAATTGTATTTGCTCCACATTTATCTACAGTTTGGCTTCAAGTTGTACGGATTTGGGAAGTTCCTTATAATGTTTGTATCTTTCTATATTCAAGGTTTTACTTGATTTGGTGCAGTACAGTGTGTGTTTCATGTATTAGTATGTGAATAAAGTTTCCCAGTTGTTCTGAGTCTGAAGTATTTGTATGATACAAGTTTGGATGAAGTGCTTGATGAATCTCAAGTAGTTCATGGATTATTCTAGATTGTGTTCAAGTGATTTTTTTTGTCTAGAAGTTTCAAAATTTTGATTTAAGGAAGAGTGTACTTAATGTTTATGGTGTTTAACACAGGTATTGGTCGAACTTGTGTTAAAACTACATGCAAGGATTGTGAAAGCATGTTAAGGTGTGTTGGGATCTATTTGGTTCCTAATTAAGGATTTATGTAGGTCACCTTCATTTCTATCCACCGCAAGAATGTTTAGGTGCCGACCTATTTTGAAATTGTAAGTGTAATGGATAGTTGCCAACATTGGAGAAGGTTTTCAAGGTTTAGGTTAATATAAATAAGGGTGGTGATGTTGTGAGATGCAAGAGAGAATCAAGATAGATGTGAGATTGATGTGAGCGATGTGTGTGATGTGAATTTGAGCATAGCAGTGCAAATTTCAAGTGTTTGGATTCTTGAAGGTAGTGAGCTGAAGGTATTTGAAATCTTTCATACAAGGCTATAAAAGTGTTGGAGCAATTTTGGTGGACTCCTTGTTGCATTAAGAAGTTTTTCTTTGTGTAACATTTCTCTTCTATCTTCTTGCATTCTTTTTGTGGTAGTGAGCCCTAGCTGTGAGCATTTTGGATAGTGTTTCTTATTCTGGCAATGAGCCCTTGTACCAATTTTAAAATTACTTATATTATGAGCTAATCCTCACCATGTTTTTTCCCTCATTGGGTTATCCACTTAAATTTGGTGTTCTCTTTTTTATGGTGTTGTTATTTCAGTTTCTATTATCTGTGTTTATGTTTGATCACATTGACAAAATAAGGGTTTCATGAATGGATGTGGATTTGATTACTGTTGAGGGTTTTGATGTTTTAATTTGCTACAATTGATCCATCCCCCTCTTAGTTGTCTTGTTTAAATTCAACAACTTTCCCTAGCATAGCTCCATTATTCTCCTTTATTCACATTGGAGAATAGTGTTATAGTACTTTCTCTCAAATTTTTAGTATCACAATAGCATAAAGCACTGCAATAATTTGAGTAGAGTTTCTCTACATGATTTGAGATAAGGAATGAATGGCAAGAAGGTTCAATTTATAGATATTTGGTGATATCGATCAATAGTACAAATTAGAGGAGAGACTGAGAACATCAATGGTTCAGGATTGGTGAGAGGAATTGATGGATAGTTAAGTGACTACATGATTTCAGGTAACTAATCGTATGGATCAGTTAAGACGATTAACTGGATTGATAACTGATATTGACAGTTAGTGGACTGAATTAATTGCTCAATGAACTTGAGGTGAGTGGAAGTGAAGTGGATTTGATTGATGAGTGGACTAAGCATAAGTCTCTACCATCTAGTAAGGTGGAATGTGCATGACCATTTAATAATTATATGAATTTAATTATTATTTACATGTGCAAGGTGGAAATAAATAAATAAAATATATGATTTTATTTTTCTTAGATAATGTTGAGAATTAGATAATTAAAAACAATTATTTAATTTGGGAAGTGGGAAATAAATAAATAATTAAATAATAATTAATTATTTAATTAAACTTGGAATAGAAGAATAATTAGCAAATTAATTAAATAACATTTAATTATTTAATTAATATAGATGAATAGGGGAAAAATAGATCATTTAATTAAATAATTCAAAATTATTTATTTATCATGGTAAAGTAAAAATGATTATTAATTTAATCAAATATAAAGTTATTTAATTAAATATTTAAGATGGATTAGTTAGGTTAGATGATGGAAAATGACTCGTTTTGGATAGAATGCGTTAGTCAACATTAAGGGTCTATGCAATGCTTCATATTATTTTATTTCCCTATTCATATTAGATGGATGTTGGCTAGTGGTAACAAGGTAGAGTGATAATTAGTAGGTTGACTTATCTACTATACTAAGGTGGTTTTGGACTCCCTTGTGTGTAGTTGTGTGTTTTATTTAGCGAGCTTAGCGACCACCATCTACCTACGTATAATAACTTTGGGATCTTATAGGATTATCTAGGGTATAGATTGGTTAGAGGCTTAAAAGTATGCATTGATTTCCAACATAAGTTTTTTAAGTGTTTCGATGACCTTGGCCAAAGAGTGGAGTTATCTAGGGTTTAAATACCCATATCTCTTCACATGATTTTGGCCAAGAAACTTAAATGAAGCATGTAGAAGGTTTGTCAAGTATTTTATATTTCTATGGGTGATATCTTTAATGGTAAGCATCAAGAGGTTTCTCTTGATGATCACCCTCTCCTTATGGATTTTTCTAATGTCTTTTCAAGTGAGAGTCTAGGTATGTCTCTAAAGAAGATATAGATTTTTGCATAGACCTTGTTCCCCATAGTGGAGCCCATTTCTTGGGCACCTTATTGTATGACCACACATGAGCTCATGAGCTTCAATTTTAGTTGCAATAATTGTTGGAGAAGGGACACATTCATCCTAGTGTTTCCCCTTGTTCATCAATCATCTTCATGGAGAAGAAGGATATATATCTTCTTTTGTGCATTGATTATTGATATTTGAATAAGATGATGGTGAGAAACAAATATATGGTTCTGAGGATTAATATTTTTTTCTACTAGATGAAGGGATCTAAAGTGTTCTCTAAGAATGAATTTAAGTTAATATACCTTAATATTTGCATCCATGAGGTTGATATTCATTATATGGAGTTCTACACCCATTATTAACATTATTAGTTCATAATGGTTCTATTTGGGTTGACGAGTGCTCCTATCAACAATATTTATATTAACATATTTATAATAAAAATTCTTGTAGCATACTAAGAGTATGATTGTACGTCAATAGCTTTCCAAGGATAAGAATGGCTTGATTAATATTTCTCCAAAGCTATATCCAAGGACCCTTTCACAAGCTTTTCAATAACTCCCATGAAAAAAATTCCCCAAAAATTGAAGCAAAAAATAAAAGATAACCCATACAAAGACTCCAATAATGATATATGTAATGGGTGGCACGTCACTTTTCCTCCTCAAATGACGAGATGACATATGAATCCCAATCACCCCTTCATGCCTTTCCTAACAAACCCTAAAGGTAGGTGGTCCCCATTAATGATCATAAATGGGTGAGTATTGGGATAATAGTTGTAATTTTATACATTCTTCCCCAAGGGTGCTCCTTGGTATGCAATCACATGTGTGAGGTCTTCAGGATCCCCATATATTAACTTGAGAGAGTTGGTTTGAGAGTAACAAGTCACTTTCCTTCACCCACAAATTACATTTTTTTGTCACCCACTTCCCAAGGGATTGAGAAGAGTCAAATCAAGGCTAAATACCAAGGTTTAGGTCCTAAAAGGTACCCAATACATAGGGGATCAATCTAGGGACCTAAAATCACTCAAAAAGATAAGGAAAAGACACTTTAAGGTCTTTTAAAATTCCATTTAAAATTCAATCCGA
Source organism: Sequoia sempervirens (assembly GCA_007258455.2). Lineage (NCBI taxonomy): Eukaryota > Viridiplantae > Streptophyta > Pinopsida > Cupressales > Cupressaceae > Sequoia > Sequoia sempervirens. The sequence goes on from VDFB02058242.1 coordinate 235,630,898, forward strand.
ATTTAGCCAACAAAGATGCCACTTGAATCAACTAAAACTCTTACAAACATTAGAACAAAATTCAAAATAGATTTACCACATACAAGAAATTTCATTAAGAATCACGCAACCAGGGTTTCCTTAGGGACCTTTGATTTCCATTGGTCATGGAAATTTTCCTACACACTCAAAGAAAAATAGTAATACGTAGAATATAATATTTGAAGCAAGTTAAATTAAAATTCCTACATAGGCATACATTCAATAATAATCAAATTCTTCACATCACAACATAATTCAATGCATCATATTGAAATTTGATTGTATCCTAACCCTTTTAATGACTTGGCTTTCTACCCAATATGTATAGATAGCATTTATTATTTCTAATAACTTGATTACTAATTTAATTCTTAGCATATTTAACATTTAGTAATTCAAAGCATCAATTAAGTAACTCATAATAATCACATGGAAATTAAGATATCTAATTAACTATCACAATTTTAACCCCATCATATGCATATATATAATTATCTACTCTACACATGCAAATCCATATATATATTATAGGGTGAAGCCACAATAGTGGTTTACAATTGAAGTGAGGAAGGAAAAATCACAAAAAATGAATGCATGGAAAAAAAATTGATTTTACCTAGTATAGTACATGATCATATGTTCATAATAATAATACTCAACAATACTTGAATTGGGTGTCAAAATAATAATATATCCAATAGTACAAAATGTAAAGACCATCAAAGGGCGGGCCTCACACATCCAGCTTTTGTAATCTTATATAGTCACCTAGATATTGTTGGTGTAAATAGGCGTTTTACCTATCTAGGTCATATTTATAGACCTTAAGTCCACTTAGGTCCTAGGAGGGAATCATTCTAGTTAGTGTTAGTTGTCACTAGATCTTATCTTATCTTTAAGAATTTAATGCTTGTGTCCTAAGTCATTTTTGGGGTAGCTATCTCATTATACAGGATTAAGACACATGTCAAGATATTATCTAATATTATCTCACAACTTTCCTGTATAAGCAAGGCAACATATGTACATCAGATATTCAATTTGGCAATCTTGCATCCACAATCATAGCGTGATATTTTTTCCATTTCTTTCTTGTGTAAGTTATTGTTGTTTTGCAACTGATCTTGGGATCTCCTACATATATAGACTTGTGTTTAAATTTTTATTAAATCTCACATTTTATAATTGTTTAAATTAGTTAAATACCAAAAAAAAATATTGGAAATGGTTTATGTTGCATGTGTTAAAGGCATGTTAATATTGCATTTAGAAAATTGAAATATATGGAACCTAGAAAATATCGTGTATTGGGGAAAAATAAACATCAATATTTTTAAATAACTCAACAATTTATGATAAAGAAAAAATGAGTTATGATACAAAATCAAGTTTTGGGGCTTATGTGGGAAAAGGGTGCCTTTTTTCATTAATCATTCCTTTCAATTTAGGAACCATGTTTGACTAAAGTGAGACATTGAAATAAATTTGTTTTACCAAAGTTTTGCCTATACCAACTATGTAAGGAAAATTAGATGCGGAAAACAATTCTCCTAACGTCAATACCTCAGGAAAGAATGTAGATACACTTTAAAATTTACAATTACAATCAAGTTAAGATGCACTATGAAACAGAGTTTTGACAATCACACAAGAACACCAAATATACGTGGGAAAACCCTTACGGGAGAAAAACTCACCACACCAAGAGAAATCACTTTGTATTACAGTAATTGAGATTACATACAACAGTCAAACTTATCTTACTGGTGTCTATTTACAACAACATTCACCATTTACAATATTGCATAGGAATCTTCACAATTACAGTTCACAGAATAGAATTCATTCACTGATCCAACCTCCCAACAATCTGTCGATTCAACCTTCGAACTAACCAACTGATCACACTTTGCAATCACAGGGTATATCCATGGCATTCCCTGTCTGTCGAGCTTCCTCACAAAACTGTCACAATGAACAGACTCCCAACGGTTCCAATTTGGCTCTTCTGATTCGTCCACGAGATGCCACATCGGATGGTCAAACTGTCAACAGAATTCGCACTGTATTGGCATCTCGGTGAGACACTAACAGTGTCTCGCCGATGCCACATATCCTTCATACCGATGTCACCAAGAGTCTCTGTTATCGCTAAGATGTTCTATCGAGCTTCATAAGTTACACCGAGTCACCATGCAGTCACCCAGACCTATTGCTTTCGCCAGGAGATCATAGCGAGTCACCAAAGGTATACCGAAGACGCAAGTCACATCGAGCTCAAAAGATAGTCGGCAAGACATATCGATATCGCCAAGAGGTCTCATAGAGCAACATTAGGTTACACCGAAAGCATACACCTATCGGCAAGACCAAACACCTTCGCCGAGACATTACGTCGAGGCTCCGCAAGTCACATAGACTTAAGTGTTCTCATCGGCCAGACAATTGGCTTTCGCTGAGACATCATACCGAGATCCATATGTTTCACCAAAGCCATCGATAGTCACCAAGTCATATCATCTTCACTGAGAGAACATACCAAACTCCAAGACTTACCCCAAAGGCTCTTCATCATCGGCAAGACTCACCAAAGTGCTAGGACTTCTTACCAAAACCACTGTGTTACACCGACACCACCACTCGTCGCCAGGAGTCACTCCGATGAATGTTTGAATGTGTCTTCGTCAGCGTGACCTTCTCTGTTCGCTGGGACTTCTCACCAAACCATATGTTACGGAAAAGACACCAACAGTATTCCTATCGGCGAGACTTTAGCTTTCGCTGAGACTCTTCACCGAGCCGTCGTGTTACACCGAAGATCATGGTCGCCCAGAGTCTCCCTGATACACGATTGAATGGCCTATCGGCCAGAGGTCTCCCGAGCGCTAAGAGGTCATAACGAATACACGTTGTCACAGCGATACCTTCAGAGAGTAACCTTTCGGCAAGATAGTAACAAGGTCACAGTGACCTGTTCAAAACATGATGATACACACTGCTTGTTGGCAAGACATTGAAGTTGTCACACCGAATTGGCTCTCATGGAGATTTCAGCTTGTATTGATTGAGACATACATTTCCAACAATCTCCCACTTGACGAAGATCATACAGGCACCTCTAGAGCACAAATAAAACTTACTAAAAATCATGGGCACTAAGGCCCATTGAACTGGCACACCACCTGAACTTGTTTGTGCTCACTAGCTTCATCAATGCATCTGCAACATTCTCCAGAGTATCAACCTTTTCCAAACTGACCTTTCATCCTCAACCATGTCTCATACAAAGTGGTATTGTACATCAATATGTTTCGTCTTGGCATGGAAAGTAGGGTTCTTTGCCAGACAAATTGCACTCTGACTGTCACAAAAAATAGTTATTTCCCCTGCATCAAAACCAATGTTAGAACACAAATGTTTCAACCATATAGCTTCTTTACAAACATGAGTAGCTGCCATGTATTCAGCCTTTGTAGTTGACAAAGCGACTACAGCCTGCCGCTTGCTCATCCAACTCACTGCACCACCATTCATCATGAATATGTATCCACTGGTGGATCTCCTGCTGTCAATGTCCCCTGCCCAATCCGAATCCACATAGCCTTGAATACTGAGAGTCCTCTGTGATTCAACCAAGTTCTCATGGTAACACAAAGCAAAATCTGAAGTGCCCTTCAAATATTTGAAAACTCTTTTCACGACATCACAATACGTTCTTCCTGGATTAGCCATAAATCGACTAAGTACTCCCACTGCTTGGGCAATATATAGCCTTGTACAGACCATTGCATACATAAGACTGCCTACAACACTAGCATAGGGCACACTAGTCATGTCCTCCATCTCAGTAGGAGATCTTGGACAATCCTCAATAGATAGCTTCGTTCCCTGCATGACTGGAACAACTTACTGCTTGCAATCATTCATACAAAATCTCTCAAGAACAGTCCTGATATACTTACTCTGACTGAGCCAAAGCTTTATATTCTTCCTGTCCCTAGTAATCTCTATCCCTGGAATATACCTTGTTGCACCAAGATCCTTCATTTCAAACTTAGCAGACAACTGAGACTTAAGATCAGAAATCATTAGCTTGCTATTTCCTATGAACAACATATCATCAACATAAAGAGCAATAACAAGTACTTGATCACCTTCAACTTTATAATATACACAGTGATAAGATTTTGATCTCAAAAATACCAAAGACAATACAAATGTATCAAATTTCTGGTACCACATTCTAGGTGACTGCTTTAACCCATATAGAGACTTCTTTAATTTGCATACCAGTTTTTCTTTACCTTTCTCAACAAAGTGCTTAGGCTAGGACATATAGATTTCTTCTTCAAGATCTCCATGAAGAAATGTTGTCTTCACATCCATCTGTTCTACCTCTAAGTCATATGCTGCTGCAAGTGACAAAAAAATCTGATAGATGTCAAATTTTGCTACAGGAGAAAATATTTACCCATAATCAATTCCCTCTACCTGGGAATAACCCTTTGCAACCAGTCTCGCCTTGTACTTTTCTATACTACCATCCAGACCAATCTTTTTCTTAAATACCCATTTGCAGTCCACAGGTTTTATGCCTTCAGGCAAGGGCACCAAACTCCAAGTTTCATTTTTATCCAATGATGCCATCTCTTCTTCCATGGCTTCTAACCAAGAGTCTGAATCAGACATTTTAATTGCCTCTTTTACAGTCCTAGGCTCATCAGTACTAGAAATCAAAGCATAAACACAACTAGAATCAATCAATGAGAACCCATACCTATCTGGTTGTTTTCTTTCACGAGTTGACCTCCTCAGTGGCTGAGGCTGAGGTTCTTCTTCTTTAGAACTTTCGGAACTGCTCAAGCTCTCCTCAATTTCAGGTACATTTTGAATTTCCAATTCCTCTTTCTCAGGTGTAGGAGGAATTAATGCTACATCCTTATTGTTTTTTGACTTTGTCTCTGACTGCAGATCCAAAGTGGAAGGTTTAAGCTCACGAAAGCTATATATTAGGATTCCAAAGCTTGTATCCAAAGTGGAAGATTACACTTCTGCTATATACAACCTTCTTTGTATCAGGATTCCAAAGCTTGTATCCCTTTATGACAACACTATATAGCCAATAAAGATACATTTGACAGCCTTGTTCTCCAATTTAGATCTTTTCACATCCGGCACATGAGCATATGCCTCACAGCCAAAAAAACGAACATGTCTAAGTGAGGGCTTCTTACCAGACCACGCTTCCAAAGGTTTTTTCTCAACAAGAGCAGAATTCAGAGAATGATTAATAAGATAACATGCAGTAGATATAGCCTCAGCCCAGAATTTCTCCTCCAAGCCAGCACTACTAAGCATACTTCGTGCTCTCTCCATCACTGTCCTATTGAACCTTTCTGCAACTCCATTCTGCTATGGAGTATAAGGTGTAGTCTTGTGTCTTTTAATTCCATGGTCTTTGCAATATCTTTCAAATTCATCAGAACAGAATTCACCTCCATTATCAGTCCTTAAGCATTTTATTTTTCTACCAGTCTGATTTTCAACAAGGTTCTTAAATTCCTTAAATCGACTGAACACTTCTGATTTACTTTTCAAAAAATAAAGAAATGCTCTTCTTGAATAATCATCAATGAACGACACATAGTATCTTGATTTAGACAAAGAAGGAACATCTACTGGACCAAACACATCCAAATGAATATAGTCTAACAAACTAGAAGATTTATGAGGACTAGAATAAAATGAAACACGGTGCTGCTTTCCATATATACAGTGTTCACAGAATTCAAATTCAAGATTACAATCTTCAAGCCCCTCAACCAGGTTTTTATTCTTCAAGGTTTTTAAACCTATGGTGCTAAAGCATAGTCTTCTCTGCAGGAAGTTTTACTTCCAGAGAGTTTACATAATTAGGGATATTTCCCTCTTTACCTCCATGAGCAGCTTTCAGTGACTTTCCAGAGACATTGTTACATTGAACAGCCTGTGCATCCAGCTTGTACAGGGTACCAATTCGAGCACCTCTAGCTAGCACCATTGAATCTCTAGTCATCTTGCAGCCATTTCCAGAGAACGTAACTTGTACACCAATATCATTTAGCATACTTACAGATAATAGATTTCTAGCCAGACCTGGTATGTGCATAACATTATTGATTCCCTTCACTTTGCCATTGGGGAATTGTATTCTGACTCTTCCACGACCAACTATCTCTAAAGTTGAATCACTTGCTAAATACACCTTTCCACCATCATATTCTTCATATTTCGTGACCATTCTCTGTGAGATGTCATGTGGAAAGATGCTCCATAATCAATCAGCCAGACATCATCTGATGCCTGAGTAGCCAAGGCTGCAATGAAGGCGTCACCATCACTATGAGAAGAACCATTATCGGAAGATCCCTTCTTTTTTTTCTCCTCTTTACAATCCTTTCGGACATGACCAAGTTGCCCACAGTTCCAGCACTTCACCTTGGACTTCTTGCCAGGAGACTTTGATCTCCCCTCTGATTTCGATTTGGACTTCTTGTCCTTCTTCTTGCCTTTCTCCTTTGACCTTCCTCTGACAGCAAGAGCCTCCTTCGCCATCTCAGAAGACTTCCTTCTCATTTCTTCTGACAGCAAAGAACCAACAATATCCTCCATCTTGTAACTAGATGTTGTACTCCCAATGGCCATCACCAGATGATCCCATGAGTCTGGCAAAGAACATAATAGTAGCATACAATGATCCTCTTCTTCAGTCTTCACACCAACAGATGTCAATTGAGCAAGCAACATGTTAAATGCATTCAAATGATCAGCTACAGACCCTCCTTCCTGCATTCTCAAAGAGTATAGTTTCTTCCTCGGGAATAGTTTATTCACCAAGGACTTCCCCTGATAAATAGACACCAGTCTCTTCCACAAGGTAGATGCAGTCTTCTCTTCATGTACATTGAGAAGAACAAAGTCTTCCAAGAAGAGCCTTATCAGCCCCTTAGACTTCCTATCTGCAAGGTCCCAATCTTCTTGTTTCATTCCTGTAGGTTTCACTCCAGCCACAACAATCCAAAGATCATGGTCAACAAGAAGATCCTCCATCTTGAGTTTCCACAACTCAAAGTTACTACCATTGAATTTCTCTATTTCAATCTAACCAGATGTACTAGCCATCTTAATCTGTAATTAGAAATAACAAACTCTACAAGACTCCCACTGAACAAAATTGACACAAAAAACCCAACGTACCCACAAGGATGACACAACTGGCTAGGCTCTGATACCACTTGTAAGGAAAATTAGATGCGGAAAAAAAATTCTCCTAACATCAATACCTCAAGAAAGAATGCAGATACACTTTAAAATTTACAATTACAGTCAAGTTAAGATGCACTATGAAACAGAGTTTTGACAATCATACAAAAACACTAGATATACGTGGGAAAACCCTTACGGGAGAAAAACCCACCACACCAAGAGAAATCACTTTGTATTATAGTAATTGAGATTACATACAATAGTCAGACTTATCTTACTGGTGTCTGTTTACAACAACATTCACCATTTACAATATTGCACAGGAACCTTCACAATTATAGTTCACAGAATAGAATTCATTCACTGATCCAACCTCCCAACAATCTGTCGATTCAACCTTCGAACTAACCAACTGATCACACTCTGCAATCGCAGGGTATATCCATGGCGTTCCTTGTCTATTGAGCTTCCTCACAAAACTGTCACAACGAACAGACTCCCAACAGTTCCAATTCGGCTCTTCTGATTCATCCACGAGATGCCACATCAGACGGTCAAACTATCAATAGAATTCGCACTGTATTGGCATCTTGGTGAGACACTAACAGTGTCTCGTCGATGCCACATATCCTTCATACCGATGTCGCCAAGAGTCTTTGTTATCGCTAAGATGTTCTATCGAGCTTCATAAGTTACACCGAGTCACCATGCAGTCGCCCAGACCTATCGCTTTCGCTAGGAGATCATAGCGAGTCACCAAAGGTATACCGAAGACACAAGTCACATCGAGCTTCAAAGGATAGTCGGCAAGACATACCGATATCGCCAAGAGGTCTCATAGAGCAACATTAGGTTACACCGAAAGAATACACCTATCAGTAAGACCAAACACCTTTGCCGAGACGTTACGCTGAGGCTCTGCAAGTCACATAGACTTAAGTGTTCTCATCGGCCAGACAATCGGCTTTTGCCGAGACATCATACCGAGATCCATATGTTTCACTGAAGCTGTCAGTAGTCGCCAAGTCATATCATCTTCGCTGAGAGAACATACTAAACTCCAAGACTTACCCCGAAGGCTCTTCATCATCGGCAAGACTCACCAAAGCGCCGGGACTTCTTACCGAAACCACCATGTTACACCGACACCACCACTCGTTGCCAGGAGTCACTCCGATGAACGTTTGAATGTGTCTCCATCAGCGTGACCTTCTCTGTTCGCTGGGACTTCTCACCGAACCATATGTTACGGCAAAGACACCAGCAATATTCCTGTCGGCGAGTTCTTTTGCTGAGACTCTTCACCGAGCCGCTATGTTACACCGAAGATCATGGTCGCCCAGAGTCTCCCCGATACATGATTGAATGGCCTGTCGGCCAGAAGTCTCCCGAGCGCTAAGAGGTCATAACGAATACACCTTGTCACATCGATAGCTTTAGAGAGTAACCTTTCGGCAAGACAGTAACAAGGTCACAACGACCTGTTCAAAACATGATGATACACACTGCTTGTCGGCAAGACATTGAAGCTGTCACACCAACTTGGCTCTCATGGAGATTTCAGCCTATATTGATTGAGACATACATTTCCAACAAACTAAGAAAATGTCAAAATAAAGAGTGATGTAAACTAGTATTTTTTTATATTTTGTGTGTAGATTCTAAATATTTTTTAAAAAATGATTTGTAATTTTTTTACGTAAGTTTTAATAACTTGTTTTTTAGAGTTAAAAATATTTTTTTAAATTTATTCTGCATTGCATAACTTTTTTTACAAAAAGAATAAAATTATAAATTAGTAACTTCAATATATAGTGCAAAGATATTTTTCATATTTATCTTTTACATTTTTTATTAATTTTTGAAGTGAGGTTAATTATAATTTAGACATGGATTTATTCTATATCACATAACTTTTTATGCATATAGCCAAATTATTTCCCTTTTTAATAAATTTCAAGGACATAAACACCTAGTGCACAAATAAGTTTCTTAGATTTTTTTTCTCTATTTTTCTATTTTTCTTTGTGTGTGGAAAAAGACCTTGATGTTAAGTGAAAAACCTATGTTCACTATAAAATAAAAAATAAATATAAAATCAAATTAAATGTGTTCACAATTATACTTTTTGGAAAGTTTACTCTGAGGGACACGATCCTATAACAACCTCCTATCATATTTATTCCATGTGCTAGTCCAACCCAAGGTTTGGAATAGAAAATTTTGAGAAAAATATGAGTACTAAAGAAAAAAAACTCAACGAAGGGCCTTGATTTGAAGGACCTTTGAATAAATGTATCTAAGGACCTTTCAAAGTTACATTTGAATGAAGGTCCCTACCATGTTCTTAAAAATATTAAAAATCTATATGACCTTCAAGAATGAAGCTACACCTTCATTTGAAGCTATTTATGCAAACACCTTCAAATGAAGGTGTTTGTTGAATTGTTTTTTTTCAACCACACAAATTTTATAGTGTCCCACAAATGGTGGCTTTACCTACTTTCTAAAAGCTTCAATAAAGCCTTGGACCTTTCCTATAACATTTCTACAATAATATAATCAAGTTACAATAGGTGTTCCTACTATTAACTAGAAGCATAAACATTTCATTGAGTGAAGCATGTTACTCCTACAACTACTACAAGTGACTTTTATAATAGTCTAAATTCTTGTGGCATCTACCACGAATGAATGTGTAACCTCACAAATCTCTATAAGATACTAAATATGACTTGTATCTTTGTTATAGACTTGTCAATAATCTTTCTACATGAATCTTCCTACCTTGTTATATGTGGCCTACATTCTACAGGTGTCTTGTAGCTTGACCTTACTTGTTCACCAAAACTTGATCCACTTATAGATCAACTATTGAATGATATATCAATAGTAACATACACAATCACAAATGGGAACTATTGAATATGTGACTAAATCAAGCTAATAAAACATATGAAGCAATAGATAAAGCTTTGATCAATAATCAAGATTAAGAAAAAGACAAAATTTAATAATATACTTGAAATTGGTGAAACTCTCAATGTCAAATAAATTGCTTGATTAAGAAAAGAGATCAAACACTAGAGAGAACCCCTTGAGAATTAAAAAATAATAATTAAAGTATATAACCTTTTTTAGTAGGAAAAACATCAAGACTCTTAATTTAAAGATCATCCAATGTCTAGGATTAAAGGACTTAACAAAACAACTTGACATGTCGAATAATAATCAAAACTTGCCAAAAAAATCATACAAATTAAATAAAAAATTATACATTAATTATAGAGAAGATGATACCTATAAGCCTATAGATTTAAAAATGGAGAGTAATGTGACTTTATCCACTAAGAAACAATAATATTTATTAAATTCTATGTCATAATTTTGATCATTTAGAAGAAAATATAAACAATATTTCCTAGAGGATAAACATCTAATCTTATAAAAAATAAATATTACCATATGTATATTTCCTATCAGTAAACCTAGTACACATTTGTATTTTATGGCTGAAAAAAACTCAAATACCAAACAACATGCCAGACAAATTCATTGAATTTACATTCAAAAGGTGGAAAAAATAATTAGTTGACCCACACCTGTACTAAGTTACGCTTCACTTTTGATGCTTTCTTTTCTCTATAAGAGATTGATCTGATTTCAACAAAAAAATCATTAAACTTTGTGGAAAGAGATAATACCTCAAAAGTTGCAAAAGCTATGCTTGAGGAGGAAAAGCAAATGAATGGAAAGTTGAAATAGAATTTGTGGTAGACTACTATAATATGAAATCAGTTTTTTCCATGCCCAGATGGAAATACCTCCTATAAAAAAAGAAATGCATTATATACAGTTTACAGTCAAAACAAAACAGATAAGAAGTAGAACTACTCTATACCTGCATATATAGGTGCATCTGTAAGGCTATAGGCTTTCAAAACAAAGACCCCAAATACATTATTCTTACATTTATAAAGAGGTCTCTTTAGACAGACTCTGGTTGAGTGATGGGGACTGGTATTTGTTATAGAGATCCCTGGTTCTGACTACAAGAAACCAATGGTGTGAGGGGCAGGAGCATGGGCACCATTATGATAGTTTGTCTGCTAGCTTCCAAATAATAATAGAGCCCAAAAAACTCAGAAAACATGGCATGAACTATCTGTCAAATATTGTCTATGGCAGTAAAGGCTGCCCCCACACAGCAGGTGGTTGCTATGAAGACGATCCACATGCCCAAGCTCACCATGGCCTGTGACCACAATGACCAGGACACCTCTAGAGCCACTTTGTATTCAATGTTTGGCATATTGTGCCCCACCAAATTTATGGTCCACTGTATTCAATGTCACACATAAATTCACTAAAAGAAATGCATAATCTAAATGCTCCCAACTGGAATAATTGTATTTATCATTTGGGATCATATATGATAAAGTGTTTTAGATAATTTATGCATCTATGGGATGCAAGTTATTTTGATTGCTAAGTCAATAGTCATACAAAACATTAAAAATTCGCCAACAATTTTGTAGTAAAATAAATAAATTTTGATTTCATAATTTTAAAAATATTATTTATATTTCTTTTCTATTGATTCATTTTAAAAACAGTCATTGCCAAAATTAAATTATTACTTTTTTATTTATATCTTTAGTGATTGCATTTATTTCATGGTATTAATATTACAATGAGTTTTATATGTCACGTTTACATTTGTTGGATTTCTTTCTTTCAATTTTTTTTATAACTGAAATTCAGTGCATTAATTTCATCATTTTAACTTTACAATTATTGTACCTGCAATATTTACAAAAAATACTCTAGAGTAATGATTAAGCGTGGTAACATTTTCCATGCTCAATAAATAAGTGTAAATACAAACAATTTTACAATTACTTGTATGTGCCACGTTTACAAAATATGCTTCTAGGGTAGTTAAATTTCCATTAATACACATGGTAACATTTTCCTAAATAAGTGTAAGGACAAACATTGAGTGTAGCTATATTCCCATGAATAGACGTGGTAACATTGTACATTCTCAATAAATAAGTGCTATGTATAAATATTGACTACAATTCTATTGTGATAAGTGGGCATGAGAAAACCTAGAAAAATCTTCTTGCATAATTGAAGAAGCTTCAGTGGAGGGCATGTCAGTTAAGTTAGCTTCCATGTTGATTTTTTGCTACATCTAAAAAACCTTATATATATATATTGCTCTATGTATACAAATGACGATACGATATGGTCTTTGTTGATATACCTATGTAGAATAGTGGACTCTCATGGTTTGCTAGCCAAAAAGGCACTCAAAGTTGATTTGGATGATCTCAAAAAAATACTAGGTAGTGTAATTGAAGTATGTAGCATATTTGATTTTGTATCCTCATTATATTTTTAAAATCATTATGATTTGTGAACTATTTGCCTTAGTATTTTAAAAATATTGTGTGGAGGGATCAATCATTAGGAATATTAATTTGTATTGGTATGTCCTTGAAGGGGTTTGTAGATTTTACATCTAAAGAATTTGTCTCATCTTTTTCAAAGAATAAGAAAGTATATTACTAGCTGCAAACCAAGATGAAAGGGAATAAAATTATTAGGGGTTCAAAGAAGGAACAAGTGCAGCAAATTGGTCAAGACAAATTAGGTAAGGCTATTGAATCAAGCCTTATTTTATATGTTTTTCCACAATCTTCTATTCCTTTTTATTTTCTACGTTGTTATAGCTTTCTACAAAAGGAAATTATTATTTCTTTATCTAGTTGAGAGATACATCTTATACTACTTAAAAAAAACATGAAAGTTTATCCATATTTTAATAGGGCTACCCAAGACCTAACTTTGTAAAGAAGTCTATACAATCAACATATGTGTCTTCATCCCTACAAGAATTGATTAAACGTCTCTTTTGATACTCTTAGTTTTTCCTTTCCAATGATTGTATTTATTTCATGGTATTAATATTACAGTGAATTTTACCTACCACATTACAGTTCAAATATTTCCTCCATTCAAGTCTTATAATAACTTGTAGTGATGAAAAATGTATCCCTTTACATTTTCTCACTTGTTTGGACCCTCCTAGTTAAATTGGACTTAATTGTGCCTTAATTTAGTGTTGTAAAGTGTATCCCTTTACACTTTCACACTTGTTTAGGGTTCCCTTAATTAATTGAGCTTAATTGTGCCTTAATTGGCCCTTTAATTCATTTTCGAGGCCTATTTAATTACATTTTCCAAAGAGGAAACTCAACATTTATTAATGCCTTAACATAACACTTTACATTGAGTAATGTGTGTCCTAGGTATAGGGACTTGGGACCCATTCAGCCATGGGCGAATGGGTCCTCCCTTGACCTTAGGACCTAAATTTAAATTACGTTTTTTGTGGTATTTTAACATATTCAAATATGTGATTCAATGTCAGCTTGTGATATTTGAATTTCGGGAAATTAAGGATGCATAATATAAGGTTATTTCACTATGTTTCACCTAGCAATTTTAAGTGAGCATTCCTATAGAAAATTTGATGATCAAGAGCACTTTCAAAGGCATTCAAGAGTAGATTTATCAGAGTTTTATTGCAACATTCAAGATCCGATTGTCATGTCAAATTCTTATTACATCATGCATGTTTTTGGAGCTAACATTGTGATGTAGGTTTTATGATCAAATCAAGCATTCAAAGCACTACTCCAAGCAATATCCAAGGTTCAAGATCTACATCCATTGAAGTCATTTCATGCAAGTTGCATACTTTCATTCAAGGACTTATCCAAGGGTTTGCTAAATGGTAACATTGCTTTGTTCATTCTGCATTCCCTCTTTCATGATTTTATTCATTTCATGGTTTGATTACCAAAACAGGGTTTGAGCAAGGTAAATCCCCATTCACCAAAAACAAAATTTTTCCCCCTTTCATGTTGTGTTTGCAAATCTAGGTGAAAAAAAAGCTTGAAGATCTCTTGAAGAGAAAATTTGAAGAAGTTGACAAAGTTGCAAAAGTTGTCATCTCATGGAAACTCACCTACAAAAATTATTTCTGACATTTTGACACTACTACTTGGACAAATTGGAAGATTTAGACTTGTATCAGAGGCTCCCAAAAGTTGTAGAAAACCCTAAGAGTGGACCCATTCACCCCTGGGTGAATGAGTCCTAGTCAACCTTCAGAAACTCACTTTTGGTGACTAGTAAACACATTTTTTCCCTTCTCAGATCTACAATTTAATTTTTGGTTCTTATTTTGAGTTTAATATTGTTTTTTTAAGTTTAATTTGGAATACTTGGGATAGTTTACTATTTTTAGTTTTTCTTCAAAAGTTCCTATGAACCTAACCCCCATCCTTCATTCATAAGGAAATCTATAGATTCACACCTTGAGTTGACTCACCTAAGGGTTGTAAGTCAATTCTTTGTGTGGATCTCATTTCCTAATGAAATAAAGGAAAATAGGTCCATCAAACCCCATTTTGTCACCCCCAACATGGTGTCCTATTGCCAATACTGTCGTGAGGCATAGTTCAAGACTCATTTCATCCCACGATACACCATTCGTCATTGATCTTGGGTTTTCTAACTATTTCACTCATAGTGTTGACACTAGTCAACCGTCTAGGGATCATAGCTTTCATACCCCATTTCCAATGACTTCCCTACCCACAACTAATGTGTATGATGTCATAACAATTGTTGCTAATGTCCTAGAAGAGAACACGAGAAGGATAGATGAAGAAATAGAAATATTGCAAAGCTTTGTGACTTCTGAAAGCATTGCTAGTAGTGACATTCCTGCTTTGGATAATGTGAGGAAAATGCTTGAAAATGAACATGGAATAGAGATTGTGTGTATCCTAGCTCGTATTGTTGATAAACATGCTCCTACAATGACTAGTTGTGCTCAAGCTTTGGGGTATACTCAAAATCAAGGTGGAAATCCAATTCCTCCTTCCACAAACCTTGCCTCTATTCCTACCTACACTAGTACTCATGTTACTACAAACATCCAACCTACTAGCAATGTCAACACTTCCTTAGGTATTTCCACTGGGAATCCTATTAGCTTTGTGCATTCAAATCTCATATCTCATCATCCATCTCCCCTCACAAACCTACAATCCACTTTCCCTCCGCATACATACATAACTCCACTTTATTCACCTCCATCTCACAACACCAACAATGATCCAGTTTAACACACTTTTGCAAAATATTTCATCCCTCCAACAATAAATCACCACATTAAACCAAAACAACAATGGCCAACCTTCACAATACATCAAAACCAACCCATTATCCTTGGAGATATTGAGAACACAAATGCCACAAGGTATAGAGGTTCCTAGGTTTGAGAAATATGGTGGGAAAGGAGATATCATTAGCCATGTTTCCTCTTATATAGCCTTATGTAGTGACTTCATTTTTGGAGATAAACTCTTGGCTAAACTCTTCCCTAGATCCTTGAAAGATACAACTTTAGAGTGGTTTTTATCTTAACAAATAACTCAATATGTTCATTCAATGAAATTATTGATGCCTTTTACAACCACTTCCAAATTCACATTGGTCCTAAGATGGCCCTAGCTGATTTAATGACATGTAAACAAAAGTATGATGAAAAGGTCACTTATTTTATAGTGCGATATCAAACACTTTACTCACAAATAAACATTAAGATTCTTGATGTCGACCTTCAAAGAATGTTTATTTCCAATTTTCAAAACAAAATCCAATCCAAACTTGAGATGTTGAAATTTCCATCCTTTAAAAATTTGTGTACAACCCTTCATGATTACCGAAACTCAATTAGTAGTCGTGAAGTGAAAACTCCCTCTAACCATCCTGAAAAGTCTGAATCCACACCTCAAACCAACTATCAACCTTTCAAGAAACAAAATAAGGTTGTTTACAATTTAATTCCCCTCAACCAAATTAACATGTTGATACCCAAGCGGTTGCTATAAAGACGACAAATCCATATGCCTTTGGGGATAGAAATAGATAATTTGCTCCTCTATGTGATACCCTTCATAATACCATGTTGCGGGTCTTAAACAATAATTTGATTTCCTTACCTTCTATTAGAGCTCCTGATCCTACTAAACCTTTACCTTCAAACTATAGACCAAATGCCTATTGTCATTTTTACCAAAAAAATGGACATGATCTAGAACATTGCAAGCGTCTTAAACATCTTGTGCAAAACCTCATTAATTCTAATCATATCCTAATTGGAGGTGTTAATGATCAAGGTAATAAGTTTGTAGCCCCTCCTAATCAAAATCTACAAATCTTTACAAATCCAATGCCAAATCATAACATTTCCTTTGTCAAAGCTAGAGAACAAAGAATGATGTGATGAATGTTGACATAGATGATGATACCACAAATGATAATGAGGAACTATATAAGATATATGGTTGGATTTATTGAAGCTAAACCTTGTAAGGGCCAAACTAATATGCCCCATGACATTTCTTTCTCATAAAATGACATAATGAAAAATACACCTAATGGTCCTCTTTACATAGTTGGAAGAATCAATGACAAGCCTACCAATGGGATATTAATTGATTTCATCTCTATAGAGAATGTGATCACTGAAGAATTCCTATTTGTGAATGAGCTTTATCAAGATACATATGAAAAACTGAAATCATGGATCAAAAAACATAATGATTGTACTTTCCCTACAATAGGTTCGATAAATATTCCTTTAAAAGTTGGACTGAAACAATTAAATGTCTCATTCACCATCATCCCAACTTTGGACCAATTTCATGTGAAGTTAGGCTACCCATGCCTTCTCGACATGAATTTCGTCCCATCAGTTGTGCATAAATTTTTAAAGTTTCCAGTTGGCAATTAGATCTTTATTGTGCATCATAGTGGCTTTAATCTTGTGTCTTCCCATGGGAATTTCTCATTGGATTTCTTTTGGCCCAAACCTATAGAACCTATTAGACCCCATGAAGAATTTTTTTTAATTCCTACCAAAATTTTAAGGAAAAGCGCATAGCATATTTATCCCTTACCAATATGCCTCAACCCATGATTGAACTAAAATCCCTTCCAAGTAGCCAAGACTAGCCTATGACGGATCCTCCACCTATTTCATATAAGAGACCACAAGATAATCAAATAAGTCCCGTTGTTCCTCCTAAAGTAAAAAAAAATTATAAAGCTAAAGAGAAAGTGGTTAAACAACCTCCCATGGTTCCTTATGTTTCACACTCAAGGGAAGAAAATAAACCTATGGTTGATAAACCTACTCCTACATAATATAAACTTGAAAACCGTACAAAAAGAAACCAAAATGTTAGAGAGCGTAAGCATAGATGTCATACTATTGCTCTTTTTTCACAAGAAAAAGAAGAAAAGAACATAGAAAATAAAAATCCAAACTTTTCTCAAGCAATTCATGATGCCTCTCCACTTCACTGCAACATAAACAACAACAAGATTCTATGGATATTATCATTATATCTACTATTGTGATTAACTTGGATGGTGATAATGAAAATGCTAAGATTGATGAGGAAGTGCATAAAGAGATAAAATCATTGTTTTCCTCTTCCACGAGCTTAAATGATGATCCTCCTAAATAGAGTGTTGAACTTGGTGCTAGTCCAGTTTAGCACTTGATGTTGTCCATTTGGCTAATTGTCTGCCTTCTGCATATGATGAGTAATATTAGGATGTGGATGAACTAGTATAGGTTTACTCGCATGTGCCTTGCTAGTCTTGTCTTTGTTTTTCTTTTTCATGTTCTTTATGTGATTGCATGTGCATAATGTGATTTCTCGTATTGTTTTGTTTTATGTATCTCTTCATGTGCATTCCTCTATTTGTATCTGCATTCTTCTATATGTCATAAACATTTATCTTTTCTTTGTCTTGTGTTTTCCTTTTGGGGATGATGCAAGGTGTCGATACATTTAGGTCTCTTCCATATTGACCCAAAAGCTTCTTTTTGTTTTTCACTCTCTATGTATCACTCTTCTAGTTCTACGAGTATTTAGGGAATGACGACGTTTCCAAGCTCTATAACAACAATTTAGCAAAGAAATACTGACCCTAAATTTGTAGATCCCTTATGTTTTTGGAATTTCATTTTGGGGGTAACCCCCTTCCTCTCTTTTTCATGACGTAGCTTCATTTGGAAACATATGACTTGGCATAGGGCTTTATAAATAAGCTCTCATGTCTTCTTTATTATTAGCATTGAATATTTGCTACTTTAAAGCAATTTCTCACAACATGATGTTTAGCAATTTCTTTAAAGTGGGGGCATACATTGGCATTATTATTTTTGAAATTTTTGACATTCCTTATGTTTCATTGTGTGATATTACTTCTTGTGATGCATCTTTTTCTTGGTGATGTCATTGGGTTTGATGTCCTCCAAGAGTGTGACCTTTCTTGGCATACAACTTTCTTATTGGTCATGTTACATGTTGCATTCCCTAAGTTGTGAATATTTAATCTTATACTTTTCCTCTCTTAGAGACATTAGGAACAATGTTCCCTAAGAGGAGACCTTACATGAACTAAGAAAAATCCCTTTGAACATACTTATTTGCATTTTTTTCATAAGTGTTTAGCATAACGCAACTTGCTAACCTTGTGAAGCTTGAACCCTTTTCATGGCCACCAATCATAACACACTTTGCTTGTTTGTGGAGCCTTACCTTGTTTGCTAATAGGTGCTTAGCATAACACAACTTGTTAGGATTTATGAAGCTCAAAGTTTATGTTTTGTTTTGTGGTGCCTTATTGAATTTATCAGAGATATAGCTTTGATATGCTATGGGAGCCTAATAAGATTCTCTCATTTTCCATCCTTTTGTGTTTTGTTTTGTTTTGTGGTGCCTTATTGAGTTTATAAGAGATACAACTTTGGTATGGTATGGGAGCCTAATAAGATTCTCTAATTTTCCACCCTTGGGGGCTCACCTAGTGGACAACTAGAGTTCTATTAGCCCGTATGAGCGTGCATGTTGTTTGCATAGTGGACAATGAGTTTCGCTTGTGAAAGTTTTTTGGAAAAACAGCCAAGGCATGTTCCACATCATGTTGGACAGTTGAAGCTTGATCCACCCTTTTTGTTGTTACAATTTCTTTAATTCTTTGATATTGCATGATTGTGTATCTTGTCATTGTTGCATACATATGTTTTTATTGTCTACTTTAGTGTGATTTTGGCACAAGTTCGTCCTCTCACTAAAGTGGGGGCTAAATATAGTGACATAAAATGTATCCCTTTACATTTTCTCACTTGTTTGGGCCCTCCTAGTTAAATTGGACTTAATTGTGCCTTAATTTAGTGTTGTAAATCCCTTTACACTTTCACACTTATTTAGGGATCCCTTAATTTATTGAGATTAATTATGCCTTAATTGGCCCTTTAATTCATTTTCCAAAGAGGAAACCTGACATTTATTAATACCTTAACATAAAACTTTACATTGAGCAATGTGTCCTAAGTTTAGGGACATGGGACCCATTTGATGGGCGAATGGGCCCTCCCTTGACCTTAGTACCTAAATTTAAATTATGCTTTTGGTAGTATTTTAACATATTGAAATCTGTGATTCAATGTTGGCTTATGATATTTGAATTTTGAGAAATTAAGGATACGTACCTATAAATATAAGGTCATTTCACTATGTTTCACCTAGCAATTTGAAGTGAGCATTTCTATAGCAAAGTTGATGATTAGGAGCACTTTCAAAGGAATTCAAGAGAAAATTTATCAAAGTTTTATTGGAGCAATCAAGATCCAATTTTCATGTCAAAATTTTCTTGCATTATGCATGTTTTTGGAGCTAACTTTGTGATGTAGGTTTGATGATCAAATCAAGCATTCAAAGCACTATTTCAAGCAAGATTTAAAGTTCAAGATCCACATCCATTGAAGCCATTTCACACAAGTTGTAGACTTTCATTCAAGGACTTATCCAAGGGCTTGTTGAATGGTAACATTGCTTTGTTCATTCTTCATTTCCTCTTTCATGCTTTTATTCATTTCAAGGTTTGATTACCAAAATAGGGTTTGACCAAGGCAAACCCCCATTCACCAAAAACAAACAATTTCTCCGATTTCATGTTGTGTTTGCAAATCTAGGTGAAAGAAAGCTTGAAGATCTCTTGAAGAGAAAATTTGAAGAAGTTGACAAAGTTTTCATAAAAAATTTCATCTCATGGAAACTCACCTAAAAATATTATTTCTGACATTCTAACACTACCACTTGGACAAATTGGAAAATTCAAATCTATATCAGAGACTCACAAAAGTTTCAGAAAAACCCTAACAGTGGACCCATTCACCCTTGGGTGAATGAGTCCCAGTCAGCCTTCAAAAACTCACATTTGGTGATTGGTAAACACAGGTTTTCCCTTCTTAGATATGCAATTTATTTTCTAGTTCTTCTTTTATTGATTTTAATATATATTTTTTAAGTTTAATTTGGCATAATTGGGATAGTCTACTATTTTTAGTTTTTCTCCCAAAAGTGCCTGGTGAACCTGACCCTCATCCTTCAGTCATAAGGAAATTTGTAGATTCACACCTTGAGTTAACTCATATAAGGGTTGTAAGTCAATTCTTTGTGTGGATCTCATTTCCTAATGAAATAGAGGAAAATGGGTCCATCAAACCCCATTTTGACACCCCAACCTATTTTTGTTCGTTTCATAACTAAAATTCATTTCATTAATTTCATCATATTAATTTTGTAATTATTATACTCGCCACATTTACAAACAATGTTTCTAAAGCAGTTATATTGTCATGATTAAGTGTGGTAACATTTTCCATGCTCATTAAATAAGTGTAAAAACAAATAATTTTATAATTAATTGTATGTGCCACATTTACAAAAAAATGCTTCTAAGGTAGTTAAATTGTTATGAATATACATGGTAACATTTTTCATGCTCAATAAATAAGAGTAAGTATAAATATTGAGTGTACTTATATTCCCATGATTAGATGTGGTAACATTATCCAAATAAGTGCTATGTACAAATAGTGACTACAGGTATATTGTGATGAGTGGGCATGAGAAAACCTAGATAAATCTTCTCCTTGAATAATTGAAGAAGCTCAGGTGGAGGAGGTGCATAATATTCTTTGTTAATAAAGTAAGCTTCAGAAAGCCACAAAGACTAGAGGAGGTACAAAATATTCATTGTCAGTCAAGTAAACTTGTTGCATCTAGAAAACTTACGTATCACAAAGATTGCAAAGACTTGAGTAGGTGCACAATATTCATTGTCAATTAAGTAAGCTTCCATGTTAGTATATATATCTATGTATGTATGTATGTATGTATATATATGTGTATATATGTATGTATATATATACACACATATGTATATATGTATATATATATATATGTATGTATATATGCATATATATGTGTATGTATGTATGTATATATATATATGTATAAATTATGGTCTTTGTTGATATACCTATGCAAAATAATGGACTCTCATGGTTGCTAGCCAAAAAGGCACTCAAATTTGATTTGGGTGCTCTCAAAAGTATTATATAATATAATTGAAGTATGTAGCATATTTGATTATATATTATCATTAATTTTTTAATTTGTTATAATTTGTGAACTATTTGTCTTAGTATTTTTAAAGAATTGGGTAAGTGTATGGATCTGTGACACAATTTTGTCTCTTAAGATGCCACTTTTTTTTTCTAAAATCAGCAAAATTTGATTTGCACGAGAAAATGAAGATAGTTATGCTCAAAATTTCAAGATGTAGCAAGAACAAGAGTTGAAATGCTTCGAGTCTAGTTTCTATGCTACTAATTATTTTTGAAATTAATGAAGATTAAGGGTCTCAAAAAGGGGGCCCAAAATAGGTCCTATTTTTATAAAAAAAACAACATAGCGCCTGAGGGCCCCCCCCTTTTTTATTAACATTTTTTTTAGAATTTCAAAAATATAAATGGTGAGAAATTAGCTAACACCATGTAGTTTATCCTCATTCTTTTAGATAATTTTTTTAATGAATATATAATATTTTATGAATTTTGAAAGTGGACACATGCTAAAAAGCTGAAATTTGAGTGTGCTCCCACCTAATTTTTTTGAAAACTAATCGAAAAATTGAATTTTTTTCATCATGTGTAGAATGGAGTCTAGTTTTAAAAATTGTAATTTGATTCATGTAAAAATCTATCCTAAAACTAGCACATGTTGGTTTTTGAATAAAAACAGAGGTATTTACAATAGAAGTTATTGATCAAAACCTTAACCGAATTAAAAAAAATAAAATTATATATTTAGATAGCTAAGAGAGAGGTTAATGCCATCATGTTTTTTTTATAAACTTTCATTGAAAGACATGCAAACATGACGGTGAGCACAAAAACAAATATGAGAAAATTTGGCAAATCCTATCAATTCACTCGTCCAAAGCAAGTAATTTAGCAAGCACCAAATTTAGAACTCACCAAATGACCTACTTTGAACAAAATATAACTTTCCCTTCTCTTTGGTCGACCACTTTGATAATGCTGAGAATGTGTGGTTTATGATCGTAAATGGATAGTTGAGGTTTTACCTACCATACACTCTCTGCTTCCTTACCCTAACTAGATAACTCTCTATCCCTCTAAAGTCTCTCTCTCTTAGGTCTCACTCCCTCCCATGCTACCTAGACTACTCTCTCTCACTCCAATCTCCTATCGTAGGTCTTTTTCCCTCCCACCCTACCTAGATAAATCTTTCTCACTCCAACCCCTTTCTCACACTCCCTCTCTCTCCCCCTTTGGTCTTTTTGTCTATCACTCCATCTCCCTCTCTTAGGTTATTATCTTTCTCTCTCTTTCTCTCTCTGTCAAGTCTCTCCCTCCTACCCTCTCTCCCTCTCTCAGGTCTCTCACTCAATCCCTCTC
>VDFB02058242.1:235654200-235889190 GCA_007258455.2 Sequoia sempervirens
ATTCAACAAATCTCTAAAACGGTCCCTCCTTCGCATCACTTGGTTAGCTTCTAAGAGCCTACACTCCTCCTTTTATACATAAAATGAGCCTAATAAGGCTTAACCACAAAAATAAATGTCTAACCCCCTCTAACAACTCGTACAATGACTCATTTTGTCCTTTGGGGGCCTTTGGTTTAAATGGTTAGGAGTTATTTTAACCATAAAGGCCTTTTTGGTTAGGTTCAACCTTAAAACAGTGTTTAAAAGTAACTATTGCCCCATATATCTTAATAACCGTCGGCGCCAAATAGTTAGCATTCATTTTGGTCGGCATGAGGTCTATGGTTCAACCCCTATCGACCATTCATTCTAATCCGCCTAAGAAATTGTTAAAGGCTAAGAGAAAATGATGTCTATATTGGGTATACATGTGCATGTGGATGCAATTGTGGGCCGGTTCACTAACCTCTGTTGAGTTAGGGGTTTGAGCCCCATAACCAGATTTTGTTGAACCGTTCAAACATCTCACCGTACGTCAATTGAGGAAGGGTGACATGTGGCGCTCCCAAGAGCTGCCATGTGTCATCATTTGATTCGCCACCAGAGACACATCAACGCTGACGAAGCCAACCTGTATGCTGACTAGGTTGTCTCATCTGTTGACTATGTTCTACGACCTCACCACGTCACCTGTATGACCAACTGTCGTGTGTCACCCGCCAATTGGTCCACCTTGGCGTCCCTACCATACGGACTGTTGAGTCACGGTGCTGACGTCATGCTGATGTCATCAGTCGTACCACTGGTCAACTGTAACTTTGACTCACAATATCTCGGGTGTACAATCCCAGAATTCAACAAAATGAACATCATTGGGTTCATGTCGGTGAGCTCTTCAATTTGACATCATTTTCAATGAATTCTTAGATGACCATTTTTTTTGCTTTTCTGATGGCCTCAAGTACCAGTTTGATCAAAGTTTGTTCGACCATAACTTGAGCATACAAGCTCCATTCAACTCGGTTCAAGTTGTGTTGGAATCAAGATTCTAAGCTCTTTCTGATGGTGTTGAATTCTAGAGCATTGGGGACACTTCAATTCTCAGTGAAAAATATCCCCCAGATCATTATGTTTCCAAACTAAATGTTTATGTCAAAAACATCATAACTTTCACAATGTCCATTTCATGAAAATCATGAGGTTAAAGCCATAATTTCCTATGTTGTCTTTGGGAAAATATGGGTTTGAGATTAATATCAAGATATTTAGAAATCGCTAAGGATAAATACTTAGGATGAGTAGTAATATTAAGGCTAACTCAAGAAGTCCATATTTGAGCCAAAGTGTTTGAAATTTTGAGGATGATAGTGAATGTTTTTTTTTGGATCGTTTTCAAACCAAGAAAAGTGTTAAACTGACTCACAATCATTTACAACCCTAGGATAGAAATGGCTATATTTGATGAGTCCCCACTAGGATTTCTCCAAACACTAGACAATGCGAATAGTTAGAGATTTGGCAACACTGGCTCCCCTCCACAACACACACTTCTCGGGACCACCAAATCTCAAAATCCTTAAAATCTAGAGATTAAGAGGATTTTTTTTGTTTCTACAATTGAATAGCACTGTGAATTTAGGGTGGTTTTAGAACGATCATTCTTGTACCAAAAAATATTTTAGGATTTTGGCTTACTAAACAAATGGGTTGTAGTAAGGGTAATCGGGGACATGGCACCTTGCGAGCGTTCAACAAGCCACTAAAGGCTTTAATCAATCCTAATAGGGGCTCTTATACTTTTTACAGTAGTGACCTATTTTGAAAGACACTGTACAACTAAGACCTACATACCATCAGGACTTGACAATTTAGTCTTATCCATTTATATATTGGCTTGAGTGAAAAACCAGTTGGAGTTTCCTTCGAATTGGTCTTAGGCAAGGCCCTCTAAAGATAAAAAAGTGAGGGATTACATTTGCAGTTCTACCACCCAGTTCGCGTAAAGCGCAAGGAGGGAACACACACAATGTCTCTTTCTCACACTAGCATGGTTGTTCAATTTTAAACCCAATTGAAAGATGTGGGTAATTTTGCAAAGTGTTAGAGAATTGCATACGCATCCAAGGTCGCCAAATGGCATGAGAGAATTGCATACGCATCCACTAACAACTATAAATTTTAACCTTTCAAAGCAATGATGAGTTTGTTTTAAGCACCAATTGAAAGATGAAGTTTGTCTTGTTCAATTTTAAACCCAAAGTAAATTGATGATGTGAGGGTTCAATTTTATCCAACTTTGAGCATTCATTTTAAACCAAATTCAACTCTAGTACGTTTCCTAAAGTAGAAAGTAGAAAGGATGAAATTGGGTTATAATTGCCCCCAAGCATCAAATGCTTGTTACAATTATGAATTTGAGATAGAAGAGACTTTCTTCACTTTCACTCCATGTCTTTAAAACCTACAAAACCCTATAGTCTAACAACCAAAACACAGTCAGGCATGCATCAGTGATCAGATAAATCCAAGAAATTAAGTCACATGTAAAAAAAAAACATAAAATTTCTTACCTTGGTAGGGCATCACTGAACACGATAGCATTGCAATTTGAGATTTGGGCGTCGCTCTACAGTAGGACCAGTAACCACGATAGTGTCGGTATTTTGATGGGCGTCGTTGCTAATGTTGGCGTTGTAGTTTGAAATTTGAAAGCATCAGACTGGTGAGTTTGAGCGTCACCGTTTAAACTTTTTGATACTTACAAATTAAATAGGTTTCGCCATATTTAAATCAACGTTATTAAATCAAATATGCATTGGAATTTCAAATTTCCAAGGTGTTGCCATATGGCGACACTATTGAAATAGCATCGTTGTTTGTAATTTGAGCATCTTTGCAACCTGCAAAACAACATAAAATGAAATTCGAGCTAAAAAAATGGTTAGATTATCAGTTTACCCTCCTTCTAGCACCAAAATGTGAGATGAGGATACCAATGTTGGTTGAAGTACGCTTGATCCATGAAGAATCAAAACATAACAGAGGCACTAATACTCGAATCTCAACAAGATCATTCAAGTGAAATTGAAACTAGACATTTTATCAAAACCTAACATAATAAATTATGAAAGCTTTCAAAACATCTACTCTAATCCATTTGAAACTTATCCTGTTGTGGAATTGGTGTCGTGTTGATTTGGAACGATGACCCTTTCCCAATCTTGTGATCAGTGAACCTGTTTCAATCAATTCTATGGAAGAGAATCAATGAAACCATTGTGATTGATGTATAAAAACTTATTTTATGCTAAAATGAACATGATGCAATCTAAGTTACCATGATTTTAAGCTAAGAATACACTGATTATTCTATTGCTAAGCTAATCTAAGCTAAAACTATGTTAAAAGATGAAAACCCTAATTCATATACAAACTAAGATGGATGTGTGGAAGCCATTAATGGATTCACTAAGCTATTATGCAATGAAAATGAACTAAAATAAGCTAAAAAGTGAGTAAATTGAGAGTATGGATGTGAGTGAATTCAACAACATAAGTTTGCAATTGAAAGATGGATCCATTTGTCTCCAAATAGTGATCTATTTATAGGAGAGCAAATGAAGAATGAAAGGTTGAGATCAAAAAGCTTAATCAACGGTTCAAGATGAAGGGGATGAGAGGCATGGACATGGATTCTCATCAACAGATGAGAATGCATCATGAGATTTAATCAAGGGCTCACACTTGCCTCAAACAAACACACTTTTGAGTTGCTCACACAAGTCAAAGGTAACTTGCTCAAAAGGTTAAAGGTTTAGCTTGTTCAAAAAGCCAAGTGAGTTGATTGGAGGACAAAGAATATTCCTTGGAATATTCCTTTAGGTGAGGAAAAAGGAAATTTACAAATTAAAACAAAGTTTTAATTGTGCAAAAAAAAGGGATAAGGAATATTCCATGGGAATATTCCCTTTGCTTAGAGGAAAATTAGTTTAATTGCTAATTAAGCAAGATTTAATTTATGCAATTAGGGGATTTGGAGGAATAAACTAATATTTATTAAATTAGATGATAATATATGGGGGAGAGATGGAAGTGATATTTAATTAAATAACTTAGGGTTATTTAATTAAATAAGATGAATTAGGAGATTAAATTAAATATTTTGATTTATTTAATTTAATTAGAGGAAGTGTTAGTATGAAAATAAATGAATTAACCCAATTAAATTAATTAGGCCAATAGATGAAAATGATGCAATTAATTAGTTAGTTAGGCAAATAAAATCAATTAAGTGAAAAGAGGATGGGTTAAAGAGGAAATGATGTTAGTAAATCTGTTTCAAATGTATGATATCAATTAGGACATTTTTCAGTGTCTACAATGATAACCATGTTAAATGTCATTGGCTTCATTTTTGCAAAGTCATAGTGTATACACTTTGATTCATGAATAAAATCAATCTCTATGATTGATACTTCTCAAATATGTTCATGGAGAATGAGACTCAAACTATGGTTCCATGCCTTTGTATGATCAAACACTTCATACAATTGCATTGAGTGTATGTATTTTCCAGGAACAATGGCCAACATTGATATAAAAGAGAATAGTCCTCACGTTTCTCTGAGTCTTCAACCAATATGGTTGGCACAAAATAATGATCCCAAGACTTTAAATGGCTTGAAACTTGTTTCATACACCGATACAATCTGCATATTTTTCTTTGCCTTTATACGCTTTTAATAGGATGTGACACCTTTATAGTCATGAGGACATTCGAATCTCTGCTAACCTTTGAATTTCGTTCTTATCCATATTCCTTCTAAAATCCTTCACTTTGAACGCTCAAATGATCTGAAAGCACTGTCTCCTCTTGGGTAGCCTCTTAATGTACCAATATTGTCACTAATTTACATAAGACCAACTACTCAAAAATGTTTGATGACCTCATTTGTGCAAGGCAATGGAAAATAAGCGTCTTGCTTCCTTAAATGAGGCACTACTATCATGGCGGCCTCTTCATACCGTAGATTCAATCTTAGTTCCAAGTGCTCTAAAGGTTACAATAACATAATTCTACCAAGTGATTTAAATATGGAGTTGGATGTCTCAATTGCAACCTAAGTTTCTTCAATTTGAGTGAGCACAATATAGGATATTATCAATTATACCATTCGGCCTTACCAATATATCATTTGCTAAGCAATTTCCTCAGGTTCCCAAACGAGATTCTTTGCAACATCTCTCACAGGATAATGTACTTTGGATTGATAAAAAGCGCAAACTAGTTCTTAGAAACTCCATTTTAAACTTATCGACCACACAACCACCGTAGACATCAACTGACATCTTGACTAGGAAAGTTTTTAAAATTTTCAAGAGCCCAAAAATGCATACAACAATACGTATACAATAAAATACACACATATACATATATATTAATACATATATTTATACTCACATTTTATTATTTAAATCCATGATAATCACATATATTTTTATATTGATTGATCAATATATACATACAATATATATATATATATATGTATCCTTTATGTTCAATTTATATCCTCGTGCATATGATATATTTGTGCATGGGTACACGTAAGTATTTTTACTTACGTATATGCATGCATGTATACACTCACATGCACAAGTTATCGTTTTCACATATATTTATACATATATACATTCTACGCATATAATCATCGATTAATAGACAAACATAAATACATAAAGAATAATTCAAGCTCAATACAAATATTTAATCACATAATTAAAACATAAAAAAAATCAAGAAATCAAACACTAATAACAAAATCATTCAAACCATTCCTCAAACTATGACTAAAGGTTTACTAAGCAATTCCTGAACTAACTCGACTAAACTTGACCAAACTACGGTGTGAGTGTTTGATAGCTCATTCAGGCATATTAAGGGTTACCAAACCAAGCTCTTCTTCCAAGTGATACTCCCCCTCTCTTCCGGAGGCTCGATTATTTTCTTGTATCCAACTTAGTGTAGCACAAAAGTAGTTAGTCGATCACATGAAATTCATTTTCTTCATAAATCATTTACATTATCAAAGCATTAAAGCAATCATATTGCAATACATATTCATTCATAAAATTTTCCATTAGTATTTACAAAACATAATCTTGCATTAAAACATTTGGTAATCCCACAATGGTGTGTATCATGTATCAAAGTCATGATTTGCATTTAATATCCTATTTACTCATAAAGGTAAAAGTAACATGGTAACTAAGAAATGGGGTGTAACAAGATCATGTTGTAGTCACCCTAATTTTAACATTTTTTCCCTAATTAATTATTAAAATTTTGAATTTTAATTAATTATCCTTATTTTTTCCTAAATTAATTAAATATTCTATTATTTAATTAATTCACCCCCTACTCCTAATTAATTAAATATTTATTATTTAATTAATTATTCCATGTTCTTATAATTAATTAAGCATTTTATTATTTAATTTTAAATTATATCACTTTTTAGCCTAAGGTTCTTCCAATTAATTAAACATTTGAGTTGTTTAATTAATCCCACCTTTATTCCCATTGCTTCTAGTCCCATTCAAGTTATTTTATCTTTGATTAATTAGTTTATCCCTCCTTTAATCATATTAGCGTATCCTCCAACATTTAACTCCACCCAAATCAAATAAACCATTGTTTTATTAACTCAACCTACCCTATTAAATTAATTAATCCTTAATTAATTGGTTTAACCCTTCCCACTAATTATCCTGAACATTTTCTTCTAATTTAAAATTCTCTCACCTCTCCCTAAACTTGCCACATGGTGACAAGTGTCCTAACCTATCCTCTACCCTCTTCTCACACATGTGTGAGATCTCACCTACCCCCATTATCTCTTACACCTTACACAAGCCACCCTATGAGCCACCCTATCTCTTACACAAATTTGATACCCCTCTTCCCAAGGTGTCCTCACATGTGTGATCACACCTCATCCATTCTCTCTTTCCCCATTGTGACACTTGTCACAATGCTCTTGATCTACACCACCACTCAATCTCCACCCTTGATTAAGTCAATCAATCCTATCACTCCATTCCTCTCATCTCACATCTATAAATTCAAGCCTCCTCCCCTAATTTTCACATCTTGAATTGAATTAGCTACATTATGTTGGCATTTCGAGTGAGCCATCTGCATAGCAATACTTGAGAAAATCTATCAAGAGTTTGGTTGCATCTTGGTAAAGCTCAATCACAGAGAGGAAGGTATACTTTGGTTTATGCATTGTTCATGTTTTCATCTGAATATCATTTGCATTTTCTTACATTGCTTATTTTTCCTCTCACATTTTTGGCATGCCTAGTGGGACCCACATCTCTTTTTGCTAACCTTTGCTTGATTTGTGTGAAGTTTTAGCTTGCATGTCTCAACTTTTGTGAAATCATGCCTCTGTTTTGAATTGTCGTGCCTATGTGATGACTTTCGGTGATTTTGCTAGTTGTTACCATGTCTCTACCTTATATTGTTGCGCCTCCATCTCAACTCGTAGTGCCTGTAAGCTCGATTACCATGCCTCTAATTGGTCAATATACCTTTCCATTTTTCACTCACAACTTTAGTGTTGCAAGGTTGTTCATTAGTTTTATTGCATAGTTAGCATAGTATTAGCACTCTAGTTTAATTGTAATCTGCTTTCTAGTATTCCTTTCTCTTTTTTGTGAACTACAAATTTCATATTAAGAAAAGATAAAAATTTACCCACAAATTTAAAAAGAATAAAAAAATTATTAGGTTAATCAAGTTCCCTAGCATCACCTCACACATTTCATTTTGGGATTTAAAATTAACCTTAATGGAAACAAACTCATATCTTTAAGCACCAAACTAAATGTTAGTTGCATTTTTTCTATTCCTATTTCATGTCCCTATTTTCCTACGCTTGCATAGAAAATAGTGACACTTCCATACCGACTTGCAATGCTTGTGCTTTGCATTTTGGTGCTTATGTAGAGACCTACTACATCTTTTCAACGAATAGCTACACATATGTGGAGACCCATTGCACATTTGTTTCACAAAGTGGGGCTTTCATTTTAGGGCATAAAGCATAACATATTTAGGAATTTGCATTGTTTCAACTTTTGATAGTTAATCAATCAGTAAAATCATAATAAATCATGTTAATTAACCAAGTTTCATTATGTTAACACTAACAATTAATGGAAAACTTGGTAAAAATTTTGTAAATCTACTTTCTAGTCATAGGCACAGTTTTATGTTTCTACGTTTTTGTTTTTTCTCTGCAAAAATGTGCCTGTGTTCAATTTTCAGATTTTTGGATTTTAATCTAACAAGTGGTGTATCTATTTGAACTAACCAAGAAAAACCTAAGAAAACTACTAATTTGTGGTGTTACAGGATGTTTGTAGAAGATTTTTTGTTTTCCACTAATTAGGCACTAAAAATTAGAGTAGCGGGTAAATGAACTTATGTCTTGTGTTTGGAAGGGTGCAATAGATGTATGCTCTCCCCTCACACTTAGAGTGATCTTGAAGATTATAAATATTTGTATTTCTTCATTTTATTTAGTTTTCTAGGTAAACAAGGTGTACTAGTTTTGTGTGTATGCTCTCCCCTCACGCTTCATGCAATCTTGGGGGATAAAAACACCTAGCATACTTTTCCCTTTAGGAGGCCTGCCTAACGTTTTCATCACCCAAGGGGACAACCTTAACCATCTTTTACTGATGAGGTATAGAAAGGGGGAGAGTGAAATTTTTATTCTAATCTATTCACGCCATGTTTAGCGAAGATCTGGTGCTTAGGTTGATTCCAAGCGAGGAGTGTAGGGTTGGTCTGAACTTTCCCACCAAAACTTCCTAACCAATGCTTGTGATGGCTATTGTTCACGGTTGTGCCTCACACACCCTTCTGGTGTTTAGAGGATGCTCTAGAAAAGCATTATGTAACCTAGATTAAGGCCTTTGAACGTAGCTAGTGTAGTGCAAGGGATACAAATCATACCTTGAGGTTACTCACCATGTACTCCCTTAGGTTGATATATAAGTCTTTGGGTTGGCTTGAAATTCTCCCAAGGAGAGAGAAGATGTGCCCATGGAAATATTGACCCTATGTCATTGGATCTCTACCTATCTTCCTTCGTGAGAAAGGGTGCTCTACCCAAGTATAGCTTAACCCAAGCAATTAGGTGGCGGGCCTACACTAGTCAATAAATCCACTTGACTAATTTAGGTTTGTAAACAAGTGCTTGGAGTGTCTTCTTGTGCAAAACCAGTATAATACAAAGTAGCCATAGGAGTGAGGATTGACCATACCCTTAAAAATTTTCAAACTTGACCATTGTATTTTCTCGTTTGCTAAATCTCTTACCAAAACATCCAAACTATAGAGTTGCACCTAAGACTAGTTAAACTACACCTCTATCCCTACACCTATGTGTAATGTCCCCTTCCTAGTCTTTTCATGAGATTGTCAGAGTTAGCATATTCAATTGCTCTCGTAGGCTAATGAAGTGTGGTTAGGGAATAGTGGTGATTGTTTTCTAGCATGGTGTGGTGGAGAGGGTTGTAACGTCCTTTTCTAGAGTGTTTTTGGTGTTTTCTCCCATACTATTTTTAGTAAGTCAATTTTGGGCATTCAAGAAGCCAATTGTCAGTCTTGCTATTTTTGGCAGTGTCAGTGGGTGTAGTTGGCATCAACATTTTAGTGTTTAATGGTCCAGTGCAATTATTTTAAAATAACATAATGTTATTAAAGTTAAATTAAAATATTTAACTTATGTTATTTTAATAAAGTGACTTTACGAAGGGGGCAAAGGGAGACATAAGTGAAACTTAAAATATAAAATGTTATAACTTAAAGTTGGATGCCTAAGGAGGCATAAGGGGGGAAAATATAATTTAAAATTAAATCTTTTAATTCCCTAGAAGGGGTTGTGGGGTTTTGGAGGGGCTATATATGAGCATTTTGAGCTCATTCTTTCTTTGTGTTGGATGAAGATATTGAATTGGTTCTTATTCTTAGACGAGGTCATACTTCTTAGGGTTTGTGAGGATAAAATCCCTTGCAAGCAACATTCTCTACACTTTGAAAGACACAGTCTGGAGAATTTGTGGTGGTTTCATTCAGAGATCACACCTAAGCTTCATTGGTGAATAATTGCTCCATTTCCTTTAGTCATGAAGCTCATAATTGGTGAGATTATTCATCAAGGTAGACTGGAGGAGTTTATTCTGAGATTGTTGGCTACACTACCCTCATTTTTGGGTTGTACCATTGTTGAAGTAGGTCATACATCTTCTGGATTGGGCGTGTGAGTTGTTGGTTGGGATGCCTAGGGTTTGGGGCTATTTATTATTGGAGAGTGGGTTCCAAGGCTAGGCAAACACTCAGTAATCTCTAGGGAAGTAGAGGTATCATTGTTTAAGAGTTTTATTAGACATTTTCCTACTTCCAACTAGTTGGTTTCTACTACAACCCATGGCCAAAGTGACATTTTTTTTTGGTGTGTTGGATTTAGATATTAGATGATATTTTGTGAACCGAGTTATTGTTATAATCGATGAAATCTCCATATTTTCATTGTAATAAATTTTTTGGAATTTTCTAATTTGTTGTGACATTGAAAAAAGTGAAATTTTTGGTTATTCCTTTGCTGCAAGTTCTTTTCTTTTTGACTTCATTTCTATTCAAAATCATTCAAAAACATCATCAAAAATAAAAACAAAAAACCTATCAAAAACCAAAAAAACAAAACCAAAAGCAGGGTAGCATATTATAGTGGTATCAGAGTAGTGTATCTTGTCATCTTGAAGGGGTCTGATGACATAATTTTTCATGGATCAAGAAAACATTAAATATGTCACCTACGGGAGAGGAAGATACTGGGGAGCCAAAAAAAAAATGATTCAGGTTCCAAAGAAGAGGTTTAAATGGGTGACAAAGATAGGGATCACAGGGGTAACAAGGAACCAAGGACTCATGATATGCTTAATGATATGATGAGAGGGCAACAAGAATTTCAACAAGGGTTACAATAGACCTTGGCATAAATGAAAGCTCTATTGGCACAACATATGGTAGGGAACAATAATAATAATGGCAACAATAGGGGAAAGAACAACAATGACAACAATGACAATAATAATGGGAAGAATGGACATTCAGTGAACAACAGACCTATTGACCAACATATTAGGACAACTTCTTCTAATCCTCTTATGCCTACCTTTCCACCTAGATTCCAACCCCAGTTAGAAATGAACCCACCTTCAATGACTTATAAGATGGGTTGTTACAATATTGGAGGGATTTAGATCCGAAGATCCATGCAAAGATGTCTTTTAGATACTATCAAGTGACCTTAGAATGGAGCACAAACCTCACAGGGGTGGAATATCACACAACCATGATTTATAGAGGAAATTTGGGAAGCTTGTGATTCTATTTTATGATGGCACAAGGAATTCTACTGCAAAGGCTTGGGTGCAAAAATTATACACTTATTTTCAGCTTAATCCTATTCCAAAAGATGAGGCCATCAAATATGATGCTATTCACTTGGATGGGATTGCTCCTTATGGTATGATTACCATGGGGCATGATTAAATTGATACATATACAGAGTTCATAGAGAGGTTGATAGATAGATTTGATATGAAAGACCCTAAATTTTATTTTAAGGAGTTGGCTCAACTCATACATGGGGTACTATGGATCATTATGTTGCAAATTTCTAGAGTCTTTCGATGCTTGTTATAGATATCTCAAAAAGAAGATTGGATTTTCTTTTCATTGATGGGGTTTCAGATCCCCTACGTGGTTGGGTTAAGGGACTCAATCCAGCTACTTTATAGGAAGCCATTAAGAGGGATAGGCGTACAAAGTATTTGACTTCCAGAAGTAAATTTCATTCCAATGGATTTATGCATCAGAAAGATAAAGACAAGAAGCACTTTCAACGTGATTCTCATTAGCTCAAGCATGAATCAAAGAAGCTTGATTATGATCAAAATGAGCTTCAGAGGAAGAAATTGTTCTTCCATTACAGGGAACCTTGGGACTTATCTCATACGTGTAGTATGAAGGGTAAAGCCAAATAATTAGATTACTTTTATTTTGAAGAATTTGCATCAAAAAAATTAGATTAGCAGATAGATTCTAAGAGTAGTGATGAAGAAAGCTCTTCAGAAGAGGAGCAAACTAGAGATGGGACCATTTTCCAACTCTCTAGTATCCATAAATCAGTTACATTCAAGGTGAGAGGTGCTTTACAGGGGCATCAAATCATAGCTCTCATTGACTTAGGTTCCACACATAACTTCATTGACAAGAAGTTCATGGCTAGGAGAGGTCTAAAGACAAAAGAGCATGATGGATTTAAGGTGATGGTAGCGGATGGGTATAAAATTTCTTGCACCCAAAAGGCTTCAAATATGAAAATTTAAGGTGAGAGGTGCTTTCAAAAGGTTTCAAATATGAAAATTTATGGGTAAACTAGAGATGGGACCATTTTCCAACTCTCTAGTATCCATAAATCAGTTACATTCAAGGTGAGAGGTGCTTTATAGGGGCATCAAATCATAGCTCTCATTGACTTAGGTTCCACACATAACTTCATTAACAAGAAGTTCATGGCTAGGAGAGGTCTAAAGACAAAAGAGCATGATGGATTTAAGGTGATGATAGTGGATGGGTATAAAATTTCTTGCACCCAAAAGGTTTCAAATATGAAAATTTAATTAGGTGAATATGAATTGGAAAATGAATTCTATGTGGTTAATATAGGGGACATTGATATGGTCCTAGGGATGCATTAGATGAGATCTCTTGTAGAGTTCTCATTCAACCTTTAGAAGATGGAAATGAAATTTGAGGCCATTGGGAAGAAGATAGTACTTAGAGGCCTATCAAATGGGGGACCTAGAGTGGTTTCCTTCAAAAGGATGGAATGACTAATCGGACAGGAGCAAGTTGAGTGGGTAGCCAAGTGTCTCATCATGCCTAAAGTTGAAGATCAACAAAAGAATGATTACCATCTAGACATCCAAAAGTTAATATCACAACATAGTATGATATTTGGGAGCATTCCTCCCAGGGTGCCACCAAATAGAGGGATAGAGCACATCATAGAGTTGGAGGAAGGTACTAAACCAATGATGACTACCCCTTACCAATATCCTAAGAGACACAAAGATGAAATTCAAAAAAAAATAAAAAATTAAGGAGTTGTTAGAGATGGGGTGCATAAGACCTAGGAAAATTCCATTCACATTAGCAATTGTTTTGGTAAAGAAAAAAGATGAGACTATGCGAATGTGCATTAATTACAGGGCCCTTAATAAGAAGACAATAAAAAATAGGTACCCCATTCTCAAAATAGATGAGCTTATTGATGAGTTACATGGTGTTTGGTATTTGGTATTTCTCCAAAATAGATTTGAGGTCAGGCTAACATCAGATTCAAATGAGGAAAGAGGATATAGATAAGACTAATTTTAGGTGATATTTTGAGCATTTTAAGTTCTTGGTGATGCCCTTTGGTTTAATGAATTCCCTAGCCACTTTTTAGAGTTGCATGAATCAGGTGTACCTTGATATGACTGAGATTATGTACCTTGGTTACATCATCAATGTAGAGGGGGTGAGAGTTGATCCTGAGAAGATCGAGGCTATTATTGATTAGCCTCCACTGACAAACCTCACTTAGCTTAAAGGGTACTTTGGTTTGTGTGGGTTTTATAGGAGGTTTGTTAACAATTTTTCTTAGACTGCTGCCCACTTACAAATTTAACTAAGAAGGAAGCATTCAAGTGGTTAGATTCAATGCAAAGGTGTTTTGACCACATCAAACAAGTGATGTCTTCATGTCCAATGTTAGCTATACCCAGTGATTTCTCCAAACCTTTTGAGGAGGAGTGTGATGCATCGTGAGAGGGGACTGGTGTTGTTCTGATACAAGAGAAGCACCCCATTGCATTTGAGAGTAGAAAATTGAGGGGTGTGGAGAGAAGCTATTATATTTATGACAAAGAGATGTTGTACATCATGCATTTCTTATCCAAGTTTAGACCATACCTAGTTGGGTATAAATTTATTATTAAAACTGACCGCAATAGTATCAAATATTTCATGAACCAGAAGGACCTCAATGTCATGCAACAAAAGTAGGTAAATAGATTACATGCATATAATTTTGACATTGTATATGTTAAGGGGAAAAAGAATGTAGTTGTTGATGTACTTTCTAGGAGGCCTCACTTATGTTCTCTGGTGGAGATTTTTGTTGATTGGAGAAAATTAATTGTAGCAGAGTATGCTAAGTATTCTTGGGCAGCAAGGATTGTAGAGGGCACAATTTATGATGACAGGTATATAGTGCTTAATGAGTTGATTAATTATAAGGATATAATTTATTTTGTGCCTTCTTCTCAGCTTAAGGTGAA
Organism: Sequoia sempervirens; assembly: GCA_007258455.2. Lineage (NCBI taxonomy): Eukaryota > Viridiplantae > Streptophyta > Pinopsida > Cupressales > Cupressaceae > Sequoia > Sequoia sempervirens. The sequence goes on from VDFB02058242.1 coordinate 235,668,652, forward strand.
GTTATTGAGGATATTTAATGATGCACCTATAGCTGGTCACTCGAGGTTTTTAAGACATACAGGCAAATCCAAGAGAGATTCACTTGGAAAGGGCTTAAGAATAAAGTCCTAAAATATGTCAGAGAGTGTCGTGCTTGCTAGAAGAATAAAAGTGAGCATACCTATCTAGTTCGTTTACTTCAGCCCTTACCCATTCCTAATTATAAATGGGAATTCATTTCTATGGACTTCATCATTGAGTCACCCAAGGTATAGGGCAAGGACTACATATATGTTGTGGTTGAAAAATTGACCAAATTTGCCTATTTCTATGCTATTTCAGTGACATATACGACAACACAAGTGGTTGACATCTTCTTTAGAGAGGTATTTAGGTTGCATGGGATTCCTAGGAGCATAGTCAGTGATAGGGACAAGAATTTCCTTAGTCTCTTTTGGTAGGATCTCTTTAGATTAAGTGGGATTAAGCTCACTCTTAGCACTAGCTACCACCCATAGACAAATGGGAAGATGGAGATAGCGAACAAATGGGTGGAGGGGTATCTCATAAATTATGTTTTGAAACAAGGGGCTTGGATCAAATTGTTGCACCTTGGTGAGTGTTGTTACAATAATATCTACCACATGTCCATCAATATGTCTCTATTTATGGATTTTTATGGGTACAAGGTACCTAACTTCTTGAATTTGTTATTTGGAGATAGCAAAGTGCCTGAGGAAAGATATTTATTGCAGGAGAGCCAAGATGTGATGAAATCCTTGAAGAGAAATCTATAGTAGGCACAAAATCAGTAGAAGCTTTATGTTGATCAACATCGTATAGAGCACAGTTTTGAGACTAGGGACATGGTGTATTTGAGGCTTCAGTTGTATAGACAATCCACTCTAAAAAGGAGTGGGGCTGAGAATCTTAAGCCAAGGTTTTATGGTCCTTTTAAAGTTTCCAAAAAGATAGGAGAGGTTTCCTATGAGCTTGAGTTGCCAGCTAGTAGCAAGGTTCACAATGTTTTTCATGTATCCAAACTTAAGAAGGCATTGGATCATAATGTGGTTCCTTCATCTGATTTCCCACCCTTGGATGAGGAGGGTAAGTTGATTTTGATTCCAAAGACCATTATATATTCCAAAGAGCAGACTCTTCAGAGGAGGATAAGTAAGGAGTATTTGTTCAAGTGGAAGAACTTACCAGTAGAGGATGTGACATGGGAAAATGAGTAGATTTTGCAGCATCCAAAGTTAAGATTGCTTGAGGACAAGCAATCTTGGGAAGGGCGGACTGTAATATCCCTTTCCTAGCCTTTTCATGAGATTGTCAAAGTTAGCCTATTCAGTCATTGCCATAGGCTAATGAAGTGTGGTTAGAGAAATGTGGTGACCATTTTTCTAGAATCGTGTGGTGGAGAGTTGTGTAACGACCTTTTCTAGAGTATAAATGGTGTTTTCTCCCATACTATTTTTAGTAATTCAATTTCGAATGTACAGGAAGCTAGTCATTAGTCTTGTTATTTTTGGTAGTGTCGATGGGTACAGTTGGCATCAAAATTTCAGTGTTTAATGGCCCAATGCGATTATTTTTAAATAACATAATATTATTAAAGTTAAATTAACATATTTAACTTATGTTATTTTAATAGTGACTTTACGAAGGGGGCCAAGGGAGACATAAGTGAAAATTTAAATATAAAATGTTATAACTTAAAGTTGGATGCCTAAGGAGGCATAAGGGGGGAAAATACATTTTAAAAATAAATCTTTTAATTCCCTAGAAGGGGTCGTGGGGTTTTGGAGGGGCTATATATGAGCATTTTGAGCTCATTCTTTCTTTATGTTAGATGAAGATATTGAATTGGTTTTTGTTCTTGGAGGAGGTCATACTTCTCAGGGTTTGCGAGGTCAAAATCCCTTGCAAGTAGCATTCTCTACACTATTGAAAGGCACAATCTAGAGAATTTGTGGTGGATTCATTTAGAGATCACAGTTGAGCTTCATTGGTTAATCATTACTCCATTTCCTTTAGTCATAGAGCTCATAATTATTGAGTTTAATCATCGAGGTAGATTGGAGGAGTTATTCTAAGATTTTTGGTTGTATTACCCTCATTTTTGGGTTGTACCATTGTTGAAGCGGGTCATACATCTTCTGAAGGGGGTGTGTGAGTTGTTGGTTGGAACACCTATGGTTTGAGGCTATTTATTGTTGGAGATTGGGTTCCTAAGTTGGGAAAACACTCAACAATCTTGGGGGAAGTAGAGGTATCATCGTTCAAGGGTTTTATCCAGAATTTTCCTACTTCCAGCTAGTTGGTTTCTACTACAACCCATGGCCAAAGTGATAAAAAAAAATTTGGGTATGTTGGATTTAAATATTAGATGATATTTTGTGAACTGATTTGTTGTTATAATCAAATAAATCTTGATATTCTGATTGTAATAAAATTCTAGATTTTTCCAGTTAGTTGTGACATTGAAAAAAGTGAAATTTTGGTTATTCCTTTGCTACAAGTTATTTTTTTCTACACTTTATTTATGTATAAAATCATTCAATAACATCAAAACACACAAACAAAAAACCTATCAAAAACAAAAGAAAACAAAACCAAAACAAGGCAACATATTACACTACACTTTGAAAAATTGCGCCTATGTTCTGCCACATTGACACTGTCATTTTGCACCTATGTTAGAAAAACCTATGCTTGTGTCCTCTATAAAACCATGCCTATGTCCGACTCTGTCTAAAAATTTGTGTCTACGTTTGGCTGTAAAGGTTGAGTATTTTGACAATGACCTTGTAGGGTACCTTGACCAATCTGACATATTTTGGAACTCAACTATCCTCTGACCACATTGACCCCACCATTTTACACCTCATTACCTTAACTAGACTTTTCCATTTTTCCATAATCATCCCATTACCATTAAACCCCCATTTATTCCAAACATCCCATCCTCCCTATCATTGGACTTGACATTTTTCATCTTTGGACTTAGGGAAAACCTTTAGAGTCTTTCATCAATAATTCCCCAACACCTTGTCACCTTTACTACTTTAATCTCTATTGTCATCCTTTGCTCATCATAGTCATCTTATCATCTTCCCATTGGGACTTATCATCATCCACCTTTCAACCTTGGACTTGGAATTATACTTTAATCCTTCCTATCATTTTATCATCCTAATCATACTATTATCCATCTTATGTCACCATTATCCCACCTATCATCCGTAATCATAACCTTTGCCATCCCATTTATCCATTTGAACCCTAGATCATCTTCCTAAATTTTCTAATACCATCTAAACCTCATCTAATTATCAAACCCATAAATCTTCCACTTATCATCTAAATCATCATTATCCTTATCCAACCCAACCATTACCCTTGCAAATAAAATTTTTCATTAGGGTTTAATCTAGATTCTTAATCATCCTACTAATCTAGGGGTAGCTTAAGAACTTGCCTATCTTAAGTTGTATCCTTGGTTAGCCTATCCTTCTGAATTATTTAGCTTAAGGACTTGGATATCTTGATTTAAGTTTTTCAAAAACATCCTTTATCTAACCTTTCTCAGGAACTTGCCCATCCTAAGGAAGTAAAGATAAAATCCTAAAAGCATCCCATCCTAAGGATCTAGATTCTAATCTTTGTTGCAAAAATGATTTTGCACATATCCCCTATCCAAGGATCATCCTTATCATCATTTGATCCAATCAACCAATCAATCATCCTAAACCAACCCTAATCCAACTTTCCAATCACATCTTAGAATCCAACGTCCAAAATCCATCATCCAAATTTTATCCTAAAAATCCAACATTTTTCATCCATCATTATTTTACAAACCAAGTCCAAGGTCCAAAATTTTGTAGAAACTTCTAAACACCATCCAATCATAATCCAACCATAAGTACAAGTCCAAAGATCACCTAAGTCTAAATATCCATCCATCAAACATCCAACCCTAACCAGCCTTAAGTCCAAAATCATAACCCAACCTTAATTCATCAATCATCCCCCATACCCATCAAAACCCATTATCCCAAGGTCACTCTTCAAAGGAATCCCTAGCTTGCATGCCAATCACTAGATCACAAGCTAAGAAACTAATGGATTCTCGAGGAGAATCATTTTACAACACCAACTCCTCCCAACCACCTAGTCCCTACGAGAAAATGGTAGACATAGACCAAGTAGGAGATTCTAGTAAACTAAGGGAATTTTCTACCAATCCTTATAATCAAGAGATGATGGAGAGACTATTTATTCTTAGCAAATATCAACTCCTAATTGAGCTCATAGCTAAAGGGGCTCTAACTTTGACATCTCACAACTAAGGAGTGATGAGCCTCTTAACAATCCTTCATCATCTACTAAATTCTTTGATAATATCCTAGGGGTACAATCTAATCCTAACATTACCCCTTCCGTCAACACATCATTACAACTAAGGGTCAATATCCCCCCTAACCCCCATGTCACTTATGTGTGTAATTAATTATTTAATTACACTTTATTAAGTTTACTTAAGTCCTAATTAGGTTTAACCTTTAGGGTTTTGCATATTACTTTACAAAAGCAAGTCATCTCATGAAATTCATTATTATCAATAATATTATTTGCACATCTTTTGCAAATTGCTCTTGTATCTTTTCTTTTTCTCCTTGTAGAAAGCTAATCTAGGTTTTGCAAGTGATCTAGGTTTTATGGAGTTTATTGGTAACTCTAACATGGTATTAGAGCTTTGATCTGCAAGCCCCTTCTCATATTTGAGAGAAATTCAATCAAAGAGTTTTTTTTAGGGATCCTCAAGGGATCAACCTTGAGCAATTTTTTGGTGCATTTTAGATAAAAAATGACCAATATGTTTTTCTTCATGTATTTATGAGAAAAATAATTTATAGGTTTTGTTTAAAATCATGAAATATCATTTGAGTATCTACTATATTTTGCAAATAGTGAGCAAAACTTGGAAAAATGGTTGTCAAAATTGTGACTATTTTCCCTACATGTGAAGTTTTTGTTTTTTTACCAAATTGCATGTTCTGCTTTTTGGATTTTTTTGGTAGAACCAAAATATTATTTGGGTATCCATTAGTTTTTGCATGCAACAAGTAAATTTTGAAAAAATCAAATCAGAATGGTCGTGTCTACATTGTCAACTGGCAAAATTTACCTTTTTTCAAAAATTCGTAACTTGAGCATATAGTGTCCATTTTTTGAAAACTTCATATCGTTAGAAAGATGATTTTGTCCTCTATGTAGATTTGAGGGTTTTTTTATGCAGGAAGAAGCAAATATTAAATCTTACATGCAATATTTCCTTTTTGCATGCTTTATGTTTACATTTTCTCTTTGATTTCTGCATGTTTTGCATGCTCTCCTTTTACAATCTCTAGGTATTGTACTAAATGAACTTAAAAAAAGTTCCATCAAGGGGGCTTCTTGTATAATAATTTGATTAGAGTGTAGTTGCATGGCATGCACTTTGATCTCATCTTCATATTTGATGACAACTCACATGAGTTGTATCTGGATTATGTAGTTTCTTTTGGCTATAATCTTGCTTATAACTTGACACATTTTGGTTTGCATCAGTTCATGTATTAGATTGAGAACCTGTGGTTAATGATCCTAAATTGCATTAGATTCTCATCGGGTCACATGTTAGTTTGAGGGCCATTCATTTTATGGTTAATGTTCTAGAATCTTCATGGTACTTACTCCTATGGATTAGTTTTAGTCATAGTTCGACATCGACATCAAGATACACATAGCTTCCAAATTATTTCATCATATATTTTCCTCTCATGGGGGATATTTCTTATGTATCTATGAGATGGATGGTGTACTTGGGGGGTCTTATGGAGTACTCCATCTTTCATCACTTGGTTGCATTCTCTATTTCTTTTATATTGCATATGTACAAGGGTACCTAACATGGCCTTGTAGTTGGGACACATTCATGCTTTCATGGACCCATCCTTGCATTATTTTCATGTTTCTTATTCTCCATAACTTGCACTTAAGGGGGGTGCTGGTGTAATTAAATATTTAATTACACTTTATTAAGTTTACGTAAGTCCTAATTAGGTTTTACCTTTAGGTTTTTGCATACTACTTTATAAAAGCAAGTCATCTCATGTAATTCATTTTCTAAATAATATTATTTGCACATCTTTTGCAAATTGCTCTTGCATCTTTGTGTTTTATCCTTGTAGAAGGCTAATCCAAGTTTTGCAGGTGATCTTGGTTTTATGGAGTTTATTGGAAACTCTAACAACTTATACATCCACCAATCCAACTACTTCAACACAACCCCTTACCACATTCGTCCATACAAAATTCATTAATCAACAAGGACCTAATGTCTCTCAACCCCCAACATCAAATCCCCCACCCCCATCTCCTAATAATCCCCCAAACCCAAATCCCGTAAACACCAATAACCTCCCACCACCACCTCCTAATCACCAAAATTCCAATAACCCACCAACATCAAACCCCTAATATCAACATACCTTGAATATTAACAACCCTCCTCCACATAATACCAAAAAACACCCCATCATCAACAATATCACCAATACATCAACAACCCCCCTTTATCACCTTCACACCAACACATGTACAACCAATACTTCCAAAATCCATCATCCAATAACTTCAACTTAGCCCAAGAGTTGCAAAGATGAAATACATGATCCAAGGGCTCCAAACTGATCAAACAAAGAAGATCTATAGATATGAGGACATATTCCCTTAACCGTTTGATCAATCCATACTATCCATCCCCTATCCCAAATATTATGAAATGCCCAAATTTGAAAAATACAAAGGGAAAGGTAACCCTATTGAACACCTTAAAGAATTTAGAGTGGCATGCCAAGAAGTTGCCTACAATGATGTATACCTCATGAGGTTATTCCCTAGAAGCCTTGGGGGAAAGCCTTGGAATGGTTCACACACTTACCTTGGGGATCAAGAACATCCTTCACTAACTTATCCGAATGATTTGTGACCTATTTTTCATACAACATTGACCAAGATATTACTTTGGCTAAGTCATGCACAACCAAACAAAACAATGGGGGAAGTTTTGACACATTCCTTCAAAGATGGAGACACCTTGCAAGTCAATTCCCCTTACAAGTACCTAAAAAAAAAAATGGTTAATATATTTATTGAAAATTTACTCCCAAAGATAGCCTTACATTTTCAACTACATGTGTCAACACCTTTGATGAAGTCACTGAAAAAGGGTTAATTATTGAAAAGGCCCTAATCACTGAAGAGGTAATCAAAATCTATAAAGACCATAAAGACAATAATCATCAACCTAATGGAAAACCAATGTATTGGTCTAAAAACAAAAATATTGTGCATGATGGAGTAACTAATAGCAAACATGTGCAAAATATACAAAGCACCCCATCTCACAACCAACAAACATCACAACAAGGAACTTCCAATACCATTACCATCCCCCAAGGAAAAAGGAAAACAAACTAATCAACCCAAGCGTAAGTACACCCCTTTGGGAGAACCTATTGAGGTTGTATTTCATAAATTGGCACAAGAAAACTTAATCAAATTTCCACTTACTAAGCCCTTTGACGAAAACTAGCCAAAACTAGCTTGGTATAAAGAAAACAAATATTGTGAATATCACTGAATCAAAGGGCACAATATCACAAAGTGCATGAAACTAAAAAATTACATCCAAGATCTCATTGATAAGGGAGAAATCAAAGTTCAAAACCAAAACTCCCCAAATGCGTAGCTAGGCATGTACACATAACCTTTCCCACAACACAATGAAGGGAAACCATCCTCCTCCTATAATAATGCTTCATACTCCTACAATAACAACATCAATTCCTCATCCCATGACACAACCATTGATTGAATTGAAGAATGTAATACCATAACCATCAAGGCACTTGATTGTGCTATCACTACTTGCCCTGGTCGGGTGACAATACAAGGAGCATCATTTTCATCACCCACTTCATCTACCACTAATAAATATAACATCATTAAGCACCTTGGTAAAACACCATTACAAATATCTATCTTGGAACTCTTTGCACTTCACCCATGCATAAAGAAGCTCTTGATAAAGCTCTCCAAGAATCTAGCGTGCCAAGCGATATAAATGTTAACCAATTCCAAGCCATAATTGGAAACCTATCATCCACACACCATCTAACATTCACCAATAAATACCTTCACTTTGAGATACCTCATAATAAACCATTGCACATCAAATCCATTGTACATAAGCACAACATTAAAAGAGTCCTAATAGATCGTGGATCATGACTCAATCTATGCACTTTAAAATTGATTAAACAATTGGGGTATTATGAAGACATCATCGACCCCCAAAAGAAGACAATAATAAAGGCATATGATGCTGCAAAAAGAGAGTCAAAAGGTACCATAAAGTTGCCTATTCATGTTGGCCCGATTGTTATGGAAACTCCATGTCATATTCTTGACCTAGATCTTCCATATAACATCCTCCTTAGATGTCCTTGGATACACGTTATGCAAGTTGTCCCTTCTACCTATCATCAATGCTTAAAATTCCAACACAATGATAGAGAAGTCACCATTTCTGTTGACCCACAACCATTCCAATATTGCAAAATGTTGGAAAGCAAATACAAGAGCTACCATCACTATCCCATTAATGATACTACATCAACCTCATCCACTTACATTGATCCATCTACATTACTATCCTCATCCATTCCATAATCTACCCCTAAGATCTAGGTCAAGGTGATCAAAAAAGGATGTGGGGAGTATAAAATTCAAAATTATTTCTACATAGGACAACTCCCTACTTTGCCACAATCATATGGTTGAGTGCTTAACTTGGAAACAAAATAAACCTTCAAGAATTTCAATAAATAGGTACTATTAACAAAGAAGATCTAGCCTTGATATCCCCTCATGATTATACAAGGAAGAAGAAGAACAACCACTACCTTCTCTTGAGATCTATTGATATCCTAAAGGACATGACTTGTGCAAACATATGAGCTGCAAAGGAAAATGATTGGGGGCAAAAGAGAAAGGAATAATGGAACCCATTCAACTATGAGAATATAAGGATCATCAAGGACTTAGTTTTTGGGCCACGAATTTAGTAACCATAAGACCTTAATGCACCCATAATAAAGGTGGAAAAACTTCTACTAACCAAAGCTCTTAGGAGGATTTCATCGAAGAATCCTTTCAAACCATTGCTAATTTTTTTTTACATTGATAACATATATACCATAACATCATCCATCGACCTCCCGCTTGTATACCCTAAATTAATTGATTGGGACCAACAAGGACCTCCCATACTAGACACATTCCAAAATGATGAAGCAATGACAAAAATCATGGGAGTTCATGATTATATACCTTGAGGAGATCATAAGCAAGAACATCAAATCAAGTTGCATAAAGATTCCTATTTTGGGGAGCAAATCACTTGCCTCAGTCACAAAAATAATAAAAATGGAAAAAATAAAAAGGAAAGGTCCCTTAGCTAAAACCTCAATGAGGTGCTTTCAGATCAAGAAAAAGTAAAAATGAAAGATGTATCCTCTAGTGAAAACCTCCTTGAGGCGCTAGAGGATGGGGCATTTGATTTAATTCCCAAACATCATGAGACATCTACAGTGTTGATTGAAGACAACATATATCAATTTGGGGACAAGTGAGGAACCTAAAACCACTTACATAGTCAAAGAACTAGAAGATGGACTTAATGAAAAATTGGCAGACTTCCTCAAAAGAAGATCCATTAACTTCACCTGGACATATGCAAACATGCCAAGCCTTGATCCATCCCTCGTGGTGCATCACTTAGCGATGCATCCTAATTCAAAACCTGTTAAGTAAAAACTCTGAAAGATGCATCTTGAAATTGCTCTTTTGGTAAAAGAAAAACTACAAAAACTCTTAGAAGCTAGATTTATCAAGCCTATTGACTAGCCCAACTGGGTCTCCAATATCCTACCAATTTTTAAACCCATTAGGGGCATCCAAATATGCACCAACATTAGGAATATCAACAAGTTCTTTCTGAAATACGACTTCCCACTACCAAATAGTGACATCATTGTGGATCTCATGATATGACATGAAATGTTGTCCCTTATGGATGGGTTTTTAGGCTATAATCAAATCCAAATTTCAGAAGAAGACCAACATAAGACAACCTTCATAACTCCACGGGGGACATTTTGTTATCAAGTAATGCCTTTCAAACTAAAGAATGCAGGGGCCACGTATCAGAGGGAAATGACTGTTATTTTTCATGATAAATCTATTTTCTAATTTAGAAAGTACAATATGAAAGAAAAATAAACATTACCTGCACTTCTTAGGAGGTAATGGTTATATTTTTATCTTTAAATACCATGAAACATCATATATGAAAGTGAGAAGCAATCACACATAATATGGTGTTATAATGATTAAACCTAGGAATCTAATTAATATTACAATGAAATAATTATTTCTTAAGAGAATCAATGTGAGTCACAAATTACAAAAAGCACATAATCAACTATACATTATCATCACAATGAACATAGTTCTAACAAAGAAATAAATATTAAAAATCTCAAGATTGAGTTCATAAAATATAATAGGTACTACAAGGGATAAAATTTTAACTTGGTTCTCCAAAGATAACAAAAAAAAAATATTTGTAGAACATGTTTGTTTATCAAGAGACACTTCATGCTTGTATCTAGGAGTCAAAGGGAAGGGATTTTGGGAAGGAGAAGTCTAATACTTTGATAAAAATAAATGAAAGATAAAGTTGGGAAAATAGGCATTACAAGAAGGGTAACTCTAGCACTCCTATAACTTGTAGGCTTAAAACCCTTTGGAACCTTAGCAACTTCTAAACCTAATAGACACATGGGAAGATGTGGAAGAACATATAAGAAAAATTGTACTAGGGGGAATACCAAGAATATGAAATACGTCTTCAATCCACAAACACAAATTAGTTGAAAAGGGGATATTATATAAATAATTATGCAAGAAAGTTTCCTTCACATCCATCTGCTCGATCTCAATATAAATTAAAGTAGTTGTAATAGATAATAAGAGCTAAATAGATGTCAAATTATCAACTAGAGAACAATCTCACCATAATCAATTCTCACAATTTGAGAATATCCTTTGCAAGTAGTCTATAATTGTACTTCTCAACCTACCATTTGAATTAAATTTCTTCTTTAAGACCCATTTACAACAAAAATGCTTACTCCCCTTTAGAAAATGATCCAAGTACCACATGTCATTCTTCTTTAAGATCATCTATGACTAGCTACTAGGACTCACAATCATCCATCTCCATTACCTCAGTCATAATTCAAGGCTCATTAATGTTAGTAAATAAGAAAAAAATACAAATAAAATTAGGTGGGATATAACTCTTTGGTTGCCTCCTCTACCAAGTAGACTTCCTCAAAATTCAAGGTGGAGGTTCTTCTTCAAAACTCTTTGAAATATCTATACTATCCTCCTCATTATGTCAATATTTAACATTTAGTTTAACTTCAAGTGTATCTATCTCAGATTTTGGTTATAACCACAATATAGACTTTGCACTCCCATAGAGTTTCTTAGCTAAAGAAGAAGGAACAATCTCTTTGAAGATCACATTTTAACTACACAATGTATTCTTGATCACAAGATCCCAAAGCTTGTACCCTTTCACATTGTCACTATATCCAATGAAAATACACTTTACTACCTTGTAGTCTAAATTTTACCTCTTCTCCTTAGGAACATGATCATATGCCTTGAGACCAAAAAATTGAAGATACGAAAGTGAGGGATTTTTTCTCATTCAAATTTCCATTGGGGTTTATCCACAAGTGTTGATGTAGGAAGCATATTAATCAAGTAATATATCATGTTGATCACATTTGTTTATAATTTATGTTCTAAATTGGCCCCATAAAGTATACTCCTAGCCATCTCCATAAATAACCTATTCATACTCTTTGTAACTCCATTTTTTTGAGGGGTGCATGGAGTTGTCGTATGTCATACAATACCATTCTCTTTGTAGAACCTACCAAACTTCGTTAAATAATATTATCCAACATTATTTGTTCTCAACACCTTGATCTTTTTGCTTGTGTAGTTTTCCAAAAGAGCCTTAAACTCCTCGAACCAACTAAATACCTTAGATTTATGATTGAAATAATAGATCCAATTCCACTTGGAGAAATCATTAATAAAATAAATCTAATTTATCTATATTTTGCTAATGAAGGCACATCTATAAGACTAAAAACATTACTATAAATAATATCCAAAACCCCACAAGACTTATATAATCTCGAATAAAACTAAACATGCTTATATTTACCATAAATACAAGGTTTACAAAAAGTCAAATATATAAGAACAATCAATTAACTGCTCTAGATTATTTAAGTTTTTCAAAGTCTTGAGACCCTTTTGACCTATGTGGCCCATATTCTCATGCCATAAGATGGTCTTCCTAGTTGGTAACTTTCCTTTTGAGGTGAGAACATTTTTGGGAAGCCACAACATATTTCTACTACAAGTCATGGTGCTAATAGTCCCTTTGCTACAAATACAAATCCTCTAGGTGTAGTTGTAGTACCAAAGTTATAGGCTTGTTTATTTCAAGTCTCTAAGTTTCTACATGCTATTACACTAAATATGTGTGCTCACATTAAGATAAACAAAAAAAATTAAACATAACCTCCCTTTACAAACACCATAGCTCCACAAACCATCTTGCACCCACCATTGTTGAATACTATCTATACATCCACATCATTCACCTTACTATCAAATAACAAGTTTTGTGCAAAAATCATAAAATATATTTAATCCTCTCCTTAGAGAAATTGATCTTTACTTGGGCATGGCCGACAATAATTAGAAGATTTCTCACCAACGTATACCTTTCCACTATCAAATAATTTATCATAGTTAGAAAACCACTCCCTACAGGGAGTCATGTGTAAAGATGCACTGAAGTTGATCATTCATGTGTCTTCACATACATGCATGAAAAGGCCTACAATAAATGTATTTGATTCATCTAGAGAATCTCTAAAATTTGAACCATTATTTGACTCATTATTTTATTCCCTCTCCTTGTAGTTCCTGATACAACCTTTCTTACCACATTTCAAAAATTTAACCTCAGGTTTATTGTGTTGGGTGAAAATTATGTAATCAACTTTTCGATAGATTACACAACTAGGACTTCAACCACAACTATGTGAGATATGAATCTCTCCTCTCAGAAAGGGGAGGCACCCTTCTTACTGCTGACAAAAGAGATAGTAAAACAAATAAAGTAATTACACAATGTACACAATACTTACAAAGTGGGGGGGTGTGTGTCACATTCATCCTTCTCTCTTTTTTCAAATAAGATGTTTACAATGCTTCACTGTTGGAAGTTCTCAGTTCACAATAACCTAAAACGATCAACAAGTAGTAATGCCAATACCTCTATCTTGTCAAAGCAAAGCGTAGAGATACCATAAGTGATTAATGATAAACAAGTAAAATAAAAGGGAAAGCTCACAAAGGCACAAAGTCGTTCTGTAGCTTTTTCAATGGTAGATCTGTGAAAGACGTATTATTTGTTGCATTAGAGGCACAAAGTCTTCTTAGATACAACAATTCCTCGAATAGTATGAAGAATTACAAGCGCAAAGTCTTGTAGATCATCCAACCAAAGTATCCAAAGAGCATGAAAAATTACAAGAACAAAGTCTTGTAGCTCATTCAACAATAGTTAACCAAAACACAAATGTAAATCCAAGTAAAGGATGCAACACAAAGTTTACATGAATTGTTTAGAGTCTTTCAGATATCACCTACTAATTACCACCAAAAGAGATCAATTCACAAGACTATCGAATCCAACACAAAGTCTGGTTTGCAATCTTCTTCTTTATTGATTAGATTTCGTTCGCAAAGCATGAACACAAAGTTTCACAATTTGTTTCAAAAAGGGCAACACTTCGTTGCAAAATACTAAAAGATAAACTTTACAAAGGCAATCCCTCATATATATGGAAAAAGGGAAGAGCAAAATTAGGAAACTAATTGAGAAAATCAAGGAAAGTTGGGTGAGCGATTCTAGGAGATCTCACCTAACTTTGACCAAAGTCAAAGTGTAATTTTTCTTAATGAAATTACATCTTGAACTTGGTGCAATTACACTTTTACAAAAAGACATATAAAATGTCAGGAAATATTTACAAGATGCATAATGGGAAGCATCAAAAATTTCTAACACTGGAGATCAGGAACCTTCATGTTTCCTTGCTTTGGGCGTGAAAGTCTTCGTATTTCTTCTTGGTCTCCTGCACGAACTTCTCATCTGGACCAACGGTGTAATCCACAATGGTGTGAATTCTCGCGATCGATCTCATGGCAGATGAATGAACCTTCTTGCACCTGTCAAGATTCATTTTTAGGTTATCCAATGTGAGCCTTGTATCACAAATGATCTTCAGAGAGGCTTCTGAAAAGTTTGCGCTGTCAATCAACTTCATGATGGCTTCTTTAAAGATCTGGGATATTTCTATGGCTGGCAAGAAGATACAATTTTCCTCAAGAATTTGTCCTGGTAACTCCTTGATACCTTTTTCAATAATCACACAATGCCCTTCGACATCTTCCTGCACTTGGTGGAAATCTTCCGTAAGAGATTGAATTACTTGAATTCGATGTTTCAAGGATTCTCTTACCTCAATGAATTTTTCTTTATCGGGAATTACCCCGGCTTCTACCAATTTACTGAGCTTTACCTGCTTCATCTATGACCATGACAACAGGCATTTTTCCATATCTCTACACTCCTAGGAAAGTACACTTTTCTCCTTATCAAGCTTTGTGGTGAGCTTGGCCAACATAGTAGTTTTCTCGTTCGCAACAATTATGATCTGAGATCCGTGTTCTATGATCTTCTCAACGAAATCATACAACACCCTGCCTTTTGAGGCAAAATTCTCATCTTTCTTGACAGCTAGGTCCTCAATACTTACCATTGCCAGCAGTTGTGCATTAGTTGAAGATCTTGCAAGTCTCTTTACAACAGTGGCATAATGCTCTTCCCTCTATTTGTACATATTACGATCTTGCTCCATTTTATCCAATCTTCCAGCCAAGATGTCCAATGTCACTTGCGCATTTGATTTTGCACTTTCATTGGTAACTTTTCCAAGATGGACTCTTGTTACTGTGTATTCCTCCATATTGACATCTCCTTCTTCTTGCGGTGGTATGCCAATCTCCGCATACTTGTGGCCAATCTTGTCAACGTTTAGCCTTTAGTATACTTTTTCCTTTTTCTTCCCTTTAGCCTTTGGAGGGACTATCTCTTCGAGGTCGAGCTCCTTTGGAGAAATCATTTGCTTCTTTTGCTTCGATACTTGAGATATCAGCCAAGGGGGAAGAAAGGAGGTGTGAACTTCTGGATTCACTATCAACTTTGTCGTCATTGTTACTTCTAAAGTCATTGTCACTTTTGAAGTTACCATGGGTATTGTGACAATGGGCGAAGTGTCTGTCATCATTGCTCTTGTAGACTGCACATTGAGCTGATCACATATCGATTCATTCATAAACCAATTGAATTCAGTTTTAGAAGTGATATCATATGTTGGTGAAGATAGGCTAGGAATGGATGATGGAGGACTTGATAGAATATCAACTGTGTGAATGCTTGTCATTGAGGGAGTATCAAGCAAGGTTGATGCTGCAGGAATAGTGGATACTTCTACTACAAGAATGTTTGTGGTAGGAATAGGTGATGAAGGAACAAGAGGTGGAGGAGTACTCGAATTTGGAGGAGTATGAGGAACACTAGAAATCATAGGCGATGACGTTCTGGGAATTTCCTCAACTACATTCTCAGGTGGAGACATAGTTCTTTCTTGATCATGCCTGGGTTCCTGTTGATCACCCTCTTGTCTCTCTGATTCTGGTTCACCTTCGGAATCACCTTCAAAATCTTCCTTAGACCCTTGTTCGCTTTCAAAAATTTCTTCTGCATCAAAGTCTGCTTCTACTGAGTCTTCATCTTCAGCGGATTGGTCACTGGAAATACCTTCTTCATCAGAATCTATCTCCTTTGAAACATCCCTTTTACCTTTAGAGCGAGATGGTTAAGATTACGTGGTTTCTCCTTCTGGGATGACTTAGGTATCTTTCTTGCCAACAGTAAGCTTGATTCTGGGACCTCTTCGTGAAGAAGTGGGAACAGCCGCTGATTTATTTTTCACGCAAAGTTCTTGCTGTCAGCGAGCTTTTGCTTTAGATTCTTCTCCTTCTGAATCTATTATGAAACTTTTCATTTCAAAACCATGCTCGTGTAACCATTCTGTAGTGTTGGTTAAGATCAGTGCCAATCTCTCTCTGATGCTAGTACTTTCTTTTCTAGACCATTGAATTGTAGGCAAGTTCTTCTTAGAAATTTCTTGTTCATCATAGACAACATTCATGATATCACCAGCATCTATAAAATCCTCTAGTAGGTCAGCAATATCAAGGTCTTTGATTTGTTGCACGGTTAACTTGCAATAATCCATTTTGCAAATGGCTTCTTCATCTCTGTAATCAACCCAAATGTCCTCAAAATGATACTTGTGATGACGACCCTTTTGCAATTGCCTTCTGACATCTCGGTAATCAAAATCAAACCTTAACCTGTAGGTCCTGATTGTCATGATTTGCATCTCAACATAAACATATTTGGCTTTTTGTATAATCAGGATAGTATATCTACCAATTGTTAGTGGGAACTTGAATCCATGCTTGTGAATATTTCTCCGTTCTTTGTGCACTGAAATTAGCTGTTTGCACATCTCCATGAGAACCCACTTGTCTGAAGGATATCGTGGCAACATGTAAGGGCAGCCAATGTAGCACTCTACTCTCAAATAAGTAAATGTTGGGAATTGTAGAAATATGCATCTAAATTTTCTTACCGCCTTATAGGCCTCATTAGATACCCTTCTCCTCTCGAGAGTTGGATCAAAATTGAAAAGAAAAGGCGCGAAGAAAGCATTAGTAACCCTCCTGAAATGATGAAAGCTTTCCTTCAATTCTAGTTGATAGAAAAATTTATACACAGGTACCAACATCTGGTTCCCTTTTGTGGATAAACCTGGAAATTGCCTCATTATAGCTACTACATACTCTAGATAAGAAGTCATATAGAATTTTAACGTAGAAGGCACATTGATCAATTGTTCATGTATTTCATCGCTGATCTGTTTGCCCCAGTCATTGTGAACTTTTTGTCTTCTTATGATTCTGATATATTCATACATCCAGTCATGAAAAGTGGATGATTCAGGCAAGCCTTCACTCTGCTCAAGAATGTGATCATATCTTTGACATCATCTTTGAAATCACTTCGCAGGAGTCCTTTTGGCCATCTAGAAATAGTTTGCCTAGGCTTCTTCAACCATTGGCTATTTATCAGGTTTTTAGCCTTGTTGGGATCAACACCATAGAATTCTTGTGCCTTTTGTATCAAGTGTAGACACCTAAAAATGACCTAGGCCTGCAAGCTTCATTTTACCACTTTCGTCCTAGTATAATTAAGTCATTTAATTATGTCATTGGTCCACATTCGACTATTGATTAAATAATTCATAATTATTTAATTAATTCATGTCATTTGTTTCTCCTTGATTATTAAATAAATAAATATTATTTATTTATCTAATACGTCACTAATTATCTAAATCTTCCTTTAATTAAATAAATTCCTTAATTTATTTAATTCCCCTTTTGTCATTTATTTCTTCTTGATTATTAAATAAATAAATTTTATTTAATTACGTCACTAATTAGGTCCCCTTTCTTTCCAAAATTAAATAGATTCTAATTTATTTAATTTTTGTCCACTTTCCACTATAATTAAATAATTATTTTAATTATTTAATTATTCATTAGCTTTTTCTCTCATTAAAATTAAATAAATTTGATTTATTTAATTTAGTCAATTCTCTTGAATTTTGAATTAAATCATTATTTAATTCAAAATGATTCATTTTGTCACATTCCTCCATAATTAAATAATATCTTTATTATTTAATTATTTACTGGTCACCTGGAGTAAATAAATTTTATTATTTAATTTCTCTAGCAACCTCTTTGTCCGTGCCAATCTTATCCTCCAGATCAAATCTTATCTTTTGACATCTCATTTAATTTCGACCCTTGATTGAATTATCTTATAATTCAATCTTAGCCATTCATTTCTTGACATTGCCCTAATTTTGACCTAACCCTAATTCTTATTGCAACACTCAATCTTGATCATTGATTCTAGGGTATTTGTCATCTTCTCATCCTGGCCACACGTTCAAAATTGCAGTTTTTATAAAATGGCAATTTTGTTCTTATTCCAGATCTCTCTCTCTCTCTCTCTCGCTCTCTCATACTCATTTCTGTCCATTTTAGGTTATGGTCATTGTCATTTACAGTCATTGTCATTTTAGTGTGAAGTCATTTCTTTTATACAAATCCTTCAACACTTGCATAGGGCTTTGTCATTTGTCATAGTTGCTCATTTGAAATCTGAGGGCATCTTTATTTACTGCAAGCTAGGAGGTGTAACAAAGGTCAACCATGGAAGATGAAGACTTAGGGTAACATTGTTCCTTTTGTTTTCATTTTATTTCCTTTGTGCTTTGTTATTTCATTGGAATCTTAATGTTATTGTGCTAACCCCTCTAACAATAATCTGATTTTCCCTTGATTACATTGGTGAACCCGACTCCGTTTTTCTTTTTCTTTTTTCGTACTTTTTGTTTTTTTGTTGTTTTGCAGGTACAGGTACGGATCGCCGCAAGTGTTTTTTTTTAAACATTGTGACGCACTTGATGCGTCGCGACGCATCCGCTCACGTAAGCGACGCATACGCCCTGACAAACCGCAACTGACAGACAGAACACCGCATTTGTTTTACAGAGCCGCATCTGACGACCCGAACGACGCATTTGCCATAACGAGCCGCATCTGTCTGGTCTAATCCTTCTTTCAGTTTTTGGGGTTTTTATTTTTTGGATTTCAGGTTTTTCTGGTTTCGGGTTTTTCTGATCTTCTATATTCTATTTTATTCCTGCATGTTGGCTAACATTAGATTTTGTGTCACTAATCATCTCTTGTAGCTGTGTTTGTCGTATGCTTTCTGTTTTCGTCGGGTTTTTTGTTTTCTGTTGTCTTGCAGGGACAGGTACGGATCGACGGAAGTTTTTTTTAAAAAACATTGTGACGCATTCGATGAGTCGTGACGCATATGAGAACCCTAGCGACGCATACGCCCTGACAAGCCGCAACTGACAGACAGAACGCCGCATTTGATTTACAGAGCCGCATTCGATGACCCGAGCGACGCATCTGCCTGTCGCGCCGCATCTGTCTGGTAAATTTTTCTTTCGGTTTTTGTCATTTTTGATTTTCAAATTTTCGGGTTTTTCTGTTTACTGGTTTTCTGGTTTTCTATTTTTTCTGTGTTTTTATTCCTGCATGTTAATTAGATTAGATCTTTTGTGTTACTAATATTTTCTTGTAGCGTGTGGCGATCCTTTTCGTGTGTCCAAGACCATTACATACAAGACTACTAATATTCATTGTTTGCAGATTCGCATGTCAAAGAAGGAAGAAACAAACATTGTGCTTGTTTATTTCTAGAGTAGCAAACATTTATTTTGGTGCTTATAAAAAGAACCATGTCTTCTTTGATTGATTGTGCTTGTGGAGTGGTAGGTGAGTATGCTCTCACTTGGTGAAAACCTTGTGATCAGAAAACCAGACCCATTCTTATTTGTTATTTACCTTGACTTGGTACATCGGAGTATCCTCTCCCCTCGCGCTTTCGGGCGATCTTGGGTGTAAGAGAAACGGTTACCAACTCTAGAAATTGGGCCTGCTTGGGGATTTCATCACCCCAACGTGACTCAAACCGACAACGGAGCTAAAGCCAAGCTACCCTTGACCGGTATATAAATGTAAACCTTAAGGAAAAACCTAAGGTTGCGAGTGCGGATGTGTCATACGGACGGAGTAGTGCTCCCTTAAACCCTGTTGAGCTTAACCTCTTCAGGCTGGAGTGCCACCTTAATGGTGATTAATCTCTTGCCCCATGTATGGCCACTCGAACGGGGGTCCCGAACTAAAAACTCTTGTGTAGTAAGTCAAAATCCTTCTATTTGCTAGCGCAGCACCGGTCGGTGTGAAGGCATCCACACTTTCGCAGTTTGTAGTAGAGGTGATCAGCTCGCCATGGGAGTTTCATGGGGGTTGGAAGCTTGGTTGGTCTGAGAAGAGAGTGCACTATAAGGGGGAGCCCGTGCAGCCAAGCTTCTGAATTCACACGCTACAAATATGCGGTTGGGGAAACCCGCGTGGAATCTAGCGAATATTGTCATGGCCTAACCTAGGATCGTGCTTATCTAATGTGTGTTTGGTTACTTTATAAAACGCTGTGTTTGTCAAGTGTTTTCTAGTTTTACCATAGTTCAAAACAAAACATTCATCAAACAGATCAAAACTTCCATCAAAACAACACGAAAATCACTTTGAAACAAAACTGTCATATCTGTCGAACCGCAATTGACATCCTGCAACGCAACTGCTCTGATAAATCGCATCTGAGACTTGGAACAA
The DNA here is from genome assembly GCA_007258455.2 of Sequoia sempervirens. Lineage (NCBI taxonomy): Eukaryota > Viridiplantae > Streptophyta > Pinopsida > Cupressales > Cupressaceae > Sequoia > Sequoia sempervirens. Next base: position 235,689,368 of record VDFB02058242.1, read on the forward strand.
CGCATATGTAGGCGTCGCGATGCATATGTAGGAGTCACGACGCATCTGATAACATAAACGCTGCATTTGATTAACAGTACCGCATTTGACAGTCAGAAAGCCGCAAGTGAAAAACTGAACCGCATATGCTAAAATATGATGCAATTGCTAAATTGAAACGCATTTGCCTGTCAAGATTTTTAAAGTTCACAGTCGAAACCAGAGGTCTTTAAACTGTGAACCATTTGTCAAACTCTGTCATCACGAATATTCTGTCAGAAACCTAACTTGAAATTGCTCAAAGTCTTGACCATTAGTTTGCATTAGTCACCATAGGTTTCATACCTCATTCCTTTTTCGTTGCATACATTCGACATTAGACTATCCCTAGGTTCACATTTTGCATAGTTAGGATTAGGCAAATCTTAAGCACCCCTTGGCAAAGGCATTGTTTTCGAAATTAGACCCTTGTGGACCAAGTTATGAAACCTCCCTTTAGTCATTGTCCTCTTTTGTGAGATTTCCTCCAACTCAAAAGTCTAGTTGGGAAGACTCACTAGTCACTTAGATCTTGTCAACTTGTCATTTACAACAAAGTCCTTTAGCAGTCCAAATCGAAAACAAAGTTCAAGCTTAGAAATGCTTAGATAACCTTATCTTACATTGCATCCACATTGCATACCTTATTCACAAAAATACAAAAATATTAGTCATTCTAGGCGTCATTTTGAACTTAGACTTCACATAGTGTCATACTTGCATTTAGTTGTCATTCCCTTTTTGAGCAATCTCATTTATGGTTGAAACCAGACTTCAAAAACAAAAGAGACAAATGGAAAACTTTAGGCAAGACCCCAACAACCCTCCATATGACTCAAACTGGACCTTGTACGATCCATTTACCAATCTAGACAATCAACCTCCAACAACAACCCAACCTTCGTCAAACAATACATTCGACCTCTACTTGCAAAGAGACGAAAATGGTCAACTACTTCAGGAAAACATAGAGGCATTGGCACAAGACCCAGAGGTCTATCAGCTTGCTGAAACAATAGCTCGTCAGGATAGAGACAGATTCGTAGCCATGCTCTTGAGTGAAGGAGCTAAGTTACCACCAGGATTTGATGCCAACACGCTAAACTTGACACTTCATGAACCTAATGCCAATAACGCACATAACATGTCACATAGTGGTCAACTTCTCAATACAACGAACAATACTTCCTTTGGGATGACAACGACACTACATACCATGCCCAACGTCCCAAACATCTCCAACTCAATAAATGCTACATCCATTGGGGGATCACAATCATCCACAACATCCACAACACTACCCCAATCAGATGGAACCACTATTGGCTCCTCAACAACGTGGGCAAATTATTCCAATCCTCTTTTTACCGCGACAGTAAATACCACGGGGGCATCATCAAGTCACCACAATCCCCCTTTGACAACTACATCTACCACCATGAACACAACTTCGACAAATCCGTTCGGTAGTAATTCACAAAATCCTTTGGGAGGAGCCACAGGACGTCTCTTTATTAAAGGACAACAACAAAACGTTAACACGACAACACAATCAAATGTCATTGCCTCCCAAGGCACAAATACAAACATCCCCCTTGTGCAAAACCAACAATTTACACAAGGTGGCCAAATAACACAACCCATGACATCATTGACACACCATAACATTCATGGTCACAACATCCCCCAAATAACGACACACATGGCTGGGGGACATATCCCAACATACTCATCCAACATTCATACTCATCAACAGGCGCCAAATCATAACTTCCAATACCAACAACACACGTCATATGTACCACAACAATCCATACCACCACAATATACCAACATCCATGCACACCAGACGGGAACACATGGTGTACCAGGCAACCCAACACACGGAAATGTAAACGACCCTACCATAGATGAACTCAAAGCAAGAATGAGGGATATGGAGAAAACTATGCAAAACATGTACATCTCAGGCAGGAAACCAGAAATATCATATGACCTGGATGTATACCCATTTGACACGAACTTATACATGCCTGCATTTCCACCAGGATACGTGTCACCCAACTTCACAAAATATAGAGGCAAGACAAATCCCATCGAACATGTTCGCGAATTCGCAACCAACTGTATGGATATCGCCTACGAACCAACATACTTGATGAGACTTTTTTCCAAAAGTTTGGCGGGTCAAGCCCTTGAATGGTTCTCAACTCAAAAAGATATCCAGACATGGGATGAGCTCAAACGAAAATTCATACACAATTACGCCTACAACATTGACATGGATACCTCTATTACTAGCTTGTGTAATCTCACGCAAGAAGACTCGGGTGAGACATTTATTCCATTCTTTCAAAAATGGAGAAGCCTCGCTAGTCGATGTCACATTGACATTCCTGAAAGGGAAAAAGTTGACATGTTCGTCCAAACACTCCTAGGACCCCTAAAATTCGCATTACAAATACATTGTTGCACAAATTTCACAGAATTAGTGGAAAAGGGAGTCCAAATTGAGAAAGCCCTTATCGCAAAGGGAGAACTGAGATATGGTTCCAAAAACACGAACACCAACCCACCCCCTGACAAAAACAAATATTGGGTCAAGAATAAGCATGTTACAAATGACGGTGTTGTGGACGCCAAGACTGCAAGTCCTGTATTGGCCCTGCAAGGGGTCCAACAACAAAATAGACCAACAACATCATTGACACCTCCTCCCAATACTGCTTCAAACAATCAAAGTGGTCAAAACAGTCAAGGACAACATCGTCAAATGAGACAATTTCCTAAGGGTCGCACATACACCAATTTAGGTGAACCCATTGAAGAAGTCCTTAAGAAATGCATCCAGCATGGGGTCATCAAACTTCCGGAAATCAAACCTTATGACCCCGGACAATTCAAACCAGCATGGTGGAATGATAATGCACTTTGCGAATACCATCGAGTCAAAGGGCATACAACTTCCAACTGTCGACAACTGAAAAACATCATACAAGACCTCATCGAAAATCGCACCATCGAAGTGGGTGGATCGCAATTTAACTCCAACTCAGACCATACTATCCACAAGAATCCACTGCAGGATCATGGTTCCCATAATGCTTCCACTTCAGGCTCGCAGAACCAAGCTAACTTCGCCCGAGCCAAGTACGATTATTCTAGTGGACCAATAATAAATAATGTCAAAATTGACAATGACTACATAAATACTATTACGGTCAAGAGAGCACCACAGTGTAATGCTACTACGCGAAGTGGCAAGGTCACTATAGCTGGTCCACCGCCCCCTAGACAAGCCAAGATCACTATACCGGGCCCATCAGTTAAACAGCCACAACCTGCTAAACAACCAAAACCTGTCTCAACCCCACAACAGTGGAAACCCAAGAGTCAGTTCAACCTCATTGACCAACTAGGAAAGACTCCCGCGCAAATATCTATCCTTGAGCTGCTTCGTATCTCTCCTGCGCACAAAGAAATCCTAGACAAAACTCTCCTAGAGTCGTCAGTCCCGAAGGACATCGATATCAATCAGTTTGAAACTATGGTGGGATATCTCACCATGCCGCACCATGTCACCTTCTCGGATCAAGACTACTCATCACATAAAACCAACCACAATGACGCATTACACATAGAAACTTTTGTCCACAAGCACAAAGTTAGACGGGTTTTAGTAGATGGCGGAGCAGGGTTGAATATATGCTCCCTCAAATTGGTTAAGGCTCTTGGGTTCTCTGATGCGTGCGTAGACCCAACGAAAAGCATAGTGATCAAAGCATACGATGATGAGGAACGCTCTTCAAGGGGTGTTATCTCTCTCCCTATCAGAGTGGGACCGGTCATTGTAGACACAACCTGCCAGGTCCTGGATTTGGAACTACCATATAACATTTTACTTGGCCGTCCATGGATCCACGCTTTAAAAGCCGTTCCGTCAACATACCACCAATGCCTCAAGTTTCCTTTTGACGGTACAGAAGTCACCATATACGGAGACCCCAACCCTTTTCAATATTGTACCAATTTAAGGGGTATCTCGAAAACTGAGTACCTATTAATCGAGAAGCACCTGGCTCCTCGTCATCCAAGTACATCGACCCCTCCACACTCACGTCATCTTCCACATCGGCTCCATCCACGTCTTCCGCCATACAACCACCTTCCACCAACCCTAAGACTGAATCAACTGTCAAAATCCAGGACCTTGGCTGTGGAGAATTCAAACTGCACACACATACAACATCACAACAATGCCTAGATCTCCCAAGGACTATGGTCGGCCATGTTTCCGAATGGAACCTCAGGAAACCTTCATAGTCCCACCAAATACAGTTTTTATCAAGTGGGGAGACATGAGTGAGGAAGACCTTGCTGATATCACAGGATGGATCTATAAGGATACGGTCACATTACCCCCATTACCAGTTCAAATATATGGCAAAGGTTATGACTTCATGAAGGCTAAAGGCTACGATGGTACTAGTGGCCTAGGAAAAGATAAAAGGCCGAAGGGAACCCATAGAAACTTTTCAAATTCTGAAGTATCTTGGATTAGGGTTTGGATCACTTGCCAATGGCGATCGACGTACCTCTGGACTTTTAAATGAGCGAGTACATGCTTCTGACAGTGTCGAGACTACTAGGGAACCCCTCACCGAAACTGACTCCCACGAGTGGGAATTTGGCTCAGAACGATCCCTAAGTGACTGTTGTCTTGATGATTTGTTTGTCAAACCAGGGGAATTGACCTCTGAACAACGATTTTGGAAAACATTCAAAATTGAACAGGCACCAAATAGTCAAAGCCCTAGTACCACTTCCCATAACACACAATAGCCATCATCTGACCCCCCTCAGTCTAATCTATCCGAAGAGTCAGACGACATTGATAACCAGGGCTCTGCAACCTTCACTCCCTATTACGACAATGAATATGACACTAGTGAAGGAGAATATTGGATAGAGTCTGATGTAGAGTTGGATGATGATAACCTCATCTACAACATCAACGAATCCATCTGCATGTTGTCCGCATCCTCACCCCAATTCACTAGCCTTGATGATGGCATCTCTTTAGTTTACCCTGAACTAGTCGATTGGGACCAACAAGGACCGCCAGTTCTGGAGACATTCCAAAATGATGAAGCCATTGCCAAATTCATGGGATTACGAGAAGACATACCCAGTGGGGACCACAAATCAGGATTTGCTATTGATTTAGACTGCACCGCATACTTCGGCGAGACTGTTCAGTCCTCTAGTCACAAAAATAAAAATAAAGCAAAAAATGAAACGTCTCTAGGTGAAAACCGAAAGGCACCTCTTGACGATAAAATAGTAAAAATAAAGGACTTATCTGCGGGTGAAAACCTCTCTGAGGCGCCCAAAGATGGAGGACTGGACTTTCTCCCCGTGCAACAGGAGAAATCAGCCATGCTTATTAAGGACACAATAGAGGATAACATTTCAACTGTAGAAGACCCCAAGATGGTCCTATTTGCCGCATCATTGACTGAGGAAGAGAAACCAAAATTTCATAAATTCTTTGCAGAATGGAAAATCAACTTTGCATGGTCCTATGCAGACATGCCAGGATTGGACCCCAAACTAGTTCTGCATCATCTACCACTATTACCCAATGCTAAACCAGTCAAACAGAAGTTGTGCAAAATGCACCCTCAAGTTGCCCTATTGGTCAAGGCTGAGTTAAAGAAATTACTGGAGGTCGGATTCATAAGGTCTATAGATTATGCTGAATGGATTTCCAATTTAGTGCCGGTGACAAAGCCAAATGGGCTGATTCGGGTATGTACAGACTTTCGGGATCTAAATAAAGCATGTCCAAAGGATGACTTTCCTTTGCCCAACATTGACATCATAGTTGACCTAAATACAGGACATGAGATGCTATCCCTCATGGATGGTTTCTCTGGCTATAATCAAATCCGCATCGCTCCTGAGGATCAGCATAAAACAGCATTCACGTGCCCATGGGGTACATACTGTTGGAACGTCATGCCCTTCGGTCTTAAAAACGCAGGTGCCACGTATCAAAGGGCTATGACCACGATCTTCCATGACATGATGCACAATATAATGGAGGATTATGTAGATGACCTATTGGCCAAATCAACAATAAGGAAATATCATTTGAAGGTACTCGACAAAATTTTCAAGAGACTGGAAGAGTACAAAGTTCAGCTAAACCCTAAGAAGTGTGTTTTTGGGGTCACCTCAGGTAAACTATTGGGGTACATAGTTTCCCAAAGAGGCATAGAGGTTGATCCGGCAAAGGTCAAAGCAATCATAGACATGCCTCCACCCAAAGGGATCAGTGAACTCAGAACTCTGCAAGGCAGAGTACAATCTATTCGCCGTTTCATAGCTCAATTGGCAGATAAGTGCCACCCATTCCAGTACTTGTTGCGCAAAGGTGTCCCCTTTGTATGGACAGATAAATGTCAAGAGGCCTTCCAGCAAATCAAAGATTACCTGCTATCAACACCAGTCCTCATGTCGCCTATTCATGGAAAGCCATTAATTCTATACATCTCGACCACTAATTCAGCACTAGGGGCATTACTGGCCCAAAATGATCATGAAGGGAAAGAAAGAGCAATCTATTACATCAGCCGCACACTGATAGGTTATGAGTTGAACTACACATACATTGAACGTGCATGCATCGCGGTTGTTTTTGCAGCCCAAAAACTAAGGCATTATATACTCAATCATCAGACACAACTGGTGGCCAAGATTGACCCATTGAAATACCTCTTAAGTCGAGCAGCGTTAACATGCCGGTTGGAAAAATGGGTCATGATCTTAAGCGAGTATGACATACAGTATGTTGAGCACAAGGCAATAAAAGGGCAAGTAATAGCAGATCAACTAGCAGATGCACCGATTCAAGCCACTCATCCATTAGTAACTGATTTTCCCGATGAGTCCATTTTTCATGCAGAACCGGCAACACCATGGAAGCTGTATTTTGATGGGTCTCATACTGGTCATGGCTCAGGCGCTGGAATCTTGTTCATCACACCACAAGGATTCAATTCTAAGTCATTTCGATCGCTTTCCTTGTACAAATAACATTGCCACTAGTTACGTGTCTCAAGTTGGCAATCAAATGGAAAATTAGACATTGCTTGTATTCGGGGAGCTAGTAATCAACCAAGTGAATGATGACTATGAAACAAAGGATGAGAAGTTGCTTCCCTACAAGAGGATGGTGGATAGTTTCCTGACGAACTTCCAATTGATTTCTTTCGAACAAATCCCCAGGGCACAGAATAAGGCAGCCGACGCAATGGCCACTATTAGTTCTCTCTTGGACATCCCTAAAAATGTGTCACAATTTGAGTTCCTTGTAGAACAGCTGTTGATACCGGCATATGATATCCCAGAGTCAGAAATGGTTTGCGAACTTGTTGGTCCCAACTCGCGTTGGTATCAGGACATTTATGAATATCTCAAGACTCAAACCCTTCCATCGAACCTATCCAATAACCAAGGGAAGTCCTTCATTCAGAAATCGGCAAGATATGCCATTGTCAGTAACACCCTATACCGTCGTAGTTTCGACGATACCCTCCTTAGATGTCTTGACACCGACGAAGCATGTACGACCTTACGAGAAGTACATGATGGTATATGCGGATCTCATTCGAGTGGTCCTACGCTAGCTAAGAAACTGACGAGACTCGGGTATTATTGGCCGACAATGGAAAAAGATGCAATTGAATATGTCAGGACTTGTCGCAAATGTCAAATACACAGTGACTTGGTCCATGCTCCAGCACAGGAACTCCGGCCGATCACTTCTCCTTGGCCCTTCGCTCAATGGGGACTTGACCTCGTGGGTAAGATTCATCCAACCTCATCCAACGGCCATAAGTTCATTATCACCGCCACTGAGTACTTCACAAAGTGGATTGAAGCCATCCCGTTGACATACATTACTGGCAAATAAATATCAAAGTTTATCCTCAACTACATCATTTGTCGGTATGGCCTTCCACAGTCCATCATCACTGACAACAGACATCCATTCAAAAACCAAGACGTCTGTGAGTTATGTGAGCAATTCCATATCCAACACCACTTTTCATCCCCATATTACCCCCAAGGAAACGGCCAAGCTGAGGCGTCGAATAAAACCATTGTCAAGATCCTTAAAAAGACTGTTAATGACACTGGCCGCGATTGGCACATACAACTTAACCCTGCTCTGTGGGCTTACCGAACTAGCATTCGTATGCCTACGGGAGCCACCCCATTCGCCCTGGTCTTTGGCGCTGAAGCCATCTTACCCATTGAGGTCGAAATTCCTTCACTACGAGTCTCTTTGAAGGGTCTAACTAATGAAGAGGAATACCGACAATCACACTTGCACGAGCTGGAAATGCTGGACGAGCGAAGACAAAACTCACTGAATCACCTCCAAGCATATCAAAACCGCCTTTGTCGCAGCTACAATAAAAGGTTATGGTCAGAAAGTTCGACATTGGCGACCTGGTTCTCATGCAGAACCCTAAGAACCAAGCAGAAAGAGAAAAGCCAGGAAAATTTGAACCAAACTGGCTAGGTCCATACATTATCATATCTTCTTTTGGTTATGGAGCATATCAATTAGCAACTCCATATGGGGAACAGTTGACTGAGCCCATCAACAGTTTACATCTCCGAAAGTTCTACGCATAGCATCAGAAGATGGAGCTGAAAACCATAAAATACAAAAAAATCGTCACCTTGATGAAAACCTGGCAAACAGGCGTCTTGGTGACACCAAAAAAATCAAAAAATCATGAAAATAGTAAAGAGAAAAATAATTCGTCCAACGGTGAAAACCTGGCAAACAGGCGCTTTGGACAGGCATCATGGTGAAAACCTGGGAAACAGGCGCCATGCGTAAGCAATCATTGCTCTGCCATCTACTGTCACTTGGTCTAAACTTGGCTTAGGATGAAAGGTATCTTCGCCACTATTCCGCAAATCGCCATCACATCCTACTCTACCTGTCATAGTCGATGAATGATTGACATCAAGTCCTAACGACTATCCATCCAGCAAGTCAGCAACATCCTATCCATATTCCTTGCAAATGGCTAAGTCTTAAACCTGACTGGGGGCAAAATGTTTACCATGCAACTGCAGTGGATGTCCCTCAAAAAGACAAAAAACATCATAAAATGTCCTAAAAAAAGACAAAAACATCATAAAATGTCCTGAAAAAAGACAAAAACATGGCAAAAAGTCTTGAAAAAAGACCTAAAAATCATAAAACGTCATGAAGAAAACATCAAACAAAATCATTAGACCACTCGAAAAACATGAACACACTGTCATTTTTGGTCAAAGTCAATCACGTAAAATCAGTTTTTGTCATTTGTCCGAACTACATTGTCTCTGCGCATTTGCTACGTAGGCAAGACTCATATTTGAGTCCCCGAGACATTAGGTCAATCCTTTTAGGTTTGCCAAAATAAAATCATGACGCAATCTTCGTTCATCAAGACAAAGTCATTGGTCGTGTCGAACTACGAGGTCTCTGAGTGTATGACGTAGGCAATGCCATCTATCGATGAGCCCCCGAGGCCGCACTAGGTCAGTCCATTAGGGTTCGTGGCAAAACATTGGCACACACGTCAAAAGTCTTCACTTATTTTCTGTACGGGAAAACTCCTGAAACAAAGTAAAACAATCATTTGTTCAAACATGGCCGATCTCATCAACACATCACTCATGTCATTAGGGCAATATCGGCATATAGTCAAACACAAGTCAAACTCGGTCAAAGCAAGTCAAATCATCATAAACCGGCCAAACCGTCAAATTTTGGTTAAATCTTCAGATGAGTCCTTCTGAACGATAACCTCTGTCATTTACGCCTTAGGATGTGTCCTTCCTAGGCGTCGTCATCATCATTTCGGCATTTCGAGTGATCCTCTTGACATTTAAAAGATCGCTCTTTGTGACATCGGTATTCTTCAGATGTGTCCTTCTGAAGAACCAACTCTGTCATTTATGCCTTAGGATGTGTCCTTCCTAGGCATCGTCATTATTTTGAGGGACCCCTTACGACCATTAGGGATCGAATCCTCTAGTCATCGGCATTATTCAGGATGTGTCCTTCCTGAATTCACCAATTCTCGGCATTTTCCAAGGTCAATCAAAACTTTAAACATTTCGACATCTCGACATTATCAAACATGGCATCTTGGCATCAGAATAGTGGATATTCAGACACACTTGGCAAACACTTGACAATTGTCTTTTGAGCTTTTATCATGTTATTAGTTTTTCAGCGAGATCCCACTAAGCAGGATTTAGAGAAGCAGCGACGTAGCATGACAATTGACACACATGACTACTAGCTTCTCAGCGAGGTCCTGATTCTGGGATCTAGAAAAGCAACGACATATTATGATAGAGACTTTATTTTTGTAGTTTGACAATCATGTCACTAGTTTCTCAAGGATGTCCTGGAAACAGGATTTAGAGAAGCAACGACGTTTCATGATCTATCCTTGTCTTTTTCTGCTTGTGGGTGATTATGACAAAAGGACTGGGACAATCACGCTCTTAGTATGAGTCATAACCATCCTTGTCTGTGACTGTTTTGTCTTAGGTAATGGTGCGACCTTGCACACCATGATCTATGTCATATCATGGTGTTTGTTGACCATTACAACAGTTTGCCCAATGATGATTAAGAGCAATAAATATTAAAAGTCCTACAGTAAAGTTTTGAAGGATTTGGTCTAGGAATTAACATGCATTTTCATAGGGCTCATGTCTTCTCTTCTTCGATCTGGTCATCTTCTCTCATCAGTCCCGTCATCTTCTCTAGTCCATCCCACGATGATATCCTGTGACATCCAAAAACATAAGTGCATACATGCTCATATACATTGCATTAGGTCCATACATACATCATCCATGACATTAAATCGTATACATAATCATTAGCATTGCATTAGCATAATCATCAACATTGCATCTTTTACATAAATACATCATGCACATCAATAACATAATCATATAAATAAGCATTGCATCACCACGACATCAAAATCACAAATAGGCATCACAAGACATACATGGCATCATAAATTAAGAATCATACACCATACATAGCATAATACATAATGCATAGAAAATCACATAACACATGTAGGTCACATCAAAACTGCATCATCATATAGAATCATCTCAAAAATATACAATGTCACAGGATAGAGTAAATGCATATCCCAAAAATGGAGCTCGCAGGCTCAAATAATATAGTGTGTCACAATACAAATATGCCCTAGGGAAGGCTCTCATCATCCCCTCGGGGAGAAGAATGTGGCGGAGGCAACTCTGTCATGGGCGCTGAAACAAGGGATGGTCCTGTAGTGGCCTGTGTCTGTGACGCTGACGGAATACTGAGTGAAGGCATCATCTCAACAGTAGTAAACACCTGTGAGGTCACTGCGACTGGACTCTGAGTGATGGAAGGATCTGTAACTGGCGGCTGTACCTGGCCTGACCTCTGCACTGAACCAACGAAACCATGACTATGCCCTGAATGAGGACTCGGAGTATGCCTGCGGGAATGGTGTGACCTGTGGCCTGACGTATGTCCTGTGGAAGTCAACCCCCCGACACTGGTATGGCTCCTGGTACCACTGCCACTGCCCGATCTATGCCCATTGCCTGTCCTCGTCTGTGATCGGGACAAGGTAGGATCCCGCTACTCTGGCGGCACTGCCTACTCATAAAGCGTCCTGTACTGCCCCAACCTGGTGCTCACCCTGGCAAGCTCCCGAGCCATGTCCCCTGTAGGGCCACAAACTCTGTGCACCACCGCGCCGCATCCTGCTGGCGGATCACCGCCCGATCCCGCTCTACACGGGCTACCTCTAGTGCCGACTGTAGAGACCTGACCTGTGCCAGGCTGGCGTCTAATCTCTACTGAAGGTCTGCCACTCTCTGATCTGTTGTGGCATCTGACGGCAACTCTGAGGACGGTATCTCCTCCTCCCCCTCCACCATCCACCATCTAAGAAGTCTCTCGGCCTCGCCTATGGCATCATCCTCCTCGTCATCGTCATCATCATCCTGCCCTGCCACCTCCACCTCCACCTTTGGTATCCTGACATCCACCTCCACATCCTCCTCCTGTCTCTCCCCCTTCGCCTCCTCCTGTACCCTCACCTCTGGCTCCCCCTCCTGTCTCCCCTCGCCCTCTCCCTCCTATCTGGGCTGCTCCTCCATCTCCCCCTCCTCACCGACCTCGGGGATAGCATCTAACGCTACCCTCACCACGCGCTGTCGCACCCTGCGACCTGGTACCTGGCCGTCTCGCCTTCGCCTCCGGTCGTCTCCGCCATCATCTCCACCCCGACCCCCATCTCCACCCTTGCCTTCGTCATCCACCCCCTCCCCTGCCCTGCCCGTGCCCTGCCACCTCGTCCTTGGTCGCGGAATCATGCATTTGGTGTTGGCGTGGCTGTCAATGGTCTGCGTGCTGCCACCATAGGTCATAGGCTGGCGTCGTACCTGATCCGCTGCTCCACCTCTCCAACCCCAGGCTGAGCTACTAACCGTCTATCTGCTGTGTGGCAAATGCCGCTGGGATGGCCGGTCCCCATGCCTCTCTGGAAGATCTGGCATACTCTGTCGTCCCCACAGGCACATCCTGCTGCTCGCCAAACTGTCTCAACACACGCTGCGGCAGGTACATCTCAATGATCAAGGACGTCTGTACTGTCCTGCCAATAAGGTATCTGTACTACCTGCAAAGGCTGAGGTGCTCATCCTCATCATCCCATGCCTCGCAATCCCTGTACGGCCTCCAGATGAACGTCACCATGGTATCGATTCGATGCCACCATCCTGTCTCGCCCATGTGGGTCTGCTGTAATGCGCCGGCATAATAATAGGAGTAGGGCATCCCCGCGGCAAGCTATGGTCTGTCAATAGGAGGGTGGAATATGGCAATGTGCTCCCATGCCCAGATCATCATAAGGGTGGTCCCACAGGAGATACTCTCTCCTCTCCTATATACCACATCGTGCAGCTAGTGATATAGCATCCCTAGCAGGCAAGGACCCCACGCATAAACTGTCCTGTCTCGTCTCATGCCGACTAGGACGTCACCCCAACCAATTAGAAATCCATGTCCTCGTCGATCAGGAACCAAAATGCCAGCAATTAGAGTCGCTAGGAATGCATCGAAGCGCCCATAGTGCTCTGCTAGGAAATCCCAATGTATCTCGTAACCCTGAATGCCAAGCCCAACACCCTGATCCTGATAGTATGCACGAAAGGTCTACTCGCCGTGACGTGGATCATACACAATCTGCTCCCCTCGAATAGGAATCTGGAGAATACGGTAGATGTCCTCCAAGGTGATGGTGGCCTCACCTGTCGGCAGGTGGAAGGAACAGGTCTCCGAATGCCACCGCTCGCACAAGGTCGTCAACAAACCCCTGTTCGCCCGAATGGTGGGCATGAACGCAGCATAAAATAGACCCAAGCACATCAATCGTCGCCGCTCTCGTGGGCCCAGCTGATCGGCAAACCGAAAGGTGGTCGGTCTGCTCTCTCTAGTATAAATAGGGGCAAGCTACCTCTGCAAAAAGACGAACAATGCATTAGCACCTTTTTGGACAACTGTAATCATCATGGACAACAACTAAGGGCATGAAAGCATCAAAGCAAGTTTAATTAAGGAAACAGGCAATTGCGTCGCGAAAAAACAAATGCGTCGTTCTCCATATCAAATGCGATAGGATAAGGCGACTGCGTCGCTAGATGACGTTTGCGTCACGAAATTATGCGGTTGCGTCACAACATTGCGAATGCGGCGCGACATTGCAATTGCGACATTCAAATAAGCGCTTGCGTCGCGAAATAACGATTGCGACACTTTAGCGGTCAAATGCGACTTTGTCAGTCACTTGCGTCGCACGAATTGTCAAATGCGGCGCAAACCGCCGGTGCGGCTCGTTTTTCCTTTGCACTTGCGCCGCGACGCATCAAATGCGTCGAACGTGAAAGCAATTGCGGCTTACGCGAACGCATATGCATCGCGGCGCATTCGTTGCCTACCCTAGAAAGCATTAAAAAACATGTAAAACGGTAAAATGACAAAGTAAGTTTAGGGTACATACCGCCGGCTCTGAGCCCTCTGGCCGTCTGAAGGTCCTCACGATCTCCCCGCGATGCTCTGACACTGGAATAACCATCCTCGCTGCTGCGCCTTTCGCTCTGAGCTCTCAGGTTCGCGAAGTGAATAGTGAAAATGAATTGACTTTTACCCCTTTGTCAACCTATTTATAAGGTCAAAATGACATTTTTTCAAACATGGTCAATATTGGAGGCTCATTTGAACACCTTTGACTTCCTCGTAAGTTGCTTTAAACATGTCAGAATCTGAAACCGACTGCACCGTTGTTTTTCTAGGTATCAAATTGATTTATCAGGACCCTTTGCAAATTTTTCTGGCGCCGACCCAAAATTTGAAAATTTCTCGAGGGGGCAAGGATACTCTGTACCTTCGCTGGGGCATATTCTTGACTTATTTTTCTTTGTCACAATGCGACAAGCGACATTATGACAAAGAGGGGCAAAATGTAGACACCTAAAAATGACCTAGGCCTGCAAGCTTCATTTTACCACTTTCGTCCTAGTATAATTAAGTCATTTAATTATGTCATTGGTCCACATTCGACTATTGATTAAATAATTCATAATTATTTAATTAATTCATGTCATTTGTTTCTCCTTGATTATTAAATAAATAAATATTATTTATTTATCTAATACGTCACTAATTATCTAAATCTTCCTTTAATTAAATAAATTCCTTAATTTATTTAATTCCCCTTTGTCATTTATTTCTTCTTGATTATTAAATAAATAAATTTTATTTAATTACGTCACTAATTAGGTCCCCTTTCTTTCCAAAATTAAATAGATTCTAATTTATTTAATTTTTGTCCACTTTCCACTATAATTAAATAATTATTTTAATTATTTAATTATTCATTAGCTTTTTCTCTCATTAAAATTAAATAAATTTGATTTATTTAATTTAGTCAATTCTCTTGAATTTTGAATTAAATCATTATTTAATTCAAAATGATTCCTTTTGTCACATTCCTCCATAATTAAATAATATCTTTATTATTTAATTATTTACTGGTCACCTGGAGTAAATAAATTTTATTATTTAATTTCTCTAGCAACCTCTTTGTCCGTGCCAATCTTATCCTCCAGATCAAATCTTATCTTTTGACATCTCATTTAATTTCGACCCTTGATTGAATTATCTTATAATTCAATCTTAGCCATTCATTTCTTGACATTGCCCTAATTTTGACCTAACCCTAATTCTTATTGCAACACTCAATCTTGATCATTGATTCTAGGGTATTTGTCATCTTCTCATCCTGGCCACACGTTCAAAATTGCAGTTTTTATAAAATGGCAATTTTGTTCTTATTCCAGATCTCTCTCTCTCTCTCTCTCGCTCTCTCATACTCATTTCTGTCCATTTTAGGTTATGGTCATTGTCATTTACAGTCATTGTCATTTTAGTGTGAAGTCATTTCTTTTATACAAATCCTTCAACACTTGCATAGGGCTTTGTCATTTGTCATAGTTGCTCATTTGAAATCTGAGGGCATCTTTATTTACTGCAAGCTATGAGGTGTAACAAAGGTCAACCATGGAAGATGAAGACTTAGGGTAACATTGTTCCTTTTGTTTTCATTTTATTTCCTTTGTGCTTTGTTATTTCATTGGAATCTTAATGTTATTGTGCTAACCCCTCTAACAATAATCTGATTTTCCCTTGATTACATCAAGATGTCAATGTACTTCTCCATCTGTGGAACTTTGAACACAATATCAAAGAAGTTAGGGTTGAGTCTTAAAATCTCGTGCCTAGAAGAATCAATCACACTTCTACTTTCCCTGATGTAGTGGGATGCAACTTGAAGGACAAATTCTATATTGTGCACAGCAGTAGGGAACATAGATACCAAATGCAGGTTACTATGTACAATTGCTCTCACAGAATCAAGAAGAGGCTTCTTCTCAAATTTCTTTGCAAAATCAACCAAGTCTTGATGACCAACCTCTGTGTCTTTTATTTCTTCCACCTTGGAGACCACTACAGTCGGTGGATAGACACCTTGATATTTATACTTCATTTTGTCTTTAGCTTTTGAAGACAATGAAGGTTTTCTAGCAGTCATCAGAGAGCAATGGAATATACGATTAAGCAACTTTAAGGATCTTGAAAAGAGACTGCAAGATGTCGAGTCAAACGTTAGTCAAAAAACAAATTAGGGATGCGTGAAGTGAGCAATGATGATGAGAAAGCATGGAGTGATTGACAAGGCATGCAAAATGATGCACAAAGTGGAAGGAGCGAGGTTCAGGATGAAACTGGCAAGTTTTGAAGTGTTTTAGAGAAAAATTGGGAAAAGTGTAAGGGCGTTGAAAATCAGGGCCCTTGCACTTGGAGGAAGCTGACTTTGGTGCAGGGGCGCTGAAAAATAGTGCTCTTGTACCTCTCAGTGTTGGAAAAATTCCTCATGACATCAGGGCGCTCTTTTTTGGCGCTTCTGCACTTGGGAGTTTGCATGATTTTTTCTGTGAAGGACCAATGAATGTAAAGGTGCACTTTTTTGATGCCACTGCACATGAAGCATGGAGTTGGAAAATAATGTGCAATGATATTGAAAAACAATGCTTGACTCTTGAAGCATGAATTTCTTAGAGTTAATCACTTGCATAACGTGTTTTGAAGAGACACCCTTTCACCACATATATTGGAGAGAAAAACCTACATCTTTACGCCAATATACATTGATGCAAATGGTGATAGACTGAAACAAACATAATTTGGTCGGTGATGTGAGATTGATGGAAAACAAAAAGATGAAAAAGCACATTAGAAATCTTAAGCGAAATAAGAGACCACGATTTCAAACTAAAACTCGTGGGGTGTAATATTGACGCATAAAGAAAAGAGAAAAATGCGATTAGGGTAAGAAGAAACGCCCATGCATTTTGGAAAGACACTTTAGAATAAAAGGAAAGAAAGAAAAACGTGTGAGTTGCAAAAACGCATGAAGAAAACAATGGTAAATAAAAACGCACATATAGATCACTAAGACGTTCTCAAAACAGTGTATAAAAACAAAGGAAATAGAGGAAAGGTAAGAGGAACGACTTACCAAGAGAAAAAGTGAAATTTTGTTAGGAGGAACTTCAGATTTCTCCAAAAACGTGTTTTGCAGGTTGAGAAGATTTCGCCCAGCAAGAAGGAATGGAGTTTGAAGACCACAAATGATGAAAATGAAACATAAAATCACTTTTAAGTGATTGAGAAATGCCAAAAACCTAACTCAAGTCACTCATTAAATTGAGGCATAAAAGATGGCACGAAAAGTGAAAAGTGTAGAAGACATGAAAAAGTGTGCCTGAGCCAAAAAATGGCTAAGTCTGGAAAATGTATAATGGCGCACTTTTTTAGTGCTTTAGCACATTTTTGATTATCACTTTTATGTAGGAGCACTGATTTTTGGCGCCCTTGCACTTTCAACACTTAGTCAAATTTTCAACATGGGCAGGAGCACACTTTTTGGGTGCAACTGCATTTTTCACAATTTAACTAAGTGTGAATAGTGAGACTTTGTGAAGTTACTCGTTTTGAAGGTCTTCGCGAGGCGAACATAGGGGGATGCTCAAACTGACTATTTGAGGCTTTGGAACACATTTTGAGGTGGCTTGAAAATCACCTCATTTTGTGTGCTTGAACTTCACGAACCTAGGAAACAGACAAGTTTTGTAGGGGGGTTATTCATGGAACGAGCACTGCTAGATTCTGTGATAGCATATTGGAAAACTTAGATCTTTCCCAAGACTTAGATAGTGCTTTCTTAATAGATTTAGAAGCCTTTCATCTCATCTCCTTCGAGAGAAGAGAAGCTAAAACTTCATCAAACACAAAATTTAGAGGAGTACTTCTAATGGCCATCATCAAATTGTCCCATGAGTCTAGGTAGTAGAGGTCGTAGGCCAGCTCACTTGGCTAAAGCTGCTTCTAAGGATAAAAAAGGAAAACAAAAAATTATTATGGAGGAATCAAAAGAAGAAAATGAAGATGATGATGAGGAGCAAACTAAGATGGAAGAGGATCAAAAAAATGACAATCTGACTGTTCCAGATGCTGGGAATACCGACAATGAGAAATTAATACGTTGATGAAGGTCATTAACAGGCTGATGTGAAGAGCGATGATAGGTGCAGTTTTTAGACAAACTAAAATTACCAGGAAGCTGAAAAAACTGGGGAAGTCTGATGATCTAAAGGTGCTAGATGATTCTGAGAGACCTGACAGGAGAGAGTACATCTCCCTCATTGGTGAATATGGGGACCTATTGAGAAAATCCAAGTAATGGCTTTCTCTTTTATTGCTGCTCAATGACTGCTATCCTCTTTTTGTCTTTTTGCTTCCAAATTTTGGACTGCTATTACATTATAGTGTTGTTATGGTTTAGGACTACTTGGTATGTGGTGGATTTGATTAATGGCCTTCGTAGTTTTAAGTATGATAGCAAAAAATTCTTGTTTTTGATTAATTTTGGCTAGACTCTGGTTGTGATGAATTATGGCTTGCATGCCACCTTGGATGCTATTTTTTGATGTTGGCTAGTGGTGTTGTTTCCCACCTTGTTTTTGTTCCTTTTTGTCTGTTTGGTTGTAACCATGGGATCAAGGCCCTTTCCCTGCTTATCTAATCAAAAACATAATAGGACCATGCATTGATCTTCTTCTTCCATATTCACATCAACAAACTACAATTGACTTACAATTGTATTAAATGCATTCAAGTGCTCAACAACTAAGTCCGCATTATCCATCCTTGAAGTTTACAATTTCTTTTGTAGAAAAATCTTGTTCACAAAGGATTTATCCTAGTATAACTTTCCTAACTTTTCCTAGAGGGTTTTACCAATGGGTCCTTTTAGAACATTTAAGAGCATTAAAATTTCCAAACAAAGCCAACAAAGATTTATGATTTTCTAGTATGATAAATCACTTTCTTCATCCTTCATCTCCAAGATTAATTCTAAAGACTAATAAACATAAATCTTTGTCCAACTATACAAATCCTCCATCTTGATCTTCCATAGCTTCAAGTTTGTGTCGTTACAACATTCCATCTCGAATCAAGATGTACTTGCCATTTTCCTTGAAAAGAAAGATCTTATGTTGATGACTCCCGCTCAAACCAAGTTTAGTCTAAAAAATCTTTTTCCGACCCCCTAGGAAGTAGAGTCGATCAAAATTTGATACCAAATGAAAGGAAGTTGGGAAACACTTCCTACACTAATCAATGAGGAGGGAAATGTATGTAAAATATGATCCACCTTGGATTCAGAAAGAAAATATAAACACCAAAATTGTACCACAATGATAATGTTTATCCTATGAAAACCATTTTAAGAAAAAATCTAGCTGCCAAGTCTTGAACCATTGTATTCACAATACCAATCTAGTTAAAATACATCAACAAGCTTAAGATTTCATGAGAGAATAACCAACACAAGTCTAGATAAATTTCAATATTATAATCTCTTGAAAAATCACATCATACATATCTCCAGCTTAGGCACCAATATATAAAAGATACAGATCTAGAAACCACATTTATTGTAAAACATAAACTATGGGAGAATACCACTCCTAATTTTTTTTAAAAATCTCTACGAGGAATTCCAATGCCCAACTCTCATAATGGGTCAACATGCTAATCTTAGAAGATTCTCTTGTTTTATCATAATCTCTCATAACCAACTTGCTAGCTTGAGCACTCCATTTTGGCTTCATTATCCCTATTCAAATATGCCTTGTAATGCATCATAACATGTGTTATTAGTTGGTCAAAAGTCAAGTCTACTATGTAACTCTCTATAATCATGTCCTTACATGCATCATAAGATCTACAATGAGTAACTCCTACATCTTATATTGCCATAATGACATTAGATGCTCTTACAACTTCTTACACATATTATAAAGTATCTAACATGTGGTCAAAAGTGTCATCTTAAAGTGGGACATCCTCTTTTCCATCTTAAGGAAAATAATAAATAAATATATTAAATAAGTAAATATAGAACATTAAGATGCAAGATTGAGACACTTCTTCCAGTAGACAACACGAAGAAAAACCCTAATTTGAAATATATGTCTCCCTTATTTTCTACCAATCTAAAACAAATTAAATTTGAATTATAAACATTTATCAACTTACCAACCTTTGAAACAAATTAAATTTGAATTATAAACATTTATCAACTTACCAACCTTTGTATATCAAAATTTAGAATTTTTTTTTTAATAAAATTCAAAATTTTGATTAA
Organism: Sequoia sempervirens; assembly: GCA_007258455.2. Lineage (NCBI taxonomy): Eukaryota > Viridiplantae > Streptophyta > Pinopsida > Cupressales > Cupressaceae > Sequoia > Sequoia sempervirens. The sequence goes on from VDFB02058242.1 coordinate 235,709,830, forward strand.
TCGAAATCCAACAATCTACATAACCACCATACTTCTATGGTACGAACTAAGAATATGCAACAATGCTCTTCATATAGCTTAGTTAAATGAATTGAGTGGGGATAATGGACATTATATGTCGCCAATGATAAGTTGATTTTAATTTGCATTGATAAAATAATAATAAAATGAATTATTTAAATGTCAATACAAAAAATATTATTTTAGAGTCGCTAAGGTCTCCAACAAAAAGTTCAACGGGCACAACAGACCACCAAAAATGTTGCTCAAAAGCTTCCATTAGGCTCGGCCTACTGGCGGCCCATCTGCATTGTTTACCAGTGCAGGTGCGAGTAATTAGCTAGGTGTGAGGTTAAACACAGATAGTGGGGAGTGGATTTCAACAGTAAAAGAGGGCGGATGAAAGACGTTAAAGTGCAAACAGGTTAAGAATTTAAATTTTTTGGTGGCACATGCATGGAGGTGGTTTGCCAGCATTAAGTAGCCCGCGAGACTAAAAACATTGAAATATTATAGACATGAAGCGCTTCTTCCAAGTGGTGGAGAAGGACAGTTCCATAAATAAGAGGGTTAAGAGCAATGGAGAGAAAGAAGCAAATGCAGGTGGCGGAAAAGAGCCCCTTGTTTTCATGTCATGGAACGCTAACAGCCTTTTGCTGCGACTTAAGAAGAATCGAACCGAGCTCGCCGACTTCGTTCAACAGCTCGATCCTGACGTCATTGCCGTCCAGGTTAGTTTTTCTATTTGATTACACAATGATTTAAATTTGTTTGGAACAAGCTTGTTCAACATCTGCAGCACGAATATGCATCAGTGCCCAAATTGTAATTATGAAACTTTAGGTCAACCATGCGGAGCAAACAACATTGCGAAAATGAAAATGAAAATGAGCCCAATTAAGGGGTAGCTCCCACATGGAGGACCCTTAAGGAAGAGTGGGAAGGACACGGATCAATTTACTTGTACATGTAAATCCACAACAAAATACCAACCGGGTGTGGGTTATATTTGAGGGGTATATAGCCAAACAATGTGTAAAATTCCCTTCCAGTATGTATGTAATTTTTGCGTTTGTTTTAAGTTTGATAGATGTTTCGTTTTTGCCAAACATGTCTCATTCCATTGCTTGTAATATGATGATATTCAAATAAAAATGCATAAACAGATTTAATGATCAAACTTCACCATTTCATCCTTTCTTATTTGACCGTCATACAATATTACATAGCAGAGGTAAAGCTACAGTCTTAAGCAAATTCAATCTGGGCAATATTATGAAGCAGATATGCAAATGTTTGATGCTCAGAATGAACTACAGCAATGTATGAAGAACAGTTCACTACAGATTGAATAACAGCAGCAATAACAGGGTACAGATAATTTTATATCTCAGATCAGACCTGGAGTATGATCATGCCTGGGCCATATAGTCACTCAAACCACCTTGCATATGAATGTAGGACTCAGCAATCTTCACACCAAGGCACCTCCCACTCCAAGCGACCAATGTTCAAGCTAACTGCGCACAAATACTCCCACACAGCCACTGTGAAAGATCCCTGTCTGATATAACTCACTATTCTGAACTGTGAGCTCACGATGAAGTTAATAGACCCCTCTAACCCAGTCTCAACGCACAGAGATGGAGCCAGGAATTAATGAAATGCTGATTGGAGACCAAACGCCTCAATCTGAGCAGTCACGACCCTAGAATCAGCAGCTACAGGAAAGTGCATGGGATTTTCCACAATTCCACGACCCAGAAATCACCTTTGCTGCCCCCAAACATTCACGCATCAGCCTCAGACTCTCATTGAAGTTTGAAATATCACTGTAGGAAACTTAAGGCACATCCACAACCCCTCCCACAACAGTAACAGCAGTATTAATGACGGCCAGCAATAATGTGAAGACTATATTCTAGAAAACTCACGCCAAACTTTTATTTTGTGTTCCATAACTCAGCTAAACAATAGGTAGTCGTCCCAACTCAACTTGCATCAAAACCCTTACCGATATTCAATAAATCAATGCAGACCTTGACACTTAGCATGGGAGATAATCGTTCACCCTAAATTTGTCTCCATAGGAGACTCACAAATTTGCCTTCTGTGATGTCCCCTTTTTCGGCGTGATCATGTTTGATGGTGGTTAGCCTATTACTCAGACTCTCGTAGGCTAACAAGTTGGTTAGAGGGTTAGTGGTACTTTCTGGAGAGTTTGATTGTTCCGGCTTTCAGAGCCCAGTGACTGGTTCACAACAGGCGTTGGCAGTGCAGGAGTCGACAGCTTCTGATGGCACAGGATTATATGGTGTTTTGAGTGAGTTATGGGTTTTTAAGTGATTTAAATATTAATTGATTTAATATTTAATTATAAAGTCAAATTGACTTTATATTTTTAAATCACTTAAATATTTTCTAAAAAGTGATTTAATATTTTAAATCACTTAAATGAATAAAGTGCGCCAAGTATTTAATTCATGAACTATTGAGATGAATTAAATATTATTTAAAAAGATTTTAAAACCTAAAAATGGCGTACTTTCTTGGAATGCGTGCCTTTGCATAAAAGGGCATTTCTGGCAATAGAAACTGATATCTTTTGACTATTTCTCTTTGCCTTGAGCATTTTGCCTGTGCATTCTCCTGTGATCAGGGTTTGAACAAACTGCCATTGAAGAACGATACCTCTTCAGTGTGAGCACTCTTGAGATTGTGGAATATCAGTCGAATCAGTGCAAGTTGAGAGCTTCAGCCAGAGGTTCTACAGATTCTACAGAGATTGTTTTACTGAGTTTGTTTGTTGATTGAAATAACTGAGGGTTTCCTTCTGGTGGCGCATCCTTCCACAGCTTCAGAGATTTCCATCAGGGATTCTACCTCTCCTTTTCTTGGCCGTACGACATTCATTGGGAATTGTGCCTTGAAAGAGGCGTGTGAAGTAATAAGTAGAAACGCCTTCCTCTTTGCTGGTTTCTGAGCTTTATCATTGGCGTCCAGTGTTTCTTGCACATTGTGTCCAGTTTCTGAGCAGGAGAAATGAGTTTTGGAGTCATGGCGTGCCTTCAGGCTTGATTTCATCAATTCCAGCTGTAGATCTGGCAACTTCTTTATATAAAATAACTGGAGACTTTCGGGTATGTCTGTTATGCATAATCTAATTGTTTCAGTATAATAACAGCTTCTGCATTTCCATTTTGTGAGTTTTTGCTTTATATTTCAAATTACAAGCAAAAATATGCTGCGCCCCTTCTCTTCTGTCTATTAAGAATTCTCTAAAAAACTAAAAAAAACATCTAAAGACTTAAGAAAATAAGGGTTTTTGAGCTGAGAGCCAGCAGGGCTTACCACACCTTCATCACACAACTGGAAAACCTGAGGGATTTTCCCCACGAACCAGCTAGGGTGGAATTGTTTCACCACCGAAACCAAACTTCTTCGAGAGGGTTTTCGTTCTCCCAAAGGCTGAGATGAATCAGGTTCAATCTCTCGACCCATAAGGGTTTCAACAAGAGGAATAGAATAAACTCCAACATGCCCAAATGAGCTCTCATAACTTCCTTTTATACTTTTTCCGCCAAACACTCCAGAAGCTTCTATTTTAAATTCATTGTTTAATTAAAATTCCCCTTTAACTCCAGAAAAGACCTTTTGTCATGTCCCCAAAATTACGTGATTCAAATTTTGGAGGGAAACACAATAGTGTTTTTAAACACTATTATCTGCATTTAATATTTTTAATAATAATACTATTAAATAATAATATTTCAATAATTAATATTAAATGTAAATTTAAATTATTAAATAAATAATATTTAAATTTAATTTTGGTCCTTGGCCGACCCCTTGGGGAGGCATCTTAGAATGCATTTATATTCAGATCCAGTTGCTTGTAAAGGACATGAAATCACAGTTGGACGTAGGTCTATGCGGATTGCCTAGGGACGGAAACCTCCATTGATTCCTTGCATGGTAGGACATAGCCCCTGCCCTGCAATTGTGATTAGTGCTCCTCATGTCAGCTAGTTACTCACACAATTCCATTCACAGGTCTGAGCGAACAATTGGGAAGCACGAGGGGGATCAAGCAGAAGCTGTAAGATTATCTCTGGGTTGATTCACCAAACACAGCGATTGGTTGGAGATGACATTGATCTTGGATCATTTTTGTGTTTGGGCAAAGACAATCATCCATTACCAGTTGTGTATATTTGGGACGGGCGCTAGGAACACTATACGCGGATCTTCCTCACCATCCCATAGTGCGATCGCATCCCAGGGGTGGATTTTGGTGAAGGACGATTATATAGTTGTGGCCGAGCTCCCGCTCTGGCCACCATCACCACACATCATAACCTCTCTGCATGGGAAGGAGATTGATACAACGACATCCTACCTTGTGGTCCTCCCTTGTATCTGCTGATTCTGTCAAGGTGCTCTTCCAATGATCATTCACCGTTTGGTCCTGAGCCATTCTTGAAAGCCGCGACAAGTTCTTGACATCATTGCTCGAAGGGAGTGCCTCAACACATAGGTCATATTGTTATTGCGCTGAACCCGACTCCCTTCTGGTTCGCTGTCATTGGTTGTAATACTCCTACCAGGTTCTATTATTACAAGCACATATATATATTCAGTGTTATTGCTAGTGTAATCTGTGCTGATAATTGTTGTTGATATTTTTAGGAGCTTTGGAATTACTATTTGCCATTACTATGTTGGATCGTTTACACCAGATTATTGACAATTATTATAGCGCTTAGTTGGTGTCAGATTGTTTTCATTATTACATGATTAATAACATTGCTTTACAAGACCCAAAGGCAACAAGTTTGGGAGTGTGTGTTTCCAGTTCGCTGTATGTGAATCCAGTGAATATCGTGTTTGATATCGATTGTTAACTGTGCCTAATTATTTTGTCAGTTCTGGGTACAAGTTGTCTATGTATGATTGCCATACTTCATTCTGATTTTGTGGTGACTCTGCAACAATTCTGAGCTAGTATTTTGTAGTGGTATTAGAGCCACTCAACCTGCTAGCCTGTGCAACTGTATAAGAGTGATAGAGATCTGAGATATCATCTCAGAGAGAGGAAGAAGGCAATGGGTGATAAGGAGGATGATGGACAGCAGTTTGTCAAGGAGTCCAGAGAATTTCAATCGACTATGAAGGATCATTTCAGTGGTATGAAGGACACTATGGCGGAGATGGTTCAACTCTTGAGGGGATTGAACCAGCAACTAGGTGCTGGTAAAATAGTACAAAATGGCATGGAGAGCAGCAGTTAAGGGGTGCAAAAACCAGCAGCATCCGCCAAGTTTTTCAAAGCCAAAATCTTGGATCAAGGGGCCAAAAATGAAGAAGAAGAAGAAGAGGACATGGCCAAATTGTATAATGAGCATCATGCTCAAAGTCTAGCTTTTCGTAGAGATGTAACATTCTTAGAATTCCATGATATGAAGATGAGAAGAGGGCATAGGAGGAGAAGGTATGAAGAAAGGAAGGACATCCAATATCGTTTGGGCAAAATTGCTATCTCCGTTTTTGATGGTTCTGGTGGTTCATCAGCAAGAGCTTGGTTGCAGAAATTAGACACATATTTCTCCTTGAATGCCATGTTCGAAGAAGAGGCCATCAAGTTTGCAACTTTACATCTTGAAGGTTTGGCTGACGAATGGTGGTATCACGACATGGTGACACAAGGCCACAACTTGATCAAAACATTGGAAGAATTTAGTCAAATGTTGACAAAGAGATTCAACATGAAGGATCCAGAAATTCACTTCAGGGAACTACCATGGTGAAGCAAGAAGGTAAAGTGGAGAGTTATATTGCTGAGTTTGAGACATTGGTAGTAATGGTCCTAGATGTGACGGAAAGAAGACTCATTGTCCTCTTTGTGGAGGGACTATCCGAACCCTTGAGAGGTTTGGTGAAGGCTTTGGATCCGAGCTCACTACAAGATGCCATTAAGAGAGCCTTGAACTTGGAAGATTCATCAACTAAGGGGGGATCACACTCCAACAGGGCGCTTCCCATCGTGGCCAAGAAGCTTCCTCACGGAATTACTCCTCAACCAACAACCTTACCATCGAGCTAAAACAAGATGGATGTGTCTAAGGATGGACTTTGAAGGAAAGGGTTATGCTACACTTGTAAAGAACGTTGGTGTGAGAACACCCCATATTCTGTATAATTTTGTTTTGGTTTTCATCCAACTCTAATGATTAGGCATTTCGTCCAACAGTTGTAAAGTGCAGTTCTGAGTGGTTATCACTATTTTATAAGCACTATTCATGCTATATATTCACTTAATGGTCATTCCACAAGAAGTCACTTCAAGAATGCATCTCCAATTTTTTCAGATTATTATCATAATACAGATATAGAACACTGAAGATAAACATACCACTAAAACCAATTATAGAGGTATGAACTGCAAACTGAATCTCTTATAAAATATATTCGACTCATTGAATACATAGCGATATTGATTTTCCTGACCTGTTTAATTGATAATTCCAAAAGAATCCACTCCGTGACTTGAATTGCCAGCTCCTGTGCAAATCGACCTCCCATGCCAAGCTCACAATTTCATAGTTTTCAGGTTATCAATTTTTGACTGAAGATGCCCAGATTGAATAATGTGACCACAAATTTCATCAACCGTGATGGCTTATAGTGACTAGGCTCGAGAGGAATCTCCCTATGAAATGCGTCACTTTCTTTTTCCCAAAAATTCCTGCAATAACACACGTATTCACTGCCAATACTCGTAATCACCAAGTATTGATATTGTTTCTGAGGTATCGTTCTCCCCTTAAGTGAGCAACTCGTGGTTTGTAATCTATTTCAATTATAATATCAAACTACCTTGATGTTCCGTCAATCCTCTTTGCTTGATACTCTCCAAAACTGGCGTAAGTTATATTAACTGCTCCCGATTATTATAATGTTTCTTTATTTCTTCATCATTATCTATTGCTTGAATATGTAGAAGCGACGGCTGGAGATTTTGGGCGCGCCAAGTAACAACTTCAAATATTATAAAATATATATATGCCAACAACACGTTAGACGTCCTCTTGATTTTCTCTTGCCACGTTTATTCTTGTAAGAGTAGCTCATTGGCTTTATACTAGATGGACACCTTTCTTTTATATCCATGTCTCTTAAGAATTTGCCCAATACTTATATTGCTCTGTTCTCCTTGTCATGAAACGACATCAAAGCTTTAACTGACTCTTTCTTTATGAAGCATTCACTTAGAGGATTCTTTATGAGGCAGCAGTTGAAATTAAAGAATGGCGACTCATTGGCTTCAAATTACTTGTGCGACCTTTGGATTACCCTGAAATTATTATCACTTCTTAATAAGGTGTAGCGGCTCCTTCAGTAGCCAATCGATAAGGAACTGTAGCTTTCGATCTTTAAACTACTGCCTTGATTCCCAATAACCACCGCTTCTATATATTATTGTAGACGGCTAATTTTTGCAACCAAGAACAAAGCTACTATTCAACTCCCACGGCATGGTTATTCTCTCGCTTCAAAATTTCGCCCAGGCAGATTGAACAATGCCTGGAATTAATTCTTCATTTGCAAGTTTCAAACTTAATATTATTCACTCCATTTATCAATTCGACTCCTTTAGAACAAATGGGTTTAGAAGACTCGGTGATTGCTATTATTCTTAATTCTTGGAAACTGTGAATGATAAGCTGCATTGGAAAGAACTTAAAACCAGTCTCTTCCACGTCTCCTTATATGCAGAGTTAGAAGTGTTAGTGTTTGTAGCTTAGGGAGATATTTTTCTCCCAAGTAAAAATTAAGATAATTATCAAGGCAAGTCGGCCTTGTTAACAAATGATATTTTATATTTTATATTTAAAATCAAAGAGGCTGACCTAGATGGAAGGTTGCCTAGTTTGGTATATATACAAGGTGGTGTTCATTCATTCAGATCATCAATTCAATAACTTCAAGTTTGCACCTTAGCAGCAAATCGAACTAATCAAGGAGGATCATATTCTTTTGTATCTTTGCATCAAGGAGTGATGCAATTATTCATTGTAATAATTCAGCCTTGAGTAAGGCCAGACTTGTAAGCAGATTTCTGCTCTTATTCATTCAATATATTGGAGATATATTTTGCTGGGTTTTTCTCCCTCGAGTAGGAGGGTTTTCCCAGGGTAAACTGCTGTGTTCATTAGTCTATTGTGTTGTGTTATCTGCTTATTTCATTTTTGATCCTAAAACTAACAAGAAGAACTGCACCATGAATTTTCTTAACAAGGGATATTTATATCAATTATTCACCAAACTCCTGAACACCTATGACTGTATGTAATATTCAAATTCTGAATTAATATTGAAACTCCCTTCATTAACATATTCAGTGATTGCGTTAATCCGGAAGACTCTCTCAATACCGAATTATCATAAAAACCTTGAATCTTGCCTTCATAGAAGGCTTCCAAATTTTCACAACTACTATCTAATCTTTTTAAACACTATATGAATTGTGAATTGAACTCACCCACAATTTGATTTGGGTTTTTGTCCAAATCATCAAACCTGAGGGTTTTCGTCCCCAAGCTCTTGGAAACCAAGCTTCCCAAAAACCATCCAAACAAACCAGCCTGCCCAGTAAAAGAGCTCCAACGATCTTTTATCTTTCTTTTCTGTAACTGTCCATTTATTTCTTGAAAATAACATATTTACTTTTAATCTTCTCCTTATTTGGTCAAAAAGTGACTTATTTTTAAATATTTAACTTTTCTCAACTTAGTCACTTTAATACCATTAAAATAATTAATTTATCTTTTAAATTTGACTCTTTCAACAACTTAAAATTAATTGTTTTAATTACAGTGCTGACTTATTAAAATTGGGGACATTATAGTTGGACAAAAGGTCACAGGTGTATGGGAAAAGGACACGTCTACTACATTGAGGTAGCCCTTGATGAAGGAGAAGAAGGTGAACCCGAGGGTGCTACTAAGGGGGATGAGCTTGGGGTGAAGAATATTCCGAGGGCACTCTTGTAGCACTTTCAGGAGCACCACGGTATCATTCTCTTTGTATTAGAGGAGGCCTACAAGGACAAAAGGTGACAATATTGATAGATAGTGGAGCCACCCATAATTTCATTGATGAGGGGTTAGTGGCTAAGATGGGCCTAAAGGCTGAAAGCTTTGAAGGATTTGATGTGACAGTTGCAGATGGTTATTCTATTCCGTGTACCCATTGGATCCAACAGATGGAGTTGACTCTTGGAGGACACAAACTACAGGATGAATTTTACATAGTCGGCATTGGTGAGGCAGATGTGGTCCTAGGAGTTCAATGGCTACATTCACTTGGGGAGTACATGACAAACTACCAGACCTTGGAATTGAAGTTCAAGTCTAACGGGAAAGAGGTTATTCTTTGAGGTCTCTCCAAAGGAAGCCCTAGGGAAGTTTCAACTAAGAGGACGAAGAAACCAAGAGGAGCAGTAGACGTCGCCAAGCATCCAAAGTCAAAGTTGCTTGAGGGCAAGCAACATTTGGGTGGGGAGGACTGCCATGTCCCCAAAATTACATGATTCAAATTTTGGAGGAAAACACAATAGTGTTTTTAAACACTATTATCTGCATTTAATATTTTTACTAATAATACTATTAAATAATAATATTTTAATAATTAATATTAGATATAATTTAAATTATTAAAAAAATAGTATTTAAATTTAATTTTGGTCCTTGGCCGACCCCTTGGGGAGGCATCTTAGAATGCATTTATAATCAGATCTAGTTGCTTGTAAAGGACATGAAATCATAGTTGGACGTAGATTTATGCGAATCGCTTGGGGACGAAAACCTTCATCGATTCCTTGCACGGTAAGATGTAGCCATTGCCCTACAACTGTGATTAGCGCTCCTCATATTACCTAGTTACTCACGCAATTCCATTCACAGGTTTGAGCGAACGATTGAGAAGCATGAGGGGGATCAAGCAAAAGTCGTAAGATTATCTCTGGGTTGATTCACTAGACATAGTGATTGGTTGGAGCCGATGTTGATCATGGATCATTTTCGTGTTCGGGCAAAGACGATCATCCATTACCAGCTGTGAATATTTGGGACAGGCGCCAAGAACACTATAGTGGGTCTTCCTCACTTTCCCATAGTGTGATTGCATCTTAGGGGTGGATTTCGGTGAAACGTGATTATACGGTTGTGGCTGAGCTCCCGTTTTGGCCACCATCACTACACAACATAAGCCTCTCTGCACGTGAAGGAGATTGATATAGTGACATCCTACCTTGTGGTCCTCCCCTGTATCTGCCGATTATCCTAAGGTGCTCTTCCAACGATCATTCACTATTTAGTCTCGAGCCATTCCCGAAAGCCGCGACGAGTTTTGGGCACCGTTGCTTGGAGGGAGTGCCTCCAGGCATAGGTCATATTGTTATTGCGTTGAACCCAACTCCCTTCTAGTTTGCTGTCATTGGTTGTAATACTTCTACTGGGTTCTATTATTACAAGCATATATATATGTTCAATGTTATTGCTAGTGTAATCTGTGCTGATAATTGTTGTTGATATTTTTATGAGCTCTAGAATTACTATCTACCATTATTGTGTTGGATCGTTTACACTAGATTATTGACAATTATTATAGCACTTAGTTGGTGTAGGATTGCTTTCATTATTACATGATTAATAACATTGCTTTACAAGACCCAAAGGCAACAAGTTTGGGAGTGTGTGTTTCCAGTTGGCTATATGTGAATCCAGTGAATATCGTGTTTGATATCAGTTGTTAACTGTGCCTAATTATTTTGTTAGTTCTCGGTACAAGTCATCTGTGTATGATTGCTGTACTTCATTCTGATTTTGTGGTGACTGTGCAACAATTTTGAGCTAGTATATTGCACCTTTTTATTAAAATAATGATAAGTTGACACACAAGGTCCCCGTTTAATATATCCATGATTTAAAGCATTTCATCCCGGTTCCAATAAGCTATAACACTAAGGTGTCTTTTAAATATTTCAAATAATATTTAGCAACTTTAGTAAATTAATTAAAATATAGCCATCAATATACTCATTTTGTGGAAATTTCCGGAATGCATCAGAATGAATCGGAAACTGATTGCACAGTAATGATCTCGATGAAGAATAATGATAAACGAAGCCGATCAGGCGACTTTCTATAATTAGAAACTTCGTCCAAGAATCTTGGAGCACAAATCGAAGGTCGAAAATAACATCCGAGAGCATCAAATAACTCCTCTAAACCATTTGAGCTCACTGGTAAAATTAGATTACCCCTTTGATGAAGTAGACACAAACCCAGAAAACCATCTCTAACTGCAAAGCAAGAGAATCCTAAAATGGGGACATTACAGTTTGCCCTTCCCAAAGATTGCTTGTCCTCAAGCAATGCCAAGGTGTCCACAATAGCAACCAACTGAACCCAAATGTGATTCAGGGATCCCAAGTTAATCTCTGCCAATGTCCACCATGTTGTCGCTGCGCTACTCTAATAACGACAAACTCATCATGCCCTAAGTGATCATCACCAACACCCAAACCAAAATACCTGCGAGGGCTGAAATCTATGTCATGAATAATCTCCTACCAAGGCGACTCAACAAGATCCATATATGAAATCCCATTGTCTAACTCGATCCTGGGCAATATAATCTGCTCAACTCCTAAGAGTAATCCTCAACAAACCTCCTCATAATGTCCTAGAAGTGATACAAATCGGTCCCTAATCGGAAGCTGATAATGATAGTGTGATCCCGATAATCATACATCCTGACCCTGCTCTGCCAATCATAGATTTATAAATCCACATCAACACCAAATCTCCAAGTGTCAATAGACCCATATCGAGGACATCGACTCATCCAATCGATTGCAATCATCACAGTAACATCTGCGGATATATCTATCAATAACTCAAACTGATTGCAGTATCCATCACTCATATTGAATCCTCCCACAACTTTTTGCCAAAAAGCTTGCAAGTGCTCAAAGTCCATCTGCCCATAAACTGATGTTGACATACACTGCGTATAAATGCTAAGGAAGTAGCTGCCATAAGTTGATAATGTCTCAATAGCATTCCAATCCTAGATGCTATAGTGACAAACCTGTGCACACCAATCCATGCAATCAACAACTATCATCACTACAAAGTCTGAAAATATCATGACTAGCACCATGGAACAACTTACACATTAATATGTAAGTAGGAAACCAAAGAACCAAGTCTGAACACCCTTCCTCAATTTGATGGCCATTGCACTTATGCGTTTTCATGAAGTAAGGTATAGTAAAATTATTATGAAACATCATATCATGTGAATGACTTGGGCCAACAAGCACCATTTCATGCTTAGCCATACAATTTCGAATATCAACAAGACTAGGTACTTTACCAATGTCATCCATAAAATTTTCATCATCATCTCATGAGGAATCAAATCATATGAAGTTACTGGTCTGCTGTTCACAATCAAAGAATTAGCATCAAGTTCATACCTTTCATCAGTGTCTTCATGGATCTCATGCATACCTTCTCCTACTACAAGATGGTCATCATTGTCTGCTGATTCCAAAGATGTATCATGCTGAAATCTGCCCTCATTACTTGTTATATCAGCTATTTCATGGCTGCAAGCTGCACTTTCATGTGAGAAATGATCCTCAAGCAGTTTCCAATCTTATTCAACATACTGAACCTCACCGAAATGGGGAATGCTGAAATCATTATGCAACATTTCATTCTTATAGAGTTCATCAAATCCTCCAACAACTTGTTTGATTTCCATAATCCTTGTGTCACTTTTTTGAACTTTGGATGTGGCTGCAATAGAATTTTCCGTTTTGTGTAAAGAATAGTGAGCTATACTCAATTGTAAGCAAAGATCATTGATCTGAATTTCTGCTTCTTGAAGGGCCATTTGAGTGGGCTCCAAGGAACCCCTAGTATTCATAAGCTCTAAGGCAAGATGGTCAACCTCTTCCTCTTTCCCTCTCAATGCATCTGAATAGATTTCAGCAAGGTTAAGGAGATGGTCACGATCTGAAAGAAGATGTAAATAGTATGATTTCATTACCACCAGGGCTTCTTTGATTACCTGTAAACTAGCATGAGAAGATTCTTCTTCAATACCTTTTTGTCTTCTCTCAAGTTGAGCCTTCCAAAGGTGATCTTCAATCGGTTTGTGAATTCTATCATAACGTGTCAACGTTGCAACAATCTTATCTTCATTAACCTTCAATTGGTTCTCCAAATTATGTGGTCTATCGGACTCATGAACAACTTCTGCTTCACATGGAGAATCATTAGATTAGTTTGGAAGCACTTGACTCACACAACTGTCTTCTTTTACGTCATCATCCTTGCACACTTGCTGATTTGGAACTAGGGTAGCATTAGTCCCACACACAAAATCATCTTCAATACCATCATTAGGTGTTATAACACAAGAGGGCTCAGTTTGCTCTTTGTACTCATTATCCAACTCAACTAACTCATTGGATGATGTCATGCATTTTCATGTAGATAAAGTGGGACAGCGTTAGAATCACACTTGGAACCATCTAAAGGATCCAACTTTTCAGAAGACTTATCAAACACAATCTCCAAATTACCCACTAGGAGACTTGTGTAACCTTTACTTGTATCATCAATTAATTCCTTTTCCTTGCAGCCCAAAGTGTCTTCCTGTTGGAACAACACTATGTTGGTTCCATCTTCCTCATTGAACCCACATATGTGATTAGAAGTCCAATCCCCTTGACATGAAAAACAACGCTGCTCTCTTCTCATTTGGTTTTTGCTCTTTTTGGGTGATCTTGGGACTTGTATACCAAATGAGATTAGTTCTTCTTTAGTCAATTGTTCCTTGAACTTTTCAATTTTCTGCTCAACCCATTTTTTTGAGAAATCATAAGCTGTGGTTGAGACATGTTACTCCTTTCTCCAAATGACCAACAAATCTGAGTGCAACTGTTTGCAAATATCATCATCTTCATCTAAAATTAGGGACAAAATAGTTAGCATACTTATTTTAACATTGTTTGAATGTCGTCTTCTGATTTTGGTCAAGAAGCAATGGAACATTTGAAGAATCAAATCATCACACTTGAGGTCAGTTTTAAAGACACATGACCTAACCCTTGCCATGATTTCTAAAATTTTAACTCTCTTTCCAAAGGTAGGGCTTTTGACATCATGTAACACATGAAAGCTCTCCACAATCAGTTGAAGTATGTCCCTCATAATGTCATCATCATAGGGTGCTTTAGGGGCTGCAATTCTTGTGACTTCACTAATGCAAGTGACAACTGCAAGTCTTACCTCTTCATCTTGATGTCTCATAAGCACTGGCTTAACCAAAGAGTGCACCAATGGAGTCATAGCCCGACGCATCGACTGAGAAGGTAACTGATCAACCTTGCATAGACAATTTCCTGCTTCCTCCAATGTGCTGAGAAGAACTTCTTTTGACTGAGGTAAGTGTTCTAACTTCTTACTTATAAGTTTCAGCTTCTCTTGAAAGACTCTGGTAGCCTCCCATTATTTCCACCACGTATTCCATCTCTTTTCAAAATCAATCTGATTTTGTTTCATAGATTCAAGTAAAGAGTTCATTGGATCACTAAGAGTAGCCATGATGCCCAACTGAAATTCTGATTTGAATTTTCTGCTATACAAATTTGGTATTAAATCCCACTAGCTGGTAGAATCAATGGCTCTGATACCACTGTAAAATTCCCTTCCAGAATGTATGTAATTTTTGCATTTGTTTTTTGTTTGATAGATGTTTCATTTTTGCCAAACATGTCTCATTCCATTGCTAATGACATTATGATATTAAAATAAAAATGCATAAACAGATTTAATGATAAAACTTCACCATTTCATCTTTTCTTATTTGACTATCATACAATATTATAGAGCAAAGATAAAGCTACAGTCTTAAGCAAATTCAGTCTGGGCAATATTATGAAGCAAATATGCAAATGTTTGATGCTCAAAATGAGCTACAACAATGTATGAAGAACAGTTCACTAACAGATTGAATAACAACAACAATAACAGAGTACGGATAATTATATATCTCAGATCAGACCTAGAGTATGCTCATGCCTGGGCCATATAGTCACTCGAACCACCTTGCATATGAATGTAGGACTGAGCAATCTTCACACCAAGGCACCTCCCACTCCAAGCAACCAATGCTCAAGCTAATTGGGCACAAATACTCCCACACAACCATTGTGAAAGATCCCCGTCTGATATAAACTCACTATTCTGAACTGTGAGCTTATGATGAAGTTAATAGACCCCTCTAACCCAGTCTCAATGCACAGAGATGAAGCCAAGAATTAATGAAATGCTGATTGGAGACCAAACGCCTCAATCTGAGCAGTCACGACCCTAGAACCAGCAGCTCCAGGAAAGTGTGTGGGATTTTGCACAGTTCCATGACCCAGAAATCACCTTTGCTACCCCCAAACATTCATGCATCAGCCTCAAACTCTCATTGAAGTTTGAAATATCACTGTAGGAAACTTAAGGCACAGCCACGACCCCTCACACAATAGTAACAGCAATATTAATGACGGGCAGCAATAATGTGAAGACTATATTCTAGAAAACTCATGCCAAACCTTTGTTTTGTCTTCCATAACTCAGCTAAACAATAGGTAGTCGTCCCAACTCAACTTGCATCAAAACCCTTACCGATATTCAATAAATCAATGCAGACCTTTACACTTAGCACGGAAGATAATCGTACACCCCAAATTTGTCTCCGTAGGAGACTCGTAAATTTTCCTTTGTCCCACAATTGGAAAACTTGAGTGATTTTCCCCACGAACCAGCTAGGGTGGAATCGTTTCACCACTGAAACTGGTCTTCTTCAAGAGGGTTTTCGTCCTCCCAAAGGCTTAGATGAACCAAGTTCAATCTCTCGACCCACAAGGGTTTCGACAAGAGAAATAGAATAAACTCCAACATGCCCAAATGAGCTCTCATAACCTCCTTTTATACTTCTTTTGCCAAACACTCTAGAAGCTGCTATTTTAAGTTCACTTTTTAATTAAAACTCCCCTTTAACTCCGAAAAAGACCTTTTTATTAAATAATGATAATTTGACACACAAGGTCCCTGTTTAATATATCCATGATTTAAAATATTTCATTTCGGTTTCGACGAGTTATAACTTATAACACTAAGGTGCCTTTTAAATATTTTAAATAATATTTAGCAACCTTAGTAAATTAATTAAAATATAGCCATTAATATACTCATTTTGTGGAAACTGCTGGAGTGCATCAAAATCGGAAATTGATTGCATAGGAATGATCTGATGAAGAATAATGATAAATGGAGCCAATCGAGCGACTTTCAATAAATAGAAACTCCCTCCAAGAATCTTGGAGCCCAAACTGGAGGCTGGAAATAACATCCGAAAGCATCAAATAACTCCCCTCTAAACCATCTGAGTTCATTGGTAACATTGGATTACCCTTCTGATCAAGTAGACACAAACCTAGAAAACCATCTTCAACTGCAAAGTAAGAGAACCCTAAGATGGGGACATTACACATTGTGGTGCTATATCATATATTGTATGATGACATTCGAGCTAGCTGATTGGACAACTCTAGGTGAATTTTATTCGTACTTTTGTTAAGGAGGCAAGTTCAGAGAAAATTCGAGAATTTGCCATCAAAATTAACATTAAAAGGATCAACCCTCAAATTAAAAAGAAACATCAGGGACTCAAACTCAAACTTAACTTCCTTTATCTCCTCTTTCAGCAGATTTTCACTTCACCAAATCAAACTTATATATGGACATGATAAAAAAACATACATATGCTCAAAGCTAAGGAGGAAAATGAAAATGAGTGCAATTGAGGGGTAGCTCACACCAACATAATACCCCACACCAATACAAGTGTAAGAGTGGCAGATGGATTCTTTATGAAGAATGGGAAGGACATGGATCACTTTACTTTTACTTGTAAATCCACATTGAAACACCAATTGGGGTGTTGGGTTTTACTTTAGGGGTTTGTAGAGATAGAGTG
Source organism: Sequoia sempervirens (assembly GCA_007258455.2). Classification (NCBI taxonomy): domain Eukaryota; kingdom Viridiplantae; phylum Streptophyta; class Pinopsida; order Cupressales; family Cupressaceae; genus Sequoia; species Sequoia sempervirens. Next base: position 235,726,945 of record VDFB02058242.1, read on the forward strand.
ACACTACATATTGCACCACCTATTATGTTCAAGCTAGCTGCTTGGACAGTCTCTAAATGGACTCTATGCTTACCTTCTTTAAAGAGATGAGATTAGAGAAAACATGGAAAAATGCCATCAAAATTAACATTAGGAGGATCAACCTTCACATAACAAAGCATCATTAGACACTTGAGCTTAATCTTAAACCTCCTTTATCTACTTTTTTAGTAGTTTCTCACTTCTGCAATGTTTTTTTGTGATCCCATAAAGTTTGTTGATCTCGTGGAAGTTATTGAAATCTTTTTAACTATCTTGGTTCTTATGCAACATTAGTATTTCATAATTAATGATTGTATATGTGATTTTGTTCCCAACTTATTATCTTCTATATGAAGTTTTCTCATCAGATAACTTCCATTGAAAAGATAATTGATATTCATAATTACTTGTTTATAAAAGGAGATGAAAGCTCCTTATAAGGACATTTACAAGACGATGTTTCTAAAAAGAAACAATCGTAAACTAAAGCAAATTAATACTAAAAACAGAAAGAAGCTAAAACGAACTAAAGTGCAAATGGAAGTTACTAAAAACTTAGTTAACTAACGACTAATAAAAGCTAGGATGACCATTAATATACATTTAATATTTTAATACCCTTCCTTAATGGTCATCATACAAACAAAAAATTAAGTCTACCCAAAGGCTTTTGGAAACATATCATCGGTGACTAATATCTGGAGAAGCATAATCGCCATGCAATTACAGATCCTTTCCCGCAGAACAATCAAATCAAGACATTGACACTTGAAAACAATGAGCTTCCGTTGCTTCCAGGTAGTAGAATTTTTCATTGAACCTCTGCGTATTTTCCAACATGATACTTAACAAAGACACCATCCCTCTCGTTTTCCAAAGCACGAAAAATGAGGTAACACTGTGATCAACTGGCACAAACTTTGGACATCAGTTGGCACAACTCTTGAACTGTAAGATTTTTTAGAAAAACCTTAGAAAACTCTGAAAAGTAATATTTTTTCAAAAAAAATCCTCAAAAAACTTCTAAACTGCAAATTTTTTATAGAAATATTTTCAAAAATTCTTTTAGTCGAAAAAATCTTTGCAGAAATTTTTATTTTTCCCAAAAAAAATCTATTAAAAATGGCTAAAAAAAACAACTCTTCAAGATGCCATGAAAACTGGAAAATCAGGTCCACTGGAAATCTGAAAAAATAAGAACATAAGACCCAAAAACCCTAGGTTCTTTAGAATCCTTAGAAACGCCCACAAACTCTAGGAAAAAGATTGTGAAAACCCACGAACCAAAAATATTCAACCACAAAAATAACGTCCATGAACTTCTTGAAAATGGCAGCAAAAACTTCATGAAAAAAACCACGCGATTTCACCCAGAAAGAGCCACGAAAATCCTTTGCAACTTCTTCAAAAAATTTGGTTCAAAACCTTCAAAAAATGGCCCAAAAAACTTTTGGATTTTTTCATAAAAACCATGAATTTTTTGCAACAAACCCTTTTTTTAAAAAAAAAAATTGGCTCACTAAAAAATCTTAAAAAAATATCTTCGATTTTTATTTAAAAAAAAGCGACTAAAAAAACATTTAAGAAATTTCGAAAACTAATCAGGTTCGAGCTTGAGCTCTGATACCATGAAAAGATAATTGATATTCATAATTACTTGTTTACAAAAGGAGATGAAAGCTCCTTATAAATATATTTACAAGACAATGTTTCTAAAAAGAAACAATTGTAAATTGAAGCAAACTAACGCTAAAAACAGAAAGAAGCTAAAACGAATTAAAGTGCAAACGAAAGTTACTAAAAACTTAGTTAACTAACGACTAATAAAAGCTAGGATGACCATTAATATTACATTTAATATTTTAATATCCATTACATAGAGAAAGAGGTTCATAATTGTTTGCTAGAGCCTAGAAATAGGATGCTATGCCTAGAAGGTCCTGTGGCTAACTGATTGGAAAGATGATGAGCCCAATGACTGTCTTGATTCCTTGTAGCATTTCTATGAAATCTCATTGGAGCATTCTTCCTAATACATTTTTTTTTGGCATAGGGGTCTTTTGATAATAAATAACAATTAACATTAGTAAAGAAGTTTAATAAGGAAGTTTTTCCCCTAACCTTATGTTACTTGAAACAATATATCTTTATAGTGATATGCCACCACTTAGATTCACACTGCTACTTATTTCCAATGTGATTTGTGACATGAGTTTCTAGCAATAAGGTAATAAGCTCATTGAGCAATGGGTTTAACTTTTTAAACATGGTCTACGTGTTTAGGACCTAGAACCTTTTGTCGTCCCGAAATAATGAATTATGGTGGTTTTTGAATTTGTGGACTGTTGCTAAATGCATAGGAAACTTGTGAAAGAACCTTTGAATGGACATAAGAAGCAAATCAAATGATTTTTTGAAATTGTAGAAGTGGATTGGTGGGAGGAAAGAGAAGAATATCTGATTTCAATGGTGGAGAGGATGTGGATATTATTGACTCCAGATGCATTAGCCAATTTGCTGCTAAGTTGCTCAATAACAACACTAGTAGATTTGGAGCAAAGAGAGAGTAAAACAAATAAACAAAGAGAAAAATTTGTTGTGTCAGCCGACCAATCAACAATCAAGAACTATTTGTCAAGATTTGAGGGAGGAGTCCCTTGATCTAGAGAGACATGAGGATACTCACATGGAATGTTAGGGGCTTAAATGTGCCTAGTAGATGGCATGTGACCAAGTTCCATCTTGATAGTGCAATGGTTGATATTATAATTTTACATGAAACTAAGTTAAAGCTGAAGACGGTGGATAGTTTTTTGAATCACTGTAAAGGTTGGTGCGGTTTCTATGAAGAGGCATTGGGGGCCTACAAGTGGTCTTGGAATTTTATGGGAACCAACATGAGCCTTGATGGAATTGGTCTACTCACACACAAATTGGCTGCTCATGAAGGTTAGTACTTGTTTCTTTGATGTTTCCTTCTTTCTCTTTAATGCATATGGTGTGATCAGGATGGATGACAAGATTCATGTATGGATTGAAATTTCAATGTCCAAACAAGCATTGGGAAATGAGAAATTCATGCTTGGGGAAGTTTTCAATGTGATCCTCCACCCATTTGAAAAAAGAGGGGGTCTTGGCCGGATCTCTCAATTCTAGTTAGAGTTTCAGAAATTTGTCCAAGCTGCTGATCTAATGGATGTTACCCCAACAAATGGTTTCTTTACATGGACAACATAATGGTTTCTTTACATGAGAATTTTTTTAACAAATGCATATGAGATTGAGTTGTTGGAATATAGAAATTTCTCCAATTTTGTATGTTATAGATTAATATGCTTTTCATGAGAGGCAAACAAATGATGACAATGAGGAATCAAATTTTTAGATCTCTGATTAAAAACAATAGTTGCTAGAAAAAAAAGAAGAATGAGATGGAGTCCAAAGTCAGTATGAGGACAAGGGGCAAATAGTGTATGTAATATTTGTTCAAGTGGAATAAAGAGGTTATTGGAGATTAAACATGATTGATCTGATTGAGCTTGGCTGTTGGTGCCATACCATGGAGGAGTTCAATTCAATTATGTGAGTAGGATCTCACATTTTCAATTACCTAGGGTGTTTGATGTAGGAGCATTATTGAATTGAAGTTGCTGTCTAGCACCAACCAAAAACAAGTTTTTTTTCAATAATTGGTGTGCTTCTTGTGGCATTGTCTTGAAACTTTGAAGGTCATCACACTAAGTGATGGGTATGTTTGTGTTTTCCTTTTCTCACCACTTAATTCTCAAGTTGGAAGTTGGAATTGGCATTGAGAAGAATGTATTAACAGGCTATCTTGCTGAGTTTGAAGGTCAAGCATCTTCATACAACCATTTGAATAATTTTGAACATGGTGAAATGAGCTACAAGTTTCCACTATCTTGTTTTCCTTGTGTATGGGAAAACATAGCCAAATGTGAGCAGGGGTTGGAGAGTATTTAATCTGGAAATTCTGTTTTGTCATGATTAGAGGGATGCCACTAATCTATTCAAATTCACAAACATCCAAAAGAACTCTCTTTGAAGAGAAGCAATAATCTTGCATTGTTTAAGGTGTTTTTTTGCATGATGAAGGTTGTAGGTTGATGGTCCATTTTGGGAGAAACTCTAACTGCAATTCTTGTGGCATGGCTGTGAGGATGGAGTAGGGTTGATCATATGTTGAATGGGCAGCACCAAATAGGAGTTTTGGGGCAAGCAAATCATTGAAGTATTTTTTTTAGCAATTGTTAGGTGTAAAACATTCTTGAGGATGAAGAAAAGAAAGGATTACCTATTGAAAATAGGAAAAGAACTTGATATAGTAGAACAGTAGCAAAATTTGGAGATATAGGCCAAAATAGAGAAAAAACAGGGGACATGTGGGCCACTTGAAGGTTAGAATGATTAGGAAGCTCTTACAAGGAACCGGCAATAGATTTGAAATGGATTTTCAATCCTAATGGAGGATAAATAAAGTTCTGTATGCATCTCCTAGTCTAGTGAGAAGTTGGGTGGAGAACTTTTTTGTGAAATGTTAGACAAAATGCATTTTTCTCAGTTTCTGCTATAACAATCAAAGAACGGCTAGAAAATGTTGTTTTTGAGTTATTTGGAAGCTTTGATGCCTAAGAGATATTTTGTAGGAGAATAAAATCTTATCCAAGAAGTTTGAGTTGTTTAATCCTTTTGATATGCTTTGAAAAGGCCTAAAAGCTCCATTTTTATGAGATAATTGGTCCTTGTTCCAGTTAGGGTCCATATGAGGTGGGAAATATGTAATGTCCCCTTTTCCTAGGCAGTGGTCAGACGCAGTGGTTAGTGTACCAACTGGTTCCCGTAGGCTAACAGGGTGTTCAGGGGACCCCTTTGAGGGTGATCTTTGGTTCTTCAACAAGCCTTTCGGTGTTTATTTCAATACTCTTCAACTTAGTGTCCTAGTTTATTTGTGGTGTGCCTTCCGGAGGCCATTTTGGACATTTTGACACACACTTACTATTTTTAGTAAGTCACTTGGATGTGTTGCTCATACTTATTATTTATAGTAAGTCATGGGTATGGTTAGCTGGTGGAGTTACTACTTTTGGCATGGTGGCACAATTATATCCTGGAGTTATATTGGTTAATATTGGTCCTATGCATTTAATATTAATAATGTTAAATAATAAAGTTAAATTAAATAATTTAACTTTATGTGTTATTAAAATATATTAAAAGGGGACTTTATATTTAAAAAGATATAAGTGATATTTTAAGTGCACTTTATAATATAAAGTTAAGTGCCAATTTAAAAGGGAGACATAAGGACTTTATTAAAAAGGGATTTCAATGATTTAAAAGAATATTTATAAAGTGTTGTGGCCAATTAAATAAAATATTAAAAGGAGTTATAAGGCGGGAAAAGTAAATGAAATGAAATGTAAATCAAATGCAAATTGAGCATGGAAATATAAAAGGGCAATGAAAGCTCATTTTGCACATTCATTCATTCATTGTTGAAGTTTATTTTGAAAAGGGTTTTGCTAAAGACTGGAGAGTCTGAAAATCTCAAGCTCTTTGAGGACGAAATCCCTTAGGAAGAACAGCTTGGTACAAGAGTGAAAGATCTCCCAAGCCAGCTTGTAGATAATTCCATTTTAGGGATTGTGCTTGTGCTTCAAAGATTTACAGGAAAGCTTCAAAGCTAGGGTTTGAAGAATTTAACAGGAAGTATTACAGGATATCAGATATAAAGGGTTGAATATCATAATTTTTTCATTTCAGTCAGAGGGTTTTAAGTTGGACGTGAGTTTGTTTACCAACCTAATCATTGTTTGAGGAGTTGCTGATCAGATTAAGGCTGACGTGAGGCTATAGGAGGGTGCTGAAGCTGGACGCTGTCATATTCCAAGGTTAAAGTCTGCCATTTAGCTGCTAACGGCCATACTCAGTTTCAATGCATAACCCAGGTTGGAATTCTCAGTTTGTAATGAATTTCAATGTATATCTTTTATCTGAAATTATTGTAGATGCAAAATACAGTCTGCTGTATAAAGTTCTGGGTGTGTGTTAGTCACTGTAACACATTTCTGGATACAAACATTTCCTATCTGCTCATTCACTTGGTCCAGTATAATTCTGTCAAGTCTGCTACTTGCTGCTAGTACTTAGAACATTCATTAATTCTGCTATGGTAATTTTCTGAGTGTCTATACATGCTTGGTTGCTCTATTTAATTGCTCAGAAGGTTGTTTGAGGTTGTGGATAGCTATTTGCAAATACATACCAATGAATATCCTCTGCTGTAGTTAATCTGGGGATTGTAAATGTGAACACTTTGCAAGTAATGCTTAGTAAATGTCATTGTATCTTCACATAGGCGATAGAAGTAATTATCTGCTCATAGCTGGTTTCTTTCTAAGAATGCATAGGTCTGATAAGTATTTCTGGGCAGTTACTCTCTGCAAATCAGTCATAGAAATCTCTTATCAGCATTGTATTTGGGTTTAATTCAATACAGGGCATAACTGGAAGTTGTCTATTACCAATACTTGATGCATACTGTTGTATGAAGATCAGAAATTATAATCAGAAATACATATTGTTTAACTTTGAACTATAACAATCTTGTTATGCACTTAGTTTGATTAAATGGAACATCGATCAAACTGAAAATATCAGACAAAAATAGGAAGTAAATATCCTATCGGGGGTGGGATATTACAAAATATGTTATAATATGTCATAAGATTTGTTTTGAGTACTCATATCCATACCCTTTTGCTCATCTCATCTGATTTAAAATTTCAAGCAGTTATAGACTTTTATTTAAAATACCCTGTTAAATGATAGAATTTTCAAATTTCTTGTAATTGGCCACTGAAAGGGTGGGAACAACATAGTGGAGGTTAATTATAGTGAGACAACTTGTTTGGACTGCTAGCATACAACTATCATTCGTTTGGTCCCCAAACTATATTGCATCAATTTGCCATCACTGTTTAACCTAATCCTGTAAAGTTAATATATTAGCGTAGAAGCATTTTAGCCTAGAGATGGTATATTCCAAACAATAACCAAAACTCCTTCATATTGCTTTCATCTGATGCTTTTGCTAAAAATTGGTGATTTTTTTCTATTTCAATGTCGTTTATTTTGAGTTATTCCTTAACTTAAAACTTAAATTCAAATGAACTACACTTACTATGGTGATAGTAGTCATGGCTTTTCACAGTTTATTGAAGTATTATTCATAATTTTTGTTTTTTTGGTTTAATGAAGATGAAGGTGAATATTTAATATGTGGGTTCATTGAAAATGAAATACATACTATTAACAATGACTTGATGAACAAATAGCTATTTACTTTAGATGTTAACCATCACATGCATTGAGATCCCTTTTTAAGTCTAAATTTTCATGTGAATTATGGTAAATAGGAAGTTCGGATGCCTGCTGCTGGATGCAAAGGGGGGATGAAAAATCAGGGGGAAGTGAAAGATGATACTAGTTCTTCCCGTGAAGAAAAGCAGGTAAGTGATACAAGTTACCGAGAATGGATTTCCCAGTCTCCAAACTTTTCATGTGCTAAGTTATATCATATTTGGAATTTTTGGCATACTTAATTTTCAGATTCTTTTCTATCTATCAACGAAGTTAGAGAATTTTGTAATGTCCCCTTCCAGTTGACATCTCTCAGTTCTTGAGATTAGCCTATTATGTGACCCTCGTAGGCTGATAGGGTGGATAAAGGGTCTAGTTGAGGCTTGGCTTGGCTTCAGATTGCAGAATCATTTAGCTTGGCTTTCGTTCGGAGTCGTTTGGACATCATTTGCTTGACTTACTATTTTTAGTAAGTTGAGTCACTCAGCAGAGCACCCCTGCTATTTTTAGCAGTATGGTTTGGTCGTATGTTGATTCAGTCACTTATCATCGAGCTTCAGACGGTTCGTCATTTGGGCCTGTTTTGAGAGAGATATTAATATTTGTTTGTCAAAATAAATATTAATTAATTAAAGGCTTATATTATAAAGTTATAATATATTTAAATATTATAACTTAAGTGACTTAAAGGAAGGGGTCGACCAACATGAAGAAGGGGCCACTTTTTAATTATTAATTATAATTAAAAGTGCGTGCAAACTATGGAAATATTAAAAGTGAAAATTCAATTTTATTTAAATGATGCTTTTTGGAGAGAAGTTGACCCTCTTGAAGAATATAAGGATTTCATTGTGAAGAAACATCATTAGGTTATGAAAATCGACTTTGATCAATTCTTCCTTCAGAGAACGGAGCCAAGGGTTTCAATTGTCTTTTGCATTGGAGAACAAGCCATCTTCAGTGTCTGCGATTCAGAGGCTGTGAAATATCAGCTGATCTATTGCTTATCAGAGAGATAGCTTCATCCAAAAGTTGTCATAGAGCTTATACAGAAGTTACATCATCAGAGTTTGAATCCCAGAGTCATCAAACAAAGAGACATTCATGGGCGGCTGATTTTAGCTCACACCTAGCACCATTCCAAGGCCGTACGGATTTCCTTATTGCTGTGGCTGAGCCGTACTTTGCTGTTGCTGGGCCGTACCTTCAAGTACAGGCCGTACTTTTCACATAAGGCCAAACGCCTCTTCTTTTGGCAGTCTGTCTTCACCAACAGGGGCGCATATTCCTCTGACTTCGTTTGCTAACATCTGGCAGAGGGAGAAGTTGAAATCTATGATGGCCGTACCATTCCTTTAGCATCACAGGCGGCTGCAATGATCAGGTTTTTCAACCAAAATATTGTTGCTTTTTAATTTGCATGTTATCAGATCTTAGTTGTATTCAGTCTAGAAGATCATTAAACATTCTAGCATCAATATATCGAGTAAATTCTGTCATTTCTAGACTTGTAATATTTTATCTAATTTTTACAAGCAATTTCTTTCAAAATTGCATTTCATCTGTTTATGCAAAAAAACACAAAAAAATCAAAACACTCAAAAAACAAGCAAAATAAGCAATTTTCAGAAATAGTGAGAACAGGGGTTTCTACAGTGGTATCAGAGCGGTTTTCTGCTAGCCTGAGGGTTTGGAATTCTTATGTAGCCACAAGAGGTTGGGCCTCACAGATATTACACTCGCAGGAGAGCTTTGATTGACAGGGAACAGGGAGTGAACAGGCAGCCGGGTACCATGGCTGACAGAACAGAGATTCCTCCAAACCCTAGGGATGATGATGCAGAGGTCCTACACACTCTTAGAGATTTATGGACAGGTCAACAGCAGGTAACTGATGTACTACAACAGTTGAAAATGGCGATACAAAGGATAGGTACGCCGAGGAGACCGTCACCTCGTCGTGACGAGAACAGGAGTGATGCAGGTTCACGGAGAGCACCTAGGACTGTTTCACGGACAACAGACAGGCCAACCCGGCCTAATTTTGTGAGACAGGAGCCTGATGAGGCTATTGCAGGTGAGGAGCCTGAGGGAATGTTCGTTGATACTCTTATGGCAGCGAACGATGAGTGGGAGTTACTGACACCGGAGGTCAGAGAGAGGATTACCTTTGATAGATTTATCACACAGAGGAGAGAACATCACAGGAATCGACAGGATTGGAGGCCTAGACATAATAATAATAATGATCTGAAGCATGCCACAAACAGACTCACTCTAGCTATGTTTGACGGTAGTGGCAAGGTCACAGCTCAGGCCTGGGTCAGTAAGCTTGATACTTTCCTCACATTGCGTCCCATGGCTGAGGAGGATGCTATTAGATACGCTACTTTGCATCTTGAGGGAGCAGCTTATGACTGGTGGCATCACGGGATGGTGACACTTCAGCATGATCGTATCACCACTTACCAGGAGTTCGTAGACAGGTTGGTGGAATGATTCGACAAGAAGGATCCTGAGTCTTATTTCAGAGATTTGGCCCAGTTGCGACAGGTTGGTACTTTGGAGTCCTACATAGGAGACTTCCAGCGATTGTCAGTAATGGTTCCCAATATATCAGAGAGGCGTCTAGTTGTGCTTTTCATGGAGGGATTGTTGGAACCATTGAGAGGTTGGATCAAAGCATTTGATCCTTCTTCGTTACAAGAAGCTATGAAGAAGGCACGCAGCATGGAATTTGCAGCACCATCCAGCAAATTCAACTCCAGAAATACTTCTTCATTTAGGGACAATAAGGGATTCAATAAAAATAAGGAGAAATCTGATTTTAAGAGTGACTCAAAGGGAAAATCAGCAGCACCATTGGATCGTGAGACTCTTAATGATTTGCACAGAAAGAAGCTTTGCTTCTACTGCAAGGGTCCCTATGACGCTAACCATGATTGTCCTTTGCGGCCTAAGGGTAAAGCCAATAGGGTTATGTGGGCCTATTATGAGGATTCGAAATCTGAGAATTCCGAACAGCAGGAGAGTTCCGAGGAGTCGGAATCAGAGGCTTCAGAGCCTAAGGTAGAGGCAGAGTCAGAGCTCCAAATCCAGGAGGCACGGTTGTCTAGTATTCAGCAGGAGGGATCTTTTAGACTTCGGGGAGTTTTGGCAGGTCAAAAGGTTATCACCCTTCTAGACACAGGAGCCACCCACAATTTTATTGATGCTAGATTTGTGGAGAAGCGTGGACTCATAACCGAGGGGTTTGAGGGCATTCGGGTTAAGGTGGCTAATGGTTACACTCTCAGATGTGACCGTATGATTAAGGATCTCCCTTTGCACTTGAATAACTATGAATTCAAGGCTGATTATTATGTAGTGAATATGGGAGATATTGATTTAGTCTTGGGCATGAAGTGGCTTCATTCCCTTGAGGAAGTCACACTTTGTCTCAAAGATATGGAGATTCGGTTTGATGTGGATGGAAAGACTCATATTCTGAAGGCCATCCGAGATAGTAACGTCAGGACCATTTCTTTTCGACGGATGGAGAGACTTATGCGTCACGACATGGTTGAGTGGGCTGCCGAGTGCACTTTGACACCTATACAGGAGGGACAGCATAAGACCGAGTATCACCCTGACATTCAGCAGTTGAGAGTTAAGCATGGGAAGGTTTTCAGTGACATTCCACCAGGGAGACCACCAGACAGGGGTATTGAGCACATCATAGAGCTTGAGGAGGGCGCTAAGCCCGTCATGATTACTCCTTACAGGCATCCGAAGCGGCTTAAGGATGAGATAGAGAAGACTATCAAGGAGCTGCTTGCTATGGGTCACATTCGACCAAGTAAATCACCATTTGCTTCTTCAGTGGTTCTAGTGAAGAAGAAAGATGGTACACTCCGTATGTGCATTGATTATAGAGTCCTGAACAAGAGGACCATCAAAAACAGGTATCCCATACCCCGTATAGATGAGCTTATTGATGAGCTCCATGGTGCCTGTTACTTCTCGAAGATAGACTTGAGATCGGGATATCACCAGATTAGAGTCCGTGAGCAGGATGTTGAGAAGATTGCTTTTTGTTGTCATTGTGGACACTTCGAGTTTGTGGTGATGCCATTTGGGCTAACCAACGCTCCAACGACATTTCAGTCCACCATGAACAGGGTCTTCCACACACACCTGAGGAGATGTGTACTTGTCTTCTTCGATGATATTCTGATCTACAGCAGGACTTGGCAGGAGCATTTGGCTCATTTGGATACAGTACTCAGCATTTTGGAGAGGGAGTCCTTGTACGCCAAGGAATCCAAGTGTGATTTAGGGATGACTGAGTTGTTATACTTAGGCCATATGATCAGTGCAGGGGGAGTGCGGATGGATCCTGAGAAGATCCGTGCTATCGTAGATTGGCCTACTCCAGCGAACCTTACATATCTGTGAGGATTTCTTGGTTTATGTGGTTTTTAGCGCAGATTTGTTAGTGGTTATTCACGCCACACAGCACCTATGACGGATTTGTTAAAAAAGGGTGCATTTAATTGGACTTCTGAGGCATAGGAGTGTTTTGTGAGGTTCAAGGAGCTGATGACTACGTGTCCAGTGTTAGCACTGCCAGATTTTACGAAGCCTTTTGAGCTTCAATGTGAAGCTTTCGGTGAGGGCATTGGAGCGGTGCTTATGCAGGACAAGCACCCGATTGTTTATGAGAGTAGAAAACTCAGAGGACCAGAGAGGCTTTACAGTATTTATGATAAGGAAATGCTGGCCATAATGCATGCTTTGGCCAAATTCAGGCAATATCTCGTGGGCAGTAAGTTTTGTATTAAAACTGATCACAATAGTTTGAGGCATTTCCTGGGGCAGCGAGATTTAAATGACCGTCAGTAGAAGTGGGTGAGTAAGTTACAGGCATATGACTTTGATATCACCTACATCAAAGGTACCCAGAATATTGTTACTGACGCTCTCTCACGCCGGCCTTATCTGAGTTCTATGGTACATATTACAGAGGACTGGAGGCATTTGATTGTGGCAGAGTATGCCAAGGACACTTGGGCATCTGGTATTGTTGAGGGATCTATGATGGACACCAGGTACACACTTGTGAATGACTTGATCATTTACAAGAGCAGGATTTTCTTGATCCCAGGATCAGAGATGAAGAACACCATTATGCGAGCCTTTCATGATGTACCCACAGCAGGGCATCCCGGCTACTTCAAAACATACAGACAGGTTTGGGAAAGGTTTACATGGAAAGGTCTTAAGGCAGATGTTCTTCAGTATGCGCGTGAGTGCCCTGTTTGTCAGCAGAACAAGCAGGAGAACACGTATCCGACAGGATTGTTGCAGCCACTTCCGATTCCTGATAGGAAGTGGGAATGCCTGTCGATGGATTTTATTACGGGCTTGCCTAAAACCCAGGGACGGGATTGCATATATGTAGTTGTGGATCGGCTGACGAAGTATGCCCACTTCTTTCCGATCACCACCACTTACACAGCTACATAGGTAGCAGAGGTTTTCTTCCGTGAGGTTTTCAGATTACATGGGTTGCCTCGGAGCATAGTTAGCGACAGGGATAGTTGGTTCCTGAGTCACTTCTGGTAGGAGGTGTTTAGACTTTGTGGGACCGAGCTTACACCGAGCACCAGTTACCACCCGCAGACCGATGGTTAGACGGAAATAGTGAACAAATGGGTGGAAGGCTACCTCAGGAATTACCTTGCAGGGCAGCAAAAGGCGTGGGTCAAGTGGATATATTTATGCGAGTATTGTTACAATACTACTTTTCACATGACCATTCAGATGTCCCCCTTCATGGTGTTGTATGGTTATGAGGCGCCTAGTTTTTTGGATTTGCTACTGAGTGACAATAGAGTGCCTAGTGCTGGAGATTTATTGTAGGAGAGTCAGGACACTATGAGGGCTCTTAAGGAAAATATTGCTAAGGCACAGAATCGGCAGAAGCAGTATGTAGATCAAAAGAGGACAGAGAGATCTTTTGAGGTGGGAGACATGGTTTATCTCATGCTGCAGACCTACCGTCAGTCTACTCTTAGGAAGAGTGGATTGGAGAAGCTTAAGCCGCGGTATTATGGTCCTTTCAGGATTCTGAGGCGTGTTGGAGAGGTGGCTTATGAGCTAGAGCTTCCGGCGGAAAGTAAGGTCCACAATGTTTTTCATGTGTCACGTCTCAAGAAGGCGTTGGGACACCGTGTAGTTCCTTCAGCAGTATTACCTCCCTTAGATGATGAGGGAAAGTTGATCTTAGTTCCTGAGTTGATCCTAGAATACAGAGAGAGATAGTTGCGTAGGAGGACTATCAGGGAATACTTGGTGAAATGGAGAGATTTACCAGTGGAGGATGCTACGTGGGAGAGTGAGGAGATTTTGCAGCATCCGGAGTTGAGATTGCTTGAGGACAAGCAATTTCAGGAGGGGCGGACTGTAATGTCCCCTTCCAGTTGACATCTCTCAGTTCTTGAGATTAGCCTATTATGTGACCCTCGTAGGCTGATAGGGTGGATAGAGGGTCTAGTTGATTCTTGGCTTGGCTTCAGATGGCAGAATCATTTAGCTTGGCTTTCGTTCGGAGTCGTTCGGACATAATTTGCTTGACTTACTATTTTTAGTAAGTTGAGTCACTCAGCAGAGCACCCCTGCTATTTTTGGCAGTATGGTTTGGTCGTATGTTGATTCAGTCACTTATCATCGGGCTTTAGACAGTTCGTCATTTGGGCCTGTTTTGAGAGAGATATTAATATTTGTTTGTCAAAATAAATATTAATTAATTAAAGGCTTATATTATAAAGTTATAATATTTATAAATATTATAACTTAAGTGACTTAAAGGAAGGGGTCGACCAACATGAAGAAGGGGCCACTTTTTAATTATTAATTATAATTAAAAGTGCGTGCAAACTATGGAAATATTAAAAGTGAAAATTCAATTTTATTTAAATGATGCTTTTTGGAGAGAAGTCGACCCTCTTGAAGAATATAAGGATTTCATTGTGAAGAAACATCATTAGGTTATGAAAATCGACTTTGATCAATTCTTCCTTCAGAGAACGGAGCCAAGGGTTTCAGTTGTCTTTTGCATTGGAGAACGAGCCATCTTCAGTGTTTGCGATTCAGAGGCTATGAAATATCAGCTGATCTATTGCTTATCAGAGAGATAGCTTCATCCAGAAGTTGTCATAGAGCTTATACAGAAGTTACATCATCAGAGTTTGAATCCCGGAGTCATCAAACAGAGAGACATTCATGGGCGGCTGATTTTAGCTCACACCTAGCACCATTCCAAGGCCGTACGGATTTCCTTATTGCTGTGGCTAAGCCGTACTTTGCTGTTGCTGGGCCGTACCTTCAAGTACAGGCCGTACTTTTCACATAAGGCCAAACGCCTCTTCTTTTGGCAGTCTGTCTTCACCAACAGGGGCGCATATTCCTCTGACTTCGTTTGCTAACATCTGGCGGAGGGAGAAGTTGAAATCTATGATGGCCGTACCATTCCTTTAGCATCACAGGTGGCTGCAATGATCAGGTTTTTCAACCAAAATATTGTTGCTTTTTAATTTGCATGTTATCAGATCTTAGTTGTATTCAGTCTAGAAGATCATTAAACATTCTGGCATCAATATATCGAGTAAATTCCGTCATTTCTAGACTTGTAATATTTTATCTAATTTTTACAAGCAATTTCTTTCAAAATCGCATTTCATCTGTTTATGCAAAAAAACACAAAAAAATCAAAACACTCAAAAAACAAGCAATTCAAGCAGTTTTCAGAAACAGTGAGAACAAGGGTTTCTACAAATTTGCAGACTAAACAACAATTATGTGAAGATATTTAAATTTGAATATTTAAAGATTTATGTATCAGATAATGTCAATACTTGGTGTTTGGAAGATTTATTTTCAGAGAGGTAAATCCAGGCTGTGGAAAAGAAAAACATGGGCATCATGAGAACCACAAAAATGAACAAAAAGGCTCAAAAAAGAATGTAAGACCAAGGAAATGAACTTTAAGAACACCAAAGATAAAGGAAATCTCTCCAGAAGGCTTTCAAATGTATAAAATCTTTTTTGAACAGTTTTTCGAAGTTTGCATTCTTTAAACCAAGAAAACTTATGATATTAGATATCTCAGTTCCCCCCTTGTTGGCACTCATATCAGTGTATCTAATTTAGATATGGGTGCTATGTGCCTAGTATATGGCTAGGCTGCCATATCTTGACATACCTGGCAGGATACTGTTAGAATTTGTGTTTGTGTAAAGATCCACCGTGTTCTGTACTTAACTCAATTGGTTTTGAAGCTCAATTATTATTTTTTTCAATTACAAGTTGTTCTTTCCAAGCATTTCATCAAACAGTTTTACATATGCTGTTCTGAGTTCAGGTATAGTTGCTCACAAGGGAAGAATGATTGTTCTGAGTCTAAATTTTAATTTCATTTTACCCGAAAGGAAATACTTAAAACATCTCAAGGATACATATTTCAATTCTTTACTAATCCAACTACATAGCATAGATATTCAACACAACAATGAATATACAACTGCTAAATTCTACTCAGAAAATTAATTCTCCTTAAAGTCTTCAAAACTATTCAATACATCATTCATGGTTATATCTTCTGACTTGTGACATTATCAGCAGACATCTTTGACATCTCCAAATCTTCCTTTCAACCGACTATTTATTTAGCCGTATGACCAAGCATTAGTGAAAAGCAACTCTAATATTATTTGCTTTACAAATATATGCTATCTTTTCCCTTCAGTGCCCTGGAAACTAGTCAGCCTGTGGAATTACAACTCTTGATTTGTATAATTCTAGATCACCTTTGACACCGAACTCCTCATATATTTGCAAACCTTCTTGTTTATATTCCTTTGTAGAATCCCATATGAGTTTCTTCTTTTTGTAGCCGCTACAATCTTCACATTAACGACAGACACTTCTTGGTCTTATTGGCGCCAAGTATAAAGTTTATCTCCACATCACCTTACGGTGGGACCCGCATACCATTAAAGGCTATTTTAATATGAAATAATATACAAAGCTCTTAGCACCTGGCACCCCTCCGAACTCTGTATATTTGTTTTTAACATTATCACCCTGCTTGCTTGCTTAGCATACGTATTATTTTAAACTTCTTAAGAGGGGCGGCTGACATTAAATAACATGCGATTCCTATATTTGATTGCAACTCCTCTGTATCTAGCTGCAGTGGCCGTTATATGTTTATTGGCTACAAGAATTCATGGTCGATTCTTCAATAATGACTCCCAATACTAATTCTGCTCGACTCCTCAGAGATCCGCTAAAATCAAACAGTTAAACTTCATGAGGAGCAACAAATATTCATCGCAAGCCTTTAAGATAAAATTTATTCCTTCAATGTGATAAATACATGCGACGGTGTTGTATTATTGGTGACCAGTTATAAATCACTATAGATATTGCTTAAGAATCATTCTATTCTATGTTACGGGCCTTTGGAAGTAAACCCAAGCGATTCTAAGTTTCCTAGCCTTAATTAATCTCCATGATATTGATTATATGGTTTCCTCCTTGTTTAATAGGGCCTCAAACCTTAGGCAGCTCCCAATAATTTTTTGGCAAAACTATTGAGCCTTGGCTAATTCATTTTAATCACCTCCTTAATATTGCCGGGACCAGGAACAATATACAGATTGTCGACTTGTATGATATCGGCTTCCTTGATAGTGTCTGCTCCTTTCCTAATTCAAACGGCTTATTTTAATGGAAACAATCATGCTTAAATCCTCACGTGAATGTTCTGAGTGGCATATCAATTCTTCCTGTATGTATACGTTGCCACTGAAGAATATTCAGACTTTGGAAATATTCTGAGTCTCTATTGCTTGCGTCCACTTCAGCACTAGAAAACTTCCACCCTAGTCGCTATTACCAAGACCATACAACTTTCCTTTATTACTTTTCACTTCCTATATGGATATCTCAGCAAGAAAGATATTAATACCGCCCTCTTGAAAGAGCTTAGTATGGTAAAAAGTCTCAGAAAAGATAATAAAAGCAACAATCGAACAACAAACAATTTCAAATTATATATGAACATTAATCTTGTAAATCCTCAATGGCAAAGAAATTATTGAACCAACCTGTCAATCCTCCATTTTAATATGAAAAACCTGAATTCTGTCTCTAAAGAGATTTCACTAATTTTCACAACTCCAATCACTAAGCTCAATTGCGAAATCTGTGACTCCACCAATACAAGAATTGGGTTTTCATCCAATTCTGAGAACATGAGGGTTTTTGTCCTCAAGTTACGAGAAAGCCAAGCTCTCCAAAACCAAATCAACCAAGCTTATCTTGAGCTCTCCCAAATCTTTTATTCTGCCTCTTCGTAACTCCTCCTGTCCTCTTGATTTCTCCTCTTTTCTTTTTCACTTCATTTTAATTCTTTTGAGAATTCATTCAAAAAGTAACTTAAATCAATATTTTTAATTCTTTAATAACTTAAGCTACTTTTGCACCTTTTATTTAAGTTGTCCTTTTTTAATTCACCCTTTTTCGACAATTTAAATTAATTATTTAATTTTATGCTAACACATAAAAAACTGGGACATTATAGTCCACCCTTCCCAAATATTGCTTGTCCTCAAGCAATGTCAACACAACTACCAAGCCACCTGACTGAAACAAATTGAAACCATATGTTATTCTGGGATCCCAATTCAGTCTTCGAAATAACCCATCAAGCCACCGTTGCGCCACTCTGATAAAAATCATCAACTTCTCATACCAAATCCAAATGACTACAATCAACACAGTAACATCAAAAGATACATGGACCAACCAATTGAAAGAGTTGCCATAACTATTACTTAACAACATGATATTACAAAAAATCTGAATCATATTTGAAAATTCTTCTATACTTTGCTGCCATATAATCATCAAATTCTGAAATTTAATCTACTCATCAGCCAAAATTGTATAAATCAGAATTATGATGTTTGAGTAGCAGCTGCAAATAAGAAAACTTCTTGTATGCATAGGGTTTGCACACCAAAAATTGATTGTAGACTTCTCCCCAATGATAGAAATATCATCATTCAATTCTCAAGTGCCATAGTGACAAACATGTGCACACCAATCCAAACAATCCGCTGCTAACATCAATGCAAAGTCGAAGAATTTTATGATCAGCACAATAGAGCAACCATTAAACATTAATGTGTAGGTAGGAGACCAAAGAATCAAATCTGAACACTCCTCCCCTATTTGGTGCACTTTTTTGTTATGCATTTTCATGAGGTGAAGATTATTATGCTCATTATGAAGTATCATGTCTCGTGAGTGACTTGGACCCATAAACATTACCTCCTCCTTATCCATAAAATTTTGAGTATCAACAAGATGATACCCTTTACCAATGTCAAACTTAAGATTTTTATCTACCATCTCATCATAAACAAAATCAAATAGAGATAAAAGACTGCTGTTCAACATCATGAAATCAACATTTGTTTCATACCTTTCGTTGGTATGATCTTGTATCTCATGTAAATCTTCATCCAATTCAAGATGTTCAACATTATTAACAGATCCAAATAGTGTATGAGACTCATACCAAGACACTAGACTGCTGTTAACACTTATAGTATCCACATCTTTTTCATTCCTTTCAATGGTGTCTTTATAGGTTCATGTACTCTTTCATCCAACATCAAATGCTCCTCAATAACTGCTGATTCTTGAAAGTATTGTACTGAAATCTTCCCTCATTACCCGTTATATCAGTTTTCCAATGGCTGCAAATTGCACCTTCTTTTGAAAATTGATCCTCAAAATTCAAGAATTTAGATTCTTGATGTAGGTTCCAATTTCTATCAACATGTCGAACCTCTCTAAGATGATGAGTGCTAGAATCTTTATGCAACATTTCATCTACATGGATTTCATCAATCCTTTAAACAATTTGTTTGATCTCCATTGTCCTTGTTTCACTTCCTTGTTCCTTGGATGTGGTTGCAGTAGAACTGAAATTTTCTGCTTTGTATAATGAAAAGTGAGGCATACTTAACTGCAAACAAAGATCATCAGCCTCCTTTTCCTTGTCTTTAGCATACTTGAACACACGATCCCTGTCCATCAACAATTGCACATAATTTGATTCATCATTTCCAATGCTACTCTAATAGTGTACAATTGATTAAGAGTGACTCCACTTGAAACTCCCTTTTTCCTCTCCTCAATTTGAGCTTCCCAAATGAGTTCTTCAATGTATTTGTGAGTATCATCCGCCTTTGTTAACACTTGCACCGCTGTTTCATCTGTAACCACCAGTCGGTCCTTCAAATCTAGCAACGCCAAAGGCTTTTGATCAAACTCATCAATGTGACTTGGGTTGCCACACATTAAATTTTCCGATTTACTTTCATGTGTAGAAATCATATCATCTCCAAAATCAGTTTTTTCATTAGATGGTGTTTTGCAATCCTCAAACAAAGAAGATGGGATAGTGTTATGATCAAACACATTATCCTATCACCAACATAAAGACTTTTGCATACCTCACTTGTAGAAGCATCAAGGGATTCTTTTTCCTCAGTGTCAATGGTATTACTCTACTAGAAGAAAGCATTGAGAAAATCATTCTTTTGATTATTTGTCCCTACCTCCTCATTTGCTGATTCAATGAACTTTAGATCAGCAGTTTGCTCATTCTCAATGCTATTATGAAGATCAATGTACCCCATTTCGTGGATGGAAATACTTGAAGAACTAACTCCATTCTCAATCTTTGTAACCTCAAAAACATTAGGAACAATTTCAGCCACTTGTATCTCCTTTCCAGCCTCTTCTTTTGTGATCTTCTTTTCTTCTTCAGACCTATTCACCTTTTCATCCATGCATTGGTGGCTAGGCTCCCAAATTTCTTTACATGAGAAACAACGATTTGTCTTCTAAGCTCATTTCTGCTGATTTCTTTTTTCCTTGTATTGGAAGATTCCTTTCTCTTCATCTGCAATGAGAGAGTTTATCTCCTCTGAATGCTCTAATAATTTCATCAAAGCCTTATTATATTTTTCGAAACCTTGCATCATTTTTGTTATCCCTTCTTGAATGAAATTCATCATCTCTACTGAATTGCCCATCATATTGAACTTCAAGGAAAATGAAAACTTTCCAACTGCTCAAAAATTTCTGCTAATCAAATTTGTGTTAGAACCCACTGGATGGCAGAATCTACTGCTCTGATATCACTGTAAAGATCTACCCTGTTTTGTACTTAGCTCAATTTTTTTTTTTTTTTTTTCAATTACCAGTTGTTCTTTCCAAGTATTTCATCAAACAGTTTGATGTATGCTGTTCTGAGTTCAGGTATAGTTGCTCACAAGGGAGGAATGATTGTTCTGAGTTTGAATTTTAATTTTGTTTTACCTGAAAGGAAATACTTAAAACATCTTAAGGATACATATTTCAATTTGTTACTAATCCAACTGCATAGCATATATATTCAACACAACAATGAATATACAACTGCTAAATTCCACTTAGAAAATTAATGCTCCTTAAAGTCTTTAGAAATATTCAATACATCATTCATGATTATATCTTTTGACCTGTGACATTAGTAGCATACATCTTTGACGTCTCCAAATCTTCCTTTCAACCGACTATTTATTTAGCCGTATGACTAAGCATCAGTGACAAGCAATTCTAGTATTATTTGCTTTACAAATATATGTTATCTTTTCCCTTCAGCGCCCTGTGTAAGAACCCTATGTTCTCCCCAACTGTATTCTTGCACTTCTAATGATTATTCTCTGAATTTGAGCCTTGAGGAATATTGTCAAACACTTGTCTTGTAAAATCTGGGCTTGCTGTTTTGTGTTTTCAGTTTGTTTGGTTTTGTCTTTGATAGATACCAATGATGTCTAGATGCTTGAAAATGAATGCAAGATGTCTAACAAAGAAACCAGGATGAAGTGCAAGCCTTTTTGTAATTTTCAAATGCATATATGTGACTGAAAATGACAACTACAGCTACTTGACATTTAGTCAAACACTTAGCATGGAAACTATATATGCTGATATGAAAAATAAACTACTAGACAATTTGTCAAACAAATTGCAGCCAACTTCCAATACTTCTATTTGATAAAATGAATGAAGTACATAGGATGCCAGCTCCTTATATCGACCTTCTAACAATGACTGAGATTTTACAATGCAATGTTGCTGCTCTAGGACAGCGACTGTACTCATGCAAGGACTAAAGTATGGTTGTATAAATGCCAATGATTACAATAATAACTGGCTGTACTGAGATAGTGATTTTAGACTCTTACAAATGTGCAAAACATACACAAAGAGAACCTGATATTGAATGGCAGCAACCTGGAAATGTTTGATTCTTCTCATGAGCTACTAGTACGTCCTTCCAAAGGTAGCGCCCTGCTTCTTTGATGCCCATGAACCTTTCAATAGCTATTTTGAATTTTTATTGCTCCTCTTAACACAAAATCGCACCTGTCAAAACTGAAATCGACCAGCACTATGAAGAATTCGGCTTCCTCCAAAATTGTCAATCACCAATATATAAATCGAACCAGCATAGGATAAGTTCGATCTCCTCAAATGCCAAAATCGTCCTTCTCCAAAGGATTGAAATATCTTCAAAACCCTTCACAATTGGTGCACCGATATGCTCAATATTGACTCTTGGATGAAGCCAATCCTTGAAGCGCCTTCAGATGGTCTTTCACACCCTCAGGTAGCTGATACAATGAAGAAGCTATGCTTTCCAATGCCAAAATATGCAGAAATTGCAGAAACCCTAGGTTTCCTCTTCTCCACAACAAACATTCAAGTCAAATATCAAATCCTGGATTAATACAATAGCCTCGGTTGATCCCGTTTTATAATTTCTCAAGTGTTAAATTTTAGTGATCAGATTAAAGCACAGAAAATTAATTTCAAAATCAGACACAACACAGCAGATACCCTGGGAAAACCCTCCTCTTGAGGGAGAAAAACCTAGCAACAATATATCACTTATATATTGAATTTCACCAACAATGATCTCCTAACAAGAGGTCAATTTTCAAACCACAATATAAGCACCAGATATGATGCAACACAAAAATACAATAAGATAATTCGCTGATAAATAAACTCACACTTGATGATCTTGACTTGTGACGAATATGCTTGAATTGAATAGAATGAATGATGAACAAGGAGATAACCATTGAATATATATACAATATGGAAAGGTTGTCACTCTTCAAATTAATTCAGCCATCATAGAGGAAGGCGCCTCTTCATTAAGTCGTATCTAATGAGCAAGAAGTTGGCCACATAAGGAATTGCACCATTTCAAGGTCGGCTTGATAACAAATGAATTTCTTTATTGAACGTGCCTTAATAAACAATTGCAACTCAACAATAAATCGTACCTCTTGAGTGAATCGATGTCTCAATAAATTAAATAGCTCTAAGCTATGATTTAATTTATTAACATGAAACAAAGGAGATCGCTGGAAGAATATGATCGACGCTGTCATTAACATCAACATCAAGAAGAAGTCGACCCATCTATAAGCTTCTTTTTACTCAAATAAACTCATATTAAATGTGCATTTAGACTTTTATAAAATAACTCCTTCAAGTGGGCACCCTTTTAATTAATCATTTAATGCTATGTTACCGGGTTCTTTGTTTTTTCCCTGCGTGCCTGCTCCTGGAGCGTTTGGGCATGGGTTCTTGCTGGGGAGCGGCTGGGAGCGCCTAGGGCGTGCCCAACCACCCCTAGGTTTTCTGTGGGTCCGCTCCAAGTGGACCCACAGAGAACTCGGGGGTGGCTGGGCGCTCCTAGCCGCTCCCGGGTTCTTTGTGGGTCCACTTGGAGTGGACCCATAGAGACCCAAGGGTGGCTGGGCGCTCCCAACCGTGCCTGCGCATGCCCAAACGCTCCCATGGACTTTGGGCGCTGAAAACAATTTTTTTTTTTTTAAAGCACTTAAAGTGCCAAAAAAACCCTAAAATGCCTTTATAACATGACTATCATTCCTTTGCCATTTCATTGCTCTCACAAACACATTTTTCCCTCCATTTTTCTCATTTTGCAGGTTGCTAAGTTTTTGAAGGAGACTGATCAAGTGCAAAAGAAAGTGAGGATAGCTTGCACAAAGGAGATCTAATCACTTAAGGTATGCATTTTAACTCATTTTTTCAAGTTTATGATGGATTCTTTCAAGTTTTTGAAGATTTTTTTCAAGGTTTTGAAGATTTTTTCAAGTTTTTGAAGAATTTTTTCAAATTTTTTTTTAGAAAAGAAGAAATAAGATTTGCTGTTTGTTTCAATGTGTTTTACTGTTCATTTTGTAATTTGTTCAATACTTTATAATTCTTATAACAGCAAAATCAAAGTTCAAATGGCTACAAGTTCAAGTTCAGTGGGTGTTACTGCTGGTAAAAACCAAAAGTTTAAAATTGATGCAACATCTCCTTTATGGCATCATACTACGATGGTTGAGCAGCTTCCAGGAGGTGGGGCATTTGTTTGGATTTGTGATGAGTGTAAAATCCAATTTAAGAGCTCATATAGTCGAGTGAGATTTCACCTTTGTGGACAAGGTGGGCAAGGGATTAGAGTATGTGGAGGGCCAAATAAGAAGGGGTTGTCAAAGGATAAAATTATGAAATACATTGTTGAACAAGAAGAAGCTGATGCTATGGCTGAAAGAACAAAATTAAGAAACCATCCTTTAGCAAAGAAAAAATCAATGACTTTGCTTGGAGATTCAGCAGTGGCCTCTCCACATCTTTTCTTGGAGACACCCTCTGTCCAAGTAGAAGACCCCATTTCTTCCCACAAAAGAGGACCATTGGATAGGGCATTTCAAAATGAAGCAAGAGACATCGCAGAGGAAAAAATTGTGCGTTGCATTTATGCCAATGGTCTTCCTTTCAACTTGGTGAGATCACCATATTGGCGTGAAATGGTGGAGGCAATCTGCACCTTTAGGTTTCAAATCTCCTGGGTATGAAAAAGTGCACACCACCTTATTAGTAAAAGAAAAAAATCATGTAGAGACATCACTCAAACCAATTGGGGATTATTGGGTTGAAACAAGAATGTCTACTGTTTCGGAAGGATGGAAGGATTGCAAAAACCGACCTTTGATAAATGTTATTGCAGTGTCCCCAAAAGGGGCTATGTTTTTGAAGGTAGTTGATTGTGAGGGGCAAATCAAGGATGCAAAATTCATTTCAAAAATCCTCATTGAGTCCATAGAGATGGTGGGTCTGGAAAATGTTGTTCAAGTCATTACAGACAATGCAAAAAATTGCAGGGCTGCAAGTATTTTGGTTGAGCAAAGGTATGAACACATTTTTTGGACACCATGCACTATACACTCCCTTAACTTGGTGATGCAAGCAATTGGCACTCAAATAGAATGGGTGAAAGATATATACCAAGAGGCTGAGGAGTTCCAAATGTTTTTGACAAACCACCATATGTCACAAAGCATCTTCAGGACTTTCTCGAGATTGGAATTGTTGAAGGTAAATTTAATTTAATTATCATTTATCAATTATGTAATTTATTTTTTAATTTTATGGATTTATATTTTAATGTATTATTATTATTAACTTATGTTTTACATGATCCTAGGTTGCTGAGACCTGATTTGCATCACACACAATCGTTTTGAGATGACTTGTGAAGGTGCGAGAGGCATTGGGTGCCATGGTTATTAGCAACCAATGGAGTATTTGGAAAACATCAAGTTCAGAGAGGGCCCAAAAGGTCAAGTCATTGATCCTAGATGACATTTGGTGGGATCGTGTGGCCTATGTTTTGAGATTCACCGAGCCTATCATGAGTTTGATCAGGTTTGCTGATATAGATTGACCATGTTTGGGGGAAATCTATGATGGTATTGACTCCATGATAGAAAAAATAAAGGTGATAATAGCAGAAAAAGAGAATGACCCCCAAGAAACATTTTTTCATAGAGTTGAAAAAATCATTCACCACCGTTGGGACAAGATGAACACACCATTGCATCTCCTTGCATATGCATTATCTCCCAAATACTATAGTTCACAGATACTTGCTTTGCTAGGGAGAACTCCACCATATAGAGATTGTGAAGTTGCTAATGGGTACAAGCGAGCATTCAGAAGACTCTTCGTAGATCCAGAAGTGGTGGAAAATGTTAGGAAAGAGTTTGGCTTGTTCATCTCAGGACAGAATCATAGTCTTTGTGCTATTCAAGACCAATACACAATAGATGCTCGTACATGGTGGTACCTCCATGGGCAAGATTTTATGTTCCTCCAACCTCTTGCAATCAAGATTCTATCACAAGTAAGTAATTTTTAATTTTTAATTTTTTTTATTTAACATTTGTATTGTAGACTTTAAGTTTAGTACTACTACTTACCATTCTTTAATTTATTTTGCATTTTTTATTTCTAAGTTATTTTGGTTTTCTCTCCAATTTCAACAGGTTGCAAGTTCTTCGGCTGAACAAAATTGGAGTACATACTCCTATATCCACTAAGTGAAGCGTAACCGGTTGGCTGCAAAAAAAACTTGTGTCTTCTATCACATAAGCAAGATGAGTACAAGGATGGTTCAATGAAGAATTGGGACATGGCCCCTGAGTGTGCCAACTTGGATGCATCTATTGCAGAGCTTGCTAGAGTCACTATAGATGATGATGCTGAGACTCTTTCACATGATGCAGCTACTACAAGTGGCACTGGCAATGCATTTGCTTGTGGTTCAAATAATGTCGAACCAAATGATGATGATCTAGAACCTTTTGATGATTGATGAATAATTGTAATGATCTTCATTTGAATCATGACTAGAGAGACATATATGATATTTATTATTAATATATGAGTATGACATATGTGTTGGAATTTTGAACTATCAATTGGCATTTATGATTTATCTTTATATGTTTATAGGCTTGTAGTTTATCACTAGCATTGATCAATGATTTTAGATTTAATGATGATTGATGATTGATGAAGTATCATAGACTCATAGTTCATACTATCAAATGTATTTACAATTTTGTATATTTTTTTATATATATATATAGCCGTACCCAAACGTACTGTATTTCAGGAAAAAAAAAATCGCCGTACTGACATACCCGTATCCCGTACCTGTGCCCAGTCCCATACCCAAACCGACAACTTAGATTTAATGTGCATTAGGCCCCTTCAGACATAAAGTTATAATACAACTTTATTATATACTTTTAATGATTAATTATTATTAAAGTCACCTTTAATAATAATTAAATAATATAACTTGCACATTAATTCTTATTTCGCTAGGCCGACTGAAAACTGAGATCAACATTGAAATCATCACACGTCCAGGTTCCTTACTATAAATAGAAATATTAGACTCTTCTGACCTGCTGACTTACTATAAATAGTAAGTGTGTGAAACTGAGTCTTGAATCACCAAATGAAGGCCAACTTGAACTAGACTTTGTTCTGAAAGAGAAGGCAACCGGATAATTGCCAAACATGACCCTGTGAACAACCCCATTAGCCTACGAGGGTCAAATGATGAGCTAATCCTCCAACTTTGATGCTCATGAAAAATGGGGACATTACAGTCCGCCCTCCCTGAAATTGCTTGTCCCCAAGCAATCTCTACTGCAAAGAAACCCCACTCTACCGGAGGTCCAAAAGAAGACTATGTAATGTCCCGCACATGAACGCAACTATTGCAGCACCAGCATAAACTCAACTCCGCAAAGAGAGACAACAAACCAATTGTTCGATCCATGCGCACTAAAACTATGCATCGAACTCAGCTCATGTACATGTGAACAAAATGCGAAGCTGTGAGCAATCCACACCATGTACATACCGCAATACTCACCAATGAACTCTGACTAAAACCCTGATGCACACGAAGGATCCCACCACACAATAGAGAGTGTCCAACAAAATATAACTGGATCCCAAATCCAGAATAGAAGTCTGCCAGGAATAACACTCTCATAATTTCACTGCTCAACCCTAATTTCAACTTCACAATGCTGGAAATGGTGAAGCAAACCAATGAGACATATCCAAACAACAATGCTAACTCTGTTACCACCTAGATCCCAATATAAATGGTACTCACATCCATCCATAATTAGGAAATAGGAATATTTGGAAGCGTCTGCTACGCAACATCTCTCCACAACCTTCTCTAAACTCTCATGGATGTGCTGACAAACCAAGCCATCATGCCCACTGCCACAACAACCTCCAGGAAGCCCTGTCTCCCATTGAAACCCCAAAGTGGCAAACTCTGTCAGATACACACTAGCATGATGGTAATCCATCCTCTGATTCTACAAGTAATCCCCTACAAACAACTAAGTCGAGTACTTGTAGCCTCTAGTCTCATCTTTTGAAGATGGTAACTTTGCGCACAAAAATGATTTGTTTCCCTTGGCTGCGCAAAGAGAATCATCATGCACACAAGAATTGTGCATCGAATACGAATCATGTATAGGTGGATCAAAGGCAAAACTGTATGCACTCCTCATCGTGTATACATTGTAAAACTCCTCCGTGAGCCCTATTTGGAATCCCGATGCACTTGAACGATCCCAAACACTGCAATTATCGCTTAACCCTGAACTAGTATCAGGAGTGTGATTGGCTTCCAACTCGAAGAGTGGATAATCGTAGATCAAACCGCCATCAAACTCAAATAACGAATTATTCGCAAACTGCACAATCACTCCATGTTGATCTAAATCATCCATCTCTGAATCCTTGGAACATTAAATTGACTCGTACTCCTGAATTGGCTCAACAAACTGCCGATCATAAACAACGGCATGGGATGAAATGATTGATTTGCTTCCAGGAGAGAGAAACAAATCAACATAAGAAACAATCCCCCAACTAGATGATACTTTGTATATCTCCTGTGAAGAAGATGGAGTAGTGTTGTGAGTTGTCACACAACTCTCTACTAAATCAACTACTATGTCACAAGAGCTATCAATAATTTGCCCTGTATCACCTGTCATGGGACTAACCTCAGGAGAACTTGGTGTAGCATGTGGTTCCCTGCAACTCTCAACCAATGCACTCATCCCATCTATATCAATTGCACCTGTAACCGTGATGGATGTAACCACATCCTCAACCTGCTCACAACCAAAATCCGTGGATACATGCTCGTCATCAATTGCTGCCATAGGGACCTGAACTATATCTATAGAAGGTGAAGACTGTGCCAAGCTCAATTCCACGGTAGGCTCCTCTATCTATGACTGTGACTCTTGAAGGGCCAACTGAGTGCTCTTCAAAGAATCCATAGTCACCTCAAGCTCATGAGTGAGCTCATCAACCTCCTTTTCCTTTCCCTTCAATGCCTTATGACAGTTGCAATCCCACTCGAGAAGATGATCTCTGTCCGCAAGTAGTTGTAGGTAATTTTGTTTCATTACTCCAATTGCTTCTCGAAGTGCATGAAACTCTGCGAGGGAAAGACCACTATTAGCGTGCTCATTTGTCATAGGAGTGCTCCCACCAAAAGTAGCCAACATTTGACGAGCAACATCAAAATGCTCTATGGCTGTGGCAATCATATTGTCATTCACCTTTAGTTTCCCTACCACATGATGAAGACCTTGGGACTTATCACTCCCATACAAGTTTTCTAATTTAGAATCTGCACTATGATATGAAGCTGAATCATCATTGCTCACTAACTGATAAGCAGCATTGTGTGTGCTATCTTTTTCGCACACAATATCATCGAGGGTACTGCTGCTATGTACTTCATAGGATGGCTCAACAAACATTGTAGAAGCTGCTGTTTTGACGATATCTTCGCACACTTCTTCTTCCAAAGCATCTGCATATCCATTCGACTCACGATCCTGGGATTCATTGCCATTAAATAAATTTTCCGATTTGTTTTCTAAGGTCTGATATGAAAAAGCAGACTCATTATGGCATGAATCTTCATCATAAATTGCATCATTGGTACCCAAATCTTGAGTACCAACATGTGACAACTCTGTAAAAATATCATTCCCTTGTGAAATTACTATTGTCTTATGTTGATACAAACATAACTCACTGCTGTCATGAAAATCAGAATTGTTATGGGTCATATTTTCCAGGCAATCTTCATGTTTGACACTCACATCTTGCGTGTCAAAACTCAAAGTGATTCTCACAATATTTTCTGCACTTGCTATAACATCCATACCATCATTACGCTCAAACAAGGGACTGCTGTCATAAAATCAGAATTGTTATTATGACTGATAACAACTTCTTGAGCATTGAAAGTATCAACATTCTGGGGTTCCACCATACTATTTTCATGATGTAAAGTTTCTTTATCAACCACCACTTTAGTTTCAACCCCATGTCCACTAGTAGGTTGAAGATCATTATTTGCTGACTTATCACATTTTAAACTAAACTCATCATAGAGACTTTTGGATACTTCACCAAGTCTCTCATTTTGCTTCGTGATGAGGTTCGTCTTGAAATGGAATCTTCATGCTGCTGCAAGCAACGAGCTAATCTTCGTTGTGAAAGCATAAGTTTTCGTTGGATATTATTCAAGATGCTTTCAACACTTGGCTGCTCGCATTTCTTTGATTTTCGTTTTTGCTTGCTATAATCCATCTGATACTCCTTATAGCCAGTGAAGGAAAGATCATTTCTAATCTTTGGTGGAAGTGCAAGGTACGCTCTATAAGCAACATCATCTTTGAAATCCATGATTCACAACTGCATCAGACTAACCCTCTGTTCTAAATGTAAGAAATTTTCCCAACAGGATGGCAGAAAACTGCTTTGATACCACTGTAAAAACCCTATGTTCTCCCCAATTGTATTCCCGCACTTCTAATGATTATTCTCTGAATTTGAGCCTTGAGGAATATTGTCAAACACTTGTCTTGCAAAATCTGGGCTTGCTGTTTTGTGTTTTCAGTTTGTTTGGTTTTGTCTTTGATAGATACCAATGATGTCTAGATGCTTGAAAATGAATGCAAGATGTCTAACAAGGAAACCAAGATGAAGTGCAAGCCTTTTTGTATTTTTCAAATGCATATACGTGACTAAAAATGACAACTACAACTACTTGACATTTAGTCAAACACTTAGCATGCAAACTATATATGCTGCTATGAAAAATAAACTACAAGATAATTTGTCAAACAAATTGCAGCCAGCCTCCAATACTTCTATTTGATAAAATGAATGAGATTCAATGAAGTACATAGGATGCCAGCTCCTTATATTGAACTTCTAACAATGACTAAGATATTACAATGCAGTGTTGCTGCTCTAGGACAGCGACTGTACTCATGCAAGGACTAAGTATGATTGTATAAATGCCAATGATTACAATAATAACTGGCTGTATTGAGACAGCGATTTTAGACTCTTACAAAGGTACAAAACATACACAGAGAACCTGATATTGAAATGCAGCAGCCTGGAAATGTTCGATTCTCCTCATGAGCTGCAAGTACGTCCTCCCAAAGGCAGCGCCCTGCTTCTTTGATGCCCACGAACCTTTCAATAGCTTTTTTGAATTTTTATTGCTCCTCTTAACACAAAATCCTCAATGGCAAAGAAATTACTGAACCAACCTGTCAATCCTCCATGTTAATACGAAAAACCTGAAATTCTATCTCTAAAGAGATTTCACTAATTTTGACAACTCTAATCGCTAAACTCAACTGCGAAATCTGTGCGACTCCGGCAGTACAAGAATTGGGTTTTTGTCCAATTCTAAGAACATGAGAATTTTCGTCCTTAAGTTACGTAAAAGCCAAGCTCTCCAAAACCAAATTTAACCAAGCCTATCTGCAATGAGCTCCTCCAAATCTTTTATTCTGCCTCTTCGTAACTCCTCTTGTCCTCTTGATTTCTCCTCTTTTCTTTTTCACTTTATTTTAATTCTTTTGAGAATTCATTCAAAAAGTAACTTAAATCAATATTTTTAATTCTTTAATAACTTAAGTTACTTTTGCACCATTAATTTAAGTTGTCATTTTTTAATTCACCCTTTTTTGACAACTTAAATTAATTATTTAATTTTATGTTGACACATAAAAAACTGGGACATTATAGTTTGATAGGACTAGAACAAATTGCTGAGTGGTGTCGGTAAAAACAAAAAAAAGAAAAGAAAAAAGAGAACATTAAACAAGCTTTAGAAAGGAACAAACATAAAAATGATCAAAAAAGACAAAAGTAACATACATAAGCTCTGAACTGATGAATGGTAATATGAATTTATATATATTTTTTGTGTATATATGTGATGTCCCCATCCTAGTCAGCGCAGTTGGTGACGAGGTTAGCCTATTATTTCGATCCTCGTAGGCTGACAGATGTGTGCAGAGGATCATCTGTGGCAGTTACTCAGTGTTTGGTAGCTCTAGTATTGCAGTTGTTTCAAGTTGGGCCTTCGCAGAATCTTCCAGAGTGGATTTTTTATAAACTTTCTATTTTTAGAAAGTTAGGTCAGGCGGAAGCTGCTATTTTGGGCAGGGCACCTGGTTCAACTATTCAGCTTAGAGTCGACCCAGTTCTTCGATTTGATGATCAGATGGAGAAATAAGGAGTATTTGATGATTATTGAATAATTAATATTTTGACTTTATTCTAAAGTCACTTTATTAAAATATTTAAATATTTAATTAAATTGGCATATTATAAAGTATTTATTATACTTTATAATAAGGAGTTAATATTTGATATAATGAATATTTATTATTCATTAAATGAGGCGCCAATTATTAAATGTTTTTCTCCTAAGTTAAAAGCGCATTAATTAATCATTTTATTAAATGATTATTAAAAAGAGCTGTGGGTCGAATTTCTCAAAGGAAGTATATATTCTCAGAAAGGACAAATCGAACCATTATGTTATGATATTCTAATTTGTCTTTTTGCTCTGAGCATTGGAGTTTGCAAACCTTAGGGTTTCTGGCAGACGAAGCGTTTCTGGAGAACGATACCTCTTCAGGAATTGGCAGACTGAGACTGTGAAATACCAGTTAAAGCTTGCATCTTGGTGACTTCATTCAGAAGTTACAGATTGAGTTCATTGAGTTATTCATTCAGAGTTAGCAGAGATTATTCATCTGGCAGTTGAGGCGTCCCATCAGAGATATCTTTTACAGAGATCTGGCATTCATTTCCTTGAGCCGTACTGCATTTATTACTACTGCTGGTACAGGCCGTACCACTGCAAAAAGGCCGTACTTTTCATTTCAAGAGGAAAACGCCTTGGGTCTTCAGCATCTGGCAGTTGCATTTTGGGCGCCTTGGTCTTCTGGAGATTTCTGGAGGTTCTGTGCTGGAGGTGCATGCTAGCCGTACAATATTCTTCATTCTTTATTGCTGCTGCAGCCGCCATCAGGTTTCTTAGAAAATAAATCATTTTTCATTCTTATGTCAAGTTTCATTATTGTAAAGGCTCTGAAAAAGAAATAAAATGATGCGCCTATGGTTTCTGAACACTTTCAAGCTTATTCTTTGATTTTAGAATTTATTTCGAATTTATTAGCATTTTTAGAAGAAATCGCGGTTTTCTCCTTTTTGTCTGAAAACCTCAAAAACACAAAAAAATACAAAACTTGCAAAAAAACACAAAATCTTCGTCAGGGCTTCGAGTTGAGAACCATCAGGGTTCTTACAGTGGTATCAGAGCACAGATATCCTGCCATCCTGTGCTTTTTCAGTTGCTTTTTTAGAATACAGTGTGCTTTTTGGTTGCCTTTTCATGAACAGAGATACCATTCATTATATTAAGGGCGTAGGGACAGGCAGAACCGAAGATTGGACAGGTCCACCGATTCCTGAAGGTGAGACAGTGTCAGGTGTATTAGGCATTCACAGATCCAGCTCTAACAGCAGTGAAAACAGTGTTGCAACCCTAATGGCGGATCGCGAGATTCCTACGGAGACAGTCAGGGATACAGGGAAGGCACATGCAGAGGGTGATATTACAGATGAGGAGTTTAGACGCAGGCATGACAACATGATGGACATGATGTCCCAATTGATGGGCACTATCAGACAGTATACGCCCACACAGCCTCATTATATTCAGATTGGACAGACGAGTGGGACTACACCAGTAGATCAGCCTTTGGCATCAGTACCACGTCAGCCGTCACCAATCTATCAGGAGCGTAGGCCAGGTCAGCCTACTTTCTTACCTAGAGAGACTCCACCTCAGACTCCGGGGGCAGAGCATCAGGGGCAGCATCAGGAGTTTCAGCCACATAATGGCATGACAGTGGCAGATGTGACGAGGTTTCATGGTGAGTACATGTCACTAGCACCTGAGATCCGGCAGGCGTTATCATTTCATGAGTTTATGGATGTTCATAAACCCAGAGGAGGAGGCAGATTTGACCGTAGACCCCCTCAGCATCAGCAGCCGCAGCCACAGGTGAACAGGGATTTGCAGTATGCGGTTAGCAAGATTACCTTGCCATATTTTGATGGGTCTGATAAGACATCAGCGAGGTCGTGGGTCCAAAAATTGGACAACTACTTATCACTGAGGCCTATGCAGGAGGACGAGGCCATTAAATTTGCTACCTTGCATCTTGACGGAGTAGCGCATGATTGGTGGCACCATGGTATGTATACGCTTGGCCATCACGCAGTTAATACCTATCAGGAGTTCACTAGCAGGCTCATAGAGCGATTTGATAAGAAGGATCCGAAACTTTATTTCAGGGAGCTAGCTCAGCTCAGACAGACGGGTAGCTTGGATTCTTATATTGGCGAGTTTCAGAGAGTGGCAGTCATGGTGACAGGGATTTCAGAACGGAGACTCATTATACTCTTCGTTGAGGGTTTGACAGAACCTATGAGAGGTTGGGTCAAGGCTTTTGACCCTCCTACACTTCAGGAGGCCATGAGGAAGGCGCGAAGCATGGAGCTTGCAACACCTCGCAGCAAGTTCAATTCTGGTTCAACACCCTACACGAGGCCTAATAGGCCTTTTGACAGAAATAATGATAGGAATAGGCCCTTTGACAGGAGAAAGGATCAACCGGATCCTAAGAGACAGAATGCACCACCCTTTGACCGAGAAACATTGAACGAATTGAGAAAGAAAAAGTTGTGTTTCTGGTGCAAGGCACCCTACGATGAAAAACATATATGCCCACTTCGTCCTAAGGTCAAAAATAATCAGATGGAATGGTTTTATGAGGGCGAAGAGCAATCTGATCTGTCAGACCAGCAAGCTGATTCCGAGCCTTCAGATGATGACAGGTCCGAAAATGAGGGTGAACACGAAGGTGGAAGGAAGCTACAGGAAGCCCATTTGACTAGCCTTCAGAGAGATGGTTCGTTTAGACTTCGCGGGCTCCTAGCAGGTCAGAAGGTGATCACATTACTGGATACTGGTGCTACACACAATTTCATTGATGCACGTTTGGTGGAGAGGCGTGGCATCCAGACAGAGGCATTCGAGGGTATTCGAGTCAAGGTGGCTGATGGATATACTCTCAGATGTGACCGAAAGATTACTGATCTTCCGATGAGACTGAACAACTATGAATTCAAGACTGAATTCTATGTTGTTAACATGGGAGATACTGATGTGGTGTTAGGGATGGCATGGTTGCACGATTTGGGTGAGTTCACACTCAATTTGCGTGACATGGAGATGAAATTTAAGGTTGATGGGAGACCACATGTCATCAAGGCGATTCGAGACAGTAATCTGAGGATGGTTTCATTCAGGCGGATGGAGAGGCTCATTCGTCATGATATGGTTGACTGGGCAGCAGAGTGCATGTTGATGCCAGCCCAGCAGGAGCAGCAGAAGGGTGAGTACCACCCTGACATTCAG
This sequence comes from Sequoia sempervirens, assembly GCA_007258455.2. Classification (NCBI taxonomy): domain Eukaryota; kingdom Viridiplantae; phylum Streptophyta; class Pinopsida; order Cupressales; family Cupressaceae; genus Sequoia; species Sequoia sempervirens. The sequence continues at coordinate 235,762,268 of VDFB02058242.1, forward strand.
ATCTTGAGGACTAAACACTCCAAAGTGTTTAGTGACATTCCACTGGTAGACCTCCAGACAGAGGCACGGAGCATATCATTGAGTTGGAGGAGGGCGCAAAGCCCGTTATGATCACTCCCTACAGACATCCGAAACGACTCAAGGATGAGATAGAGAAGACCATCAACGAGTTGTTAGCTATGGGGCATATCCGACCTAGCAAGTCACCTTTTGCTTCATCAGTTGTATTGGTGAAGAAGAAGGATGGATCACTTCGGATGTGCATTGACTACCGACAGCTCAACAAAAGAACAATTAAGAATAGGTACCCTATTCCACGCATTGATGAGCTGATTGATGAGTTGCACGGAGCTGTCTTCTTTACGAAGATTGATTTGAGATCAGGGTACCACCAGATTCAGATGAGGGAGCAGGATATTGAGAAAACCGCTTTCAGGTGTCATTGCGGTCACTTTGAGTTCTTGGTTATGCCCTTCGGGTTAACCAATGCACCTGCCACCTTTCAGGCGACTATGAACAGGGTTTTCAGTTCTCAGTTGAGGAGATTTGTGTTAGTCTTCTTCGACGACATTTGGTTTATAGCAGGTCATGGGAGGAGCATCTGGCTCACTTAGATGCAGTCTTGGGTATCTTAGCAGATGAGTCTTTCTATGCTAAGGAATCCAAGTGTGAGCTCGGTATGGAGGAGTTGTTGTATCTGGGGCACATCATCAGTGCCAAGGGAGTGAGTATGGACCTTGAAAAGGTCCGAGCTATAGTTGAGTGGCCGGTACCTGAGAACCTTACGCAACTCAGAGGTTTCATTGGGTTGTGTGCATTTTACAGGAGATTTGTTAGTGGGTTCTCACGTCACGCCGCACCCCTTACTGACTTGACAAAGAAGGGGGCTTTCACTTGGTCACCACAGGCGCAGGAGTGCTTTGACAGGTTCAAGGTGATCATGACTTCATGTCCGGTGCTAGCATTGCCTGACTTTACGAAGTCATTTGATTTATTCTGTGATGCTTCAGGAGAGGGCATTGGTGCCGTTTTGATGCAGGAGCGACATCCTATTGCTTTCGAGAGCAGGAAGCTCAGGGGTCCTGAGAGATTCTACAGTATTTACGACAAGGAGATGTTAGCCATTATGCATGCTTTGGCTAAGTTCAGGCAATACTTGGTAGGCAGCAAATTCAGTGTCCGTACAGACCATAATAGCCTGAAACATTTCCTTGGACAGCGAGACTTGAATGAGAGGCAGCAAAAATGGGTCAGTAAACTGCAGTCGTATGACTTTGATATCACCTTCATTAAGGGGAAGCAGAATGTCGTAGCTGACGCCTTGTCTCGCAGACCTCAGTTGAATGCCTTGGCACAGATCACAGAGGATTGGAGGCACCGGATTATTGCTGAGTATGCTAAGAACCCATGGGCTTCTAGCATTGTTGACAGGACAGAGCAGGACGACAGGTATACTATTGTAGATGACTTGATCATTTACAAGGGGCGGATTTTTCTAGTTCCTGACTCTGAGGTGAGGATTACAGTTTTGAGAGCCTTTCATGATATTCCTATGGCGGGCCATCCCGGGTACTATAAGACATATAAAATGGTTCGGGAACGGTTTACTTGGAAAGGGCTGAAAACTGATGTATTACAGTATGTCCGTGAGTGTTCTGTCTGCCAGCAGAACAAGCAGGAGCACACTTATCCTGCTGGATTGCTTCAGCCACTTCCGATACCTGATAGGAAGTGGGAGTGTTTATCGATGGACTTTATCACGGGTTTGCCGAAAGCCCAGGGTAAAGATTGCATCTACGTAGTGGTTGATCGGTTGACTAAATACGCACACTTCTTCCCGATTACTACTACTTTCACAACATCGCAGACTGCAGAGTTATTTTTCAGAGAGGTATTCCGGCTGCATGGGTTGCCTCGGACGATAGTCAGCGATAGAGACAATCGGTTCATGAGCAACTTTTGGCAGGAGTTGTTCAGCCTTTGTGGGACCGAACTGACACTGAGTACCAGCTACCATCCGCAGACAGATGGGCAGACAGAGATTGTCAATAAGTGGGTGGAAGGTTATTTGCGTAATTATATAGCTGGATAGCAGAGAGCTTGGGTGAGATGGATCTATCTATGCGAGTATTGTTATAACTCGACTCACCACATGACGATACAGATGACACCCTTTATGGCTTTGTATGGGTATGAGGCGCCCAACCTTATGGATTTGATATTGAGCGATAGCAGAGTGCTGAGTGCAGGGGATATGATGCAGAGTCAGCAGGACATTTTGAGGTCTCTCCGAGACAATATCCAGAGGGCACAGAATCAGCAGAAGCAGTATGCTGATCAGAAGAGGGTTGAGCGTACTTTTGAGGTGGGTGATATGGTGTACCTCATGTTGCAGCCGTATCGTCAGTCTACTCTAGCGGAAGAGTGGGGCAGAGAAGCTGAAGCCTCCTACTATGGTCCATTTCGTGTTGTCAGACGAGTGGGCGAGGTTGCTTATGAGTTGGACTTGCCAGCTGATAGCAAGGTCCATAATGTGTTTCACGTTTCTCGCCTGAAAAAGGCATTGGGTCAGCATGTGATACCCTCTCCAGTTTTGCCACCCCTTGATGATGAAGGGAAACTGATACTAGTACCTGAGGCCATCCTCGAGATGAGAGAGACACCTTGGAGGTGTGATCGGGGAATATCTGGTCAAGTGGAGAGATTTGCCAGTTGAGGATGCTACATGGGAGTAGAGGAGATCTTCAGCATCCAAAGTTGAGATTGCTTGAGGACAAGCAATTTCGGGAGGGCGGTGTGATGTCCCCATCCTAGTGTAGCTGGGAGAGGTTAGCCTATTATTCGATCCTCGTGGGCGGATGTGCGATCATCTATGCTTTTCATGTTGGTAGCTCAGTATTGCGGTTGTTTGGTTCGCAGAATCTTCCAGAGTGGATTTTTTAGAAACTTTCTATTTTTAGAAAGTTAGGTCAGGCGGAAGCTGCTATTTTGGGCAGGGCACCTGGTTCAACTATTCAGCTCAGAGTCGACCCAGTTCTTCGATTTGATGATCGGATGGAGAAATAAGGAGTATTTGATGATTATTGAATAATTAATATTTTGACTTTATTCTAAAGTCACTTTATTAAAATATTAAAATATTTAATTAAATTGGCATATTATAAAGTATTTATTATACTTTATAATAAGGAGTTAATATTTGATATAATGAATATTTATTATTCATTAAACGAGGCGCCAATTATTAAATGTTTTTCTCCTAAGTTAAAAGCGCATTAATTAATCATTTTATTAAATGATTATTAAAAAGAGCTGTGGGTCGAATTTCTCAAAGGAAGTATATATTCTCAGAAAGGACAAATCGAACCATTATGCTATGATATTCTAATTTGTCTTTTTGCTCTGAGCATTGGAGTTTGCAAACCTTAGGGTTTCTGGCAGACGAAGCGTTTCTGGAGAACGATACCTCTTCAGGAATTGGCAGACTGAGACTGTGAAATACCAGTTAAAGCTTGCATCTTGGTGACTTCATTCAGAAGTTACAGATTGAGTTCATTGAGTTATTCATTCAGAGTTAGCAGAGATTATTCATCTGGTAGTTGAGGCGTCCCATCAGAGATATCTTTTACAGAGATCTGGCATTCATTTCCTTGAGCCGTACTGCATTTATTACTACTGCTGGTACAGGCCATACCACTGCAAAAAGGCCGTACTTTTCATTTCAAGAGGAAAACGCCTTGGGTCTTCAGCATCTGGCAGTTGCATTTTGGGCGCCTTGGTCTTCTGGAGATTTCTGGAGGTTCTGTGCTGGAGGTGCATGCTAGCCGTACAATATTCTTCATTCTTTATTGCTGCTGCAGCCGCCATCAGGTTTCTTAGAAAATAAATCATTTTTCATTCTTATGTCAAGTTTCATTATTGTAAAGGCTCTGAAAAAGAAATAAAATGATGCGCCTATGGTTTCTGAACACTTTCAAGCTTATTCTTTGATTTTAGAATTTATTAGCATTTTTAGAAGAAATCGCAGTTTTCTCCTTTTTGTCTGAAAACCTCAAAAACACAAAAAAATACAAAACTTGCAAAAAAACACAAAATCTTCGTCAGGACTTCGAGTTGAGAACCATCAGGGTTCTTACAATATATAACTGTATCAAATGTAAAATTATGAGTTTAATTCCTTAACCATAGACATAGTAAATACTAGATGAAAGGACAGCTTTGTTAAGGTTTGACAGTTTGACTCATACCTGGCCTATTTTTGTAGGATCTTGTTTTTTGAAGGCCTCTTTGGGGAACTGGGTTTTTAAATCTGTTGCTCCTCAAGTCTCTCTTTCCAGTTGGTTATCATAGGATGGGGATTGAAAATGGAGCATAAGCTTACTGCAATAGAAATATGAACCAAATTCATATAGAAAATTGACTTATTTAGAAAATTGATGATGTCTGTTAGGAAACAAGTGAAGATAGTTCAATTTTAGAGTTAGCTATGGAAAAATTGGAAAGAAACATATTGGCCCAAAGAGACTTAATTTGTAGGTTCTTATGGATGACTGTCCCAAAAATTAGGTTAGTATAGAATTGCTTTGTAGATCTTGTGGACAGGGAGACCATGATGAGGCTGGTTGCCCCAAGCAAAATGAAACGGAGAAAAATGGAGATGATTTTAAAATATTCGGTATATTGAATAGGAAGTAAAATGCTTCATAAATAGAATACATGAACAATGTTTCCACAATCAAGGATGCTAAAATAGAAACATCACGGAATAACAAAAATAGAAATAAATCTAAAGACAACTAATTTACAGTAGCGTTACATATGTTACAAGAGTTGAGCATTAATAAACTAATTAAAATATTAATTTAATACCATCCCGTAATGCTCAACCTATAAACTACACCAAGGTGCCCCTTGAATTTGACAAACTTATTTGGGCTCAGAGACTTGGTGAGAATATCTGTAGTCTGATCCTTTGTTGGAACATACTGCAATACCACTGATCCATCTTCAACAAGCTAACCGATGAAATGACAATGAAGTTCAACATGCTTTGTCCTTTCATGGAAGACTAGATACTTGGCAAGACTCAACACCCCTTGATTGTCACAGTACAAGGGGGAAGGCCCTGCTTGAAACATTTGCATGTTCGAAGGCACCCTTCGAAGCCAAATTGCCTCACAAGCTGCTTTAACACTTCCTCAATATTCAACTTCAGTCAAGGAAAGAGCCATTGCCTACTGCTTCTTGCTGGTCCATGTAACTGCACTTGTACCCAAACTAAATACATACCCTGAAGTAGACTTTCTGTCATCAACAAAACCTGCCCAATCTAAGTCTGTATAACCAATCAGCTTATGATTTTTGCACCTTCCATACAGAATGCCAAAGTTGGAAATGCCTTTCACATATCTCAGCACACGCTTCGCTGCAACCTAATTTTCAACTTTAGGGTCTGTCATGAAGCGAGAGATGTAGCTCACTGCAAAACTGAGATCAGGGCTAGTAGTAGTGAGATAAATGACGCTGCCTACTAGTTGCCTGAATGCGGATTCATTTTTCATAGGCGAATCTGATTTTGCTGATAGTTTGAGCCCTTTCTCCATAGGTGTTGATGCAGGTTTGCAATCACTCTTTCTGAACTTATCAAGCAAACTGTGAGCATACTTGGACTGAGAAATGAAGATGCTGTCAGCTGTCTGCCAAACCTCAACACCGAGACAATAATGAAGAAGTCCCAAATCTGTCATGTCAAAGGATTGATTGAGATTGTGTTTTATCTCCTCAATCAAATGTTTTGAGCTACCAGTAATGATAAGGTCATCAACATAGACAACAAGCACAAGAATATCATCACCAGATAGTTTGACATACAAATTTGAGTCAGAAGGGCTTCTCTGAAAATCATGATCAGTAAGGTACTTATCAATTTTCATGTACCATGCCTGTGGAGCTGTTTAACGCCATAGAGTGCTTTCACAAGTCTGCAAACTTGATGTTCTTTACCAGGAACCTTGAAGTCGGGAGGTTGTGTCATATAGACTTCTTCTTGTAGATCACCATTGAGAAACACACTCTTGACGTCCATTTGATGAACTTTTCAACCAAATTGGGCTGCTGTAGCGAGGACAAGCCGAATAGTACTCATTTTGGCTGTAGGAGCAAAAGTCTTCTCATAGTCAATTCCCTTTGTCTATGAGAACCCTTTGGCTACTAATCGAGCCTTGTACTTGTCAAGGGTTCTGTCAGCCTTATACTTAACTTTATACACCCATTTGTAGCCAATGGGCTTCTTCCCAGGTGGAAGATTAGAAAGTACCCAAGTGTTATTCTTCAGAAGGCTGCGATGTTCAACTTCCATAGCATGTTCCCACTCAAGTATGCCTTTAGCCTCAGAGTATGTTTGAGGCTTAGAGATGCGGTGCAGATTGGCCATGAGAGAAAAATTAATAGTATTCTGCTGCTTGCTCTTTTCCCGAGCAATTCTACCCTCAATCAACTCATCATCATGAAGATCACTAATGGTTTTAGCATACCATTTAGGCCAAATTGTAGAAGTACCAATATTTGAATGAGGAACAACATCACCTGGTGTGGCTAGTACAAAATCATTTGGATTAGGATCTAGATTGTTTGGAGGAGTATCACGTGGTGGAATATTCTGCTGAGGTGGCTGCTCAACTGTAGAATCCCTCCCATCAAGTGAACTCAGGGGAAGACAAACACCCAATTCAGAGGCTTTCGGAGACTGATCCTCAGGATGCACAAAAGTAGAAGACTGAAAGAAAGGCCTAGTAGTTTCATCAACCACAACATCACGACTGAAGATGAGACTATCTGTCTTGACATCAATCAGCCTATATGCTTTATGATTTTCACTATAACCAGTGAACATGATTTTTTGGCTTTTGGAATCCAACTTAGTGTGCTTGGCATCTAGAAGCCAAACATGAGCAGTAAATCCAAAAAATTTCAAGTGGTTGATCCGAGGCTTACGGCCAAACCAGGCTTCTTTAAGAGTCATCTTCTTAACCGCATGAGTTGGAGACCGGTTCAGAAGATAAACAACAGTATAAATTGCTTCAGCCTAGTATTTCTTAGGAACATGTCTATGCTCTAGCATAGAACAAGCCATTTCAGTGATGGTGCAGTTTCTACGTTCAACAACACCATTCTGCTAAGGGGAGTATGGTGTGGTGAGTTGGTGCTTAATGCCACGTGTAACATAGAATGTGGAGAAATCGGAAGAACAAAATTCCCCCCCATTATCAGACCTAAGAGTAACTAATGGAGAACCAGACTCTTTTTCAACTAAGGCCTTATACTACTGAAAAATACCAAATACATCTGATTTGTTTTTCAAAAAATACACCCACATTTTTCTGTTGAAATCATCAACAAATAATAGAAAATACCTACAGCCAGTAACTAAAGGAGTATTCATTGGACCACATAAATCAGCGTGAACTAACTGCAATACCTTGGAAGCTTGCCATGAATCATCATCTAAGAATGGAGTCTGGTGCTGTTTTCTAGCCTGACAAGCCTCACATACTCCATGATTCTGAGTCTGAATTGTAGGTAGGCCACCAACCAGATCATCACTAGATAGCTGAGAGAGATATTACATGTTTAGGTGCCCATAACGCTGATGCTAAAGGGTGCCGATTGAAGTACTCCTGGCTTCCATAGTGTGCTCTTGAGAATCACTAGAATCAACAAGTCTATATAGACCATGATTCTCAAGTCCCTGAACAACTGTGGTGTGTGTCTCTCTGTCAACACTGCTGCATGTGTGCATGCTGAAAACAATATACAATTGAGGAGAGTGTCATAATCTGACTGACAGAAAGAAGGTTCAACTCCATGCCAGGGACAAAGTATACATCGAGAAATATTAAATTTCTCCCTCCAAAATGAATCTGCACGTTGCCCTTGCCAACAACAGTATACTCCTTACCTCCTCCAAGCACTTGAATCAATGTACCAGGCAGAGGATTTCATAGGATCTACTGGACTCTTGGCCATAAAAGCATAAAATGCATATTCCTTCTGCTCAGTGTGCTCCGCAACATTAGCTTTAGGCTTAGACTCTCCTTGTTTGTTCTGTTCAAAAGCCAAGTGTTTCCGGCAATCTTTCTTCATGTGACCATACTTATGTCAATAGTTGCACTGAGCATTCTTCTTCTTGGAAGAATTTGAAGATTGCGCTTGATTGGTTTGTTGAGAGGGCTGATTTTTGCCCTTATTTTTCTTAACGGTCTTGGCAGGAAATGCCTGCTCAGTGGAGGACGAACTAGCACTGATATCGAACTGTGGTTTCTAGCGATCCTACTGCAAGCATCATTGCTTCACGATTTTGCTCATCAAACTTTTCTTGATCTTTATCTCCTGATGCAGGTCGTGTCTTTTTGCCTAGAATGATCTGATCATGGTAGCGATATTCGAAGATAGTCATCATTCGCTGCTTCTAAGTGTTGTAGTTGCGGTCGTTGAACTTTTGACTACCCTCCAGCATAATATGCGACAATGAGGCCATTTGATAAAAAAAAATCAAGCCAATTTCTGATAGAGTAGAGGTAAAAATACCTCAAATATAGAGCTCTATCAAAAAAGAAAAAATAGCCAATGTTTGACACAAATCCCGAGGACAGAATAGATGGCAGAAAAAGACAAAACTGATGGCCCACCAGCTGCAGAGAAGGAGAACAAGACAAAATGCACATAACTAGATAAAAAGAATGTACTAGAGGCAAAGTTGCGATCAATTGTTTTCTTCAGAACACGTGCTAACACGTGAAGGATCACAACCTAGAGATTGGGCATGCAAGGAGCTTGTCACCAATCGCGGCAGAAATCAAAACTGAGCAGGAATTTGATCACACAGACGATAGATACAAGGGAAATCCTGCCTACATAGCCTGGAAGCACCAAAAGAGACCGATGTCTTCGACGCCAGAAGCACAAACCCGTGATTTGATGAAGATCGCGATAGAGAAGAAGGCAATGAAGTTGCGTGGTTTCCAGAAGACACAACTCCAGATGTGAAGGAGGTCTCACAAAAACCTGAAGAAAATATGAAGAAGAGCTCTCAAGATTTCTCAAAAAAATGATGCGATACAAAAACACTGAAAGGTGTTTTTCACAGATGCCTTCAAGCACATAGAAACACAAAAAACAACAAAATAGGAGTAGGGATCAAAACACGTGACCAAAATACATAAACACGATTTACAGAGGTAGAATATCCACATTTTTCTTCACAAGACCACGATCTCTAGTCAACACCACGAACGCGCAAGTCAAGCGCCCAAAGACCAGATGCGATTTTGCAAAGAGAGGAATTCACACAAGAATTCGTGCAAAACAAAGTAGAGAAAATCAATGTCCCCAAAAAAAATCAACTTCTTCGCACTCACCAACTCTGATACCATGAAACAGAGAGAAACGAAGATGAATTTAAAATATTCGGTATATTGAATAGGAAGCAAAATGCTTCATAAAATACATGAATGATGTTTCCACAATCAAGGATGCCAAAATAGAAACATCGCGGAATAACAAAAATAGAAACAATTCTAAAGACAACTAATTTACAATAGCGTTACATATGTTACAAGAGTTGAGCATTAATAAACTAATTAAAATATTAATTTAATGCAAAAATCTAGCATAAACATCAACATGATCAATGTAGCTGAAGACATGGAAGTGTTGGCCATCACAAACGGCCAAGTCAAGAAGGCTGCTTATCTAGACCCATGTATAGAAAAAGGGAACTTTTCCAAGAAAGATTTGATGTAGATCATGCCATTGCGGGTGAACACTGCCACTCACATGGGCATGCAAGTATAGGAATGAGGCAATTGTAGTTGGAAAGAGCTATCATGAGGCAAGTACTTCAAACTACCATGCTAGAGGTGTTGGATTTATTGCAGAGCATTCTAGAATTGAGGAATGCTATAGCCAATAACATACTAGTATCTCATAATGACTAGGGGTTAAGTGATTGATTTGGTGCTCTTAACTGTGAAATTCAGCTTGATGACCAACAATAGTACATATAGAAATTCTTGGGAAAAACCTTATGAGTACTATTGTTGATGGTGGGTTGGGAGTGAATCTCCTAATAGAAGCTGCTTGGAGAAGCTTAAGCATGCCCACTATTTTACCTTTGACTTTCCAATAGGTAGGAGTGAACTAGCTAGGGATAAACGTAATGGAGTTGCTAATGGTATAAATTTTAGAAGGTGTTGATTGGGATTGAATCATTTTAACTAAATTTTGTTGTCATCTCATTATGTAAAAAAGCATACAATGCATTATTGGGTCATGATTGGCTGATAGCTGCCAAAGCTGACCATAATATGAAAAATAATTTACTCTTCATTGAGAATAGTAATGAAATATATAATGGATCTAAAGAATTAGATAGTGAGTGAGGAAGTAGCCTCCTTAGATTCATTAGATTTGAATTCATGAGAAGAGGGCCTAGAGGAAGGAATCAAGGGCATGTGGAGTTGAATGTTGAATGAATCTTGGAGCTGCATCTATGTTCAAAAGATGAAATGAGCTCCATTAGTGTGTGTTCCTTTGGCAAATGGAAGATTATGAAGTAGTCCAACCTAATTGCAATTTTGTTGAAATAATGGAGATTAATGAACAAGAACAATTGGAGAGAGATGATATAAAACAAAAGAAATTAAGGTTGGATCCTTCCATACCATTGAGTGTCTCAGGACCATCAACCTTGATATTGGCATTAGCTTTAGAGTTCACAAACTATAAGATGGTGGATGTAAAGTTAGTTGTCATGCCAGCCCATCAATTTGAAAGTGTGGCCGACATGAAATACCAAGAACCCACTATTGTAAGGTTGAATATTGGGCTAGATAGAAGTTCAAAGATTATCATGGTTAGTGATGATACAAACTTAGTGCTAAAAGATATAACATTCAAAATATTCATGGACTATAATGATGTCTTTGCTTGGATGTGCAAAGACTTGAAAGGAGTAAAACAAAACTATGTGTTTACATAATTCCCTTGATACTAGGAGAAGATTATATAGGTTGAACCAAAATTATGCAGCAAAAGCTTTAGAGGAAATTGATAAAATGCTTGAAGTAGGGATCACTGTTAGAGTGAAAACAAGTAAAGGGATCATTTTAGTCAGGGGGAGAAGTACAATCTTGTTGCATTCAAAGATTACTTCTTAGCAGGGTTGCCATCAATGACAAAGGGGAAGGGGGGAGAGGGGAGATTGTTGGAAAAATTATTGTCATTGATGTCAAAGTTGATGGCTGACCCATGAATCTAAGTTTGGCTCCCAAAATAATTAAAATAAAAAAATGTATGCAGTGTGGCCCGACCTCCTTTGTGTGCCGCCCAAGTTAGTAGGATTTAAAAGTTAAAAATAAATTAATTTTATTTTTTAAAAAGAAGGACGATCCCCCCTAGAAAGGTGTAGAAACTTGTTTTCTCACTGTTTCTGAAACTGCTTGTTTTGCTTGTTTTTTCCTTGTTTTGATTTTTTTTTGTGGTTTTTTTGCAAATACAGATAAAATGCGATTTTGAAAGAAATTGCTTGCAAAATTTAAATAAAATATTTCAACTCTAAAAATGACGGAATCTACTTGATTTATTGATGCCAGAATGTTTATTGATCTTCTAGACCGATTACATCTAAGATCGGATAACATGCAAATTAAAAAGCAACAACATTTATGTTGAAAACCTGATCATTGCAGCCACCATTAATGATGAAGATTTGAGTACGGCAGCCATCAGACAAGCTTTCTCCAGTCTCGTGATTGATGCAGATCACTCCCAAGATAAATGCGTCCCACCTTGTGAAGGGAAAAGACCCAGAATCAAGGCGTCCAAGCTAGGAGAAGAAGTACGGCCCTCATGCTGATTGGTACGGCCTCAAAGCAGCAGCAATAAAAATTCCGTACACTCTTGGAATTGATGCCAGATGTAAATCACCCAATCGCTCAAAGAAACTCTTTCTCTGGATATTTATTAAATCAAACCCTAACTAATAACTTCTCAATATGCTCTGTAATAACTTCTGGATGAAGCTATTTCTCTGACAGGGAATAAATCAGTTGATATTTCATAGCCTCTGAATTGCAAACACTGAAGATGGCTCGTTCTCCAATGCAGACGAAAACTGAAACCCTTGGCTTCGCTCTCTAAAGAAGAAATTGGCTTAAATTGATTTCATAACATAATGAATTGAGTTTCTCTCAAAGAAACTTATATTTTCCTCAGTTGGGTCGATTTCTCTCAAAAAGCACCATTTAAAATAAACTTGAAATTTCACTTTTAATTCTTCAATAGTTGGACGCCCCTTTTAATTAAAATAATTAATTAAAAATGGCCCCTTCTTCATGATGGTCGACCCCCTTTAAAAAGTCACTTAAGTTATAATATTAAATTATATTATAACTTTATAATATAAGCTTCAACTTAATTAATATTTATTTTGACAAATAAATATTAATATCTTTCTCAATATAAGTCCGATTAATGAACCGTCTGAAGCCGGATGATAAGTGACTGAATCTGCATATGACCAAACCATACTGCTAAAAATAGCAGGGGTGCTCCGCTGAGTGACTCCACTTACTAAAAATAGTAAGTCAAGCAACTGATGTCCAAACGACTCCGAATGAAAGCCAAGCTGAATGATTCTACCAATTGAAGCCAAGCCAAGCCTCAACAAGACCCTCTATCCACCCTATCAGCCTATGAGGGTCACATAATAGGCTAATCTCAAGATCAGAGAGATGTCAACTAGAAGGGGACATTACAAAAGGTGTGCCCAAACATTGGGAAGTAAAATAAAATAAATAAAAAATATTTTTGTTAGTGGGCCGACCCCCCTCGGAGAATCACCCCTCTTGGTTGAAGAAGCATGGTTGGCAAGTATAAATAGAAGGTTGTTAGAGGGTTAAAGGCAATCAATTTAAGGAAAACCAGTCATATGAAAATTAAAGATAAAGGGATATTTAAGCAGATCTACAAGAGATATTGAGTAGATTTATGACAGACTTTTAGCAGCAATTTTGTGAGAAGAAAAGTTAAATAAAGGCAAGATCATGGTGGTTCTTTAAGCAGAAATTTTGAATACTATATTGCAGATTTGTGAGCAGTTGATAGGGCAGATCTAAGAAGTTGCACATAAAAGCATATATTGTTCTTGTGGAGGTTGGAGCCTCCTATTTGAGGAGATCAAGAGGTTGGAGCGTCTTATTACAAGATATTGGTGTCTCTTGCTGGGTTGGTGCTCGGTGGTGGGGATTGGAGTCTCTAGTGGGTTGGTGCCTACAAAATTTGTAAGAAGATTAATAATACAAACAATATTTTTCCGTGGTTTTCTCTCGTAAGGGTTTCCACATAAAATTGTCTCTTATGTGTGTTCTTAATTGCTAGATTTTGCATGTATGGTGCTGCAATGGATGATTAAGTTTTGAAGTAATACTGTTGTGATTAATCAAGTTGTGAAAACTAAAGTTTTGATCTATAATTTCCCTCCTCCCCTCTCTCAGTATAAGTGTGTGTTTTATCAAAAATCAGATAGGGAATAAAACAAAATAACAGAAAAAACAGACTTGTAGAATAAACAGGGGTAGTTCGAAGACTTAGGGTTGAATCTGTGCTTGCAGAGATGGATTTGTGCAGATGACAAATCTATGCTTGTGGAGACAAAGCTTTGTAAAGGACAGATCCATGTTTATAGAGACAAACCCACACTTGCAAAAGTGACATCTGATTGTCGAAAACGAAATGGGATCCTTTCCACTTCCAACTTCTAGAGGTTTCTCCCTGTGCTGGGGGGAAAGCTGCATCATCACCAACAACTATATATCGAGGTGGAGAGTGTAATTTTTCACGAGAGAATTGATTTGAGTGTTATAACCATAGTTGCTGCGAGACTGGTATTGGTACTGGTACGGGAGACTGGTACTGGTACCGGTACAACATTTTTTTGAAAATAGGAGACGGGGGTACTTGGAGACGCCATTTTTTTTTTAATATAAAAATTAATAATATATAGAAAATTTGAAAATATAATGACATTGAACTTTCAAAACAATAATAGTAGTAAAGTTTAAGAACATTAACTTGAAATACACAAAATTCAAATCCAAATGTCATTGCCACATTGTGTCAAAGAGTCAAAGAGTTCATACTTCAAATTCCATAATCATAGTTTTAACTTCTAAGTTCACATTTGACATTACATATTCAATTACATATTGAAAATCAGAAATATTGATAGTTCGATTGGCTGATATGCAAACAAAAAACAAAAATCAGAAATCTATTTGATATCTGATATCATCTGCATGACATCAATATCATCCATGTCAAGGTCCTCAGTTATGAGGCTCTCCAAATACTCATCACTCTCTAACTCAGGTTCCTCTGCTGGTAGTAGAATTGGGGGTAAATCAATAAGGCCATTTGGTTCAACCACTTCATCCACTATGGCTGCAACATCTTCATCAGGTGAAATTTGGTCCCATTTTGCTTAAGGACCCTCATTGTATGTAGGATCTACACGAGAAAGAAGGCGAAGTGAGCTATGAATGTACACCAAGTTCTTTGCTTTCTTTGACCCCAATTAGTTCCTCTTTAGTGAATGAATAGAACCATAAGTACTCCAATTTCTCTCACAAGATGAAGAGCTAGCTACTTGTGAGACTAATCTTATTGCAAATGATTGCAATTCTGGTGTTTCACCTCCATGGTTCTATTGTGACCTTTTCACACATCACCCCATTCAAAATGGGGATCCCCTAATTTTTGCTTCATTCGGGTCTTTTGGCTTTGGTTTTTGGGTCTGTCTCTCTCTGACGGTTCTTTCTGTCTAGTGATGTACTTGCCATTTGACCTAGATTCGAATTTTGGCCAAGTCTGGAGGGTTTTTTGATGAATTAGGGTTTACAATCTTCAGATAAATTTGAGGTCAAATTGAGTTGGCTAATCAAATTTTGAGCTTAGCACTGCTATCAGGATGCTTCAAGCAGGCTCCCACTAAATTTTCACTAAATTTTGATAACTTGCTATTTTTAGTAAGTGCCAATTTGGGGCCTATTTTCTTGGTATTTTCAGATTCTGACAATTGCACTACACATAGAACGCTGTGAGCTACCTGCTCGCCAAATTTGAGCTGAAACAGACAACTTACTATTTTTAGCAGTTCTGCCTTCAGAGGCCATTTTTTAAGGTTTGCATGTTGGAATTTTTAGTGCATGTTAGCGTAATCTTTCTGGGTTTTCCGAGAGCTACACGACGAGGTAACATGCAAGTAGAGTTGATCACTTTTCAGAAACTTGCTATTTTTAGTCAGTGCTCGCATGTTGATCATTTTTCTGGGTTTTTTGAGATCTCTCGGGTAGTGTGACATCCAAACTCATCCAGCAGCTGATTGGTCACTTTTTCAGACACTTTCTATTTTTAGCAGGATCACTCCGGTAGTTGCCCAACACTTCAACATCACGAACACAGCGACATGCAACAGGAATGGGGTCAAACGGAGACCATTTGAGCAACATGCAAGTCAGATTAGGGTTCCTAGCTTTAGGACCCAAAATGAGGGGTCAAACGCCAAAATTTCCAAAAACCAAGATATCCCATCACGATCAGTATCTTCCAAGGAACCTGCTGGTAAAATTTGAAGGCGATTTGAGCACTTACTATTTATAGTAAGGCACTTCTCAAACAGGGCTATAAATAGCAGGTTAGCGTGAGACACTAGTGTGAGCAGGTCAAGCAGGTGACGAGGACCCCATGGAGCGAATTTCAGATCAAACAGTTGTAGAGGTTCGAAAATCAAGCCCTTCCTATTTTTAGTAGGTCCATGCAGAGGAATTAGGGTTTCCTAAAAAGTAAGGCAAAGCATGAGGGTCACACGGAAGCAACATCCAGTCACGATCAACATCCTTCAGGCAATCCACTCACAAAGTTTGAGCTCATTTTGAACAGTTACTATTTTTAGTAAGTTGCTAAAAACAGCAAGTACATGCAGGCATCAGGCGCCAACAGCTCAGTCGCGTCACGAGGATTGAGGCAAAGCAAAAATCAAGCCTTCCGGAGCTAGAAATCAGCTTGAAATGCAAAAGTTGCAAAACTTTCTAAAAATAAAAAGCTAGGGCAAGCTGAGGGCAACGTGAACAAACCACTTTAAATTAGATGAAAGCTTGAAAATTCATCCAAGTCTGATAAAATGAAAGCTTGACACCTTCAAATCCGCCCTAGAAGCTTGAAGAGCCATGAAATTTTTTCTAAGTGTAAGAAATTCGAAGCTCAAGCCCCTAGATGCGCCTTGACTTGAAGGAGAGTTGATAAAATTCTCTAAGTGTTGAAAATTTGAAGTAGGCCTAGCCAAATGCGCCTAAACTTGCATGGAGAACTTGGAAAAATGTCTAAGTACTTGAAATTTGAAGCTCCCTACCCCAAATGCGCCTTGAGAAGAAGGGGAGACTTGAAAATATTCTAAGTGCTGTAAACTTGAACTAGGACCCCTTGTATGTGCCCTTGAAGTTGAGAAGGCAAGAAAATTCTCCAAGGCATGAAAATTTGAAGGAAGCACCCCTATATGCGCCTAAGGGAAGAGAGGGGAGTCAAAACTTGGTTAAGTGTTGAAAATTGGAAGCATCAACACCTAAATGTGCCCAAGGACATGGGAATGCATGGGAAATTTTCTAAGGAAAGCAAATTGAAAGCCCACTATGTCAAATGCGCCTAGCCTTGAAGGAGGTGAGTTGAAAATATTCTAAGGGTTGAAAATTGACAGTAACACCTAGCAAATGCGCCTCAAGAAGCTTGAAAGCATGGGAAATTGTCAAAGGCAAGCAAATTGAAAGTAGCACCCAGCAAATGCGCCTTAACTCAAGAGGAAGTGTGGAGAATTTTCTAAGGCAAATAAACTCAAAGTATGAAGGGTGAAATGCGCCTTCACTTGGAGATGGAGTTTGAAAATTTTCCAAGTGTTATAAACTTGAAGCAAGCACACCAAAATGCGCCCAACTTGAAGGTGAGAGATAAATTTTTTTCTAAGTGTGAAGCTAGAAGCTTGAAGGGCTAAATGCGCCTAGCATGACAAGGAATGAGAAAACCTTCCAACGCACTAAAAATGAAAGTTAGAAGAGGTAAATGCGCCTTAATTTGTAGAGGTGTCTTGGAAATTTGCTGAGGCGTTGGAATTTGAAGTAGCACCTAGCAAATGCGCCCAAGAAGTTGAGGAGGAAAGAAAATTCTCTAAGGCATGGAAAGAAAATTCTCTAAGGCATGGAAAGTTGAAGGAAGCACCCTATATGCGCCTAAGAGTAGTGAAGGGAGTGAAAATTTGGTTTAGTGTTGTAAACTTGAAGCTTCTACCCCTAGATGTGCCCTTGAAGAGGAAATCCATGAAAATTCAACTAAGGCAAGTAAAGTGAAATCCTGGCTACCTAAGTGCGCCTTAACAATATGGATGAGTTTGGAAATTTGACTAAGTCATTCAAAATGAAAGCTTAAGGCTTCAGATGCAACCTCAAACAAGAAGCAACTTGAAATTGTTCAGATGCACCCTCAAACAAGAAGCAACTTGAAATTGTTCTAAGTGTGGAAAATCAAACCTTAAGGGATCTTATACACCAAGAGTGCAAAGATGATGAAAATTTCACTAAGTCCTCAAAAAAATGAAAGCTCTCACCCTCATTTGCGCCCAACATGAAGTTTGAAATTTTTCTAAGTGAGAAATGAAGGTTGGCCTAGTGAAATGCGCCCAAGGCTGGAGAAGTTGAATAAACTTTGATTAAAATTATTTTCCAAGGTTGAAAAATTAAATGTCCCCCTTTGTGTTGACACATGATTTTTTTTTTAAGTTGAGAAATATTTTCTAAGGGGGAATTTTTTTTGGGAGGTCTTGAAAAATGTTCTGAGGGGAAAATAATTTTGCCTTGTGATTTTAAAATGCTGAAGCTCACGATTGATGAAATTTCTCTGGGAGAAATATAAATTTTTCTAAGGTGCTGAAGAATGAAAGGTAGAATAAAATTTTCCCAAATGAAATAAAATTCTCTTAAGGTGTTGAGATTAAATTTTAATGAGAAGTACGCCATTGTTCAAGGATGAGATTTTTTTTTTTAATGCTGGAGTAGTTTTAATAAATTTCTCAAAAATGTTTCAGTCAACTGAGAGTAACATGCAATCAAGGAGGGAAATTGCAAATTTCGAATAAGGAAGGAATCTCCAGCAATAGTAAATTTTTATGAGAACTCTATGACGACTGAGCATAACTTTTGTGACAACTCGCCAGTCATCTCTCCTGAATTAGAAAATTTCTAAGTAGTGGGGGAGTGAATTAAGAGCATTTGCTAAACTGGGCATCCCCTCTCAATTATATAAACTCTAAAGTTATTCATTTTTCTTCACAAGTTGCAGAGTTGAGGTTGTGAGAGTGCTGAAGCTAAAAGTGGCTACTGAGTGTAAGAAATTTCTGAGCTGAGTGAATTATTTTTCTATGTGCTGAAGTGTGAATGTGAGAGTGCTGAAGCTGAAGTGAGTGAGTGTTGAGAAGGAGAAAATTCTGAAGCAAGTGAGTTGAGTTAGATTTTTCTAAGTGCTGAAGGTGATATTGCTGAAAGTAGCAGAAGTTTGAAGTTTGAGTTTCAAAGTTAGAATTCTCGAGGTTTGGAGTTGGTAGTTTAATGCTGAAGAACTTTCATTTTTGAAGCTAACTCCATATTTCCAGCCATCTCGTAGTGATTTTATTTTCTAAGTTGGAAGTATAATACTTGAATTTTGTTTTGCAGATGGCTGAGGTTCGAAGAGGAGATGCTGCCGGAACAAGCAAAGCTGCAGGCATAGCTGGAAATATTGAAGAAGGCAAAGAGAATGCCTCCAGGTAGGCCATCATCAAGCAACTCAAGAAGTCTTTTCTTCCTGAATCGAAGTTCATGTCAAAGCTGGGAGGTTTGACTGATACCAACCTTGATTCATTCAACCTCGAGGCATTCAAAAGGAGAATATACGGGCAGGGTGGTCATCCCCCATTAGTGACATCTCACAACATTGTGAGGAGTGGATTGTATGCAGCTGCTGGTTTTCCACCAGCAATTTGATGCCCTGAGTTGATAATGGAATGTGCAAACTATTATAGGCCAGACCACCGAACGATTGTCTCTTCAGAAGGCAAGTTGCTGGCTAACTTCACACTTGAAGCTATTGGAGAGGTGTTTGGGATTCGAGAGAATGTTGTACAAGTCTAAAGAAAGGGCTGATAAAATGTATGCCTCATCTTTCGATAGGTGTGCAAAGAGAATTAACACATCATGGATGAGGAAGCCAAAGCCTCTTGGCGCCAAGTTGCCAAAGCAGATCATCTCAGAGGAGCTGAAACAGGAATACTGTGATTTAATCATGATGCTCAGCGGGGTAAATGGCAGCCCACAGGCATACGGTTTTGAGCCTTGGATGTTCTTCTACATCGTGGTGTTAGAGGGGAAAGAATATGTAGATTGGGCCAGAATGATCAGCGACAACATAGATGAGCAATTCAGAAGTTTGAGGAGAACGAAGACATTTTATATGAGCTCGTATGTCGTCTATATACTAGCTCGGATGGCGAAGTATAAGGGACTGACATACCAGGAGCCAATTGGATGGGGTTCCAGTCAATTTAAAATCCATGAAGCTTGTAGACAACTGCATTTGACACATACCTCCAGCTTCAAGAGAGTGAATGATGCTTTCACTATGCACATCACGAGGACTCTTCAATAGAGAACGCAACAAGAATATCTAAGGATGCACACAAGTTGATTGAAGAGTACGGGTATTGGTTTATCTAGTTCCCGAAGTTCACTTACATAAGGCTGCTGGGGTTCCATTCATATGCCTACAGATTGCCAAGGTACCCCACCAACAGGATGGTAATGCTTGAAGTGTCTAGGCAACTCATGGCCTACAACAAAATCATAAGGAAAAAGAAGAAAGGAGGAGTGCACTTCCCTATTGTTATGGGAAATTCACTTGAGTGCCCATCTTTGCAGGCAGCCAAGGAAGCAGAGGAGGAGTTACAATTATATCACCTCACTCTACACACCAGCCGATAGGGTTTTGATCCTCAAAGGAAGATTGGGGTGATACAAGGTGAAGAATATCGACACAAGGCTCATGTAGAAGATTTTTGGGCGAATGCAGAAAATGAGGCCGAGATCAGAAGGAGGATGTTCTCCAGATTACCTCTGAAATTGATCAGGGAATGCGAGGTTGTCCAAGTTCCAGATTAGGTGGATGAGGATGCCAACATTATTCACCCAGATTACAAGTCAATAAAGGACACGCCAATCCCACTACCTGATTGGGCGGAACCGGAGATCACGTACTTGGACACATTGTCTATGTTGGTCTTAACATTCACAAGGAGCTGGGTGGATGGACATGTTCACAGGCTTAAGAGAAAATCAATTTCCCTCACATACAACCTCATGGGTGATCAAAGGCCACCGATATCAATAAAGAAGAGAAAACAGGCCGCCCAAGCTACAGAGCCACAGGAGGAGGAACCAGTTCAGCTTGAGCCTCAGAGGATGGAGGAAGCATCACATACACAGCTGTTGGCTCACTCTTCTAGCGTACAAGAAGTTTCAATCTTTGCAAGTCAGAGGGTTAGAGTGAATGAAGAGCAAGAAATGGAAGAAGTCGACCAGCCATTGCCTAGGGAGCCTGATCGTCAGAGCGCTAATGCTCCTAAGAGTGCTAACCAGCCGGATGAAGATGAGGAAACAGAAACAAACACTCGCCTGGATCGTGCAATCGAGGTGGCCTTTGAAGATGAGAACACTACGGAGGCTTAAGTTCGGGGTCTTGAGGAGGATAGTCAGCACATGGAAATGGATGAGCCTCAACCGAATGTTGCTGAAGAGGAAGTTCATGAAGTAGAACCAGTGGAAGAGCAGCCACTTGTCGTCTGTAGCTCTCAACAAGATGTTCCAAATTGGCTCACAAGTGCAATAAGAAGAGATCGGGAGGATGACACCGACCCAACAATAGAGATGGAAGAGCTCCTTAATAGAATAAGCGGGTCACCTAAGAGGAAGAGAGCCAGAAAGTACTCCTAGATGGAGATAGATGAGTCCGGTTCTCGCACTCTTCATTTTGCAGTTCCAAGGGAAGAATGTGATCTAGATGAAGCAATGCCTGAAAATTACATGATCACTACAGTTGAATTGGGGCGCCCTACTGGAGCACAAGTTATTGAGGAAGCTGAAAACTCCTTCCAGGCATTGAAAGATAGATTGCTTCGAAAGGGAGAAAAATACAAGAGGCTGAAAAGGGAGCATAGGGCGTTAGTTGGGTATGTGCAACATCTAGCATGTCCATGTGCTCAGGAGAACCCAACAGTGGAACTTCCAGCTGAGCTTCCACGGGAATCAATTAGCGGGCTCTAAGAGATGAAGAAGGCAATTCAGGAAGGAGACAAGTGGATTGGCGGTGTTTGTGCTGAGGCTGAGAGATTGATTGAAGATCTTGTCTCCTCTTTCCAACATGCTTCCAGCATCCTCTCCCATATGGAGAACATTGAACAGGCATGGAGTGATACTCACATATTTCAGGATAAGACTATCCCACGCCTAGCTGTTCTGATGCATATGCCAATGCAGACTTTGATTGAAGGAGGGGTGATTCAGGCTAGAGATAGATATGATTTTCTAGGCTGGTACTTCGCGGCATTCATTGGTCGAGGTTTCTTTGACACTGCAAGGACAAAGTCGGCCAAGATCAGGAAGGCCATGGCAAACATTCAGGAGGGCATCTTCAACACGCTGGAGGCATTGTTCACAAAACGGCTAACTCCCGAGGAGGTGACAATGGATGGATTGAAGGGCAGATTGCACCCATTCTTCTCTGAGATGAGAGTATTTGCTCAAGTTGACTTTGATAATATCTCCATGTTCTCCACTATTACTCAAAACAGGTATCCATCGAGGCCTGGAGAAAATCTTCCATCCGACAGGAGCAAACAATTGCCATCCTCGAGTATCAGCTCAATCTTACTCTAGCCATTTCTGAGTAGGAGGTTGATGCAGTGCTGGCTCGGTTTGTTGCTTTTGTGGTCAGCGAGAAGAACAATGGGAACAGGATCCTGAACGAGAATCTTCTAGAAGGGCAGTGGGCATTAATTGCGCATAGTGGTCAAAGGAGGAATCTGCCATTTTTGTGCTAATTAATTGCACCACTCCTCCACCTTCTGGCGGTTATTAGGGCAGAATCTAGTCTAGGGCATGTGTGGCTCGATTTGAGCCCTTCATTGTAATTGAATCTGAGCCGTCAATTGGACTGGGCCAACTATAAAAGGGGACTCCCCCTCATTTGTACATCATTAGATTAGAGATTAGAGATCAGAGAATAGAGCATAGAGACACAGTTTAGAGTTAACATAGTTTCATTGCATAACATAGTTTGAAGGAGAAGGAAAGTTTTCCCTTGAGAACTTTGTAAGAAATTGTTGTGAAAACTATCATAATAAAAAGAGTTTCCTTGATGATGATTTTGTCTTTTGTTATGAGCAGCTAGCAAGATTTGTTCGTCCTTCTACTTCAAGTATGACCTAAATTAGAGTGATTTTCATTCTCATGCAAGTAGTTGATTGCGGATTGTGGTGTTTGATTAAAGCAACTTCGTCTAATCCATACCACTAGGAAGCTTACTAATGGTAAGTTTGCCTTGTGTGGTCAACTGGAATACTTTTCAAACTTAACTTCGGTTATAATTCATGTGTTTGTATGCGTCGTCCTGATGGTATTTGCATGTTGAGTTGTAATTTGAATACTTTTCGCTGCTACCTTGAAGATTGCACCGACTTTGTTGAAGCTGTCCAACACCAGGCAAGGCAAAGTCCGGTTGAGGTCTGTTGAAGTCAAGCCCCGCACATCTTGCACTTAGACTAGGACATAAATCTTCTAAACCCTGCACTCATTTAATTTCCGCACGTTTCTGGTTAGTATAGGAAACACGTACCTTATTGCTAAATCATCTGCAACGCATGAAAACCCTTTTCATCATTAATTTGCTGTCAACTGCTAACTTCTGAACAATTGTGTAAGTCCCCTCGTGAAAACAACATATCACAATGAACCAATTGAGGGTATTCCATTGCATTGAAGGAACATTGGAGTTGAACATATGATCTCTCTCGCAATCTTAGCATATGGGATACTTTGATCAAGAGACAATGGAGTAGCCGTTGGATACTTTATTCTGCTGTTTGGTGTTGGTCACAAAAATCACATCAACAGGTTCCACCACCACTCTATAGGGTCTTTCTTTGCTTGCATATCATATAAAGCTTCCACGGAAGAAAAGTCACCATGTCCATGTGAAAACTTATTCCATTGACTCCTTATAACTCATGCTTCCTCACCTCGGCCATAGATCTTTTTTATTGCAGCCCAAAACCCCTTCATTACCTCTCTATCCTCATATGGAGCCCTCTTATTGGTCTCTTGTATATTATGCCATTTAGGATTTAAGGCATAGGCAACACAATGAAGAGGTGTATTAAGTTTGTTCCATCTTCCATGTAACTTTTCTTCTATCAAAGGATATAGTGAAGGATCTTTTGCATCTGTTATTTGCTTAATTCTTTCACACATGGAATCTATTTCTTCATAAATTTCCCCCAAACATGGCTTGTCTGAATCTGCAAATTTGATCACTTCACAAAGATAGTGAAGACGAATAAAATAAGAAGCAAACCTTGTATTAGCTGGTTTGAGAAGCTCCACCTTGGCAAATTTTCGATAAATAGCTTGTGTTTGGTGATGGTTGCATTTGAATTTTTCTGCCCTTTTCTATGAGAGCTGAAACCCACTCAAACTTGCCAATATCTTTGAGTGCTTTATTCAACGAATGCACACAACATGGTGTCCAAAATATATGTTTGTATTTCTTTTGCACCAACATGCATGCTGCTTTACAAACAGGGGCAACATCTATAACAATTTGGACTACATGTGATGCCCCTACCTCCTCAATGCCGTCACATAGCTGGTTATAAAGATACTCTGCATTTTTTTCATGCCCCGAACAATCCAATGCCTTCAAAAAATAAGGCCCTTTGCTGCATGTTACCATGATATTAAGTAATGTACAGTTTCTAGTATCCGTCCACCCATCCATCACAATGTTGCATCCTTCTGAAACCCACACTCTTTTCAATGGTGCAGTTTTTGGCTCTAATCGAATTTTTTCTTTATCAATTAGAGTAGTGTGAAGCTTTTCATACATAGGTGGTCTATATCCAACTGGTGTATTGCTGATTGCTTGGACCATCTCTGTATAGAAAGGTGATCGAGCAACATTAAATGGTATTCCATTAGCATAAAAGAAGTGTGCAATTGCTGCATCAACCTCTTCTCAACCTTGCACATCAAATAATTTGCCAATGGGGTTTGAGCTACCAATGTGTGGCCTCTTGTGAGAACTTTTTGCTACTACATCTCTTGAAGACACATCCACCTCTGCCTCTCTATTGATATTCTGATTTTGATTTGCAGCAATTGCCCCTGTTGTTGAAGCGTGAGAGCTCATATTAGAAACTTTACCATTAGCCCTTGCTTCATCCCTCACAACCTCATATCTTTCCACCTCATTTATACAAGGATCAACACCTTTTCCAAGTATGTGAAGGGAATGAGCCCTCACCCTCATGTAAGTACCTTGCCATGACATTGGGCATAATTTGCATGAGATCATGGATGTTCCACCTGAACCCTTCGGCCCCTTAACACGATCAACATACTTCCACAACGGATACAAGCCTTGTTTGTTTCCCCCGCTCGACATTCTTGATTCAATGATTCAAATTCTACACAAAAAAAAAAAGAAGACATTATGATTAGAGATCAAATGACTGTAGGTAAAGTTATGAAAAAGGAAACAAAAATAAAAATAAAAATTTGAAATGGCTGTAGCTAAAGTTATGAAAAATCAAAAAAGAAACAAAAAAAGACATGTCTTTGAGGAAATTATTTAAATGAATCATGATTGCACAATGGACAGAGCATGAGCACACTCAAAATGAATCAGGAAGGCCATAAAATCAAAATGGGACATGCTTTTTGTCACTTTGTGTAGGAGACAAATCACATCTAGACATAGGGAATCACCAGTAATCTCCAGGCAACATTGAGCATACTCATGACTCACAGACTCAACCATTTAATATTTATTATTGTGCAACTGCAAGCCTATTTTAAATTTTTTAATTTTTCAGATTGTTTTTTTTAATTTTTTAGCATCACCAGTAATCTCCACAAGGGCATTGCCCCTGTTTAAAATCGTGGAATACAAATGTGTTCCACGATTTTAAACAGGGGCAATGCCCTTGTGATGATCACCAGTTTAAAATCGTGGAATACAAATGTGTTCCACGATTTTAAACAGGGGCAATGCCCTTGTGATGATCACCAGTAATCTCCACAGGGGCAATGCCCTTGTGGAGATTACTGGTGATGCTAAAAAAAATAATCTGAAAAATAGATTTAGAAAAACGGGAAAATGGGAAACCCGAAACTCAGAAAAATTCAAAAATGAAAGTAAAAAGATTAAAAATAAACTTATAAACTTCTTGTTAAAGCTTCGATTCCTCACTCTTCCCTGTTGTCGCCCTCTACAAACTCCTCAATCGCGTGCCAAATGATGGGTCGCGCTTTTAAAAAATGTGTTTGACGTATTTTTAATACACTTCTCCCTTTGAAATGTGCGATACTTGACGGGAGACGTGGGAGACTTCGCGGGAGACGTCATTTTTTGGATGAGGAGATGTGGGAGATGGCGGGAGACATTCAAAAAGTTTCCAAACTTGAAATGGCGTCTCTGGGTACTGGTGCGGTGTCGGAGACGTGTCTCCGTCTCCGAGACGCATCTTAGAAGGGGGGAGACGTGTCTCCTGGCAACTATGGTTATAACTATGAGAAATTGGAGAATTCAGTTGTTCTTGAGTTTTGTGAGCTTGAAAGAGTGGTAGGGAACAACCATTGTTTTACCCACTTGCTTGCTGTACTTGTTCTTTCCAAACAAATTCCATTATGGGTAGTAATGCATTTGCAACTAGTAAAGCTGGTTTTTACGCTTATGGGGTTTCTTTGGTAAAAACTTGTGTTTCTTGTGTTGATTCTTTTTATTTGCTGATTTTCTGATTTTCCATCAACATTCCTTCCTTTTTAATTGCTCTCATTTGTTGAAACAAGTAGATTGGTAGAAAGAATTTGTGGTTCTTGAATTTCTGCTTATTTTATAGAGTTTATGGATTAGCATCTCTGTTCTGTTCTACAGGCATACTATCTCTATCCATGCAGCTTCTATTTGCTCGTTTGATGAGTTCAATGGGATTGGGAGGCTGCTGCTCACTGGTTGACAATACTCATCTCAACCAATAGTTCTATTTTTCGTGGTGGTCTTGTAACCATATAATTCTGAACCATTTGAACCAATGCATGTGTAGAATTCCGATCCATCATAGCCATGGGGAGAAATATATAACCATTCGTACAGAATTCTGATCCAGCTGAATTCCCATTGTATATTCAGTCAATCTCCAGAGAGAGAAATAAGCTCTACATCATCACTAGATCATCATCATTCTTGCTATCCGAGTTCCCACCATCTAGATAGACGAGATAGCCATTCACCCTTGTTTACAGACGATTTAAAACAATTCCTTATCAATCTTGAACGTATTTATTGCTTTCCCTTTAACAACTTTTTTTTTAATACAAATTAATTGATATATGGCATTTATTTTGTTGTGTCCAGGTTAATGAAATGTGCTATGCCATAAGTATCTTCCGATTTGTTGTCATTCATAGTACTCTATCCAATCTGTTGACTGCTGTAAGGTTTTTCTAAAATAAGAGAAGAAAATTAATAAGAAGATTCAAGAAATGATGATATTCCTGTCTTCAACTGCAGAGCCCTCATCATTTAGACTGATCAAAATTCCCAGCTTTGGCATTAGTTCTTTGAAGAATGGGAATTTGGTGTTGGATATTGATTAGTTTAATATATATCTATATCTATATATATATTGGTTTAATATGTTTAGTATTATATTTATGCTGCCGGCTGCTGCCCTCTTGCCAGCCCCCTGCTGTCCCCAAATCTGGGCCAATGGTCTCCCCCTCCTATCATCCATGCTCCCCGCCGCCCTTCCGCACCCCCTGTCACCTCATTATGAAACTTTGTCGAACACTGCTTTTTCAGGATTCATAATTACCAAAAGGCATTGGAAATAATCAAAGTCTTGTTGCTTGAAGATCTATCTGAATAGTGCTAATTGAAGAATTCCTTCATACTCTAGGGAATTGTATTTTGATGGTTTTGTTGGCGTAACAACTAGCACCTCTGGAGTAAGAGTTGGTACGAACAGCTATGCACACTACGCAATGAGTGCTCTTCAAATTAGGAGGGGAAGCTCCCTCGTTGTGCTTGACAAAAGTACTTGCAAATGGAAATATACTAAACTAAATCCTATCTTTTTTGTTTCAGCTATAGAGGTACAAGGCTTTCTCGAAAACTATATATGTTGCAGCTGAGTATTTTCTGGTTTTGTAGACTACTAACTACAACTAAACTTAATTACTTAAATTCTATCTAGTTTCCTCAAGAAAAACAGAGCATGAGGAAACGGAGCAAGGTTTGACTATCAGACGATAAACAAGTGTAGATTCTCAACTTGAAGGCAAGGTGGCACATCTATTAGCTCAATCTAAACACGCTTATTGGTAACAACAACACACGATAAACTGTATACGGATTCTCAACTTGAAGGCAAGGTGGCACGACTATCAGCTCAATCCGAATAAGTTTATTATCCACAACAATATACGATAATCAAGTGCAGATTCTATACTTGAAGGCAAGGTGGCACAACTATCATCTCAATCTGAACAAGTTTATTGAACACAAAACAGATTTTATCTAACTATGGAAAGAATTCACCATTACGATTGCATGAAACCCTATGTGGCATAACAATTAATCATAATAGTAAAGACGCATGAACAAATACCAAAAGAGCAATATTGAGGGCAAGGTAGGCACAGCATATATTTCTCTCTCGTGCAAAAGTTAATTACAAATGAGCAAAAGCTCTTATTTATATACATCAAGGTGTAGGGAACCCTAAAATCACCTTGAGTTAACTACAGTCTTGCAATGCATGCAAGATTTATTACTAAACCCTAATGAAGTAAACTATACAGTTAACTGGAAAGTTACCATCAGTTAACCGGTACATTTAACCTAAATGGACAATGTGCAAGCATGCACGTCCTTATTTAAAGCATGGACACTACCCTCAGTTAACTAGAAACCCTAACCCTAACTCCTGTGATGATAATTCCAAGAATGAGATAAGCATGTGTGAAGTCAGCAAGTGAACTCAAGACTGAAAGTCGAGTTAACTGCTGCTCATGACTCAACCCTCGAAATTAACTGCAGTTCCAACTGGCAGATCACTCCATGTCATCTCGGTCTAACACTTCAACCAAGAACTCATCAATCTCTTTGTCTTCAGGCACTTTGATACTATCCAAAAGAATAGTCTGCTTCTTCAGTTCTCTGACACTTTCTTTGACCGTATGCATGCCATCTTTAACCTCTTCAGTCGCCTTTCTGAAACTAGCTGAAATAACTGAGATATTCTCCAACTTAGGCGCCATAGGATCTCCCTCCAGGTTATCACGAATCAGCTTTTCGAATTCAGCTTGCACTTTGTCTAATTCAACATACGTGCCATCTTCAAGAAGATAATGACACGGAATCTGAACAACAAAACCACTGACAAGTGCATGTACTCCAATCACATCATCTTTCAATGAAAACAATTTGGCAGAGATCTTTTCACATATCTCCATTTTGAAAAGGTGCTGCTCTCTCCAAATAAAAACCTTCTCTTGATCTTCATCAATCTCCAAGGCATCGTATGCAACAGACAACTGAGACACAAGAACACGATCCTTGGCTAAGTTCTCTGCAACTGAAATCTCAAGCAACTGAACACCTTGACGAAGCTTATGTGCATCACTCCTCAACTGATACAAATCTGCAAGAAGATGTCGACCTGTAGCAACTAAACTTTCAATCCAGTTGTCCAAAAGTCTGCCATGACTGACTAACTGATCAAGCTTTCGTTGTTCTGCAGGTGTATTCTGAGGAAGAGCAGGTGCTCTATTCGAATTTCCATGAACAAGATCAGAAATATATTGACGAAGTTGACCATTTTCAGCCTTAAGCAGTGCCTTATCCTCTCCATCCTTCGTGATACGTTCTTCAAGATTATTGGTAACAATCTTAAGAAGAGTCACATCTGTCTCTCGTGTAGTCCTGCCTAGATTTGCCTTAGTAAAAGTAAAGTCACCAACTTCGACTTCATCTAAGCTCTTACCCTCTGGAGGAAAACAACCTCTATAACAATCTCTGATTCTGGAGTTTTCTCAATATGCACCTGTTTCTTGATTTTCTTGTTCGACCTTTTCTGATAAGGCTCACCAAACTCAGATAAATCAAGGTTGTATGAAGGTTCACGCCTCTGTCTTCCCAAAGACCTTTTGAGCCAACAAGACTGAACAATATCATCAATCCGAGGAGAGACTGTTCCTGATGTATCCACCTGTGGCGGTTCAGTTGTCTCTGATCCAACTCGAATTGGTATCTCAGGCTCTGAATCTATGTCAATAGGCTGTATATGTGGTGAACTAGGAGGTGAAACGTGAGGTTCAGCTTGAATGACTGTCTCTACTGGAATCTCAAGAACATTCTCAACTTGTTTCTGCTTCCTCTTTCCAGTAGCTCTCTTCCCCGTGTTTCCGTTGAGTTTAACTCCTTCAGGAGGAATCACAATAGCCTTGACCCGAGGTCTTGACCTAGAAGTAGAAGGCAATGAAGAAAACTTCTCTGGCGGCTCTGTCACAGGAACTGACTTACGCTTCCGCTTACTCTCCAAGAACTGCTTACTGATCTTGATAACAGATTTAGAAACCTTCTCAATAGAAGTATTCTCTTTAGCATACCAATCTGGTGGTCGAAGTGGCTGCCGAGCAATTTGATCTCTGACATATGAATTGAGAAGAACTTCTCCATCATCATCCGATAGACCATCAACATCCTCTGATAGGTAATCAGAGAGCTGACCAATAGTGAGTCTACAATAGTGACGACGACGAACCTCGAATTCATCTTCACAATTAGCCCAGAAATCTTCAAGTGCTGGCTTATGTGCAATCCCTCGCTCTAACCTGTTCGCATAATGACCTAAAGGATCATAAGAACGCCTCTCAGTATGAGTTTTGAGTTTGAATCTTTCTAACTCGGTTGACATAAGCTTGGCATCTGTTGCCGCACTGCATGTGAAAATTCCCAATGCAAATGGAAAAGTAGCTGCAGTCTTATGACGATTGCGAAGAAAGAAATGAACATGTTGCATCTGCCTGAGAAACTCCATGAAGATGATCTTGTCTGAAGGATACCTCGGCAACATCAGGGGCTCTCCAACATATCCGTAAATCCGGATGTATGTGAAAGTAGGGAATTGGATAAACCAATCCGCCCAAGTCTCCATCGCTGATTTTGCCTCGGCAGAAATACGAATGTGCATCTCGTTATCAAGATCCCTAACTGTCCTCATAGAAAAGTGATCATTCACTGCTCAGAAATTTTGTTTAGACTGAGAAAACTCCAACTGAGGATAATACTCATGAATACGTTGAACACTGAGAGTGCCACTGGTTTTAAGATGTTTGTAGCTGCCTTGGAATGCAACTAAGTAGACCAAGAATGATATCTTATGAAACTCATGAAACTTGAGAAAATTAGTAATCTGCTGATGTAAGCAATCACTAATCAACATAGCCCAGTCAAAACGTTCTGTACCATCAAGAATTCTGGAAATAAGGTAAAACATCCATGATCGAAAAATACTAGCATCCTCTTGGCCTGTAACTTGGTTGAGCAAAGTTATCAAAACAGCAACCTCGTCCTTGAATTCACCACGGCCAACCTTCTTAGGCATGTTAGTCTTCTGAACCTTTAGCCATTTCTGAGCTACCTTTCTTTGTGAATGCTGTTGATCTCCATCCCATATCTTCTCACAGGCTTCAATAACCACAGTAAAGTTATCTGAACGCGGAAGAATAGTAAAACATTTCTCTATATCTTTCGGTTTGAGACTGCAAACAACCCTACCATCAACTGATTTGATTTGTCGTGAAGATGAGTCATAATGCTTGATACAAGCAAGAACAAACTCGAGATCAAAAGTGGTAACAGGAATAGATGCTGCTGCCAACAACCTGAAACGCTCAAGATTCCTCAACGTATTGCTGCTAACACCCTCCAGACTGCTCAAATTAACCACTGGATAAACATGATTCAGGTCTGTATCTGAAGTTTTGACAAAATTATGCATAAAGGCAGATTTTGCCTTATAATCAATGAGATTGAGCTGCATTTTGAAAATGAGAACTTTTGACTGTAAATTCGAATATACTTGAAGAACTTTCTGGAAAAATTGAAAACCTCTGGACAAGGCTAAAAATAGCCTAAGGCAGGAGAAATTTTCGAAGTTTTTCTGAAACGTGGGTTTTGTGCAGAATTAAATTCTAAGACAACCCAGATAGCTTGATTCTCGAAAAAATGTGATTCAGGCCCACATGCAAAGAAATTCTCAGAAAAGTGCACAGAGCTTCAGAATGAAGACTACGGGGCAATTTTCTTGAAAAAATCTAAGACGTGGGTTTTGCTGCAAATACTGAAGTATGCGAACCCAGATGACCAAACTCTGAAAATATGTTGAATTTCTTTGACATGCGAAGAAAGTACCTAAGATGAGAAATAGAAGAAATAAGACAGAAGATAGAAAGTTTTGCTTGTTCTGCTTCTGAAAAATTCACCAATCTTCTTTAGGAACTTGATAAAACCTGCATGCAAAGTGAAAATAAAGTCTTAAATCTTCTTCCTCTGAACAATCTGAATTCGTCGCTATGAAGAATGCTGAATTCTGACACCTGTAGCACCTTTAGCTTGCTGGTCGCTCAAGAAGAATATAGACTTCGAAGCTTAAGATGATGAAATAATGGACACCAATACTTGAATAAATAGACTTTCATCTTTGAAATTCGCATAAAGCATGAAAACCATGAAAAATGCGCTTGGCTTGTGATTGGACCTCATTTTAGTTAACTGAAACTAAAATATGCTAAATAAAGCGCCATGCTTTAGGGTTTCCCTTTCAATCTTCAGTTGCAAATTTATTTAAAGCCTCATGCGAATTAGACTTCAGTTAACAATCATTGTTGAATTCGCCATCTTCAAAATTCACTAAATTTACAAATAAGAATTAAGGCGTCCTTTTTAAGACTTCAGTTAACATTCAAAAAGTGAAGCGCCAACTTCAACCTCATGCTTTAAATCTTTTCTAAATATGGCGACCCTTTTGGAAACTTTAGTTAACAAAGAATGAACTCGCCATACTTCACAAAATCATGCTTCATGCTTTAATTAGATATGGCGTCCCTTATAGAAACTTTAGTTGACAATGAATGAAGCACAAACTTCACTAAGTCTTCACAATTTCAACCAAAATTCGCCATGCATGCAAACTCAAGTTGATCTTCAAGCATAATCTTCAGTTAAGTGGACATGCAAAGTTGTTAACTCAACATGCGAACTTGTTAACTTGACATGCGAACTAGTTAACTCAACATGCAAACTAGTTAACTTGACATGCGAACTAAAAGATCACTCAACATGCCAATATATGAACTGGAGATGACAACCCAGAAATCGTTTAGTCTAACTGCAGTCAGAACTCAAGTTAAGGCGCACTTGTCAACTTATTTCGAAAACTCAACTTTGACCTCTTAAGGCAAATTCCAGACTTAGCCAATTTTCATGAAGATTTGGATTTGAACGTCTCTCGGGACCTCTGTTCATCCTCTGACACTGGCTGACTGACTCCACCGATTGGCTGGCTGACAGGTGCATCGCAGAGCAGGATAAAAACTGATCAAAAGATACCTTGAGACTGAACATCATAAAACTAACATTTGAAGGCTCAAAAATTCAAGCGCCCTTTCCAAAAGCTGCGCTTTTTCTCAGACTTGGCCATATTTTCACATCTTCATTTCGAACGAAGGGAAAAATAAATTCTTCATAACTTCTAATTTACCAAGTTTCAGGACTGAATCTCAGGTTCACTGCGGAGCTGACTTCATTTTGCAAGACAGCTGCAAAGGCACATTTTCCCAGAAAACATCATCTGAGGGGTGAAAATCAAGGGCGCCTTTTTGAAAAGTTGCTCTTTTACTCCCAGACTTAGCCATTTCTGGAACTGACCAAAATAACATTAAAACCCCGATTACAAGCTGCTGAATCATCTTCTGATCTGACGGAGACAGGCAACGGAAAGCTAAACGTAACACGGACATATTGAATATCTGAGATCATAAAAAATAAGGCATTAAAGGATTGAAAAGCTCAGGCGCCTTTCTGAAAAAGTGCTCGTTTGCTCATTCCTTGATATTTTGACTAAGATTTGAGCCTATGTTTGACCTCTGGTTCAGGCACTTCAGCAACTCAGATTCACCCACTGACGGATGCGTCGCGAAGCTCGAACAAATGTGAGACAAACATCTTGGATGGCATTTAGTCAAAAACCTTAATCCGACACCTCAAAAAGATGGGCGCCTTTCCCAAAAGCTGCGCTTTTCTCCAGTGTTAGCCAATTCTCGCTTCCCTCTCGTTTTGCACTGTATCCTCCGTAACTCAAGCAAAACAGGTCCGTTTGACAAACTTGATAGCTCATCGCGAAGTTGACGTGATGCCGGACAAATGTCTGCTGGAAGTGACAAACCCTAAAAACAGGATCTGAGCCCCTAAAAGATAGGGCGCCCTTTTGAGAATGTGCTCCCCTCTCCAGAGATAGAAAATTTTGATGATTTTCCTTCAAATTTCCACTTTTCTCAAATTTCTTTAGTAACAGACTGACATGACACTGACACCAACTCCATATTTAAAAACCCCAAAAACGACCTTCTGACATCACTTTAACAAGATTAAGACTCAATTAAGCAAAATGCCTTAGTGAAGCAAAATTTTTGGTTTTGGGTACAACAGGTTTTTATCTTGAAAATCATATTGGTTCTTTCAGAATAAATGCATCTTAGGTTAAGTAAAAGAACAAGATAATTACAATTGAGCAATGAGAATCCAATTAAGATCTCTTCCTTTTAAAGCAATGAAAGATAGATCTTGAGGCCAGGCCCCAATGAAAGGATCCAACACCTTTACAAAAATGAGCATGTTTGTCTTGGACAAAGATAGCCAAGGCCTGTTTAGAAAGCTTCAATTTTCCTAAACAAAGTGGTGATCTGTCTTGAAAAGATGTCCTACATCTTATCTTCCAGCCATATAGTTTGTCAGCTGTCCATGATCATCTAAGTGTCCCTTGACATAGAACCTCGACTAGAAAGTAGTGAAAAGGTAGTTGAAAATATGTTTTCATAGCCACAATGTTCCAGTCTTTTATTTTATGGAAATTATGCCTTTGTAGGCATACTTTGAATTGTGCTTAACTTTTAAACATAACTGCTAAGGAAATTCTTTGTACTTGCATTTCACCAATCATTTATATTAAAATTTTGCAAGTTAATATATGCTGATTTTGTTTTCTTGAATGTTGTGTTGCATTTGGAGATTAACTATTGCTTACAGTTTTGGTCCTAACAAATAGTTAAAATCTTTTGGACTTAACAGCCGTGCTTACTTTTATATTTTTTGGTGTGTTGAACAAATGGGAAACAGATATTGATGCGTGCACTTTCAAGTCCACCATTTTCAAATTATCATGTATGGTGGTCTCTTGGTGAAGCTAAATATGGAGGAACTGCCCTTTTTCTAAAACATCACTTTCAACCACTTAAATTGACTTTTTCTCTTGACCAGACATCATCAGGTATTTCATGCCAGAGAACTATTCAGTTTTGTTTGATTCCTAATTTTGAAGTATTTAATTTTGCATTTAGTCTTTTAATATTTGGAGTTTGAAATTATAAGTTGAAATTTTATTAATAGCCTTGCTATACACAAAATTTCATTAGGACTGAAAGGCATGTCAACCTACACGGTGCAGTCTGTTATAAAATGACTAAAGCATGTACTAAAGGACATAAATTAAATAGGTCCATCATAAAATTTAGAGAAGATTACAGTAAATTGGTGCTTTTGTCATGTGCCCCACAAAACTAGTTAGTTAAAGCTTAAAAAGATTTAGATACAAGGATAATTCAGGGAATAACCCCATCTTGAGGAGTGTCCTGGATATAAAGGAAGCATTTACAAGTGCAAGCATGTATGCTTTCCTCCACAACTAAATACACTTTGAAAATTTTGCATGTTGATAGGAATAAAAATTGGTGCATCAACCTTCCAAGATTTGGGAAAGAGATTTATTAAAGTAGAAAAAACGTATAACATGGATTGGTGGCAATTTGTGACATATGATACAAGGATCAGGTACAAAATCTGATACAGAAATTTTGTTGGGTTGGTTCAAATAATTGCTGTTTCTGTGTTAAGATTGCTGCCACATCCAGACAGATTGGCTACAAGAAATTACGGCAGTAGGACTATTGAACTAAAATTATACATCTTGCAATGCTATGGGTTTTACTGTCTGCTTAGCCACAAGAGTGCTAAGTGAATCTCAAAGAAGTCTTTGTGAAATCGTTGGGCTTCAGAAGTAGTGGCACAAAAACAAAGTTTCAAATGTATGCATATAAGGAAAAGTCTTATGTAGTAGTAGATTTGAAGGGTTCATGAGGCCACAAGGCCACAAATAAAACTTTCGTTTTTGTAGTTTTACAAGTATGCATAGGTCTAGGAAAGATGAGAAAGGGCAGTTCAACTATTGTGTGGCCAATATTCCAAGGAAAGCTTGGACTTTTGGTTTCCATTGTTTCTTGGTATTAAATTTATTTTTATGAAGGATCTATGTCCACTAGTTGCAAAAATTAAGCAATGGGTCTTAAAAAGATGAAGAAAACTAAATCTAGTGAGTGCAAATGGATCTAGATGAAAAAGAAACCCTAAATTACTTTATGCTGAAAGTGAAGGCAGAACAGTAGAAAAGGGCGAGTGAAAGATAAAAGAGATGGAAGCATTGAAGACTCAACTAAGAGAACAGAAAGGAGCCAAATGGTCTTGTAGAAAGTCTATATGGAAGCATGATGGGATATGATTTGATACTTCCATTTAAATGAGAAAAGCTACTAATTAGAATCAGAATATGGTTTGAATGGATGTCTCACCAAGGTTGCACTAGCTTACAGATCTTGTTTCTGTAACTTGAACAAAGGGCCTTTGTTTCATTGTACTACTTCTCAGGTTGGAAGTAGTCAGTAATTAATTTGGAGTTGATCTCCTTAGAAGACTTTCCTTTAAGAAGATTGATGCTCCAAGTGTAATATGCACGCTATATTTTTTGTTTTGTTTGATGCAATATTGTTTTCATGGAGTTTTGATGATAACATGAAATGTACAGCTCAAAGAAATTGTTTGCAACAATTTAGAAATGCAATATATTCTGATTTTTGTAGATCTATACAAGATGTTCACAATTGAAACTAAAAACCAGGTCTGAAACAAATCTTTTTGCAAGATAATGAGCTGATTATTGCTTAGAAAATTACAACAGCAGTATATAATGACTGGGAATTACAAAGACGTCGTTTTTGGAACATACCCAACAAGGAGTAATGAAGTGCAGGTCTGAAACAACACTGTAGCAGCAAACTGGCGGTGCCAAAATTGCTCATAACTTCATTTTCAGTGCATTCTCCACTCCACAATCCCTAGCCATCTACTGTTCAACCCTGGGTGCCACCATTCAGCTCCAAAAGTGCCCAGAAAACTAGGCGACCAGCTTCATAATTCACACACCCTCTCTCTAAAGCTTTACGGCCTGCCTGGAAGAGGTATGACCAGAAAAGGAAAAGCCTTAAGTCTGAAACTTGGTGTCTTAAATCTGCTATTTTCCCTCCTCCAATGTGCTCACAATTTCCTGATGTGAAACCCTCTGTAAACTTAGCAAAGAACTGAACAATGAAGCTCCAAATCACCAATGAAGTGCCTATAAACTAATCCACCAGGGTTGATCTTTCACAACCAAAATGGATGATCCATGCAAGCGTTTTCGTCCTCACAAAGCTGCTTATGAAACTTGAAAGTTCTCAAAAAGTCTTCAAGCCTCCTTTCCAAAATGAGCTTCAAATTTGCTTTCATATGCCTCCAAAAACCCCACGCCCCATATTGGAAAAATAAAATAGCTTCCTATATGAAACTTGAAAGTTCTCAAAAAGTCTTCAAGCCTCCTTTCCAAAATGAGCTTCAAATTTGCTTTCATATGCCTCCAAAAACCCCACGCCCCATATTGGAAAAATAAAATACTTTATTAAATTTTTAAATTCTCCTTATGTCTCCCACTTGGGTGTTCCATTTAATAAAGCCAAATATTTTACCTTAAACATTCCTTATGTCTCCCAAAAAGACACCTTTTAAAAATATTAAAATAACGTAAAGTTAAATATTTAATTTAACTTAATAAATTTAATGTTATTTTAAATTTAATCCCCTAGACCATAAAATCCTGCCAAAACAACATTAGATACTGCCAATGAACATACCGAGGAAAGATCATCATAAAAATACAAGGTTGGTGCTTAGGAGGTGCTTGATGCTTGAAAATGCTTCGAAAAGTGCCAGAAAGATACTCCTGAAATCCTAAACATGTTTCCAAGAGCCGAGTCATCCCCTAACCAACCATATTAGCCTATGAGAACCTGAGGAATAGGCTAATCCTGATAATCACCATCATATCTTAGGAAGGGAACATTACAGTCCTCCCTCCCCAAAATTACTTGACCCCAAACAATTGCAACTTTGGATGTTGTAAAATCTACTCACTCTCCCATGTTGCATCCTCATCTGGTAGGTTCTTCCACTTAACCAAATACTCTTTGATTGTTCTCTTCCGTAGAGTATGCTCCCTGACATCAATTATCTCCTCAGGAATCAAAAACAACTTCCACTTTTGATCCAATGGTGATAACTCCAAGGAGGGATCCACATTGTGCCCTAGTGCCTTTTGAGGTGAGACACACAAAATACATTATGTACTCTACTATTAGCTGGCAACTCCAGCTCATAAGCCACCTCCCCAATCCATTTGGAGACTCTGAAAGGACCATTGAACCGTGGTTTAAACTTCTCTGCTCCACTTTTCTTGAGTGTGGACTGTCTATAAGGCCAGAGTCTCAAGTATACCATGTCACCCACCTCAAAACTGTGCTCTATATAGTGCTTATCATCATACATCTTCAGCTGATTTTGGGCCTGCTGCAAATTTTCCTTCAGAGATTTCAGTATGTCTTGACTCTCCTGTAATAAATTCTTGGCCTTAGGTACCTTACTGTCCCCAAATAACAAATCAATAAAGCTTGGAGCCTCATATATGTACAATGCTATAAACAGTGACATCCTGATAGACGTGGTAAGTGGAGTTGTAACAATACTCCCCAAGGTGTAATCATTTGACCCATACCTTTTGTTGCCCTAAAATGTAACTCTTGAGATACCCCTCCACCCATTTATTCACTATTTCCGTCTGCCCATCGGTCTGTAGGTGATAACTGGTACTTGGAGTGAGTTCAGTCTCGCTCAATCTGAAAAACTCCTGCTAGAATAAACTCAGGAACTTGCTGTCCCTGTCACTCACAATGCTCTTTGGCATCCTATGGAGCCTAAAGATCTCTCTAAAAGTAGATCAGCTACTTGCGCTGCCATATATGTCGCTAAAATAGAAAATAAATCAGCAAATTTTGTCACTCTATCAACAACATACAGACAATCTCTACCCTGTTCCTTCAGTAGCGCTGTAATAAAATCCATGGAGATGCATTTCCATTTCTGATTTGGAATGGGCAGGGGCTGCAACAAACCAGTTAAATGGGTGTGCTCATGTTTATCCTGCTGGCATGTGGGACACTCTTTGATATGCTTAAGGACCTCATTTTTGAGCCCTTTCCAAGTAAACCTTTCCTGGATCTGCCTATAGGTCTTGAAGAACCCCGAGTGACCAGCCATAGATGCATCATGGAGAGTCCTTAAAATTATTGCCTTCAGCCCTAAAGTAGGTACTAAGTAAATTCTGTCTTTATAGAAGATCGACTCATCAATTACCTTGTACCTATCATCTTGTGTGGTCCCATCAAGAATACTTGTAGCCTACAGATCCTTAACATACTCTACTGTAATCAACTCTTTCCAATGAATAGATATCTCAACTTAAGAGCACAAGTAGGGTCTCCTGGACAATGCATCGACGATAATATTTTTCTTGCCTTTGACATACTCAATGTCAAAGTCACATGCCTGTAGCCTACTCACCCACTTCTACTGCCTATTATTCAAGTCCTGACTCAGAAAGTATTTGAGGCTGTTATGATCTGTTTTAACAATGAACCTTCCTCCCACCAGATAAGGCCTGAACTTGGCCAATGCATGCATTATGGCCAACATCTCCTTGTCATAAATTGAGTAGCTACTCTCGGCACCCCTTAGTTTCCTGCTCTCAAAGGAAATGGGGTGCTTAGCTTGCATTAGCACTGCTCCAATCCCCTCCCTTGATGCATCACACTCCAAAACAAATGGCTTAGAAAAATCAAGAGTAGCTAACACTGGGCAAGTGCACATGATCTTTTTAAAACAATCAAAACATTGTTGAGCCGCATCTGACCAAACAAAGGCTATCTTCTTCGTTAAGTCTGTGAGGGGAGCTTCCACTTGTGAAAAACTCTTCACGAACCTCCTATACTATCTAGAACCCACATAATCGAAAAAATCCTTTGCGTTGTGATAGATTCGTAGGTGGTGGCCAATCCATGATTGCTTTGATCTTATTTGGGTCTACTCTAACCCCCATAGAGCTAATAATGTGGCCAAGGTAAAGTAATTTAGTCATACCAAAATCACATTTAGACTCCTTGGAATACAATGACTCCTCGAAGATGCTCAACACCTCAAGATGCCTCAAGTGCTCATCCCAAGACTTATTGAAAATCAAAATATCATCGAAAAAGATCACAATTTTTCGGAGTTGCCTTCTAAACACCCTATTCATACATGATTGAAATGTAGCTGGTGTATTATTCAACCTAAATGACATCACCAAGAACTCAAAATGCCCAAAGTGACATCTGAATGCTGTTTTGTCATTGGACTCCCTAACCCAAATCTGATGATACCTTGACCTTAGTCAATTTTGGAGTAGCATGCACCATGCAACTCATCAATAAGCTCATGAATGTGCGGAATCGGATACTTGTTCTTTATCGTTTTTTTGTTGAGGGCTCTGTAGTCAATACACATGCGCATTGAACCATCCTTCTTCTTGACCAACACTATAGAAGAAGCAAAGCGATTTTTGCTAGGCCTGATATGTCCCATTTCTAATAATTCTTTGATTGCCTTTTCAATCTCGTCCTTAGCTTCTTAGGATGATGGTAAGGTGTAGTGATCACGGGTTTAACATCCTCCTCCAACTCAAATACATGCTCAATCCCTCTCTCAGGAGGTCTCCTAGGTGGTATACTACTAAACACTTTGCTATGCTTAGATCAAGGCTTGAATGTTTGGATGATGGACTTTTTGCTGCTTTCTAACTGTAGGCATTATGATACACTCAGCTGCCCACTCCACCTGATCATGCCAAATCAATCTCTCCATTCTTTTGAAGGAGACTACTTTAGCATCCCATCTGACATCCCTCTGAGCACTATCTTCTTGCCCTCTAATTCA
The DNA here is from genome assembly GCA_007258455.2 of Sequoia sempervirens. Taxonomy (NCBI): domain Eukaryota; kingdom Viridiplantae; phylum Streptophyta; class Pinopsida; order Cupressales; family Cupressaceae; genus Sequoia; species Sequoia sempervirens. The sequence goes on from VDFB02058242.1 coordinate 235,803,182, forward strand.
AATTTCATCTCCATAGTATTCAAGTTCATGGTGAACTCCCCAAGTGTACCCGTCCAATGCATGCCTAAAACCACATCTGTGTCCCCTATGTATATACTTGTATAGTCGTAAAATTGCACCCCTCACAATTTTGCGTACATTCTTGTATCCGCTTTAGTGTCCACTCCCCTAGCATCCGTGTAGGCTCATTTTAGCCCCTGCATTAGCCTTTTTCCATCTCAGGATGCTCAACACCCCTTTTCAGCAGCTATCCTCACGTGTAAGCCTTGCATCGAACCTTGTGCTTTTCCCATTCGTGTTGTTTTGTAGCATGACGTGTTCGGACACTAGTGCGCCACATGGACGTCTGCGCGCTGCGCTAGTGTCTTGTGACGTTTCAACATTCAAACGACCGTTTTCATGCATGCTTGCCACTTTTCACCTCCTTTGGTCAGTGGTAACGGCTCAAGATGCCTTGTAATTGCTCGGTAAGCTTCTTTTCCTTCCTTAAATGCTACCTTTTCACTTCATTTGCAACTCTCTCTTTGAATCTCTCTTGCTCCATTCTTCCAAGTTCTTCTAGCTTTACTCTAGCTTCATTCCAGCTTCCAGCTTCTCTTTAGCTTTGGCTCCTACCTCTTTCTCTTGCTATCTTGCTCTCTCCCTTTGGCTTTCTTAAGCCTTGCAGCTTTATCTCCTTTATCTCATGCTTGTGAGCATCCTGGGGTTTCATATCCCCTATCAATCACATTCATACTTTGTGGTACGGGTTCTCCTCCTTGAGCGGGGATTGCTTTTATCACCTCTTTTGTGATACAGGTTCTCCTCCTCGAGCGGGGATTGCTTTTATCACTCATACTTGGTGGTGCGGGTTCTACTCCTGAGCGGGTTTTGCTTTCACCACACACTTTGTTCATTTCTCTCTATCTATCTGGCTGTTCGTGGAGGTGGGAACACCAAAATGGGGGTTTGACTGAGGCAAACCCCTATACAGCCCCAACACTTTCTCTCAATCTTACAGACGCAGGTATTGAAGACATTTACATGCCCGAGGCTTCCTCACTTGCGTGGTTGTAAGCATTTTCCTTTCTTCCCTTTGTTTTTATCATTTCTATTTCATTTCATTTCAGCTTTATCACATTCTATCATTTTCCTACGTACTGGAATTTCTCAGTAATCTGATTGTTAGTAGTCGCTAAGCCATTTTCTGTGATGAATTCACTCTCTGGTCCATACGAGATGCCAGCGTGCCGCGCTGTCATCCGTATCCCGCGTTAATGTCCTTTGGTCAATAGCTTGTTAGTTTGTCTAGAGAATCTTTGTGACCTGCTCTTTCTGATTCTAGAACACCTGCGCTATTCCTGAGGTAGTTTAGGGAAGTTTGCCTTGTGAGGCTCTCTGAATGAAGAGAACTCATGAGTAGCAAATCCCCCTTCTCTACAATACTTACCACATAGAAATCATCCTTCAATTGATACTCTCCCAATTGAATGCCCAAGCTGGAGATCTTACATTTGCAAGTAAGGGTAAAGCCATCCGCCACCATCACCTTAAACCCTTCAAAAATTTCTGTTATGATCCCCCTCTTGGCAACCGGCCCTTCATGAATAAAATTATGAGTAGCATCTATGTCAATAAGTGTGATTATTTGCTGCCCACAAAGTACTCCTCTAACCTTAAAAGAACCAACCTATTGGAAGCTAGAAAGTTGGGCAATAGCACCATCACATCCTTGTTCCTTTTCAGCCTCGTTTGCTGCACTCTCCCCATCACTATTGTCAAATTCAAAATGCTGATCAAAATTTTCTGATGTAGTATCATCAACTGAAAAATACTCAATCTGTTTGGCCTTTACCTTGATGGCACATTTGTGTGAAGGGTCCTGTTGTGACCTTTTCACACATCACCCCATTCAAAATGGGGACCCCCTAATTTTTGCTGCATTCGGGTGTTTTGTCTTTGGTTTTGCGGCTGCCTCTCTTTGTTCCGTTTGTCTTTCCGGGGATGTGCCCATCTTTTGGGCCTAAGTTGAAATTTTGGCTAAGTTTGTGAAATTGGGGTTTTCATTCTTCAGGCTAGTTTGGGGTTAATTTAAGTGAGCAAATTGAAATCTGAGCTTGGCATTGCGTTCAGAAACTGTGAGGAAGGTTCCCACTAAATTTTCACTGATTTTGACAACTTATTATTTTTAGTAAGTACTCAATTTGTGAACTTTTTCTCAGAAGTTTTGAAATTCTGACTGCTACACCTTGTTTGAAGTGCTTCAAAGTACTTGCTTGCAAAATTTGAGCAAATTCTGACAACTTTCTATTTTTAGAAATTTCTGCCTTTGGGAGCAATTTTTAGGGTTTGCATTTATGATTTTTCAATGCATGTCGGGATAGTCTTTCTGGGTTTTTCAAGAGCTTCATGATGATATAACATGCAAGTCAAGTTGATGACTTACTATTTTCAACAGGTACCCGAATGCAGACCAGTTTTTTGGGTTTTTTTTGGGTTTTTTTAGATCTCCCAGGCAGTGTGACATGCAAACACATCCAACAGTTGGTTGATCACCTTTTTGGACACTTACTATTTTTAGCAGGTTCACTCCAACAGCCCCCAGATCTTTAGATTCACGAGCAGAGCAGTCCAAAACAGAAACAGAGTCAAACAAAGGTCATTTGAGGCACATGCAAGTCAAATTAGGGTTTCCAACTTCGGTACTCAAAATGAGGGGTAAAACTCAAGAAAAACAAAAAATTGATGTATCCCATCATGATCAACATCTTTCAAACAGTCTACTTGTAAAATTTGAGCGCAATCCGAGTACTTACTATTTATAGTAAGTCACATCCAGAACAGGGCTAAAAATAGCAGGTCGACACGAAAGGCAAGTGTGAACAGGTCAAACAGATCATGAGGATCACGTGGAACGAATTTCAAGTCAAGAGGAGTTGTAGAAGTTTGAGAATCAAAAGGTTACTAAAAATAGAAAGTGAGGGAAAAATCAGCTAAGTATTCGAGGAACACCTTCAAAAGTTTCCTTAGCATTGTAGATGCAAAAACGCCTAAGGCATGTAGGATGAAGATCACCAGGGGTGAAATGCGCCAACCTTGAAATGGGAAGGAGGCATCGAAATTTTGCTAAGTCATGGAATGGAAGATGGACCCCTCAAATGCGTCCATCATGTGTAAGGAGGTGTTTAAAAAAATTCTAAGGCATCAAATGGAAGCTTCACCCCCTAAATGTGCCTAACTTGGATGAGCTATTCAAAAAGTTTGAAAGGAAAAACGGCACGAGACCCCCCCAAATGCGCCCTCAAGCAAAGTGTAGGGAGGGTGGCGTGAAAATTTTCTAAGTGTTTGAAAACGGAAGTAGGACCCCTCATATGCGCCCATCTAAGAAGGAAGCCCTCAAAAATTTCTAAGGCATCAAGATGGAAGTAGAGGACCCTAAATGCGCCCATCAAGGAGTAAGGAGGCATAAAATTTTCTAAGTGATAGAAAGTGGAAGCAAGACCCCCAAAATGCACCCATCATGAAGAGGGGTAGCATGAAAAAATTTCTAAGTCAAAAACAATACTAGACCCCCTTGAATGTGCCCAACATGAGAAGGGGTCAAATGCGCCCAAGTCACCAAGGTGGAAATGCAAAATATTCTAAGTGATGGAAAATAAAAGTAGCCCCCCTAGGGATAAGAGGTGAGAGAATTTGGCTAAGTCATGAAAACAAAAGCACACCCCTCCAAGTGCGCCCAAGAAGCAAGTAGAGATTGGATATTTTTCTAAGGTGTGAAAATGAGAGCAACCCCTCTAGTGTGCCCATGAAGTGAGTTCATCAAAAATTTTCTAAGGCACGAATTCCATAGCACAAGGTGGAAATAGGCTTAGCACTCAGGGTCTTAAATGCACCTAAGGAACAAGGCACAAGATGAATGAAGTTACATGAAAGTCTCCAAGGTGTCGAAGATGAAGCATAAAACACAAGGGGTCATATACGCCCAAGATGAACAGGATGCTTAAATATTTCTAAGGCATTGGTGGAGATACTCCAAACACAGACATCCAAATGCGCCCTAGCATATAGATGTTAAATATGGCCATGATGAAAATTTATGAAGAAAGCAAAGTTTGCTAGAGAAAAATGTGAACTCTATCAGATCTAGAGATCAATCAGACCTTGGAAATCAAAACATGGAAATTAGGTAAGTGAAGTGGATTTATACTATAAGTGTTTTGATGCTCTTCTTTTTGTTTGTTTTGCAGGGTGACTTGGGGTGATGGAGCAAGTACTCCGGGACAAGATTACAACCTTGGAAGGGGATAAAGTTACATGTTTCAAACTCCCCCGTGTTGTCTCATTTGCGCCCAAACAATGAAGGGAGATGTTGGAAGAAACGACTAAGTGTTGGAATTCCTCCACAAAGACCTAATATGCACCCAATTCAAGGAGGCAGGTGGCAAGGAAGAAATGGTCGAGTCCAAAACAAGAAAATCCTTCAGGATCAGGATGAAGGAAAAGATGAAAGCCCAATTGTTAAAGATCATCCTGAAGCACTAAAATGTCCTCAAAGCTAAGGAAGGGGGAACGAACAAAAACCTCAGTATTAAAGAGTGGCAGCGAAATGGATTGAAGAACAAAGTAGAGGAATTCTTCTTAAGTGTGAAGTCCTTCTCTGGCAATGGCCTAGAAAGTGTTCTCCAACATACTTCACGCAACCCAAGATGCAATGGTGGCTAGAGGAAAAAAAAATCATCATCAAATAGGAGAAAGTAGTCGCAGTCTTGGAGTTTTAGATTGAGAACGTGCCTGCCATTTCAGTTCAAGAGGTTGATGTAGTATTGGCCAGATTTGTCGAATTCGCAATCAAAGAGAAGGAGAATGGAAAGGCCTTGTTGGATGATGACCTTCTAGAGGATGATGCTGGGCATTAATTGCTCATTATGACTTCAGGAGAGAGTGGAGAATCTTTTGCTCATTTATTACCCCACTCCTCTTTGTGGCGGTTTTTAGGGAAGAATCTTGATCAGGGCATATGTCACTCAATCTGAGCCCTTCATTGTAATTGAATCTGAGCTGTCCATTGGATTTGGCCATCTATAAAAGTGGCATCCCCCCTCATTTGTACATCATTAGATCATTAGACAGCGAGGAGATAGAGCATAGAGAGATAGATAGCTTAGCTTAGATTGAAGAGAAAGGAATATTTTCAAGTTGAATGCTTTGTAAGAGATTGTTGTGAACACTCCTATAATAAAAACAGTTATCATTGCTTGTGGTTTCATCTTTTATTGTGGGTAGCTAGCAAGATTTCTTCGTCCTTCCAATTCACTTAGAATCTTAAAGTAGAATTTAGAGTAAAGTAGATTTTAATTCATGCAAGTAGATAGTAGTTGTGGAATGTGGTGTTAGATTTGAGCGAGCTTCATTAAATCCATACCACTAGCGGGCTCACTGACGGTGGGTTCGCCTTGCGTGGTCAACTGGAACATTGTGGACTTAACTTCGATTATGGTTTACATGTTGGCATGTGTCATTGTGACAGTGTCTTCATATTGAATCGTAATCTGAATACCTTTACTTACTCCCCTTGAAGATTGCACCGGTTCTGTGGAAGCTGTCCAAGGTGAGGCAAAGCAGAGCTTGGTTGAGGTTTGCAAGTGTTGATCTCCACGTCCCGTGCCTAGAGTAGATCATAGCATTTTTAATCCCTGCAGCCATTCAATTCAGTACTTTCTGGTTAGTTTAGGAAACCTGTGCTTCATTGACACATCTTTCAAAGATTGTGAAAACCCCTTTCCCTTCGATCTTCAACTAAACAATTACATAAGTCCCCCTTGAGATACCAACAAATCACATTGAGCTGTCTGAGACTACGTCCATTGCATAAAGGAACCTTGGAGTTGAATGCATGATCTTTCTCGCAATCTTAGCATGCGGGAGATTTTGTTCAAGAGAGGATAGAGTAGCCGTTGGGAAACTTTATTCTTTGTTGGTGCGGTCATAAAACACCCGTCAACAGGTCCCAAGGTTCCCTACAATAAAAACACAATTTCTTGCGAATAAGCTCATTGAGCTGATCGCTGTCCAACCTGTTATACACATTCTTAGGTGGATGGGTATCCTTAGAGAAGTGTCTTCCATCCTTGTCCTTAATGTGTGGGAATCCCTTAGCTTGAAATTTGCTCCTGGAAGAAGAGGATTCCATATCCCTTGCCTTTTTAATGGCATCCTGTATGTTAGTGTTTTAAGTAGTTGCGGGAGGTATTTCCCAAAAGAATCATTACATAAGGCTAGTCGGCCTATTTATCATAATCAAATATTGATTCTTCTGGGTCAGCTCAAGAGGAGATTGTCACCTAGATTGGTATATATAGGAGGGAGACTCTCCTCATTAATCATTCAATTTCATCCATCCGATTGTTTTATCTGCAAAAGCAAGTTCGACATTCAAGAAGGAGATTCACTTATTCCTTGTTTCTCAGAAATTCACACTATCTACAGTGCTGATTTATTGTGTTATAATCTGCCTCTCTAGGCCTAATTCTAAAGTGCTATTTCTGTACTATTGTACCTGATCTATAAGATTAAATTTCTGTTGGGTTTTTCTTCCTTGAGTAGAAGGGTTTCCCAGGATAAATTCTGTGTCTCATGTTCTGATTTATTTTTTCTATTTTTTTGTGCATATCTGATCTAAAATTAACATGGTATCAGAGCTTAGGTTCAAGAAGAACTGATTAGATTTGGCAAAGCAGTGTGTGGAAGACAATTCCGTCTCGACTATTCCGTGAGAGGGATTTCTAGAGAAATCTGATCGGTTGTTGGAGAAGTTCGATATTGTAAAGAAGTGAATCAGAATAAGACAAATATGCCTGGTAAGCAAGTAGCTTAGTCAACATCTGCAAAAAGACAAATAAGGCTAATATTGGGCCACTCTCATAAAGGGACGATTATATTCACAAAAAAAATAAAAATCGAAGATTGCTTGGTAGGAAAATTGCGGCTATAGGAAGCAAAATATTGTGTGTGCCAAGTCAGCCTAGCTATCTATCGATGAAGTCAAAGATTATATAAAATATTGAGTTTGGAAGGGGATCAAAATGAGAAGAAAGGCCGACGCTTCTCAAAGAGGAAGTTGCTACCATATTAGCAAGAAGACGAAATCGTCTTCATCACCCATTACTTGGTTTCATCGGGAGGAGCTTGCCATCTGTCGTCCATACATCATTATGTATGATATCGGTTGAGGCTTTAGGAAGCAAAAGGCGTCATATCAAAGATTGTCGGATTTTACTTTGGGGTATATCTAAGTGATGAAAAAAAGAGTCAAGGATTGCCGGCAACGACTTTTGAAGATTTTCCTGTTCTGAACGAGGAAATTCGAATATTGACATCTGCAAGAGACAACACTGAATATTTCGAATAAGACAGGGAAATTATCTTTGGTGTTGTCTTAAGAGGCATCGTTTGAATAAAACAAAGTGCAGGAGTTCCCCTCTACGATTGGAGGTTCAATCTGGGAGGACATCATTCAATAGTTTGATTGAGGATTGTGAAAGAAGAAACATTGTTATTGCTAATCTTGCTAGACGTCAAAATCAAAGGAGACATCTTGAGAGCAATCTGTGAAGGAGACAATGTGTTTGGCATCATTCGAGCGTCAACCTAGATTGTAATCCATCAAAGCAATACATGAGAAGTTTGGGATTGAATGTCAAGAGTTTGTCAATTGTCAACTTTCTGTAGCAACTTATTTGCTTGAGATTACAGTCATACTTTAGTATGGGAAATAAAAAATATATGTGCTTTGCATCATACTTTCATCTGTCGATTTAGATAAGTCTTATGCAAGTCACTTTATGCATTGGAAATCTATGATGGGAGATTGTTGACGACGATTGAGTATGAGGATATATGTAAAATTGCATGAATCAGAGGTCAATGGGAATACTATGAAAGCACTGATTGGTTACCACTTTGACAAATCTAAGGAGTCTGAGGAAGTCCTTGATAGATTCCGAGAATTCAAGGCACAAGTTGAGAACATATTCGAGAAGAGGATTAAGGTCTTGAGATCAGAGGGGAGTACACTTCCAGAGGATTTTGTAATTTTTGTATTGAGGCAGGGATCAAGAGGGAGTTCTGTCTTTGGTACAATTCTCAACAAAATGGAGCTTTTCTTGGTACTGTGTTTCAAGCAAAATTGGGCGCGAGACATGCCAAGAGGTAGTGTAATGGGCATGTAGAAGAAAACGCAACCGAGTTTGGGGGTTGCTTAGTGTAGGGGACATGCATCATTCGGCTTGATTGCCCTGCGTGTGGAAGGCAAAGCTTCGTGAAGGAAGCTGAGACAAGCTTCTCACAATAGTGGAGAGAGAAGTTCTGAAGAATCTATTCAAACAAGCTAAGTATGGCAAGGTCCGAAATGGTGCTAAGGAATGCAATCTAGCTTCAGAGGGAGTCACAGCATTATTAAGATATTCTCCTTATGTTAGGGGAATGGTCAGAACAACAGTTTGATCTGTCGTAATGTATATTTCTCTGAGACAGAGAAATATGAGGTGAAAGCCCTTGTAGTGTATATTTCTTTGAGATGGAGAAATATGAGGTGAAAGCCCTTGTAGCATATATTTCTTTGAGACGGAGAAATATGATGTGAAAGCCCTTGTAGCGTATATTTCTCAGGGACAGAGAAATATGAGGTGAAAGCCCTTGTAGTGTATATTTCTCTGAGACTGAGAGATATGAGATGAAAGCCCTTGTGGTGTATATTGTGGACGTCATGTTGAGAGAATCCATGATCAGATATTTGTGAATACCTCCCTAGCTAAGAGGAGTGTTAGTGTTTTAAGTAGCTGCGAGAGGTATTTCCCAAAAGCATAATCACATAAGGCTAGTTGGCCTATTTATCATAATCAAATATTGATTCTTTTGGGTCAGTTCAAGAGGAGATATTCACCTAGATTGGTATATATAGGAGAGAGACTCTCCTCATTAATCATTCAATTTCATCAAATCCGATTTTTTGATCTACAGAAGCAAGTTCGACATTCAAGAAGGAGATTCACTTATTCCTTGTTGCTCAAAAATTCGCACTATCTACAGTGCTGATTTATTGTGTTATAATCTGCCTCTCTAGGCCTGATTCTGGAGTGCTATTTCTGCACTATTGTACCTGATCTATAAGATTAAATTTCTGCTGGGTTTTTCTCACTAGAGTCGAAGGGTTTCCCAGGATAAATTATGTGTCTCATGTTCTGAGTTATTTTTTCTGTTTTTTTGTGCATATCTGGTCTAAAATTAACACTGTAGAGTGGGTGGATTGAGGGCCTTAATCCATCCCCACAAGGGATCTAAAAGACTCAACAAACAATACAATCAGCCTTCTTTTTGATATATCAATCACCAACACGGAAAGCCTCTGAAATTCTGCTATATATGTGTCCGCTGAACCCCATTGCTTGAGTTGAGCTATATATAAGTGTAACTATGGATCCTTCTTATCGAACTGATCTATCAATCTCTTTGTAAACTCAACATATGAGTCAATCCGGTCATGGCCCGAGGAGATAATACCATGATGCCACCACTCATGAGCACTACCATCCAAGTGAATTGTAGCATATTTGATGGCTTCATCTTCTGGCATTGGGTCAAGATGGAAGTATTTGTCTAACTTTTGAACCCATGCTCTAGTTGAATTCCTTAACCATCATAGTACGGGATAGATAGCTTTCCCACTTTCCTTTGCAGATCCTGGTTATGTTGTCTACCTCCTCTATTAGGCCTATGTCTTAATCGGAGGTCCATGTAGTCCTTGAAAGACATTTCTACCTGAAACTCAAGCCTTGAATCCCTCCAACCCTGCAAAATCTGATTTTGTAACTCATGTTGAGTTGGCTCATTATCCATTTGGATGTTATTCCTTGGTGGAAAGTTAGGCATTAAGTGCCTAGAATTTTCTGTTATGGTTCTTGCTGGCTGATTTGCACCCGTCATTCACTGAAGCATCCCCATTTCCATTGTTCCTTCTGTGCCCATTGTTACCATCGTTGTGTACCCCATTGTTTCCACCATTACTCCCACCATTGTTCCCTGCATTGTTGTTATTTCCTAACATGTGTTGGTTCATTAGGGCCACCATCTAAGCTAAATTCTGTTGTAAGTCATGCTGCCCTCTAGCTAGGTCATTTAGCATTTCCCTAGTGCTAGGTTCCTGTTGCTCTCTATCACCCATTTCAATGCCTGTAAAGGGGTTGGTCTTTGGTTGACTCTCAAGACTAGTGTTTGACTTGTTCCTTCTCAAATTATAATGATGTGTGTAGGGTGGCTGCATTACTTATTCAACTGACATAACACTGTTTTTTCCAAAACCCTCCAGGATGGCAGATGCAGCTGCTCTGATACCACTGCAATATGCACCCTATATTTTTTGTTTTGTTTGATGCAATATTGTTTTTGTGGAGTTTTGATGATAACATGAAATGTACAGCTCAAAGAAATTGTTTGCAACAATATAGAAATGCAATATATTTTGATTTTTAAAGATCTATACAAGATGCTCACAACTGAAACTGAAAGCCAGGTCTGAAACAAATCTTTTTGCAAGATAATGAGCTGATTATTGCTCAGAAAATTACAACAGCAGTATATACTATATAATGACTGGGAATTACAAAGACATTGTTTTTCGAACATACCTAACAAGGAGTAATGAAGTACAGGTCAGAAACAATACTATAGCAGCAAACTGGAGGTGCCAAAATTTCTCTAACTTCATTTTTCAGTGCATTCTCCACCCCACAATCCCTAGCCATATGCTGTTCAACTCTAGGCGCCACCATTCAGCTCCAAAAGTGCCCAGAAAACTAGGCCACTGGCTCCATAATTCACATGCCCTCTCTCTAGAACTGTACGCCTGCCTGGAAGAGGTATGGCCAGCAAAGGAAATGCCTTAAGTCTGAAACTTGGTGTCTTAAATCTGCTATTTTCCCTCGTCCAATGTGCTTACAATTTTTTGATGTGAAACCCTCTTTAAACTTAACGAAGAAGTAAACAATGAAGCTCCGAATCACTCCAATGAAATGCCTGTAAACTAATCCACTAGGGTTGATATTTCACAACTGAAATGGATGATCCTTGCGAGGGTTTTTGTCCTCACAAACCTGCTGGTATGAAACCTGAAAGTTCTCCTCAAAAAGTCTTCAAGCCTCCTTTCCAAAATGAATTTCAAATTTGCTTTTGTATGCCTCTAAAATCCCACGCCCCATATTGGAAAAATAAAATACTCTATTAAATTTTTAAATTCTCCTTATGTCTCCCACTTGGGTGTCCCATTTAATAAAGCCAAATATTTTACCTTTTTAAGCGTTCCTTATGTCTCCTAAAAAATCACCTTTTAAATTTTTTAAAATAATGTAAAGTTAAATATTTAATTTAACTTAATAAATTTAACGTTATTTTAAATTACATCCCCTAGACCATAAAATGCTGCCAAAACAACATTAGATACCGCCATTGAGCATCCCAAAGAAAGATCATCATGAAAATACAAGGTCGGTGCCTAGGAGGTGACTTACTAAAAATAGTATCGGTCCCAACACCCGAAACTACTCCCGAGAGTGCTAGAAAGATACTCTTGAAATCCGGAACATGTCTCCAAGAGCTGAGGAGTCCCCTAACCAGCCATATTAGCCTACGGGAACCCAAGGAAAAGGCGAATCCTAATAATCACTGTCATAGCTTAGGAAGGGGACATTACCTCAAGTGGTAAATTTTGCATACAAATAATCTAAGCACCTCTGATCATCATAATGTGTGAAGTTTTGAAGAATATCATGTTAATCTTTGGAAAGGTAGTTTCAACTTCCCAAAGCTCATACTAGTCATGACATATGAACACAAAATGGTCTTCTAATTTAGCTTCTTGTAGGCATAGTCTACAAATACAATTCTCCCATGGAAGGTGATGATCCATCTTAGTGTAAAGTTGATGAATATATCCTCTTAGATGTGCTAGAGAAATCCTTAAGCTTCAAGGTAACTGAAGTCTAATGTACCTAAGGTAGTAGATAAAGTAGTCTCAAAAGTGTAGATGGTTGTGGATGCAATGTTGAATGCTGAAAGAAACCCTATATTACTTTAGAATGCTGAAAAAAGCTAAAAGAGAGAAGAGGAGTAACGGATGAGTGAGAGATAAAAGAGATATATTGCAGCACCAAAGATTTAACTTGGAGAAGCAAAAGGAGCCAAGAAGTCTCTTAGAAAGTCAAATTATAGGCATGAAGTGTCACAATATCTCTCCTAGCATGCAAAGTAGAGAAGTTGTTGACGGGTTTTTTGTGACCGCACCAACATAGAATAAAGTTTCCCAATGGTCACTCTATCCTCTCTTGAACAAAATCTCCTGCATGCTAAGATTGTGAGAAAGATCATGCATTCAACTCCAAGGTTCCTTCATGCAGCGGATAGTCTCAGTTGGCTTGATGTGATTTGTTGGTAATCTCAAGGGGACTTACACAATTGTTCAACTGAGGACCAGAGAGAAGGAGTTTTCGACATTCGAAGGATTTATCAATGAAGCTCAGATTTCCTAATACTAACCAAAAATTACTGAATGTAAATGGTTGCAGGGCTTAAGAAAGTACTACTCTATTCTAAGGCGTGGGACATGGCAATCAACTGTCGCAAACTTTAACCAAGCTCTGCTTTGCCTCGCTTTGAACAGCCTCAACAGAGCTGGTGCAATCTTCAAGGCGAGTAACTAAAGGTATTCGGATCACGATTCAATATGAGGACACCATCACGACGACGCATGTCAACACATAAACCATAATCGAAGTTAAGTCCGCAATGTTCCAGTTGACCACACAAGGCGAACACACCGTCAGTGAGCCCGCTAGTGGTATGGATAAGCGAAGCTTGCTCAAATTAAACACCACATTCCACAATTACCATCTATTTGCATGAAATAAAATCTATTTTACTCTAAGCTACTTTTAGTTCTACTTTAAAGTTCCAAGTGATTTGGAAGGACGAAGAAGCCTCGCTAGCTACCCACAACAAAAGATGAAATCACCATCAATGAAAACTCTTTTTATTATGAGAGTGTTCACAACAACTCCTTACAACAACTCCTTACAAAGCATTCAATGAGAAAGCTTTCCTTCCTCTTCAACCTATGCTATCAATCTATGCTATTGCTAAGCTGTCTCCCTGCTCTAATCTTCTAATCTAATAATTTACAAATGAGGGGGGATGCCCCTTTAATAGATGGCCAAATCCAGTGGACGACTCAGATTCAATTACAATGAAGGGCTCAGATTGAGCCACATAAACCCTAACTCTAAAAAACGCCACCAAGAAGAGGGGTAATAAATGAGCAATTAATGTCCACCATCTTTCTAGAAGATTCTCGTCCAGAGACGCGTTCCCATTGTTCTTCTTCTTGACTGCAAACTCTATGAATTTGGCCAACATAGTTTCAATCGGCATGGCAGGCACGTTCTCAATCTGAAACTCCAAGACTGCAACTTCTTTCTCTTGTTTGATGATGATTTTCCTCCTAGTTGTCATTGTATTTTGGGTTGCGAGAAGTATGCTGGAGAACATTTTCTGAATCACTGCCGGAGAAGGACTTCACACTTAAGAAGAATTCCTCTACTTTGTCCTTCAATCCATCTTGTTGTCATTCTTTAACTTTGAAGTGCTTGAGGATGATCTTCAACGCTTGGGCTTTCATTATTTCTCCATCTTGATCTTGAAGGATTTTTTTGTCTTGGACTCGACCATTTCTTCCTGGCCACCTACCTCCCTGAGTTGGGTGCATATTAGGTCTTTGTGGAGAAATTCCAACACTTAGTCGTTTCTTCCAACATCTCCCTTCATGGTTTTGGCGCAAATGAGACATTATGGAGGAGTTTGAAACATGTAACCTTATCTTCTTCCAAAGTTATAATGTTGTCCGGGAGTATTTGCTCCATCACCTTGTGCCATTATGCTTTGGTCCCGGCGCTCATCCTGCAAAACAAACAAAAAGAAGAGAATCAAAACACTTATAATATAAATTCACTTTACTTACCTAATCTCCATGTTCTGATTTTGAAGGCCTAATTGATCTTTGGATCATTTTCCTCTAGCAAATTTTGCCTTCTTCATAACCTTTCATCACAGGCGCACTTTGACTATGTCCTTCTAGGGGCTTTGGAGAATTCTCATGCCTTAGAAAATATTATGTTGTCCATTCTTCATATTACCTCCTTGGGCACATTTTGACTATGTCCTTCCATTTTCATGACTTAGAAAAATTTCTTGCCACCTACTTATCCTGGGAGCATTAATCACCTTGAACTTCAAATTTCTTCCTTAGAAAATTTTCTCACCCACCATGATTCTGGCGTATAATACCTCATGTAAGCTCAGGCACAATTAGGCCTTTGTGTCTTCATTTTCTCTGACTTAGCCAATTTCTCAAACTCCTCTATGATGGGCACATTTAACTCTTGTGCTTCATAGTTCAATGCCTTAGACAAGTTTCCTCCAACACATTTTTCTATGGGCACATTTGAGTGGTCTTCCTTCAATTTCTCATCAACTTACTCCTTGCTCTTGTTTGGGCGTATTTTAAGAGTCCTCATCTTGGGCGCATTTCCTAGGGTCAACTTTGAATTTGTGCCTTAGAAATTTTTTGATGAACTCACTTCATGGGCGCACTAGAGGGGTATACTTCCACTTTGCCATGACTTAGAATTTTTCTTGCCTCCATCTTGGTGATATGGGCGCATATGAAGGGGTAAAAGTCCATTTTGCAACATAGAAACTTTTTGATGCCATCCCACACCCTGGGCGCATTTTGACGGGTATACTGCCATTTCAATGCCTTAGAAAAAAATCTTCAAGTCACCAGTCTACCTTGGGCGCATTTGGGAGGTGAGACTTCCAGTTTGATGACTCAGAATTTTTTTTTACCTCCACCTACTCTCCTTGGGCGCATTTAGGGTGTCTTGCTTCCACTTTCCATTACTTATAAAATTTTATGCCTCCCTCCTTGCCAAGGGCGCATTCTAGGGGTAGTACTTCCATTTTGTGCCTTAGAATTTTTTCTTCATCTCCATGTCATGCTGGGCGCATTTGCTAGGGGCTCCTGCTAGTTTTCAAACACTTAGACAAATTTCCACGCTCCTCACTTGCCTAGGGTGCATTTGAGGGTCTGTACTGCCAGTTTTCATACTTAGAAAAAATTTCATGCCTCCTTGTCAGCTTTGAGCGCATTTGGCCTCCTCTCATGCCAGTTTCAAATACTTGGAAATTTTTCAAGCATCCACCTTGCCAAGGGTGCATTTCATGGGTGGTGGAGGAAGTTTTCAATGCCTTAGAGAATTTCCACACTTCCTTCACAAACTTGGGCGCATTTCCATGAGGTGGCCTCCAGTTTTCATGCCTTAGACAAAATTTGTGCCAACTTCTCCAACTTGGGTGCATTTAGGGGTGTCTACAGGAAATTTATCTTGCCTTAGCCAATTTCTGGCATCTCCTCTCCATGTTGGGCACATATGAGGGGGTGGCCTGCCAGTTTCAGGAATTTTCAATGCCTAAGAAAGTTTTCTAACCTCTGTGATGCCTGGGGCGCATTCAATAGGTGATGCTTCCATTTTTGATGACTTGATCATGCCTGAACACTTAGTCAATTTTTGTAACTGGTTTGCCCTAGCTTTCTATTTTTAGTAAATCCCCTAATTTTCATACCTCTGCAACTCCGTTTGTCTTGAAATTCGCCTGATGTGATCCTCATGGGTTAACTGACTTGTTCACATTGGTGCTTCGTGTTGACCTGCTATTTATAGCCCAGTTTTGGAGGTGACTTACTATAAATAGTAAGTACTTAGATTGCGTTCAAATTTCACCAGTGGATAGCTTGAAGGATACTGATCATGATGGGATACATCAGTTTTTAGAGATTCTGGCATTTTACCCCTCATTTTGAGTCCCGAAGTTGAAAACCCTAATTTGACTTGCATGTGCCTCAAATGACTTCCGTTTGACCCTGTCTCTGTTGGATGTTGCTCTGTTGATGAAATTGAAGTGCTGGGGAGCTGTTGGAGTGATCTTGTTAAAAATAGTAAATGCTTGAAAAAGTGACCAACCACTTGCCGGATGTGTTTGCATGTTGTACTGCCCGGGAAATCTCAAAAAACCTAGAAAAACCCATAAAATTGGTGTGCATGCGAGCACTTGCTAAAAATAGTAAGTTCTTGAAAAATGATCAACTTTGCTTGCATTTCACATCGTTGCGAATCTCTTGAAAAAACCATAAAGAATATCCTGACATGCATTGAAAAATCCAACATGCAAACCCTAAAAATGGCTCCCGAAGTCAGAATTTCTGAAAGTCATTATCTCGGCTTGCATGTTATATCATCGCGAAGGTCTCGAAAAGCCCAAAAAGATTCTCCAGACATGCATTGAGAAAGCACGCATGCAAACCCTAAAAATGGCTCATGAAGGCATAATTGCTAAAAATAGCAAGTTGTCAGATTCAGCTCAAAATTTGTAGGCAGGTAGCTTAAGGTGTTTTGTATGCAGTGTGGCAGTCAGAATTTCAACATTGTTGAGAAGATGTCCCAAATTGAGTACTTACTAAAAATAGTAAGTTGTCAGAATTCAATGAAATTTTGCTGGGAACCTGCTGGAAGCCTTCTGATTACAGTGCCAAGCTTAGATTACAATTCGCTCACTCAAATCAACCTCAAACAAGCCTGAAGAATGCAAACCCTAATTTCTTAGACTTAGCCAAAATTTCAATTTAAGCTCAAAGACGGGCACATCCCCAAAAAGACAGACGAAACCGAGAGACAAAGACGCAAAACCAACCAAAACCAAGCCCAAAAAACCCAAGTGGAGCGAAAATTAGGGGGTCCCCATTTTGAATGGGGTGATGTGTGAAAAGGTCACAACAGTTACTAGTGACATTCAAAACATTAGTGATGGTTGGGGTTCTCCTCCTTGCAATTAGTTGCAGCTCCACCCTTGAACTAGAAGGCAATGATTTGTTAGGATCACTATCATCTTCAACCATGATGTCATCCAATCCAATGCCTCTTGCTTTTATTGCACCCTCCTTTGCGTGCCTCTCAAAATCATTAGTCTTTCTTTTGTGAGCATGAGATCTTCATCCTTGATAGTCCAGTCGCTATATGGATCAATGCCATCCAAGTTAACCACCTCATGACTATTTGAGCCTCCACCTTTTTTGAGTGAAGGTGAAGGTTGTATTGAATGAAGACAAGGTCGTTGAGGTATTTTTGTGTCAACTTGTTGCATTTCTTCGTGTGAATATTATCAAATAATTCCAATTGCATTAACATCTAGAAGTGCTACAAGGTTGAGACTATATTCCAAAAATTCGCTTTTGAAGATTTGGGGGTTTGGTGCCCCAAGCTTTCCACCAAGTAGTTGCAAAGAAGACATTCACAATTTTTTAAGTAAGCTATAATTCCATTCATTAAAGATTTGAAGTGAAAATTGAGTTGTTTTTGTTACTTGGTGCTTGGGTGGTTCTCTCTTAGCTAGTGGTAAAGCTAAGTTACCAAATTGGAATTCGGTACAAGTATAGATACATGGATATGATACATTAGTTCAACATTTATTTTTGTGTGGGATGCTAGGCACGTTCTAGATATGCCCATACAAAAAACATATAAAAATTATATATATTAGAATTGTTTAATTTTTTTATTAGATATTTGTGGATAACTAATAATTATTGGTTAGTAACTACTATATATGGAAATAATAATATTTTTTATTAAATTATTAATAGATATTTGTGAATAACTAATAAATATCAGTGAATAACTAATAGATATGGAAATTAATATTGATATTAATTTGTTAAATAATAATAATTTATTAATATTGTTTTATATTGCAAAATCCATTGTTGATGAAATATTTCATTGTTGATGTGCTCACTTCATTGTTCAACTTGTACCTATATCACTGACAAGTAGACCCACTATTTGTTTTGTGGGGAAAACAATCCCAGATCAAACATCAAAGTAGGAATGGCATGACAAATGGGGCAGCGAAGGATTTTAATCAATCGTCTGAAAGAAGAGGGAAAATGCTTCTTTCAGCCTGCCTTTATTACTAGAACTCTACCCCCACACAATGCAATTGTACCCAACCCCCACATTTTTCAAATGTGACTGGAATAACTTCTAGTAGAATAAAAATTATGAAATCACATTGAAATAAACCTTGTCTACTTTGTTTGTAGTCGATCTTCCATCCTGTGTTGCTAAAACTCACAGTATAACAAATAAATGTTGTTGTTTAGGGCTTTTCTTGGTCCAAAGATTAAAAACCCTTTCAAAAATGCATTCAACACTAAAGTCATTCAAGATCCATTCCAAATATGCCATGTAAACATTGAATTAGTTAGGTTCAACGAGAGAAAATCATAAACGTTTTTGGTGGGAAAAACATGTACTTTGGTTGAAATCAATATTCGATTCAAACTAGGATTCTATTTTGGGACATTTCTTATTTAGAATTGGCTTGTATATATGCGGATTTGATAACATAGTGCTAAAGAGAAGTGCGTGCCCTTTACATACTTGTAGCTTGACAACTCTTCAATAATTAGGTCATTGACCTCTTCCTCATTTGTTGTCCTCTCAATGTATGTTGTGATTCCCTCTATAACCTCCACATTAGCCCCCAAGTTCATGTAGAAAAAAATAGGGTTGAGTTAGTATGTTTTTGCATGAGCATGCTGATGGAGTTGATTGTTTTACCTTTGATCAATAATGTTCCAAATTGATTTGAATTTTGTTGTCTCCCTTTGTAATACTTTTGGATGGCCTCTTTGGCCTCTACTATGGTTTCATATAGGTACCCCATTGGGTTTCACTCTTCACCACAATGTAAAACCCTGACTAAAGGCTTTGATGCTTACATACAAATTAAAGTTGAAATTAAAAATAAAACTAAAATAATTTGAATAATATCTACTAATGAGAGTCTAGAAAAAGTGAGCTTAAAGGATACAATTTAAAATTTAAATAGAAGTTTTAAGTTACCTTGAGGATCTCATTAGCTGTCTTTGTGAAGACATCATCAAAAATTCCCTTTGCTATCATCTCTCTATTTGTCTTCTTCAAATAAGAATAATCCGCCCATTGTTGGCTCACAAACATTTTCTTCAAAGGTGTTGTTGCAAGCCACGTATTCGCATGATTATGAGAAATAACTTGGTCAATATTGCTTGGAGAGTAGACAACATACTACAAAGAACTTGGTCAAGTTGAGTAAGGAGAAAATAATGTTAGCTATATTGCATGTAGTCAATTGCTAGTACTTGTAAATTTTAATGAACAGATTAATGCACAGAAAATTAATTCAAAATCAGACAATAACACAGCAGATACCCTGGGAAAACCCTCCTCTTGAGGGAGAAAAACCCAGCAACAAAGATCTCTTTTATATATATAGATAGTGGCAGCAATTCGCTTTACAATGGGGCCAAACTCAAGGCCAATATTCAGCACCAATACACAATGCAATATCAGATAATAATCTGATCTTCCTTTCAAACTAAATCTGCACTTAAGGAAAATTCGCAACCTGCTCTTGAATACATTCGCACTTGATAGAATAAACTTGATGATCACAAATGATAAAGTGAACCTCTATATATGCAAATTGAAGAGACACCTCTTTCTATGAAGCAAGTCGGCTAATCAATAAGTATATATTTCTTACAAATAAATGTGACCAATAAATGATAAGTCGTCCTCATAGATAATCGCGCCAATGATGAAGGAGGTCGGCCTTGGACAAGTCTCTTTATTTCTTTAACAAATTCGTTGCCATATATATATAAATTAAATAGCCACATGGCTATTATTTAATTTATCAAGCTGGAGCATTTTATCGACGCTGTCTATTATCCTTAACAGTACTATTATCTCATTAAAAAGAACGTCAAGTTTTAGAATGCCTATTACGAGCTCAATATTTTTATAAACAAATCATTATCTTGAGTGGAACAATAAAAATGGGTAACAAAGATTATGAGTGTTGACTTTGAAATCATCTTTGAAAGTGTAATTGAGAATGTTAGAATGGATGCACTCTTGGACAAATAGAAAGTGATACACATCTTTGCTTCATTATATTAGTGGCTCCTTAGTGAATTTAGGCATCAAGTGGAGAAATGATCCTGGTACATGGAAGAAATTTTAGCAACTCCAGAATATAGAGGGTACCTCAGCTAGTTTTTCCTCAAGTTGAAATTTGTAGTCAAAGAAATAGCTTCTCTTAGAAATGCATTCTTCTCTTGCATTGCATCATTTAGGGTTTCTTGAAATCTATGGATGTGTTGAGGCATTTTTGGAAAGTCTTATAAAGGAAACTTTAGTAGTTTTTAGTTGAGTTGTTTGGACTGTCAACGGAATGAGGGTGAGACAATTTGGATTTAGGGCATTTGCAGCTTTTGTCCATTCCGAGGTAGAGATGGGAAGAAATATTTATGGACTTTATGATAGAGCTTAACAAGTCAGAATGCATGTGTGATCGAGTGGTTGAAAATTTGAAGTGCTTACTAGCAACAATATATTTTCCTCAAAATGTCAAGCTGCTTCTGAAGACCTGCATTGAACTAAACAACAATACATATATTCTTGTAATAACTCACCCTTAATTTTTTTTTTAAACTTCACAACTTGTTAGTGTTAGCCAATAATCAAAGATGATCAACTTAAGTAAACTTACACTTTCTGATCACCCAAATCCCGATCTGGCAAGGTGAGAGCATATGGTGGTAAGGTTACAATGCTATGTTATTGAAATGTACCACTTGTTCAGTGGGGTGAGTATGAAATCTTCAAACATAAAGAAACATCCACTTATTTAGTGGGAATTACAAATTGCAGGAAATGAAAGCATCAGGCGACTAGCCGTCCAAAGGCACTTATGCAATGGGATGCATAGGTCAACATGAAAGTAAACAAACACTTATTCAATGGGCATAACATGAAATCCAAAGAGTCATCTGCTTATTCAGCGGGAATACCACTTATTCAATGGGGTTAGTATCAAAACGAGATAGAGCAAGATTACTGAATGGTACTACCAATTCTGTATTACAATGAAGCTCAATACAAATGATACTAACAAGTATAATCCAATTGCTCAAGAGGTAGTAATATGAAATAACATCCAAGTACCAACAACCCAACTGACATTTAAGTACCAAAAGGAAACTCTGTCAGTGAATCCAGGATTTACTTAAATTTCTTAAATAACATCCAAGTACCAATATCTTATCATTACTTGGACGTTATAAGAAAGTTGTGGAACATTTTAGACTTGCAGTAGAAAGTGTACCCCAAAATCTTGTTGTGCAGCATGGCCTTGCCTTTGGATTGCTTGGGACCTTAAAGAAGTGCATGACTCTTGATGCTTTTGGGAAATGGATATAGATAATGAAGTTGGGAAAGGTATAGTCAAGATTCATATAGATGAAATTTATAACAATCTATCATAATGGATTAAAACCCATAATTTTGAATTTTCATTTTTTTTCTAGAGAGTTGGACGAGGAGAGACATTGTGAACTTTCTCAGTTTAAATCAACAAAGTGTCCAACCATCTGGAAAGTTGATGTGACACTGAAAAATACCCAATAGGTTAAGAGATTCATGGGCATATGACTAGAGTGGAATTTAATTCAAATGCATCATAGCAAGTGTCCTTGTTGATAGGTATGTCAAATGTAGCAATATGAAATATACTCATAATATGTTTGTCAAAGTACCTAATGGAAGTAAGAATTCTTGGAATGCAATGGTCAAAGGGTATGCTTTCCATGGTTACGGTGAGAAAGCCCTGAAGCTTTTTGGAGAAATACACTTGCTCAGTATGCATATAGATAACTTTTTTCTTGCAAGTGTACTTAATGCATATGCCAATTTAGCAGAGCTGGAAAAGGGGAATCATCATTCAAGCAATCACAATCACCCAAGGTTAGGGACTCCAAAGGAGCAAGCTGCAAATCAACAGAGCCAAATACTTTTCTTATTTCTTATGTTGCTTTTTCATATTTGTAAGTTAAGTCAATTTAATATGACTTAAAGTTAATAAGTACCTTTTTTTTTTCCAGTAGGATAAGTGACTGTTGTGTTTAAATTAGCTGCTGATTAATTCAGTTTAGAGGCACAAAAAATAAAACCTTGTTTGTGAGAAGAGTTGATTTCAGTCTTGTGCTCATATCCCAGGTGAAAAAGATAGGGCAGGTTTAGTTTAGTTTATTTTAATTTGCATCAATTTTTTTCTGGAGAATTCTTATGTATAGTGAGTACTTATCAATTTTTTCCATAGTCTAGCATCTAGGGTTAGTTTTAGTCACAAGGGAGCTTTGCCTTCCAATTTGAATAGAGGTTTTATCTCACACATTGCTTGCAAAAGACAAATTAAAATGTTAACACATGAGATTTTGTAAGATTTATTAGATAGGTGGTGCACAAATGATTAGGATAACTTATAAATTCTACACAAACATGTAAGAGAGGGATCCCAATAGGGTAAGTTATCCAGTAAAACTGTAAAATGCTCTCCCAAAATATTAGACCTTTTTTTTATAAAACTTCATAATTGCAACATTAACAACTAACTCATGTAGTTCAACAACCACATCTAACTGCTGATTTAATACACAATTAAATTTCTTATTTGACACACTATAAGCACAATGAAATAGTGACAATGATACATTGAGTTGCTTTTATAAATAATTTATGTTGTGGTGTCATCCTTACTGTATACATTGCACCAGTGTCACCTTGCATCTATTGAGATCTTTTAATCCTTTTTTCCCCACAGGATTTCAAAGGATCATTTCACTGGTCCCCATCTTAGTGTCAATATTTTTTATTAATATTCTTTTTTCTTGATACTAGACAATTTCAAGTAGGGCATGAAGCTTAATACATCTTGTAACAATTTTTTTCTAGAAAATGATGCTGACAAAACTTGGTTATCTGTCTATGCCATTTTAATATGTTATACAGCTCTCAAGCATGAAACTGACGGTCGAGTTATTATGGCTGAATTTGAATCATTTCGACTTGTAAACACATATGTTCCAAATAATGGCTGGAAGGATGATGAAAATGGATTCGAAAGGAGAAGGAAATGGGATCAAAGAATGTTGGATTTTGTTCTACGAGTTTCAGATAAGCCTCTAATTTGGTGTGGGGATCTCAATGTCAGGTAAAAGTCTATATGCCATAGCACCGAATTATTTGTTTCAGTCATCCTATAATTTTATTTTCATTTTAAGCTATCCATCTTGTCCTTTCATATTTGAACTCAACAGTTATTCATTGAGTTTGTTCTATCAACATGTTAGCTAATTTTAATTTGAGTGGTGTGAGAAAAAATGAGCAAGATGAATACCTAGGATATTGATCTGCTCAAGAAAGGCATTTCAAAATTTAAGATATGTGCATACAAGGGTGAACTTTGGCTCCTTGGTCCTCAAAATGTAGGTGTCAAACTGAATTTGATTTCCATTAGCTGCATGATTATAATTTATGACTATAGTATCATTTTTTATGTAGTTGAAAGCCCATTAATTGATTTCTTGTTTCAATCATGTCTTTTTGCAGTCTGTAGATACTTAGGAAAGTGCATCTCCTGTATTATTCATTAATTATAGGTACATTACCATGATACTCCAATGATCATTACTCTTTGGATGAGGATCCTCATTGTCTGCAGTACAAGTTATCTTGACGAATGGTTTGATAGTTAGTATACTTATGCTGGGTGTCTGATGCCATTTCCTTTATCTCAAAACTTTATACATAGATTCTTGCATAGATGGATACAATATGTTTGGTGATACTTGTAACTTATCTGTGATGGTAAGGAAATTTTGTGAAGTATCAAGTGGTCCAATGGCTATATCTTGTAGATCAGCACAAACATTGTAAATATACTAATGCAAAAACTGCTTAACATGATATCATTAAAGAGTTTTTCTCATAAATAACCTTTGGTTGACAGATGTTAAAACAAAGTGAAAAGAAAGTTCTGATCTGTGAGCAAGGTAACAGGAGACAACCACTGAGAGCATAACAAGTAGAACTTCTATATACCATATAAGACTAGTTTTTATGTAGCTTAGAACAAAAAGAGATGTGATAAATGAAATAGGGAGCTAAGGTTCAGTTCCACATTTAGTGACTGAAATTAGCTTGAGAAAACCCTTTTCCACCATGTTGTATCCATATGAAATTCGATGTTTGTACTGCTTAGTGTCCATTTTTGTCACTAATTTATAATTGTTTATGTGTTGAGTCAAGGTCAGTAATAGTGTTTTCTGGTCAAGTGGCAAGGTTGTGATGTCACTTTTCAGTATTCAATTGACAAGTTTTTGCAGATTGCTCATGGTTGCATTTATTCTGGGATTAAAATGAATAAGTTCCTGGCTGACGGTGAAGGTGACTTGGAGCTAAGAAGAAATAGATTGGAAAATGGCTAAATAACTTCACAAGGCACACTTTAATCATGATATTGCCAGCAAAAAACCTCCTCAGGGTATTATAAAGGTGGTAAAGCCATCAGAGATCAGCACTCAGGAAACACACAGAAATGTAAGTGATTCACTCCTACCATATATCAGCAGAGAATGGCACACTTCTTGCATGGCTCAACCCCAAGAACACTATGACCAAAAGATGGAAAATTTGTCTTAAAAGTGTGCCTAATATAAGGATGAAAAGAAAAGAAATATTGCACACTTTTTAGTGGCCTTGACCATGCAGATCTGCAACTGAAAACAGTAAAGGGTTGGCAAAAGTTTTAGTGGAAGGAGATAAGAGAAAGGTATAGGGCACACAAAATCAGTAGTGACGTTATGAAGAAACTATGCTCAGAAAAAATGGCAAAATAATTTCAGATTCAAACTTAATGAAATGGCGAGTTCATATGTGATTCGGATCTAGTCAGAAAAAGTGTAACATACACCCCTGATTTTTGTTTGAAAACTTATCGTTCCTGATTGTTTGTTGCTTTTATGTTTTGTGTATGTTTCCAATGTGTTTCAAGATGCATAACAACATATAGAACATTGCAAATAGAGAGGGAAACTAATAGATAACATTACCATACATAATAGATAACAACATGGAACAAGAGCAATTGCTTTCAGGTTTGTAATCAGACAATTACAGTGCTATATCAGACCTGAGAAAACAATATTCAGACCTGGAAATCAGCATTCAACAGCAGTAACTCCAATACAATGGCATTACAAATCGTGTATAAGAAAGTCCAGCTACATATAAGTCTCCAACGCCCAAGAACAGTCACCCTGGAAAGTGAAAAGCGCTGATTTGGAGTCTATACAACAGCAGATCACCAAACCACAAATACCCAGAAAGGTACGGCCCCCTAGGAAGGCTGACCAGCCTAGAAAAATCAGTTCTTCGCCAAATAAATCATGTGAATGCTTGAAATGGGGCGCCCAAACCTGGAGAATCCATTTAGTGAATACCCAGAATGATATCCTGAGTGTGCACGGAGCAATGAGCAATCTTCTCTTTCAGCCACTGGTAAAACTGTGTTACACCCTGATTGTATAGCTACTATTGCATAGGGAGATTGATTGTAATGATTGGATCAATGTGATGAATAAAACATGCTGTTCTTGTTATCAATATGACTGTGTTCCATTTAATGATTGTCTCATTTGATTGTTACTTCTATTGATGTAATCCTAGATGAATGTTGCATGTAAGTTGTTGAATAATGTTTATTCTAACTTTTGAGATGTTTCATGTATATTGTTTTGTTGTGAACATATGACTCTCATTATCGTGTCATGGAATGCAGGAATGCGAAACATTCCTCCAAGTAGAGGAGAAATATCACTCGGGAGAGGAGCTTGGTCCGGTAAAGAGTAACGAGAACCATTTGAGCAAACACACACATCCCTTAGACTGAGTAAGTTAAGTCAGTTTGTTTGAGTTATGAGTAAGTCGTCTGTAGGCTTGTAGGTTGGCATTAGGATTCGTGTCTACTTCTGAATGCATGTATAAGTGATGTTTATTTGTGTATCTGACTTACTGTACAATGATCATTGTGAGGATAACGTGAATGGACATAAGTGAATAGGTTGAGTGGGTATGGATACACATATATATAGTATGTACACTAAGTTATATACGAGTATATACATGTATATATATACACACACTACCTATTATTTGTGGATATTAATAATATAATATTATTATTGCTTGATGACTTTACATAAAAATGTATATATATTTATTTATATATTGGGTTGCTGACTGGCTCACGTTATATTTATATATTTGTTAAATATATATATATATATATATGTAATTATATATTATGGATTATATATAATATTATTATAGTCATATTGAAATATATATATATATATATATTAATAAATACTCGGGTATTTAAATATATATATATGTTTAATATATTTAAGACTATAATAATATTTATATAATAAAATATATATAATGAAATTATATTTTATGTAATTTTTTAATTTATGGAAATCAAATTATTTTCTAAAATTAGTCTCCACTTTGGAAATTAACTTATTTCCTAAGTTTAATAATATTTTAAATCTCTTAAAATGGATAAAAGATTATATTTCACATGGAGTAAATATTAAAGTTAAACTATGGAAAATTAATAAATATCTTTCAGCTGAATATATGAGAATCGGGCTATTCTCATTTGGAAAAATTTAAATCATTTTTATCAAAGGGAAATCGAAATATTTGAAAAGTAAATGTTAAACTTTTATAATAGGAAAATATTTGCTTTAAACTATTGAAATATTTTCCCGTGAAAAATATGGCGTTGGAAAGAACACGCGCCTTAGAGTGAGAGTGCTTCGCTTGGGAGTAAAATTCAAACCAACTAATGAATAGGGGTGATGCAGCTTGTGAGAAGATGAGGTGTTCTGAGTTTTGCCAAGACCATTTCTTTAAAAGATGAATCATTTCCTTGTTGGCACCATTTCTAGTGAGTTCCTGTAGGTGTCGATTTTCTCCTTTTGGCCATGTGCAAAGTTGAAATTTTCTTGTTTTGCTGGCAAGAATTGAGGTCGAATCACCTCTTGAAATGCTGAGTAAGGGATTAGAAACCCGCCACTTATCTCATTGAACTATTCAAAACACAGTTCTGTCATTTACCATGCTTGCAAGAGTGGAAGTCGTTGGTTTTTGGGCTCTATTTATAGACGCCTTAACATTCTTCATACTACACTTTGTTGAATCCGAGTTTTCATATTAGTCTAAGTTTTGTTTCACCAATCCATATTTCTGAAGTCATACTCTGTTTTTTGAGTGATAAAGACAGAGGATTTACCAGTTAATTACCACAGTCTGTATATTTCCATTACAGTTGAGTATTCAATATCTGAGAGTCCATATTGAGTGAGCATTCATCATTAAGAGTCCATTTTGAGTAAGTAATCATCATTGAGAGTCCATTTTGAGTGAGTAATCAGCGTTTGAGAAGTTTGTTTTTGAGTGAGAAGTCATTCAATACTGAGGGCTTTAGTGAGAGAAGGATTGGAACAGCATAAAGGAAAGAAAGCTTATAACTAGGCATGAAACCTTCATGATTTTATAATTTTGTATCTGGTTATTGTGTTTCTATTTCTTTCTATTTGCTTTGTGTGCAAAGTCTGAAAGTTAATTCATGAATGCAATTTAGTTATAGGGGAAAGAACTTTCAAGGAAAATGTTTATTTGATATGCATAAAAGAAAATTTCAGTAAAGGGAATTTATGTGGAAGAATTTAAGAGAAGATTTAAAATGCTTTTAAGTGTGAAATTGCATATTTTGTATTGTCTCCATATAAGGAGAATATGGCTTTACTAGCTAATATATACTAGGATTGAAATGAGGATAGGAGTCAAGTATAATCAGTCAGCTCAAAGTTATTAGGTTAATTGAGGTAAGCTTGAGAGACTCCTAGGATAAAGATTTTCAGTATAGGAGGGATTAAGTGATTTACTTGTTATGCTGGTTCATTTCTAGTAGACTAGATTGTCGTAGGATAGTCTGGGATGATAGATGATCCAGTGAAGGACTAAACCTATGCGTAGTGTAAGATAGCCTTAAGTCAAATCGGCCTTGAGTAGTGTTTATGATAGATGACCTTCATTCGAAGTACTGAATGAGAATACTTTGGCCAAAGTAGTGAAATGTATGACATCCACTTAGGTGTGAGATAGTTGAGACTACACTGTCAGTTCATTGTGATCCTTGTACTAGTTCGAGATTGTGAATAGCAAGGTTCTAGTTGTGAAGGACACAACACTATGCTCAGTTGGTAATTTTTAACGGATACCCTACCAATCTCTTCTTTCGAAGGGAGGGCCATCTATTGAATGATAGGTGTGCGGGGGACCGCATTATAAGTCCGTGGTTGGCGGAAAAGCGCTCGAGTGATGTTTCTTCTCCACAGCAAGCGGCCGATGCACCAAGATTTGAAAGGAAAGGAACTTGGACCGTTTTACTGCTATTTGTTCAAAAGCTCTCGAGCTATGCATGTAATTGTTTTACTTTTGTACTCTAATTTATATTTGCAATGAAAATGGAATTCATGTGGAAATATGTTGTAACTTGTATGCATTTAACAATGAAGAAAGGAAAGATTTTATTGTAATGCCTTTGTTACTTGTTACCTTTATATGTTTGGAGTAAAAATTGATTTTTTTTTTTAATTTTATGCAAGGGATAGGTCGTTACAAACTGAGTTTGCAGAACTTTTGATAATACAAATCAGACTTCAGAAATCACTCTAAAACGCTTACAAATCACCACCAAAATGATCCACACACCAAACCAAAACTCCTACCAACAAACTCACATCAAAAGACTACAAAAATCTTCAATTTTAACCACCCAAAACTCTGAAAATCAGAACTCTGATGAAGCCCAATGTGATCCTTGGATGGAACCAGTTGAATCTGGCTAGGGTGGATCTTTCACCATTGAAACCAGCTCAATACGACAAGGGTTTTAATCCGCAACACGCAGCCAAAGTACTCTAGAGTCATTCCAACAACATCTTATTAAGTTGCCAATTCAAAGATGAGCAAATGAGAGTAAAAAATGAAACTTTATAGAGAGTAAGAGGGAAATTAGGGCAACTTTAGGTTTAAAACACTTTTCCCTCCAATTCCAATGCCCTCCTCATGAACCTTTAAAAAATTTAATAATTAAAACCACCTTATGTTGATGTTATAGTGGCGGGAGTTCTCTTGCCCTCCTAAATTCGAAATAAATAAATAATGTATGAGGCCGACCCAAGTGAAGTGTCGCCTCATTTCAAATAATAATATATATTTTATTTTTTTATTGAAGCCGACTCAATATATAAAGTCGCCTGATTTTGTAAAGTCGTCTGTTTTGGGTAAGAGGCCGACCCTTCATGAAAAGCCACCTTAATGTGTATATATACTAGGCGACTCCCTCTCATTTGGTAATTCAATTTCATTCAAGACAAGTTCGCATACCTTCAGCAAATCGCCATTTTGCTTCAAGGAGATCGATATTAAGGAGAAGTCATTATTGCTTGTATATTCGCATCTAGAGAGGTGCTATCTTAATTGCATCAAATCGGCCTAGTGTTTGGCCAAGTTGTAAAGTAGATCTCTGCTCTTTCAATAAATATATGTGATATATTTGTGGCTGGGTTTTTCTCCCTCTAGAAGGAGGGTTTTCCCAGGGTATTTGCTGTGTCTTATTGTTCATTATTTTGTTGTTGCTGCTTATTTTCATTTCTGATCTAAAATTAACATGGTATCAGAGCGGGTTTAAGCAAGATCAAAATCAGATTTGTTTAAGCAGGAAAGTATTCTTCTCTTCTTCTCATCTAAGGGAGTCTATCTAAGCATCAAAGATTGTGAATGGACTCAAGGTTGAAGATAGGCATGATGGTGCATCAAACTTTACCTCTTGGAAATTCAAATTTCTTATTGCATTGGAAGAAAATGATCTTTGTAGACTTCGTGGAGAATGATGTGCCCGACCCATCTGATAAGGCTGAGAAAACTCAATGGAAGAAGAATGGCACTAAGGCTAGGAATATCTTGATAGATTCCGTGAAGGATCATCTTGTGCCAATTATATCCAAGATGAAGACAACCAAAGTCATGTTCGAGACTCTTCAAGGCTTGTATGAGATCAACAACACCAACAGAGCTCTTGCCTTGAGCCAACAGCTCCATCATATAAAAATGGCTAAAGGAGATTCAGTTATCTCGTTCTTCATGAAGATTACTGAGTTGAAAGATCAGCTATATGCCATTGGAGATATAGTTGAAGATAGAGACCTAGTTATGTTGGCATTGAATGGTCTTCCTTAATCTTGGGAGCCCTTTATCCAAGGCATTAGTGGAAGATCTAAATTACCCAAGTTTGATCGTCTTAGAGCTGATTGCATTAAAGAGGAATCCAGGTTGGCATCAAGAGGAAATGGACGAAGCTCTCATAATAAAGAAAATCATGTTCTTGCTGCTCAAAATTCCAGAAAGAAAGAAAGAGAAGGGAGAAAAGGCAATTTCAAGAGGAATAGAGACAAAAAATTAGATTCTGCTCCTGAACCAAAGAAGAAGAAGGATCTCTCTCACATTCAATGTTTCAGATGTGACAAGTATTGTCACTATGCTCGAGATTGTATCAAAACACCCAAGCAACATGCTTCTACTTCGAACGTTGATGATGTGTCACCTCAAACTGAATCTAGAGACAACTCAGGGGGATTTCTATTTATCTCCGCTCTTTCAAACAATGTTCCAACTGACAGTAACACTTGGTTGATTGATAGTGGTGCTTCACGACACATTACAGGATATCGAGAGCATCTTTCTAACTTGGTGGAAAGAGAAACCAACTTGCAAGTGATAATCGAAGATGATGCTTGCTATTCAGTGAAAGGTGTTGGGGTCACCTCTCTTCATCTAGATTCTGGCATCCCTCTTCATTTGAGTGATGTCTTGTTTGTTCCAGGAATCAAAAGAAATCTTGTCTCAATTTCAGCATTGGAGGACAAAGGGTATCGAGTTGCATTTTCTGAAGGGAAAGTTCTTGCTTGGCCGAAGAACTCTAGCATCAAAACAGCCCGTGTAATTGGTGTTTGTCAAGGGAGTCTATACAAACTTTCTATTCGTCCAGTTCAAGCATTATTGCATGACTCCACTAGTTCAAGTGAGCTATGGCATAGGAGACTTGCTCACCTACACTTCAGAGCTCTTCCATCTATGGAGAAGATGGTTATTGGTTTACTGAAGCTCAGTCAAGAGCATGATGGCATTTGCAGAGGATGTGCACTGGGTAAGAATATTAAGGGTCCTTATCATAGTAGTGAAAGTAGGTCAAAAGGAATTTGAGATCTTGTTCATTCTGATTTATGTGATCCAATGTTTGTGGCATCTTGGAGTGGATTCTAGTATTATGTGATTTTCATTGATGACTATTCTCGAAAGACTTGGATTTACTTTTTGAAGTCTAAGGAGTTTGAAGAAGTACTTGATAGATGCAAAGAATTCAAGGCTCAAGTTGAAAATATGTTCAGGAAAAGGATCAAGGTTCCGAGATTTGATAATGGAGGAGAATACATTTCTGGAGGTTTTCGTAATTTTTGCATTGAGGCAGGGATCAAGAGGGAGTTCTGTGTTCCATATAACCCTCAACAAAATGGAGTTGTAGAAAAAAAGAATAGATCCGTAGTTGAGGCAGCCAAAGCTATGATTCATGATCAAGATCTACAGACCTTCCTTTGGGCTGAAGCTTCCAGAACTGTAGTGTATGTTTAGAATCGAAGCCCTCATTGAATATTGGAAAACATGACTCCTGGAGAGGCCTTCACAGGTGTGAAACCTGAGGTTAGTCATTTAAGAATTTTCGGTTGTCCTGTTTATATTCATGTGCCTAAAGATAAAATATCTAAACTAGAACCATCAGGCAAGAAAGGAATATTTGTGGGTTACAGTGAGTCTTGAAAGGCCTACAGGATCTACATTCTAGGGCAGAAACAAATTGAGATCAGCAGGGATGTATCTTTCGAAGAGGAAGTAGCCTTCAAAAGATCTAAAGAGTCTTACACGGAGACAGACAGTGAAAAACAAGAGACACCTCAGGATATGGACATTTCTCCTGATCATACTCCTGAGATTCAGAGGGAGTCTATTGAACCAGAAGAGACTATTGATCTAGTTGATCCAATAGAACCAACTGATGGGCCAAGTGATATTGCTATAGGTCGAAAAAGACCTCTATGGGCTAAACATGCAAGAGGTAGAAAAGTATGCAGCTCCTTGTGGCACCTTTAGAGAAAGCAAAATACCGCAGAAGTTTCCAGGCTATGTGGCATTGATGAGTCACATCATCGAGTCTGAGCCTTCCGGTTTTGAGGAGGCATCCAATTAGCAGGTGTGGAGAGATGTTATGAAAAAATAATATTAGTCTACCATCAAGAATGATGTTTGGGATGTTGTACCAAGACCTGAAGAAAAATCAGTTGTGTCTTCCAAGTGGCTCTTCAAGATCAAGCATGCAGCTGATGGGAGCATTGAGAAGTACAAAGCAAGATTTGTGGCAAGAGGATTCTCTCAGGAGGGAATAGATTATGAGGAGACATTTGCTCCCGTTGCTCAATATACATCTATTAGGACTATTATTGCTAGTGCATCAGCTAAAGGTTGGAAACTACATCAAATGGACGTAAAGACTGCATTTCTTAATGGTGTGATTGAAGAAGTGTACATTGAGCAACCAGATGGCTTTGTGATTCATGGTAAGGAGTCTCATGTATGCAGATTGAAGAAGGCATTGTACGGCCTTAAACAAGCACCTCGTGCATGGTATGAAAGGATTGATCGATACTTGATGAGCTTGGGATTTTCCAAGAATGATGCAGATTCCAATCTTTTCTTCAAGGTAGTTGATGGTGAGGCTTTAATATTGGTTCTTTATGTTGATGATTTATTTCTTACTGGAGCAGAATATCTCATTGTCAAATGCAAGAAAGAGTTAGCCTCCGAGTTTGAGATGAAGGGTCTTGGTCTTATGCATTACTTCCTAGGATTGAAAGTGTGGCAAAGACACAATGAGATTATTCTAAGTCAAGGGAAATACACCATAGATATCTTGAAGAGATTTGGGATGATGGATTGCAAATCCATTTCTACATCTATGGGGACAAATTTGAAGAAGTTGAGTGACTCTGCATCTAGTTCAGATTTGGTAGATCCCACCATGTACAAACAATTGATTGGATCATTGATGTATCTAGTTAATACTAGACTAGAAATTTGCTATGCGGTGAGCGCTCTTAGTCAGTTCATGTGTGAGCCAAGAAAAATTCATCTAGTTGCAGCAAAGCATATCTTGAGATACTTGCGTGGCACAGTAGGATATGGCTTGAGATATACTTCTTGTGATGATCTGAAGTTACAAGGCTATTCTGATTTTGATTTGGCCGGGAGTGTAACTGATAGGAAGAGCACCTCTGGATGTTGCTTTAGTTTGGGGTCTGCCATGATTTCTTGGTGTAGCAGGAAGTAGACTTCTATGGCACTAAGCACTGTAGAGGCTGAATATATTGTAGCATGTGTAGTAGCTCGAGAAGCAGTGTGGCTTCGAAAGCTTCTTGCAGGATTATTTGGTCAAACATTGGAGCCGATTGTGATTCATTGTGACAATCAAAGCTGTGTGAAGCTCTCTGTCAATCCTGTGTTTCATGATAGGACAAAACATGTGGAGATCAAGTATCATTACATCAGAGATATGGTACTAAGGAAAGTAATTCAACTCAAGTATATTTGCACTGATGATCAGATGGCTGATATTCTCACCAAGCCTCTCTCCAGAGTGAAGTTTGCACATTTTTGAGACAAGCTTGTAGTTGTGGAGAATGTTGCCCTTGTTGAGAGGGAGACTTAGCATTAGTGATCTTTGCTATTTGCTATAATGCATCTTTCTCTGAGACGGAGAAATATGAGGTGAAAGCCGTCATCCATCTCTGTGACGGAGATGTTCTTTCCACCCATGGGAGTAGCCATGGTGGATGTCATGTTGAGAGACTCCATGATAACATCACGTTGAGATACTCCATGATGATTCCTTTGTACTTGTGTCTTTTCCACACATGGGAGTAGCCATGGTGGACGTTATGTTGAGAGACTCCATGACGACATCAAATTGAGTGACTCTGTGATGGGCACTTGTGCATATGTTTCTTTCCACACATGGGAGTAACCATGGTGGACGTCATGTTGAGGGACTCCATGATGATATCACGTTGAGAGACTCCCTGATAAACTCCTTTTCACAAATGGGTGTAGCCATTGTGGGTGTCAAGTTGAGTGACTCCATGACATGGATATCTGGAAAGATACCTCCCTAGCTAAGAGGGAATGTTGATGTTATAGAGGCGGGAGTTCTCTTTCCCTGCTGAATTCGAAATAAATAAATAATTTATGAGGCCGTGTCATGTCCCCGAATGGTTGCAATTCTAGATATTATTAAATTATAAA
The DNA here is from genome assembly GCA_007258455.2 of Sequoia sempervirens. Lineage (NCBI taxonomy): Eukaryota > Viridiplantae > Streptophyta > Pinopsida > Cupressales > Cupressaceae > Sequoia > Sequoia sempervirens. The sequence goes on from VDFB02058242.1 coordinate 235,837,753, forward strand.
CATTGATATACAAATAATAATAATGCTCGGTCGAAAAGCTCATACGTCCCTATCTAGCAAATGAAATTATAATTAATAAAGATAATATTATTATTATTTAATTAAATACATATAAATAAATAAACAACAAAATGCATAAAAAAAATGTTAATAGTTAATTATTACAATTATGATTATCGAGAGATAATATTATAATCTTAAGTATCAAATAATTCAACATAATTATAACTATAATTATAATAATATAATATATACTTATTATATCTGTTATCATCAATCATGAGGAATGCCAACGTATATTTGCCATTGTCTTGACGTGGGAATATATTGATATGTTGGTCTTCACAATATTGGGCAATTGAGAATTTCTCATCACCTTGGCGTATGGGAAGGTTGGGCTCATCTAATATTATTATTCTGTTTATGAGTGGCATCGTGGCATTTTCTGGAAGTCTAATCGACCCATTCTTTTAGCCGTCTATCTTGCATGAAATCGTGGGAAGCACTTCAAAGGTGGATCATTGCTTTGTAGCCTACGTGGCACTTGGGAAATCAGTGATCAATATTTAGTATTAGTAAAAGCAGCGATAATAGGTAGTTTATGAAAGGTAGTGGTGGATGACGAAAGGATGTACTCCTTTGTTTAAGTGATGGGTGAAAAGATGTCTCATAAGGATATAAAAAAGAAATAGGAGAACGGTATGAAGGTGGGGGGAGTACAGTCAAGTCAGCGTTTGGATTATGGGGCAGCGATTATTTAATGCCTTACCCAAACACAGGAAGCATTGCAAATTATAATCAGTATCTATGGAAAATAAAATAAAAGATAAAGAACCTAGAGATGGAGCCTTTACCATAAACACGGGACCTTTATAAAATCATATTCTATGAATTGGTGGGGAAAGAAACGAGAAGAGCAGCAGCAGATCGATTAGGGCAGAAGGTAAGAGATTTTGGTTGTAGAATAAATAATTACAATTTAGGTTAAAGACTAATCAAAGAATGAGTAAATGATAATAATTGAATTTGGTAAAGGATTGGTGTTTTAAGTTTAATATAAATATTAAATGAATAAAAATGTGTTAAATATAATATGTTCACTGAACATATATAATTCATATGTTGATTAACATATTTGTATGATGTTATTACGGTTATTTAATAATAATGCTTGTGGCAATTATTGGGCATTATAAATAATGATTCTACTTTTCGCTATTATGTTACAAAGGGGATCTAATAGATTGCCATCGGGGGGACCTCGAAAGATGTTTAATTTCCAATGTACTCATGAAATATATTATAAAGAATTATTCGGAGTGAGTAATAGGGAGGAAATGAATAATCCTTTGACAAGGATGGAATAATCATATCATCTTCGATCCAATTACAATGTTGTCATTGAAATTTATTGATCTCTTATGTTCTAATGCCTCTTTGAGAAACACTTTGAATGCAAGATTCAGGTTTAAATGTTTCTGATGGAAAGGGGACATTACAAGTGGTATCACAACAACTTTCCTGCCATCCTGTGAAAATAGTGTATGCAAACTTACCAAAAGCAAAGGTATACTCTATGTAGAAACCCCTGTTTCCGCCAACTTCTGAAACTGTCTGTTTTTGCTTGTTTTTGTGTATTTTGGTTTTTTTGGTGTTTTTGTATGAATAATGAAAGTTGCGATTTTTAAAGAAAATGATGTAAAAATCTCTAATAAATGCAAATGGTCCAGATCTAGCATTAAAGGACTCAGGAAATCACTGCTAATGATTGTATTATTTTTCTAAGGCTATTACAATGATAAATATCTGACATGCAGGCAAGTTAAGACAAAACATTAATCAAAAACCTGATTTGCAGCAAGCTGAAAGAGTACATAAAATGGTACGGCTTCCTCATAAATCTACTTCTCCCTCCGTCTGATGCTTGGGAAGTGATCCAGAGAAATAGGCGCCCAAATGTGTGAAACCAGACAACCCCAATAGAAGGCGATTTGCTCAGGGCTGAGAAGTACGGCCTTTCTTAATGGTACGGCCTTGCATCAGATTTGTACGGCTTTATGACAACAGCAACAATAAAGTACGGCCCTTGTAATGAGTGTAAGATCTCAATGAGATAGGCGCATTAACTGAAGAAACTTTGCTGGATGAATCCCACACTGAAAACCCTGAAGATGAATCAATTGTGAATGTTCTGTGATAACTCCTGAATGAAGAAATCTCTCTGAAAGCAATAGATCAACTGTTATTTCATAGTCTCTGAATTGCAACACTAAAGATGGCTCGTTCTCCAATGCCTGTAGACAACTGAAACCCTAGGCTTCGTTCTCCGGAAGAAGACTTGATCAAAAATTCAATATTCAACATAATAGCTCGAATCCCAATGCAAAAGCCTTATATTCTTGAAAAGTGCGACTTTTCTCAATTGGCATCATTTAAAATAAATTCGAACTTTTCCTTTTAATATTTCAATAGTCTTCAATCACATTTTTAATTATAAATCATAATTAAAAATGGCCCCTTCAATGATGGTCGACCCCCTTCAGCAATTCACTTAAGTTATAATATTAAAATATTATAACTTTATAATATAAGCTTCGAATAATTAATATTTAATTAAATCAATTAAATATTAATATCTCCCTCAAAATATGTCCGGTTCACGAACCGTCTGAAGCTGGCGAATAAGGGAGTGATTCTGCACGTGACCAAAACATACTGCTAAAAATAGCAGGGGTGCTCCGCTGAGTGCCAAATATTGTTAAAAGTAGCAATCCAGGCAAATGGTGTCCGAATGAGCCCGAACGAAAGCCAACTGATAAAAATCTGACAACCGAAGCCAAGCCAAGCTCCGTCAAGACCCTCTATCCATTCTATCAGCCTACGAGGGTGGCATAATAGGCTAATCATCAGCTCTGAGAGATGTCAACTGGAAGGGGACATGACAGTACGCCCCTCCTGAAATTGCTTGTCCTCAAGCAATCTCAACTCCGGATGCTACAAAATATCCTCGCTCTCCCATGTAGCATCCTCCACTGGCAAATCTCTCCATTTCACCAAATATTCCTTGATAGTCCTCCTACGCAACTGTCTCTCTCTGTACTCCAGGATAGACTCAGGTATTAAAATCAACTTTCCCTCATCATCTAAGGGAGGTAAAACTGCAGAAGGTACCACACGGTGTCCCAACGCCTTCTTGAGACGTGACACATGAAAAACATTGTGTACCTTGCTCTCCGCTGGAAGCTCTAGCTCATAACCCACCTCTCCAACACGCCTCAGGATCCTGAAAGGACCATAATATCGTGGCTTAAGCTTCTCTGAACCACTCTTCCTAAGAATAGACTGACGGTAGGGCTGCAGCATAAGATAAACCATGTCACCCACCTCAAAGGACCTCTCTGTGTCTTCTGATCTGCTTACTGCTTCTGTTGATTCTGTGCCTTAGCAATATTCTCCTTGAGAGCCCTCATAGTGTCCTGACTCTCCTGCAATAAATCTCCAGCACTCGGCACTCTACTGTCACTCAGTAGCAAATCAAGAAAGCTCGGCGCCTCATAACCGTATAACGCCATGAAAGGTGACATCTAAATGGTCATGTCGAAGGTAGTATTATAGCAATACTCGCACAAATAAATCCACTTGACCCAAGCCTTTTGCTGCCCTGCAATGTAGTTCCTGAGGTAACCCTCCACCCATTTATTCACTATCTCCGTCTGACCATCGGTCTGCGGGTGGTAACTGGTGCTCGGTCCCACAAAGTCTGAACACCTCCTGCCAGAAGTGACTCAAGAACCGACTATGCCTGTCGCTCACTATGTTCCGAGGCAACCCATGTAGTCTGAATACCTCACGGAAGAAGACCTCTGCTACCTGTGTAGCTGTGTAAGTGGTGGTAATCGGAAAGAAGTGGGCATACTTCGTTAGCCGATCCACAACTACATATATGCAATCCCGTCCTTGGGCTTTAGGCAAGCCCGTAATGAAATCCATCGACAGGCATTCCCACTTCCTGTCAGGAATCGGAAGTGGCTGCAATAATCCTGCCGGGTACGTGTTCTCCTGCTTGTTCTGCTGACAAATAGGGCACTCACGCACATACTGAAGAACATCTGCCTTAAGTCCTTTCCATGTAAATCTCTCCCGAATCTGTCTGTACATTTTGAAATACCCGGGATGTCCTGCTGTAGGTACATCATGAAAGGCTCGCATGATAATGTTCTTCATCTCTGAACCTGGGACCAAATAAATCCTATTATTGTAAGTGATCAAGTCATTCACAAGCGTGTATCTAGTGTCAACCATTGATCCCTCAACGATACTGGATGCCCAAGTATCCTTGGCATACTCTGCCACAATCATATGCCTCCAATCCTCTGTAATGTGAACCATAGAGCTCAAATAAGGCCTGCGTGAGAGAGCATCAGCCACTACATTCTGGGTGCCTTTGATGTAAGAGATATCAAAGTCGTATGCCTGCAATTTACTCACCCATTTCTGCTGACGATCATTGAGATCTCGCTGCCCTAGGAAATGTCTCAAACTGTTGTGGTCAGTTTTAATGCAGAACTTACTGCCCACAAGATATTGCCTAAATTTTGCCAAGGCATGCATTATAGCGAGCATCTCCTTATCATAAATACTGTAGAGCCTCTCTGGCCCTCTGAGTTTACGGCTCTCATACACAATAGGGTGCTTGTCCTGCATAAGCACCGCTCCAATGACCTCACCAGAAGCATCGCACTGAAGCTCAAAAGGCTTCGAAAAATTTCGTAGTGCCAACACCGGGCACGTAGTCATCATCTCGTTGAACCTCACAAAACACTCCTGTGCCTCAGGAGTCCAACAGAATGCACCCTTTTTCAACAAATCCGTCATAGGTGCTGCATGACGTGAATAACCATTCACGAATCTGCGATAAAACCCACACAAACCAAGAAATCCTCGCAGCTGTGTAAGGTTCGCCAGAGTAGGCCAGTCTATAATAGCGCGGATCTTCTTAGTATCCATCCGCACTCCCTCTGCACTGATGATATGACCTAAGTAGAGCAACTCGGTCATCCCCAAATCACATTTGGACTCCTTGGCATACAAGGACTCCCTCTCCAAGATACTGAGCACGGTCTCCAGATGAGCCAAATGCTCCTGCCAAGTCCTGTTGTAAATAAGAATATCATTGAAGAAGACCAGTACAAATCTCCTTAGTAGTGAATGGAAAACCCTATTCATGGTGGACTGAAAAGTAGCTGGCGCGTTGGTTAGCCCAAAGGGCATCACCACAAACTCGAAGTGCCCACAATGACAACGGAATGTAGTCTTCTCAATGTCCTGCTCACGAACCCTGATCTGATGATATCCTGACCTTAAGTCTATCTTCGTGAAGTAGTATGCACCATGGAGCTTATCAATAAGCTCATCGATACGAGGTATTGGATACCTGTTTTTGATAGTCTTCTTATTCAGGACTCTGTAGTCTATGCACATGCGAAGGGTACCATCCTTCTTCTTCACCAGTACAACTGAAGAAGTGAATGGTGATTTGCTAGGTCGAATGTGACCCATAGCAAGCAACTCCTTTATCGTCTTTTCTATCTCATCCTTCAACCTCTTAGGATGCCTATAAGGAGTAATCATAACGGGCTTAGCGCCCTCCTCGAGCTCTATAATGTGCTCAATGCCCCTGTCTGGAGGTCTCCCTGGTGGAATATCACTGAATACCTTCTCATGCTTGACTCTCAACTGCTGTATGTCAGGATGATACTTAGTCTTCTGCTGTCCCTCCTGTATAGGTGCCAATGTGCACTCGGCAGCCCACTCTACCATGTCGTGTCGCATGAGTCTCTCCATCCGACGAAAAGAAATAGTTTTGATATTGCTGTCCCGAATTGCCTTGAGAATATGTCTTCCCATCCACATCAAAATGAATCTCCATGTCCTTGAGACGAAGAGTGACTTCCTCAAGTGAATGAAGCCACTTCATGCCCAAGACTAAATCGATATCCCCCATGTTCACCACGTAATAATCAGCCTTGAACTCATAGTTGTTCAAGCGCAAGGGGAGATCCTTAATCATACGTTCACACCTGAGAGTGTAACCGTCGGCCAGCTTAACCCTAATGCCTTCGAACTCCTCAGTGATGAGTCCGCGCTTCTCCACAAATCTAGCATCGATAAAATTGTGGGTGGCTCTTGTATCAAGAAGGGTAATGACCCTCTGTCCTGCCAAAACTCCACGAAGTCTGAATGAACCTTCCTGCTGAATGCTAGATAGGCGTGCCTCCTGAATCTGAAGCTCTGACTCTGCCTCTGCCTTAGGCTCTAAAGCCTCTGACTCTGACTCCTCAGAACTCTCCTGCTGTTCGAAATTCTCTGATTCCGAATCCTCGTAATAAGCCCACATCACTCGATTGGCCTTGCCCTTAGGCCGCAAAGGACAATCATGATTGGCATCATAGGGACCTTTGCAGTAGAAGCAAAGCTTCTTCCTGCGTAGATCATTAAGAGCCTATCGATCCAAAGGCGGTGCCGCTGATTTGCCCTTTGAATCATTCTTGAAATCTGATTTATCTTTGTTAAAATCTGATTTCTCTCTGTTTTTATTGAAGCCCTTATTGTCCCTGAATGAAGAATTGTTTCTGGAGTTAAATCTGCTGGATTGTGCTGCCAACTCCATTCTACGCGCCTTCTTCATGGCTTCCTGTAACGAAGGAGGATCAAAGGCTTTGATCCAACCTCTCAATGGCTCTATCAGTCCCTCCATGAAAAGCATTACAAGTCGCCTCTTTGAAATATTCAGAACCATAACTGATAACCTCTGGAAGTCACCAATGTAAGACTCCAAACTGCCACTCTGTCGCAACTGAGCCAAATCTCTGAAGTAGGATTCTAGATCCTTCCTGTCAAATCGTTCCACCAACCTGTCAACAAACTCCTGATATGAGGTGATCCGATCATGCTGGAGTGTCACCATCCCGTGGTGCCACCAGTCGTAAGCTACCCCCTCAAGATGCAATGTCACATACCTGATAGCATCTCTCTCAGCCATCAGACGCAATGTGAGGAAAGTGTCTAGCTTACTGATCCAGGCCTGAGCTGTAACCTTACCACTACCATCGAACATCGCTAGATTGAGTCTGTTTGTAGCATGTTTCAGATCATTGTTCTAATGTCTAGGTCTCCAATCCTGTCGACCTCTGTGATGCTCTCTCCTCTGTGTAATGAATCTGTCAAAGGTAATCCTCTCTCTGACATCGGGTGGTACTAACTCCCACTCCTCGTTCGCTGCCATAAGTGTATCTGCGAACAACTCCTCATGCTCCTCACCTGCAATAGCCTCATCGGGCTTCTGTCTCACAAAAGTAGGCCTAGTGGGCCTGTCTGCTGTCCGTGAAACAGTCCTAGGTGCTCTCTGGGATCCTGCATCACTCCTGTCCTCGTCACGATGTGGTGACGGTCTCCTCGGCTTCCCTAACCTCTGGATTGCCACTGCCAACTGCTGTAGCACATCGTTGGACTGCCGTTGACCTGCTCGTAAGTCTCTTAGAGTGTCTAAAACCTCTGCATTGTCCTGATCCCTAGGGTTATGAGGGATATCTGTTCTAGGAGCATCTGTTCTATCAGCCATGTTTCCCGGCTGCCTATTCAAATCCTGTTGCCTGTCAATCAAGGCTCTCCTGCGAGTATAATACCTGTGTGACCTAAACTCTTATGGCTGCATAAGATTGCTAAACCCTCAGGATGGCAGGATTTAGCTCTGATAATAACTCAGAGAAATTATTAGATGTGTAAATATAATGATCTTCAATACTCAGTGTCTAGACACAATATATGATTCCCCTTCTAGCCAAGTACAAATCCTAACCTAAAGTTAAACGAGAAGAATTCAGTCTCGGATTCCAAATTCCTAACAGGTGTTTATCAATGGAATAATCTAACATTACTTTGTGGAATAAGACCAGTGTGTGTTTGGAATACTTCACCTTCTTGTAAATGGAGATCCTTGATTTATTCAAAACAACCAATCTACGGGAAAGCAAACGAAAGCGAGCAAACGAACTAACAAAGCAAACTAATCTAAGAAAGCAGGAAACAACAAAAAGCAAAAAGCAAACCCAAACAGGAAAATAAATCTAATCTAGCTATGTACAAAGCAAGACCCACGGGGAGTCTAGGACTGGAAGTAATGCTTTAAGAATTGCCCGTTAACGGGCAATGGAACTTCTTCTCCAGTTAGTGTCTTCAATTTAAAAGCATTATCTCCCAAAATTTCCGAAATTTGAAAGGGACCCATCCATAGGTTGTCAAATTTGTTGTGGTCTCCTCTTCTCTCGCGTGCTTTGTCCCAACAAAGGACTAAATCGGAAATTCGAAAAGCTTTGACTCTTGCTCGTTTATCGAACCATCTCTTAACAATGTCTTGATGTTTAGCAAATTTCTCCAAGGCTTGATCTCTTTTCTCTTCCAAAAGCAGTAACTACAACAATCTGGTTTTAACCCTCTCTTCTTCTTCCAAACATTCTTGCATGAATTGTAGGGTTGGAATCCTCAGCTGTATAGGAAATATTGGATCTTGTCCATAAACCAGGTGGTAAGGTATTGTACCCAAGGAACTCTTTACTCTTACTCTATCCGCCCAAAGAGCGAATCTCAATTGCGTGTGCCAGTCCCTTGGATTTTTGTGTAGCAGTTTCTTGATGACGTTCAATAAATTCTTGTTGGTGGATTCTGCTAATCCGTTGCCCTGGGGATAGTAATTTGATGAAAACTTCAGAGTGATACCATGCTCAAAAGCCCAGTTAGAAAATCTCAATGAAGAAAACGCAGAACCATTATCACACACTAAAGCATGAGGACATCCAAACCTGGTGATAATGTTTTCTTCTAAAAAATTAATTACAACATCAGAAGTGCAAAATTTCAAAGCTTGAGCTTCTGACCACCGCGTGCAGTAGTTAGTTGCGGTTAGGATATACCTGTGTTGTGCTGAGGAAGGTGGATTAATCATACCGATAAAGTCGAGTCCCCACTTTGCGAAAGGTCGCACTTCAATCACAGGTTGCAGTGGCATAGCTGGGTTCCTTTCTCGCGCAGCAGTGATTTGACAGGTGTGGCAAGTCTTCACGTGATCAAATGCATCTTTAAATACTATTGGCCAATAGTAGCCGGCCATCAAAATTTGGTGTGCTGTTGCAAGCGCTCCTCCGTGGCCGGTTCCGAATCTGGAATGGAAATGCTCTATTGTCTGCTTAGATTCTTATTTTCCTAGGCACCTTAGAAAAACTCCTTCGTGATTTCTCCTGTACAACACTGCCCCTTGCAACATGTACCTTTGGCTCTTCATTCGTAGGGCCCTCTTTTGCACTGGTTTTAAATGATTTGGGCATTTGTGATTAAGAAGGAAGTAGACGATATCGTCATACCACTCATCAGGGGATACCTCTTGTAATTCATACACCTGTTGCACTAATTCAGGTCCTGTAGCAATGGTTTGTGTCAAAGCTTGGCCGCGGACAATCTTCATTGGTTGAATCTCAATATCATATTCCTGGATGATTGTGACCCATTTACCCCTTCTTTCTCCTAATTCGTTCTGCATCAAGAGGGTTTTGACGGTGACATCCGGGACTATGGCAAAAACTTTACTTCTCAATACATAGTGCCGAAATTTCTTTATTGCTTTAACCAAAGCATATGCTTGCTTTTCAACGTTCAGGTATTTTATCTCCGCATCCTTGAAAGGTGCACTCATAAAAGTAATAGGATGTTCATCCTTCTCATTTGTTCTTTGTGTTAACATCGCGGCACATGTATGCTCCGATGCGAAAGAATAAAGGTAGAATGGCTTGGTATAATCAAGACTAACCAGGACAGGAGCGTCAACTATGGCATGTTTAATCTCTTCGAAAGCGCTTCTTGTCGGCTCCGTCCACTCTATCTTTGCATCCTTTTTAAGCATTTCAGTCAAGGGCCTGACTATTTCAGCAAATCCTGTTATAAATTTTCTCACAAAGTTAATCTTTCCGAAGAAAGACTTCAATTCCTTCTGACTCGAAGGCAAACCAATTCTGGAAATAGCCTCCACTCGATCAGGGTCTATATGAATACCCTTTTCTGTTATTACATGGCCAAGCAGCTTTCCTTCAGTTACCCCGAACACACATTTCTTCATGTTCAAAGATATTCCATATTTTCTGCATCTTTCGAATATCCTTATCAAATCTTTAACATGAGTCTCTCTTTTCTTTGAAAACACCGTAAGGTCGTCCATATAGACAATGATGCACTTTCCTATGAGATCTTTAAAAGAAATATCCATAGCCCTTTGGAAGTTGGCTCCGGCATTGATTAGACGAAATGGCATCCTCTTGTAGGCAAATGTCCCCCACTTCATTGTAAATGCCGTCTTAAGCCTGTCTTCTGGTTCCACGAGCACTTGGTTGTAGCCAGAATATCCGTCAAGGAATGACATCATTTGGGATCCGTTCATGATTTGAATGACTTCATCTAATGAGGGCAGTGGATAATTGTCCTTTTCTGAGGTCCTGTTGAGGTTTCTGAAGTCAACACACAATCTTATCTCTCCATTCTTTTTGGGGACGGGTACCAAATTGGCGACCCACGTTGAGTGGCGTACTGGAAAGATAATGCCTGCTGAAAGTAACTTCTTCACTTCTTGGAAAATGAGGGGCTCTAGCAGAGGATTCACAGGCCTTTGGCGCTGCCTGAATGGTTTACTGCCAGCTTTGAGGGGGATAGTGTGTGTAATAATTGAAGTGTCATATGTTTTCAGACCCTCGTAGCTCCAAGCAATAATGTCTTTGAATTGCTTTAGACTCCTGATTATCTGTTCCTTTTCTTCATGTGTGCATACTTTGCCGATGAGAACATTTCTCACTTCTTCTTGCGTTCCAAGGTTGACAGCTTCGTGTTGAGCTCCATCACTTCTTTGGTATTTGATAGCATTGATCTGATCTTGGTCAAAGATTCTTTCCAACTGGATCATCCCTTTGGGAATGTTATTGGTTTTTAAGTTCATTATGCCTTCGGTATCAAATTCCGTTTCCCCTTGGTCTTCTTCCTCATCAATGACTTGGGTAAGGAAAACATCTGAATTTTTCAGAAAATCTAGGAGGTGCTTGTCATCATCAAACACTTGGAAATTTGTGATATTGTCTGGAACTGATGGTGTTGAAGTGATCTCTACTGTAAATTTCTTCACTGCATCCATCTCAAGTGGCTCTAAGGAACTTGCTGATTGGGCTAAGGAATTTGCAATTTTGTTTTGAGAGCGATACACTGATTTGATGTTGAAAGCATCAAAGCTTTCGATGAGATCCAAGACACGGTTTCTGTATCCTCTCAGTCTCTTGTCATGGCAAGCGTACTTCTTTCTTACTTGCCTTACTACAATTTCTGAATCACCATAAACATGTAGCACCTTGACCTTCTTGCGAATTGCATGGAGCAATCCGTGCACTAATGACTCATATTCTGTGACATTGTTGGTACATGGGAACTGTAATCTCATGGCGGCCAGGTAGGTTTCACCCGATGGACTGATAAGCTCATACCCAGCTCCATTGCCTTTCTTGGATTTTGAACCATCGAACCTCAAGGTCCAAACTTGTTCTTGTTCTGGCAATTGATGAGGAGTGGGACTTTCTCTATTCTGGATTTCTGGAACAAAATGATCTTCTTGAAACTTTTTTACATCTTGAATCTTTTCTCCCTCTGACGAGAGATCTCTTTCTTCATCTGTTACTGTCAAATCAAAACATTCGTCTTCTGAAACTTGGGAAATTCTTGCGTGAACTTGGTCTAAGGCCATTTTGCACATGGCGCAAGAGAATTCGGAATGGAAAGCGTTATGGATACGGCACCAATTGGGTAGTAACAAGTCTTGCACAAAAGCATGACTTCCCAATTCTCTTTCTTGTCTTGTACTTTTGAGCACAAACCTTCTAAAATTCTCGAACATGCTTTCACCTTCATCTGGTGATAGCTCTTCATCACTCTTCGTAGGTACTTCTGTTGAATCTGCAATTTCTAGTGATTCTTCCTGAGCATTTGAGCATTGTAACATCAAAACTTCTGGTGCCTGTGGTATGTACTGGCCCAAATCTGTTTCACAAAATAGAATTTCATTGTTTTCCCCATTCTCAGTGATCATTAGTCTAAATCTAGGCATACTTTCAATTTTGATTTGGTTGGGAATACCCTTCCAAGGCAACCACATATGTGAAAAGTCAGTGGCGAAGTAGCCGTTCAATCTGCGAGTCCAGTCTCTTCCTAAAACCATGCCGTATCCATCGGGAATATCAACTACATAAATGTCAATGAACTGTTGAATCCTTGGATCGGTTGATAATTGCATATGGATGTTGTTTAATTCTCCTATGACTGGGACTTCTGTCTTATCTAATTGTGTTACTTTCTTGTTTGTTCTTGTGGGTGTCAAACCCAATCTGCGGCAAATTGCTAAGGGCATTACGTTGCTGGATGCTCCTGAATCAATTAGACAATTGTGTAGGAGTTTGTGGAAAATCCGGAGCGAGACGAGGAAAGGAGCTGGCTCATCTTTTCCCTGATAGAATATCACAGGGCTTCCCTTTTGTGCGCTGGCTTCCACCTCCTTAGCTTTAACCTTATTATTCTTCTCAATATGTGGAGTCTCTGCTCCTTTTGCCGGATTCTCCGTCTTGCTCTCTTTTGAACTTAGACATACTTGTTCAGGTTTAGCTATCTTCTGGCCAGGCATCTCTATGCCTTCTCTTACTTCGTACATACCTCGAGTTCCTTTAGAACTCTGATGTCCTTCTTGGGTAGATTGGAATTGTTCATTTTGGACGACGTTCACATTGTTTGTGGAACTGGCAGCCTTGTTGACTGAATCCGGCATTGTGTCCTTCAGCCTGTCAAGGAACGTATTCCTTATCTCTGGAACCTTCATTAATTCAAACAATGACACACTCACCTTGATTTTCTTTACTTCTTCCGTAACATATTGACTCAATCTTCTCAATTCATCCTTAGGAGGGGTAGGGTTACTAGCATTACTACTAGCAGTATCTCCCTGCCTGTATTGTGGCGCATCTCTCGGAAGAGGTGGGTTATTGCTTGCATTTGGATGTGGTGGCGTGTGGAAATTAGGTGGGGGAACTGATGAGGTCAAAGGATCCTGATTTTTCCGATAGTAAACCTTTGGTGGATTGTTGCCTGTCTGTTGGAATGCTTGAATTTCTTTTACACCTTCGACCAACACGCTATTACCCAATGGCGGGAAGTAATAATTGGTCGTGTCTTCTACAGGTCCTTCAACAACTGTGTATGAGTAGACGGTGGGTGGCGTCTCCGCGGGTCCATTAGCTGATGTTGGTGGAAATCTTTGACTGTGTTGATATTGTGGGTATTCTTGAGGTGGATACTGAGTGCTCTCAATTACAAGAGCCTGATCATATCTTGGCGCAGGAACCAACTCATATTCGGTTACCGGAGGATTTTTTGAATTTCTCCTCTCACTTTTAAAAATGTCTGCCGCTACTTGAAACTCGTGACAATGTAACTCGGAATGCTGATCTGTGTTGTGCAATCTGCACCACCCTGATAACGTTGCTTCAGATAAGAATACCTTATCGGCAGGACGACTATCAGCAGGCGGGTTATCTAAAGGGGATGGCACATTTCCGTTATTTGGTCCAGTGTTCCAAGTCTTCCTTTGAAAGCCTGAGTTATTGTTCCGGAAACCCTGGTTATTTCCTTGAGAATTTTGGTTATCTCTCTGATAATTCTGAGCGTCTCTTTGATATCCGGAATGGCCCTGCCCTTGTTAATTTCCTTGGGGTGGTTGATAATTGTTTTGAAAATTTTGCATTTGGTTAGTCTGACCTTTTAGGTAGGTGACTTCAGTTGACAGCCTCTTGACTTGTTCGATCAACTCTCTCATTTCATCCTTCTCCTCTTGAGTTCGCGTGGAGGTTGTCACATTCTGGAGGTATATTGGCCGTGTCGGTGGTATTTGAGACATGGGCATCCCTGGGTGGAGAACCATCTGATTACTTGGGACTGGATTCATCATGGGTGTTTGGTGGGCCAATGCTCGATTGATATCTTGAATTTGATTTTGAGAGGCTGCATTTCCGAAGTAGTGGAGTGGTCCTGGGGCCAAACCTACTCCGAGACCAGTGCTTGCTGTGATTGCTGCAGCATATGCTCCTTTCAAATCTACTGGAAGCGGATTTGTTGACTTCACGAACATGGCAGTAAGACGATCTAAGGCTTCATAATAAATTGGCAATGCTGCTGCATTGTCCAACAAATAAGGATCTCTTAGCCGGGTATAAGCCTTGTGGAATCTGTTATTGAATGTGCTAATCGGCTCATGTTCCTGCCTTTTGATTTCCACAAATTGCCTATACAAATCAGATGGAGCAATGGGTGGCCTAAACTTTTCTAGAAAAGCGGTCTTCATTTGTTGCCAAGTGCGGATGGAGTTAGCTGGCAAATGGATATACCAGTAAGAGGCTTCCTCGTCAAATGTGTAAGGAAACAACCTGCAGGCTACATCTTCGTCTTGAATGTCTCGGTTTTGAAGAAGATCTTCAAACAGCTTAACATGCTCGTCTGCAGTGTGGTTTAGGTCACCACTATGGAACTTGGAACAAAAATGTTTCGGATTCTTGGGCAAATCATGGTAAACAACAAACGTCATAGGTGACGCATCAGCTGGATGCCACGCCATTGGAGCGTTCGCTTGATTAGGTTGAACTGGTTGAACTGGTGGGACTGGTGGAACTGGTGGGATTGGCTGCGCAGCCACTGTAACTTGTTGAAGATCTAGTTGGTTGGCACTTGGTGAGTTTTGGAAGAGACCAGAAGAATCTTCTTTGCTCGGTACTTGTGCGCTTGATGATGCTTCCTGCAATGCTTTTCTTTACCTATTTCTATGGGGAGATAGCTCAACAAATTCCTTGAAAGAGTTGGGAGTGGATCTGGTGACTCTCCTAAACTTCTCTACTGAGAAAGAACCAATTCGATCCAGTGTATCAAGCTTGTCGGGGTGGCTAAGGATCTGCTGGTGCCGGAGCTGCTTCCGGAGCTTGCTGATTAACTTGTTGATTTACTTGTTGGTTTGCTTGACGATTTTGCTCTCATTGAAGTGCTTCAAATCTTTCAACAAGGAGGTCTCTCTGAATATTGAACTCAATTCGTCGTGCTCTTTCTTGCTCTTCTTCAAGGATAAATCGCATGTGAAACCAATCAGGAGCACTTCTTCTCACTTGCCACGCAAGGCTGAACAATTCAGTGATAATGTCCTCTTGTTCGTCGTGAAAACCCAAATTCGGTTGCAACACTGGCTGGGGATCCTGGTTTGGATTAGGAACGTTGGCTGGGAGTCCCATTCTTCATTCTATTACTCAAACTCGAATTGGAAGATGAACTTGCGGCAAATGATCTTTCTATCTCGTCAAACTTTTCTTTTAGGCGATCTATCTTTTCCCTTATCAAATCTTTCTTGATTGCTTCTTCGAACCTTTTTCCTTTTTCCTCTTCTCTAGCTAGGACACGGCTTGTTTGTCTAAACTCAGCTCGATCTGTCTGCGACTTCCAAGCTAGCGTGTACAACTGATCAATAATATCGGTTGGTGGTTGATCTGGTTGCTCGACAGGTACATCAAAAGGAAATTCATGTGGTAACACCATACTGCATCATGCTCACTTTGAGAGTAACTTACTATTGTTGGTTATAAGCCCTCCTTCTAGCGCCAGACCAATGTTGATGCGTGTTTTATGACACAACAAACATTTTAGAACAAAGTGTCACAGACGCTCTATTCTCTCTTGAAAAACTACCTCCTATGCTAAGATTGCAAGTAAGGTCATAGGGTAATTCCAATGTTTAAGATGAATGCAGGTAAGCTCTGTGGTATGGATGTGATTTGCTGTGGGCACAATTGAGATTTACTTTTGCAAGTCATTCGAAAAGCGGAAACATAAATGCAGTATCATTTTGGATTTTATGATTTTAAAAAAAAAAGTGAAAAAGAGTAAGGGTTTTAGGGATCCTATGCTATTCCTAAGAAATCAAGAGAAGACGAGGATTAAATGAAACCAAATAAACAATACTCTGCTTCGCCACGTTAAACGACAACTACGCAGAGCAAGTGCAATCTTCTAGGAGTGTGCTTGTGATTTTCACGTAATGAATAATTACCATCAAATCGAACAATAATTATTCAAACAGAAGTTAAGCATCCACGATAAAGCTCAGTCTAACTTTGCACATTGAGTGAAATCATCCACTCAAAGAAAGTATGAGCTCGGTTTCACCAATCTCCGTTATCAATCTATTATTCTTCTAACATACATCATAATTCAAATTTACTAAGCGAGAAAGAAAATATGCGACCATGCAACTATTCGACAATCAAGTATTCAAGGCACCTCATGCATTTGAACTTTATTATCAAAGTAGTGTTTTCACAACAATCTCATAAAACTCTCTCTTTATTTCTACAATCTAACTATCTCAAATCTGCTCTAACTTCTTAATCTCCTCTATCTCTTCTAATCTTCTATATCTCTAATTTCTAATGAAAATGAGAGAGTGAGGCGGGGGGTTTATATAGTTTTTCAGAATTACAATGAACGGCCAAGATTGATTCAGGATCAAAGGCCCAGATTAAACAGAACTAAACCCTAATTAGGGTTTCTAAAACCTCAACTAGTTAACTGAAGAGAACTCTAGACATCTGGAGTGGCATCCTATTCCACTTGTGCGGCCTTGCATTTGGCGAATCTGGACACGATCAAGCCGACTTCTTCCATGGCAATGTCGGGCAGCACGTTGACATTGTACTCCAAGAAATCCAAGCTCTCAGCACACTCTGCAAAAATAGTTGCCCATACTGGTTCCTGCAGCAAGAAAGAATTCTTGACGGCCATGAAGTTGAATACCTTGGTGAAGCTTTCTTTCATGATTGGCCCGGTGGTGGAAAAATTTTTCTGTACTTGTTCTCTTAAATTCTTTGGCCGCAAGTGTTTCTTTCAGACAGTATCCTTGTCAAGCATATCTGCAGCCATTTCATAAATTTTACTCTGAATTTCTTTCGCTTGCTCTTCAACTCTGGCACCATCATGCTTCACTTTTTCGAGGACTCCTCTTCTTGAGATCAGAGCATAATTTCATCCATTAAAATCATATGCCGCTCCAGCTTCAATAACCTTGTCCTCAATCAGCCTTTGCTTCGAGATGCCCTTCAATTCCCGGATACATGGGATTATCCTACTTTGAATATCTTCGAGACTACTCCATGATTCCGCCAGGTCTGCAACTCGTGACAGCATAAAGGAAGCTTGCTCATTTACTTGTGCCAACTTTTCTGCAAACGCCAACGCCTCTTCTTTCCTTCCAGCCATCCAGTCCTTAGCCTCCCTCGCCGTAGTCAGCTCTTCTTCAAAATTTGCACATGGTTCTCACGAAGAATTAGGAGGTGGAAGCGCTGCTTGGTCACCTTCATTTAGGGGCTTGGTCAAGTGCTGGATGTAATCTTTTAGGCGCTGAATTTCTTTCTTATATTCTTTTTTCTTGGCAACTTCTTTTTCTAACCTGGACTTGATGGTAGCCACGGAATTGTCCAAGTCCTCGACCTCTTGCTCTTTTGTTGTAGGACCCATGTCGATGGTCGTGATAGCATATTCATTAGGGACAATTTCATCTTGGAACTTATCGGCTGTAGGTATTGCAATTTGCACTGTGCGGTTGCCAACCTCATCTCTTTGGATGGTGGAAAATTTCTTGGCCTCCTTCCTTGGGGCAACTTGCTCTAATCTCGCCAGAAAATCTGTGTCATTGTCCTCCTCAGGAACCTCCGTTGGCGCCTTTCTTTTCAATTTTTCTTTCAGCCACTCTGGGATTGTTGGCTGCTCGATTCCGTCCTCCTGTTGATCCTGGACGTCTTGTATATCCTGTACTTCCTGCTCTCCCTGAATCTCCGACATACTTTGAACTTCTTGGACCAATTGCATACCCTGAATTTCTTGGACGGATGGGTCATCTTGGATTCCTTTGAGGGCGGAAATCATTCCTTCCTCGAATTCTCCATCCATAATATTTGTATCATTATCTGATTCTAGGATTTCTGTGCTTGCTGGAGAAGGTTGATCATCATCTTCTACTTGTATCGGCTCCACATTTTCGACTGGAGAAGGGATCCTAGCATTTTCGAAAGACTCTTTATCCATGGCGAGTATTTCTTCTATATTTCTGGAAGTGGCCGACTGAAGAGGTTTAGATTTGTGCTTCTTTCGAGAAGGCCCTTCATCTACCATTTTATCCTTGTCTTGTCTTGCAGATTTATCAACTTCTTTCCTCTTTCGCGAGTTGGCGGCATCCGTTGGTCCATCTCCACGAGATGCACCGGCATTTGAAGAACAAGACTCTGTATCGCCCATCAATTCATAGGTGAATTGCACATTTCTCTGTCTTAAAATTTCCACCTGCCGATCTATCCACCATTGAGAATATTTGAAAACGGGCCGCATGAGAGTCGCCAGGTCGCCCATCTCAGGCTCAAACCATCTCATAGGGGGGAGTGGCTCATTTTCATTGAAGCCTGGCTGCAAATAGATTCCATCATCCTGTAGTTGATCAGGCACTTTGAAAAGCTCGGTAGCCCTTATCATGCTTAATGGCAATCTTGACCACAACCTCCTCCTTACGTCATATTCATCTGCCTTGTTAGCCCAGAAGTCCTCTAAGTCAACCCGATGCTTGTACCTCTCTCCGTCCACAGTTCTGATGTGATGGAGCGAATCAAAGTTGTTCCTAGATTTGTATGATATGAATGGATATTGTTGAATTTCCAGTCGAGCAGCCTTTGCTGCTTGTGCCGTTGGACATGACTCCTCCATATTGCCGATGAAAAAAGGAAAGGTGACAGCTTCTTTCTGCTTTGGCCTTTGAATATTCTGATACGCCTCTAACTGCCTCAGCACTTCCAGCAATACCATCTTGTTGGTCGGATAGATGGGAAGTCTGTAAGGATTTCCGGAGAATCCTTGGATTCTGATGTAAGTGAATTTAGGATATTGAATGAACCAGAATCCATACCGACTGATTAAGCTCTTGGCCTCATGTGAGAGTCTTTGGTGCGTTCCGCCTTGAAGAAGCCGGGTGATGTACATCAAGAAGGCGTCGTGAGCTCGTCGGAAATGAGACTTCTCTTTCAATTGCAGCTGCGGATAACAATCGTAGGCTTTGAATTGCCCTTGGCCATTGCCAACCACGCCTTTGCAGGTCAAGCCAGGATACTTGTAATATCTTGCAAGTGAATATACGATGTATGAGCTCATGTGAAAAGTTTTGGTCTCCTCAAAGTTGACTAACTGCTCGTGCAGGCTATCACTAATCATTCTGGACCAATTGAACATCTTGACTCCAGTGATTATCTCATCAATAAAATAGTACATCCAATTTTCGAAAGGTGCATCGTGGGAACTGCCTACTATTCTGTTTAGTAGCAAAACAATGTCGCCATATTCCTCTTTAAAATGGGTTCTGATCAATTTCTTTGGCATCTTGCCTGCAGTAGGCTTGGGCTTTAGTAACCAATTCTTGTTTATGTTGGACGCACAGAGATCCTGCTGGCTCTGGTAAAGCTTGAGTGCATCTTGCTTGGTGCAGTAGGATGTTCGGTTGTACACCGGAATTCCAAAGGTTTCTTGGATTGCTGGCTCTGACAAGTAGGAAAGGACTCTTTCGTCAGGAGCTTCTGTCTGTCTGTCTCGTGCATTGTAGTGTAGTGCGCATTCTACCATAAGCTCCGGACATTCTTTTGCTGGTGGAAATCCAGCTGCGTGGACGATTCCATTGCGCATCATCCTCATGGCAATTGGTGTAGGCAGACGTCCATCAGTCCCGTACATTCTTTTTCTGAAGTCTTCAAGGTCAACGTGGCCAAGATCGGTGTCTACAACGTGCTCCCACTTGGACTTGATTTTCGACTGTGTTTGCACACCTTTGCTGGCAAACTTCATCTTCACTGCTTCGAAGATAGATCTGCAAAAAAAAGTAGAGAGAATATTTAGAATTCGAAACTTAAATCAGTTCGAAAGATATTCCAGCTAATTATCAATTTAAACTTCGTGAAAAATCAAGCTGGAAAGAAAATAAACGATGGAGTTTCATGCCAAAGTGAAGTGGGCAAAGTAAATCTGCCTGTGACTTCTGGAGAAGTGATCACAATCACAATGCAAGCTGATAAAATTTTATTTCCTTCACTTTGCTGCAGATTTTCTCAACAAGTTTCTTCTCACACCTTCTTCAAAAATCGAATGATTGTGCAAATGAGAAGTGAAATCACTTATAGAGGTGAGAAAATCGATCTTTTTATCATATTTGCATTGTTTCCTTCGAATTGAGTTTGAACTCATCTTTCACTTTGCTTCCGGGTGGCAAGTTTTATCTTCAATGATCTTGTCCGGGAAAGTTTCCAATTTCATCGCCAGTTCAATAAAACCTTTTTTGTTCTTTTTCCAATTTCAAATTTTTTTAGTTTATCTCTTTGGGTTTGAAAAAATGAATAATTAAAATAATTAAAATAATTCTTTTATGCGTCAATTCCAACCCATTCGTTTTATGGCGAATTATTTTTGTCCAAGGCAATTTGATTTTCGAAATTTTCCTGCCAATGCCTTAGTCGAATTTTTATTTTGTCCAATTTTCTTGCCATGATCTCTATCGTCCAATTTATTTGGCCATGATTTTTAATCGTTTTTCCAAAATTTATCTAGCCATGTCCAACTTTATTTGGCCATAAATATTTTTCGTGTCCAAAATTATTTTGCCATGTCCAATTTTATTTGGCCGTAATTTCTTTTCGTCTTCCTAAATCATATGGCATGGCGAAATTTTTCTCTAGTCACTTTGATATTTGGACTTAGGCATATTTTCCTTCTTTTTCAAGCATGGCGAAAATTTAAAGTGTCGAGCATATATTTTCATTTTCCAAAGGTTTGTACTTAGGCAAAATTTTAATTTTTTCACATTTCTAAACATGGCGGACTTGGCTCATTTCTTTGCCATTCAACTTTTGCCTTGGTTATGCCTTAACCACTTTATCTCTTGCCATGGCGGACTTCAGCACATGGCGAACTTCAGCATTTGTTAAGCCACTTCTCTCATGTCTATGGCGGACTTGAGGTCTTCTCTTGCCATTTCCTTTTTGCTCAAGGCGAACTTGCCTTGTTTCCTTGCCACTTATCCTTTGAGTAGGCGCGGACTTTACTTGTTTCTTTGCCATTTAATGTGGACTTGGGCTTGTGGCTTGTCATCTTCCTCATCTCACCAAGGCAGACCTTAGCTTTTCTCAAGCCATCTTCACTCTAGCTGGGCGGACTTCATACATTTTTATGCCATCTCCAAAGGCGGACTTCACTCATTTGCATGCCACTCTTCATTTGACTTAGGGCGGACTTTGGCTTGTCACTAGCCATTGCTTCATTGCCTTAGACAAATTCTTCTTTTCAAAGGGCGGGCTTCATCAAATTGATTGCCATTTAACATTATGCTGAGGGCGGACTTCATCATTTGTCAGGCCATCCACACTTTGACCAAGGCGGACTTTACCTCTTTCATTGCCACACAAGGGCGGACTTGCTGCATTTTCATTCCACTCTCCATCTGACTTGGGCGGACTTCATTCATGGCCTGCCATCTCTCCATTTAACCAAGGCGGACTTCATTGTTTTCCTTGCCATTGCCAATTTTTACCTTGCCACACAAGGGCGGACTTCATTGGATGTCTTGCCATTGCCTCTCTAGCTCAAGGCGGACTTCATTACTTGGCTCGCCATTTATCTCATGTTGCTGGGCGGACTTTAGCCTTTGGATAGCCATTGGCAGGCGGACTTCCTCAGATTTTATGCCATTGACACTTCTTTCTTGGGCGGACTTGGCATTCATTCTTGCCATTGCTTTGCTTGGCTGAAGGTATTCACCATTGACTTCCTCTATGCTTAGGCAATATTCACCATGAATCTCAGTCACCAACTTGCCATGATCATTCAGACCTTTCAGATTTTCCAGATTTTTCACAGATTTCTCAGATTTTTATGAATTTCTCAGATTTCTTGACTGGTTTTTCAAATTTTCCACCATTTTTCTGTGATTTTTCCAGATTTCTCATCACTTTCAAGCAAATTTTCCAGATTTTAAAACTTTTTCTGTGATTTTCCAGAATTTTACCATGATTTCAAAAAAATTTCGAATCGATTTCCTGAGAGTTTCGTTGATCCTTTCGAACTTCTGAGTGGATTTTTGAAATTCGAGCCCTTTCCAAATATAGAAACTTTCTAAAAATAGAAATTTTCCAAAAATAGCAACTTTCCAAAAATAGACCCTAAAAAATAGGGATCCCAGAATTGCCTAAAAGTGCCAAAAAAGTAGGTCCTAAAAAATAGGGGGCCCGGGGTGAGAAACCCTAAAAACTTGGAGGTGTCGGAATTGACCGAAATGACAGTCGATCTTCGTCTCCCAGGCCTTCTAAGCATGATGGCGACGTTTATACAGTGATCCAGGCTAAAACTCACTTGCTTGACTCGGAGAGCAGACAAAAAGAGGCACGCGAAGACAAAACCCTAAAAGGAAAACAACAAGGGTCCCCATTTGCAATGGGGCGAGGTGTGAATTAGGTCACAACA
This sequence comes from Sequoia sempervirens, assembly GCA_007258455.2. Taxonomy (NCBI): domain Eukaryota; kingdom Viridiplantae; phylum Streptophyta; class Pinopsida; order Cupressales; family Cupressaceae; genus Sequoia; species Sequoia sempervirens. Next base: position 235,860,448 of record VDFB02058242.1, read on the forward strand.
GGTCCCTTCGAGGTAGGCCACCCTCCTTGGATGACTACGGTCTGCCATTGGGGGCTGAGGGGGTCATTTCCACGAGTGTTGGTTGGCTGCTCTCAGGTTGAGAAGGGAGGCGCTAAGGGCATCCTTGCGTGTGACCTCTCTCGCCTCGCCTATGGTATTGATGAACAAGAGATGATAACTTGGGGTGTTTTAATATCTATTTAGATTGCTCAAAAATTTATAGATTAAATGCATGACTACATATGATTTACAAGTAATTAATATGATGAGTGGTTTTCATGACTTCATTGTGTTTGGATTAATATCTTTTCAGTTAATATTTTTTTATTTCATAAAATATGATTGTATCTCATTAATGTATATACTTGATGACCGTGGGATGGTGGAAGGGTCCTCGGTGTAGTATGGGATGCACCGAAACCCTTTTCCCAACTGTCTGACAGTATATTTCATTCAAGTGTGATCGTATTTGAGTGTAAACTTTATGACTTGTGGTTGAATTTGCATTTGGGTGTATACTCTATTATTGCATTTGTATTTGAGTGTATATTCGATGATTGTATGTGTATTTGAGTTGACTTGTGACTATATTTGAGTGTATATGATCTTGTATTCATATTTGAGTGCATATTCAATGCATTATACTTAAATTCGAGATGTATTTGTATTTGAGTGTATACCCTCTGACTTTGTATACTATGTGACTTTGAATTCAAGTATGTCATTCGTGACGATGTATTGGGTGTATATGACATGGTATTTGCTGTGACTTGTATTCAAGTGTATACTTTATGACTTACATGTATTCATACGCATGCTTTGTAACTTCATGCACTCGTGCATATACTTCATTATTCACATATACTTCATGTTTTACCAAACTTATGGTGTTCTGGTTTCTTGGTTAGCATCTTACTTGTTCACTCCATGACTGATGTACTCCTATACATGACTACTCCATTCTTAAGTGTATACTTGTGTTTGCGTAATTCATGCCTTATGTGTAATTATTTGTATTGCCAAGTGTATTTACGAGCATTCTTATGCCTATGTTATTTATGTACGATCATTTTGTGCGTTGTGCTTCATGTTGTGTATTTATGCGTATGCTTGAGTGACCTTAATTGTCTTCTGAAATTTATGCCCCATGATTACACTTCGTGTATCTCAAATGTATCTTTATCAAGTGCATTTATTCCATGCATAGGAGTAAATTTGAGTGTTCTCGAATGCTCTACATATTCATGACTTAAGTAATTCCTCTATGTATGCTTGCTTCCAACCTTATGAGTATTTATGGATTGCATACCTTATCTGGGTTGATGTGCTCTACGAATGCATTTCTTTTCCTAAGTATAATTACATGGTTTATATGCCTCATGTGTAAATTGTTGCTTGTTGCTCTTGTGTGTACTTGACTTACATTGTGAATCTTACTCCATGTATTTATAAGTGTATTTCATGTATTTCCTATGTAATCTGTGATTATGCTTTATAAATGTATTCTTGTTTGCTCCATGCTTGGTATCTTGTATGCATTTATGGCTAACACATTCAACATGACTGCTATAGGGATAACTTTTTGACATGTCTTTCAAGATTGGTGTGTTCTCAGCATGTCCACTCCATTTTCATGTGTACTTGATGCTTTATATATTCAAGTGTATACTTCATGAAAACTTCATGCCCTATGTTTTCAAGTCCATGTTCTATGTATTTATTCATTCCTATACTTCATGCTTGCCGGCTTACGTGTATTCAAATGTATGATTCCTATCTTGTAAGTGTACCTCATGTCTTACATACTTGCTTTATGCCTAATGTATTTTGCATGTTTATATTATATTTCTTGAGTGCACACTCCTGATTGGACACGTATACTTCTTTGAGTGTATTTGCATACCTAGAATGTATTAACGTGCCTTGCTTGCATCTCCTAAGTGTATCATATCTTGTGAGGATTATGTGTTTGCTATATACTTGATGTGCCTTCAGCATGATTATTTCATGAAAGCTTTATCTGTGATTAATTCATGTTTGTCAAGACTCTTCATACATGGGTACCCTCTTAATGCCTTGAATTTGCTTCGTAACGTGACTTATGTGTCTTTCAATGTTTTCTCATGCTTCGTATATTACTGGCTTCATTACTGTTGTGATTACAATATCTTATGCGCATACCTTGCGACTGTTTCATTTATAATAATTTGCTCCATGCACAGTATGTATTCAACATGGGTGATTATATGTGTACCTATTGTATGCCATTGATTGCTTCATGTCTGAAATATTTGCTTTATGCCTGATGTGTATATAGTATGTATGATCAATGCATTCTTAGCATAAGTATCTACGTATATGGCTTACATATAACCTTGCGTATTTTCAACATGGTTACACTATGTGTGTTTATAATCGTTTGTGCCTATCAACGATAAAAGGGACTTGCTTAGTAGGTAGTTGCAATTCAATTGCTTGAGGACAAGCAATCTTGGGCAGGGCGGACTGCCATGTGCCCCAATGGTCACAATTCTAAATATTATTAAATTATAAACATTGATAAAACAAATAATAATAATGCTCGATCGAAAAGCTCATACGTCCCTATCTGACAAATGAAATTATTATTAATAAAGATAATATTATTATTATTTGATTAAATACATATAAATAAATAAATAACAAAATGCATAAAAAAGAAATGTTAATAATTTATTATTACGATTATGATTATTGAGAAATAATATTATAATCTTAAGTATCAAATAATTCAACATAATTATAACTATAATTATAATAATATAATATATACATATTATATCTGTTATCATCAATCTTGAGGAATGCCAATGCATATTTGCCATTGTCTTGACGTGGGAATATATCAATATGTTGGTCTTCACAATATTGGGCAATTAAGAATTTCTCATCACCTTTGCGTATGGGAAGGTTGGGCTCATCTAATATTATTATGCTGTTTATGAGTGGCATCGTGGTATTTTTTGGAAGTCTAATCAACCCATTCTTTTAGCCGTCTATCTTGCATGAAATAGTGGGAAGCACTTCAAAGGTGGATCATTGCTTTGTAGCCTACATGGCACTTGGGAAATCAGTGATCAATATTTAGTATTAGTAAAAGTAGCGATAATAGGTAGTTTATAAAAGGTAGTGGTGGATGACGAAAGGACGTACTCCTTTGTTAAGCGATGGGTGAAAAGATGTCTCATAAGGATATAAATAAGAAATAGGAGAACGGTATGAAGGCAGGGGGAGTATAGTCAAGTCAGCATTTGGATTATGGGGCAGCGATTATTTAACGCCTTACCCAAACACAGGCAGCATTGCAAATTATAATCAGTATCTATGGAAAATAAATAAGAAGTAAAAGACAACGAACCTAGAGATGGAGCCTTTACCATAAACATGGGACCTTTATAAAATCATATTCTATGAATTGGTGGGGAAAGAGACGAGAAGAGCAGCAGCAGATCGATTAGGGCAGAAGGTAAGAGATTTTGGTTGTAGAATAAATAATTACAATTTAGGTTAAAGACTAATCAAAGAATGAGTAAATGATAATAATTGAATTTAGTAAAGGATTGGTGTTTAAGTTTAATATAAATATTAAATGAATAAAAATGTGTTAAATATAATATGTTCACTGAACATATATAATTCATATGTTGATTAACATATTTATATGATGTTATTATGGTTATTTAATAATAATGCTTGTGGCAATTATTGGGCATTATAAATAATGATTCTACTTTTCGCTATTATGTTACAAAGGGGATCTAATAGATTGCCATCGAGGGGATCTCGAAAGATGTTTAATTTCCAATGTTCTCATGAAATATATTATAAAGAATTATTCAGAGTGAGTAATAGGGAGGAAATGAATAGTCCTTTGACAAGGATGGAATAATCATGTCATCTTCGATCCAATTACAATGTTGTCATTGAAATTTATTGATCTCTAACGTTCTGTTGCCTCTTTGAGAAACACTTTGAATGCAAGATTCAGGTGTAAATGTTTCCGACGGAGAGGGGACATTACAGGCCAACCCAAGTGAAGTGTCGCCTCATTTCAAATAATAATTTATATTTTATTTTTTTATTGAAGTCGACTCAATATTTAAAGTCGCCTCATTTTGTAAAGTCGTTTCTTTTGGGTAAGAGGCCAACCCTTCATGAAAAGCCACCTTAATGTGTATATATACTAGGCGACTCCCTCTCATTTGGTAATTCAATTTCATTGAAGACAAGTTCGCATACCTTCAGCAGATCGTCATTTTGCTTCAAGGAGATCGATATTAAGGAGAAATCATTATTGCTTGTATATTCGCATCTAGAGAGGTGCTATCTTCATTTGGCCAAGTTGTAAAGCAAATCTTTGCTCTTTCATTAAATATATAAGTGATATATTTGTGCCTAGGTTTTTCTCCCTCAAGAAGGAGGGTTTTCCCAGGGTATTTGCTGTGTCTTATTGTTCATTATTTTGTTGTTGCTGCTTATCTTCGTTTCTTATCTAAAATCAACACCTTATACCTCCCTTGGGCATCCAAATGCTCATAAGGAAACTATTTCGCTTTTATTGCCTTCTAAAACAACGTTAAGTTATAACATTAGGTTCCAAGGTGGTTTTTATGATGACCACCAACCCCTTCTCTTAAGTTATAAAGTTATTTTATAAAAATAACTTAAGTGACTGATAAAAGACAAATATTAAATAGTCCAACCTTAGACTCTCCAACGCCACCTTATGAGTAACACTGTTGAAGCAATATGGGCCTGGGACCAGTTACCCGAAATAGTCTTACTATAAATAGCAACTGCTAAAAATAGTAAGTACTCACCAAAACACAAATTGGCACAAAAACTGAAGTTCACTTAGATGCCCTGTGACTTATTATAAATAGTAAGCACTGCAAACTGGCCATTGCCATAAAAAGAAAGTCTTGCCAAAAACTGCCAAAAACCACCACAGAGCCCAACACTGGCTTTGAGTCCCCTAACCAACTCCACATAGCCTACAGGAACCCTAGAATACGCTAATGAGACTCTCCAACTGATCAGGGGCAAGAAGGGGACATTACAAAAGAAGGGGACATTACAAAAAGTTAAAAGTGAAGAGGTCAGCGAACAAGTTAACAGTATTGCTAACATAAAATTGCACCCCAAACATGGCAAATCTTGTATGAAGTTGTGCCAGGATAATAAAGTATTGAAAATCAAAACATGGTGCACTTTTGTTGAGTCATTACCACTCCAAATTCCTCTAGGTGCAATTTGATAGTGGCATTACGAGTCTAAAATCTGCCATTCTAATTTTAGGCATTGCTTTTTCTCTAAATTTGCCCCTCTAATTTGAGCTGGCCATGTTTATAATCACAATAAAATAAAATGAAAAATTCGATTCTTCCAAGTATAGTTGGTTTAGATGCAGAGCTTTAAAGCAAGGTGATACCAATATGTACAAGTTATCCTTCATTCAAACACAAGAAAATTCACCTTTGTTGTTTTGAGCAGAGATGAGACAATATTTCGGACTTTTAGTTTAAGGCCTATTTCCCAATGTCATTTTTGAGGAATTTTCAAGGCAACAAGCAATGTTGAAGGATTTTCAGTATTATTACCCTTCTAGTCTATCATATTTTTCTTGTTCTTTGTAGCTCAATTGGAATTTCAAGTCTTGAACTTCTAGAGATTGAATTGGCACCAAGCTGGATAAAAATATATATTAAAGTTTTACTGGATAGGATTTTGTAATAAAGATTGCTTTGCATGCAATCAAGTCAGTAGATAGAATTAAAGTGTAGTTAGTTTTTTAATTTATTTTCATGCAATGCTTTGTAAACCTTATAAATAAGTGCCATTTGCAATTAGATTTCTAATGTTAATTCTAATGCTTGCTTCTTGTTGAAATATCCATTCATTGATTAATCATGATTGTTATTACCAAAATTTGTGATTGATTCAAAAGTATTTAGTAAAATTATTTTGCTTTTAAATTACTGTTGAAGTTTTCTACCATATGTGTTAATGTGTTGTTGGCGTTTCAATTCGCACCTCTGGAATGCGGATTAGAAACAAACAACAATGCACAGATAAACTGCTCTTCGAATTAGGAGGGGAAGCTCCCTCATTGCTGATGTTGCTTTAAGAAAGTAAACTAAAACTAATTTGCCAATCTTTTTGTTCAGCTAAGAGCACAAGGTTATAAAACTCAAGCGCCGTAGCTGAGATTTTCTCTTTTAGAAGTTCAACTAGGACTAAGCCTACTCTAATGACGTTTCTAACTACTCAAGTAAACGTAGAGCTTGAGAGTTAGAAATGGACAAGGAATGATTCTTTGACATGAATACTTAAAACAAACTTTCTTCCAACGCACATCTACTATACTTTCAATGCAAGCTGAAATATAGATCATATAAACAGAACATATAAAACGGAAATCTGAGACATTATATCAATGCAACAAAATAGGCACAAGACTATTTTCTCAAATCTCAAGAACAAAAGATTACACTTTTGGGACAGCAGGATTGTAGAAAAATAGGCATATAGCTTAGCGATCAACCAAAATACATTGACACAAGTAACACAAGAACTGAACAATAACTTGCAACTAAAAGAGGCATACAAGCTTGCTCTTACACTAAGTGAACTGAAACTAAATAACTTGTAGGAAAAATGTCATGTCCCCTTCCAGTTGACATCTCTCAGAGTTTATGATTAGCCTATTATGCGACCCTCGTAGGCTGATAGGATGGATAGAGGGTCTTGATGGAGCTTGGCTTGGCTTCGGTTGTCAGAATTTTATAAGTTGGCTCTCGTTCGGGCTCTTTCGGATGCCATTTGCCTGAATTGCTATTTTTAGCAATATTTGGCACTCAGCGAGGCACCCCTGCTATTTTTAGCAGTATGGTTTGGTCATGTGCAGAATCATTTGCTTATTCACCAGCTTCAGACGGTTCGTGAATCGGACACATTTTGAGGGAGATATTAATATTTAATTGATTAATTAAATATTAATTATTCGGAGCTTATATTATAAAGTTATAATATTTTAATATTATAACTTAAGTGAATATTAAAGGGGTCGACCATCATTGAAAAGGGGACCATTTTTAATTAATCTTTTAATTAAAAAGAGGCGTCCAACTTTGGAAAAATTAAAAGGTGAAAATACAATTTTATTTTAATGATTGCCTTTTTGGGGAAAAGTCGACTTCTTGAGGTTATAAAGAATTTTCATGGAAAAGAGAGGCATTATGTTGAATATTGAATTTTTTATCAAGTCTTCTTCCAGAGAACGAAGCCTAGGGTTTCAGTTGTCTACAGGCATTGGAGAACGAGCCATCTTCAGTGTTGCAATTCAGAGGCTGTGAAATATCAGCTGATCTATTGCTTTCAGAGAGATATCTTCATTCAGAAGCTATCACAGAACGTTCACAGAGTATTTATCTTCAGGGTTTTCAGTCTGTGCTTTGGCCAGAAGGGTTTCTCTTCTTGAGGTGCCTATTTTACAAGTTCCAGACATTCTAGTCAAGGGCCGTACTTTTTATTGTTTGCTTGTTGCTGTTCCAAGCCGTACCATTATTGCTGCAGGCCGTACCATCTCTAAAAGGGCCGTACTTTTTGTTTAAGGCAAATCGCCTTCTTATCTGGCAGTCTGACTTCACCACTGGAGGCGCATATCTCATTGGCAACTTATTCTTTCATCTAGCGCAGGAGAAAGTGGATTTATATTTCAGCCGTACCATTTCATGAAGATTATCAGCTGGCTGCAATATCAGGTTTTCATCAATAAAAGCATTGCTTTTTCATTCATCTGTTATCAGATCTCTTTGTAAATCGCTCTAGTAGATTAATATATTGATTGGCATCATTAGATCTCATATTTTTCCATCAATATTGGCATTGTAGTATTTTATTTGAATTTATTAGCAATTTCTTGCAAAATCACATTATATCATTTATGCACAAAAACACCAAAAAAAAACCAAAAATGTCAAAAAAAAGCAAAAACACAGACAGTTCAGAGTTCAGTTAGAACAGGGGTTTCTACAGTGGTATCAGAGCTAAATTCTTCCATCCTGAGGGTTTAGCAATCTTATGCAGCCGCAAGAGTTTGGGTCTCACAGGTATTATACTCGCAGGAGAGCCTTGATTGACAGGCAACAGGGTTTGAACAGGCAGCCAGGTACTATGGCTGAGAGAACCGAGATTCCTGAAAACCCTAGGGATCAGGACGATGCAGAGGTTCTAGACACTCTCAGAGACTTACGAGTAGGTCAATGGCAGTCCAACGATGTGCTACAGCAGTTGGCAGTGGCAATCCAGAGGTTAGGTACACAGAGGAGACCGTCACCACATCGTGACGATAACAGGAGTGATGCAGGATCCCGGAGAGCACCTAGGACTGCTTCATGGACGGTAGACAGGCCCACTAGGCCTACTTTTGTGAGATAGGAGCCCGAAGAGGCTATTGCTGGTGAGGAGCATGAGGAGTTGTTCGCAGATACCCTTATGGCAGCGAACGAGGAGTGGGAGTTAGTACCACCTGATGTCAGAGAGAGGATCACTTTTGACCGATTCATCACACAGAGGAGAGAGCATCACAGAGGTTGACAGGATTGGAGACCTAGACACCAGAATAATGATCTGAAGCATGCTACAAACAGGCTCACTCTAGCGATGTTCGATGGTAGTGGCAAGGTTACAGCTCAGGCCTGGATTAGTAAGCTAGACACTTTCCTCACATTGTGTCCGATGGCTGAGAGAGATGCTATCAGGTATGTGACATTGCATCTTGAGGGGGTAGCTTACGACTGGTGGCACCACGGGATGGTGACCCTCCAGCATGATCGGATCACCTCATATCAGGAGTTTGTTGACATGTTGGTGGAACGATTTGACAGGAAGGATCCAGAATCCTATTTCAGAGATTTGGCTCAGTTGCGGCAGAGTGGCAGTTTGGAGTCTTACATAGGTGACTTCCAGCGACTGTCAGTTATGGTTCCTAATATATCAGAGAGGCGTCTTGTAGTGCTTTTCATGGAGGGACTGACGGAACCATTGAGAGGTTGGATCAAAGCCTTTGATCCTCCTTCGTTACAGGAAGCTATGAAGAAGGCGCGTAGCATGGAGTTGGCAGCACCATCCAGTAAATTCAACTCCAGAAACAATTCTTCATTCAGGGACAATAGGGGCTTCAATAAAAATAGAGAGAAATCAGATTTTAACAGAGAAAAATCAGATTTTAAGAATGATTCAAAGGGAAAATCAGCAGCACCACCTTTGGATCGAGAGGCTCTTAATGATCTACGCAGGAAGAAGCTTTGCTTCTACTGCAAAGGTCCCTATGATGCCAACCATGATTGTCCTTTGCGGCCTAAGGGCAAGGCCAATCGAGTGATGTGGGCTTATTACGAGGATTCAGAATCAGAAAATTCCGAATAGCAGGAGAGTTCTGAGGAGTCAGAGTCAGAGGCTTCAGAGCCTAAGGCAGAGGCAGAGTCAGAGCTTCAGATTCAGGAGGCACGTCTATCTAGCATTCAGCAGGAGAGTTCATTCCGACTTCGTGGAGTTTTGGCAGGACAAAGGGTCATTACCCTTCTTAATATAGGAGCCACCCACAATTTTATCGATGCTAGATTTGTGGAGAAATGCGGACAAATAACCGAGGAGTTCGAAGGCATTAGGGTTAAGGTGGCAGATGGTTACACTCTCAGGTGTGATCGAATGATTAAGGATCTCCCCTTGCGCTTGAACAACTATGAGTTCAAGGCTGATTATTACGTGGTGAACATGGGGGATATCGATTTAGTCTTGGGCATGAAGTGGCTTCATTCCCTTAAGGAAGTTACTCTTCGTCTCAAAGACATGGAGATCCGTTTTGATGTCGATGGGAAGACACATCCTGAAGGCCATTCGGGACAGCAATGTTAAGACTATTTCCTTTTGTCGGATGGAGAGGCTCCTGCGACATGACATGGTAGAGTGGGCTGCCGAGTGCACATTGGCACCTATACAGGAGGGACAGCATAAGATAGTACCATCCTGACATTCAGTAGTTGAGAGTCAAGCATGAGAAGGTATTCAGTGATATTCCGCTAGGGAGACCTCCAGACAGGGGCATTGAGCGCATTATAGAGCTTGAGGAGGGCGCTAAGCCCGTCATGATCACTCCTTACAGGCATCCTAAGAGGTTGAAGGATGAGATAGAGAGGACGATCAAGGAGTTGCTTGGTATGGGTCACATTCGACCTAGTAAATCACCATTCGCTTCTTCAGTTGTTCTGGTGAAGAAGAAGGACGACACCCTTCGCATGTGCATAGATTACAGGGTCTTGAATAAGAGGACTATCAAAAATAGGTACCCAATACCTTGTATAGATGAGCTTATTGATGAGCTCCATGGTGCATGGTACTTCACGAAGATAGACTTAAGGTCAGGATATCATCAGATCAGGGTTCGTGAGCAGGACATTGAGAAGATTGCATTCCGTTGTCATTGTGGACACTTCGAGTTTGTGGTGATGCCATTTGGGCTCACCAACGCACCAACGACATTTCAGTCCACCATGAACAGGGTCTTCCGTTCACTGCTGAGGAGATATGTACTTGTCTTCTTCGATGACATTCTTATTTACAGCAGGACTTGGCAAGAGCATTTGGCTCATCTGGAGACCGTGCTCAGTATTTTAGAGAGGGAGTCCTTGTACGCCAAGGAGTCCAAATGTGATTTGGGGATGACCGAGTTACTCTACTTAGGTCATATCATCAGTGTAGAGGGAGTGTGGATGGATCCTGAGAAGATCCGCGCTATTATAGACTGGCCTACTCCGACGAACCTTACACAGCTGCGAGGATTTCTTGGTTTGTGTGGGTTTTATCGCAGATTCATGAATGGTTATTCACGTCATGCAGCACCTATGACGATTTGTTGAAAAAAGGTGCATTCTGTTGGACTCCTGAGGCACAGGAGTGTTTTGTGAGGTTCAAGGAGCTGATGACTACGTGTCCAGTGTTGGCACTACCAGATTTCTCGAAGCCTTTCGAGCTTCAGTGCGATGCTTCTGGCGAGGGCATTGGTGCAGTGCTTATGCAGGACAAGCACCCAATTGTTTACAAGAGTCGAAACTCAGAGGCCCAGAGAGGCTCTACAATATATATGATAAGGAGATGCTGGCCATAATGCATGCCTTGGCCAAAGTTAGACAGTATCTTGTGGGCAGTAAGTTTTGCATTAAAACTGACCACAATAGTTTGAGGCATTTCCTGGGGCAGCGAGATCTCAATGATCGTCAGCAGAAGTGGGTGAGTAAATTGCAGGCATATGACTTTGATATCTCTTACATCAAAGGCACCCAGAATGTAGTGGCTGACGCTCTCTCACGCAGGCCTTATCTGAGCTCTATGGTTCACATTTCAGAGGATTGGAGGCATTTGATTGTGGCAGAGTATGCCAAGGATACTTGGGCATCCAGCATTGTTGAGGGATCGACGATTGACACCAGATACACGCTTGTGAATGACTTGATCATTTACAAGAACAGGATTTATTTGATCCCAGGTTCAGAGGTGAAGAACACTATCATGCGAGCCTTTCATGATGTACCTACAGCAGGCCATCCCGGGTACTTCAAAAGGTATAGACAGATTCGGGAGAGATTTAGATGGAAAGGTCTCAAGGCGGACGTTCTTCAGTATGTGCGTGAATGCCCTGTTTGTCAACAGAACAAGCAGGAGAACACATACCCGGCAGGATTATTGCAGCCACTTCCGATTCCTGACAGTAAATGGGAATGCCTGTTGATGGATTTCATTACGGGCTTGCCTAAAGCCCAAGGATGGGATTGCATATATGTAGTTGTGGATCGGCTAACGAAGTATGGCCACTTCTTTCTGATTACCACCACTTACATAGCTACACAGGTAGCAGAGGCCTTCTTCTGTAAGGTATTCAGGCTACATGGGTTGCCTCGGAGCATAGTGAGTGACAGGGATAGTTGGTTCTTGAGTCACTTCTGGCAGGAGGTGTTCAGACTTTGTGGGACCGAGCTTACACCGAGCACTAGTTACCACCCGCAGACCGATGGTCAGACGGAGATAGTGAATAAATGGGTGGAAGGTTACCTCTGGAACTATATTGCAGGGCAGCAAAAGGCGTGGGTCAAGTGGATACACCTGTGCGAGTATTGCTATAATACTACCTTCCACATGACCATTCAGATGTCCCCTTTCATGGCGTTGTACGGTTATGAGGCGCCGAGCTTTCTGGATTTGCTACTGAGTGACAGTAGAGTGCCGAGTGCTAGAGATTTGTTGCAGGAGAGTCAGGACACTATGAGGGCTCTCAAGGAGAATATTGCTAAGGCACAGAATCAGCAGAAGCAGTACGCAGATCAAAAGAGAACCGAGAGGTCATTTGAGGTGGGTGACATGGTTTATCTTATGCTGCAGCCCTACCGTCAGTCTACTCTTAGGAAGAGTGGTTCAGAGAAGCTTAAGCCACGATATTATGGTCCTTTCAGGATCCTGAGGCGTGTTGGATAGGTGGGTTATGAGCTAGAGCTTCCGGCAGAGAGCAAGGTTCACAATGTTTTTCATGTGTCACGTCTCAAGAAGGTGTTGGGACACCGTGTGGTACCTTTAGTAGTTTTAGCTCCCTTAGATGATGAGGGAAAGTTGATTCTAGTACTTGAGTCTATCTTGGAGTACAGAGAGAGACAGTTGCGTAGGAGGACTATCAGGGGATATTTGGTGAAATGGAGAGATTTGCCAGTGGAGGATGCTACATGGGAGAGCGAGGATATTCTGCAGCATCCGGAGTTGAGATTGCTTGAGGACAAGCAATTTCAGGAGGGGCGGATTGTCATGTCCCCTTCTAGTTGACATCTCTCAGAGTTTATGATTAGCCTATTATGCGACCCTCGTAGGCTGATAGGATGGATAGAGGGTCTTGATGGAGCTTGGCTTGGCTTCGGTTGTCAAAATTTTATCAGTTGGCTCTCGTTCGGGCTCTTTCGGACGCCATTTGCCTGAATTGCTATTTTTAGCAGTATTTGGCACTCAGCGAGGCACCCCTGCTATTTTTAGCAGTATGGTTTGGTCATGTGCAGAATCATTCACTATTCACCAGCTTCAGACGGTTCGTGAATCAGACACATTTTGAGGGAGATATTAATATTTAATTGATTAATTAAATATTAATTATTCGGAGCTTATATTATAAAGTTATAATATTTTAATATTATAACTTAAGTGAATATTAAAGGGGTCGACCATCATTGAAAAGGGGACCATTTTTAATTAATCTTTTAATTAAAAAGAGGCGTCCAACTTTGGAAAAATTAAAAGGTGAAAATACAATTTTATTTTAATGATTGCCTTTTTGGGGAAAAGTCGACTTCTTGAGGTTATAAAGAATTTTCATGGAAAAGAGAGGCATTATGTTGAATATTGAATTTTTTATCAAGTCTTCTTCCGGAGAACGAAGCCTAGGGTTTCAGTTGTCTACAGGGAATGGAGAACGAGCCATGTTCAGTGTTGCAATTCAGAGGCTGTGAAATATCAGTTGATCTATTGCTTTCAGAGAGATATCTTCATTCAGAAGCTATCATAGAACGTTCACAGAGTATTTATCTTCAGGGTTTTCAGTCTGTGCTTTGGCTAGAAGGGTTTCTCTTCTTGAGGCGCCTATTTTACAAGTTCCAGACATTCTAGTCAAGGGCCGTACTTTTTATTGTTTGCTTGCTGCTGTTCCAAGCCGTACCATTATTATTGCAGGCCGTACCATCTCTAAAAGGGCCGTACTTTTTGTTTAAGGCAAATCGCCTTCTTATCTGGCAGTCTGACTTCACCACTGGAGGCGCATATCTCATTGGCAACTTATTCTTTCATCTGGCGCAGGAGAAAGTGGATTTATATTTCAGCCGTACCATTTCATGAAGATTATCAGCTGGCTGCAATATCAGGTTTTCATCAATAAAAGCATTGCTTTTTCATTCATCTGTTATTAGATCTCTTTGTAAATCGCTCCAGTAGATTAATATATTGATAGGCATCATTAGATCTCATATTTTTCCATCAATATTATTTGAATTTCTTAGCAATTTCTTGCAAAATCGCATTATATCATTTATGCACAAAAACACCAAAAAAAACCAAAAACGTCAAAAACAAGCAAAAACACAGACAGTTCAGAGTTCAGTTAGAACAGGGGTTTCTACAAAAAATAGACTCACTAATTTGCTATTACAATAACCGTTGCTTTGACTGCCGGAGACATGAAAAATGGCTAAGGAAAAGAATTCCAAGTGCCCACATTGTACTAGGGCACTCTCGAGTGTTAGCAAAATTTTTGCAGCTTTCAAGATTTTCCAACCTTCATTCTTCGTTCTTCGCTCCTTGATCATCTTTTGTCATTTCTTGATCTGTGCAGTGCCTAAGACTCTGAATTTGACACTTGGCAGTTGAGCAACCTCCATTAATGGCCTTGGAGCTCCTGAAACAACTTTTGAAAAAACAGAATAGACCCACTAGGGGAAAACTGATCTTTTGACGATTCTGACGAGACCATCTTGATGAGGAAGTATTTTAAGCAAATCAAAATTAGTTTGAACCCTGGAAGCCAAAATTTCTATTTTTAGAAAATTTTGCCAACATCCATTTGAGAAGTGTTGCACCCAAAACCAAAATTTTTGCTTTATTAAGGTATTTTGATTAAAATGGTTTGAATCTTGTAAAAGTATCATCAAAACTCAATTTTTGGTCAAACCAAGCATGGGCTTTTTGTGGGTTCAATGTCTAGAAGATATTGGTAAAATTTGAAAATGTTGAAAATTAGGGTTTTCGGGACCCGATTTAGGAAAAACCCTAAAAACCCTAAAAAGTAGGATCTTTCCAGAATTGTCTGAAATTTATTTTGATTGGCTTATTTCACGTCATGATTACATTGGTGAGGTTGGAATCAAGAAAAAGTCGGTTTAAGTCTAGTCGGTTGTTTTCACTTTTTTAGGAGAAAAGTTATGACATCCAAGGTGTCGAAATCTAAGCCTGAAACTCATCATAGAAGATTTTGTGGCGAAAGATGTTGAAAAAGATGCTTCGCGACAGAGGGGATTTTCAAATGGTGTAAAATGGAAAAATAATAATTCTAAATCTGGAAACACTTCACTTTGCTACGTGGGAGATACTTGTGCAATCAACGTGCAAGTCAACTTTGTAGTGTCCGTACACGTAAAAATGGTGAAATGCAATCACACACTCGCGTCAGCAGAATGCTTCAACGCAATCAACTCAACAAATGACACGGTATTCGCGAAGCGCGAAAATGGTGAAAATCATCCGAAAACTATCAAGTCTGGAGCATATTGTGCCCTTGCAGGCCAGGGGTGCCCTTCAATTTGAAGGCCTAAATGCAGTTATTAGTGGTTGCAAATACATTCATCTTCTCCGGATTTCTGTTAACTTTCCAACAAGCCATCAAGCAAATCCATTAAATTTGCGAAACTCCGGCCAGTGACGACAGAAGCAGAAAATTCGGAAGATTTACACATCAAGGACGATAGTCAAAATACAGAATGTGTGCTCTTGTAGCCCAGGGGCGTCCTTGAATAAAGCCTATTAGATCTTAGAATTTGCAAAAACTGTTTTCGGATGATCTCTTCAGACTTAGCCTAGCTCCTCGATGAATCCGTTCGCCAGTCCATAAGACATACTGAGTGATCATAGCAGTTGATCCAGCGAGCACGTAAAATAGAGGGAAAACAAAAGTCAAAATATCAAAATGCAGCTCTGTAGCCTAGGGGTGCCTAGCTTTTTAGGTTATCAAATAGGGTTTTCAGCAGTTGTCATCTTCATGAGATTTTCCCAGAATCAATCTAGCTACACAGTGAATTCATCTGCCGACTCTCAAGATTTGTCAAGCACCCGTGACAGAGGTTCAAGCGCAAAACATTGGAGGTGAAAAGCAAGTGAAAATTTGGCTATGGAAAAATGCACCTTTCTTGAGAAAGGCGCTGTTCTACTGGAGGCCTTAGATGCAGTTTTTTGGCCTAGTGACTTTGATGAACATCTCTTCCAAGTTGTTCAATCTCCGTAGTGAGACCGATAGCATGCGCATCAGAGCAATCTAGCTCCTGACAATGAGGGTGAAAGTGGAGCGTTCTGTTGAAAGTTGCAAGTGCAAAATTATTCTCAAAAGCTCAATTGTGCCCCTGCAGGCCAAAGGCGCCCTTGCATTTGAGGTACTTATTTCAACTTTCAGGCATTGCACGTACAGTCATCCTTTGTGGATAACTTTCAGCTTTGCGATGGATTCAACATCCAGTCTACGAGAGTCGTCAGTCATTGGTAGTGGTAGATTGAAGTATGAATAGTCAAAATCCAAAAAATGGCTAACTCTGGTGAAACATGCACCCTTTTGAGAAAAGACACCCTTGAATTCAAGGCATCAGATTCAGTTTTTAGTTTCGGTAGGTCTCAACATCTCGTCAGACTTTATCCATCTTTGTGATGAATCTATCAGCTAAGCATCAGGATCAACCGGGCATCCAAAATTCAGGGTGAAAAATAGGCAGTTCGTCGCAGTGGAATTTGAAAATCTTTGAAAATTTTCTCTCTCAAGCTTGGGTGCCAAAAGTCAAAGTTTGACCATTTAAGTTTTAGTTGTGATTTTTGCATGCTACCTCTTTCATATGGCGTTCAAAATTAATGGAGAACTTTAGTTCGCAATGCATGTACGAGGATTAACTCAACTAGGGTTGGCGCACCTATCTAACTGGCAGTCTCACCTCCAAAATGCTTATTCATTCAAGTATAGGTGTCGCAACTTCATTATTTCTCTCAGGTTGAAGCAAAAATCAGCTATTTTCTCTCCAATGCCTTTTGAAGGATCAAACGGAGGCCATTTTCATTGTTCTTCGAGGTTCTTCATTTAGGTTGCACATAGGAATAATTATTCATGCTTCGTCTTTTTAGAAGATTCTTGGCGGATTTCATCATATTGAGACAAGGAGGCGATTTTCTTGAGGATTGACAAAGGCAGAATATAATTTTTATTTTCTCTCTCTCAAATTCTTCTATCCTTGTCTGAGATTTTCTCTCACATGTCAAAGTAAACGACAACTTTTTTAGAATCTGGTCATTTGGGTTCACTCAGCATAGCATTGGCAACAAAACCCATGTTCCAGAAATTTTTGAGAAAATTGCCCCTTTTCCGAAAATTCTTTTGTATGCTGGTCCAAAAGTCAACTTTTTGAAAAACGAAGACTCTGGGTTTGTTCAGCATGACTTTCTCTACAAAACCCATGTGCTAGAATTTTTTAGGAAAAATTGCCTCGTAGCTTCAATTTTTGAAGCTTTGCTTTTTTCCGAAGATTCCTTTGCATGGTAGAAAAAAGTCAAAATTTTGAAAAACGAAGAATCTGGGTGTGATGAACACATTGGCGGCAACAAAACCCATATGTAAGAATTTTTTGTCAGGAAAAGCTTTTGAAGCCCCATTGCGCCTATTACTTCTATTCCGAAAAGTCTTTGCATGTCAAGCAAAAAAGCGTTTTTTCGAATTTCTGACATTGTGGGTTTGCTTAGAATCATTTTCTCTACGAAACCCATGTCGCAGACTTTTTCGTAAAGTTTGCCTCTTGGTAGGCTATTTTCAGCCTCATCAGGAGCTATTTTAGCTTTCTGGAAAAAGTTTTCAGAATATATCCGTGTTCACAGTCAATAGGCGATTTTTTCAGAATGCAGTTCATTCAGACTGAATTCAAGACCAAATTGGTCTTAATTCATGATTTCATCAGAATGACTGACACAGATTTGCATCAAGCGCAACCAAAGGGTTGATTCAGACAATTTGGCAGGCGTAAACACTCAAAGTCCACATGATTTTATACCTCATATAGCTGATAGCCTTTCGAGGTTAGTTTAGAGGGATGATACCGTTGGAATTCTGCGTGTGCCTTTCTCACAACCAGAGTGTTCATGGTCAAACTTCACAGTTTCGTCATGCAACACTCTTCCATTGAGAAAAATGTGAAAAGTGTCAAAAGCGTTAGAAGCGTAAAGATGGAAAGGAAACAAAGGCCATCACTCCAGTTGCGGAGCCGCTAGAGTTACCAATCAATGAACTGCCAGTTGAAGTGTGCAAATATTTCTAGGATTGCTCAAGTTGCTGACAAGCAGTGAATTGACAGTTAAGATATGTGATGATCTCCAGATGGTGATGCGATGAACAACCTCATGGAGGGGTTAATTGCTCAAGATCATGGCTAGTGAACTATAGATCAGGACGTCCCACCTTTTCAGGATAGACATTAAACACAAGAGTTAACTTGACACCTCTTTCCAAGTTAACTCGCTATCCCACATATCATGGTATGTCTATTTTGGAATCATCTATGTAGAATTGGAGTTCTCATTTAGTTTTTAGTTTTAGTTAACTGATATTAGTTGTCAGTTGACTCTCATACCAATAAGGACTTGCATGTTGCACAGTTCAATTAGTTTAGTTTAGAATCAGTTAACTGAGGTAGTTTTTCTAGTTAACTACTAAGTTGCATACATTTAGGTTTAAGAATAAATTTTGCATGTTTGCAAGACTCATCTTAACTCGAGGAGATTTTAGGGTTCCTTACTCCTCCGAGCTTCTATAAATAAGAGCACCTTTGCTCATTTGTACTTTAACTTTTGCTGCAATAATAAATTTTTGAGCCGCCTTGCTGTGCAATATTGTTATTTTGTACTTGTTCACTTTGTTAATATAAAGCTGGTTGATCGTTTATTTGTGTGATAGGTCCATACAATTTGCTGTCCTGGGTTATATTTGTTTCTAATAAGCTTGTTTCATATCTACACCTCAGATAGGAGTCCCTCCTCTTTGAGAATTTAGAAATAAAGTTTATCATGTGATGTTATTAATAATCTTTGTTTCATATCTACACCTCGGATAGGAGTCTCTCCTCCTTGGGAATTTAGAAATAGAGATTGTTGTTTATTTTTTGTTTCCAGTAAGTTACTTTCAGCGTACACTTCGGATAGGTGTCCCGCCTCC
Organism: Sequoia sempervirens; assembly: GCA_007258455.2. Taxonomy (NCBI): domain Eukaryota; kingdom Viridiplantae; phylum Streptophyta; class Pinopsida; order Cupressales; family Cupressaceae; genus Sequoia; species Sequoia sempervirens. The sequence goes on from VDFB02058242.1 coordinate 235,879,517, forward strand.
TTAGGAATCCTGAGAACTAACTTACTGTTTGATGTTGTTTCCAATAACCTTCATTTCAACCTTCGCCTCAGATAGGTGTCCCGCCTCCTTGGAAATCCTGACTTAAAGATTATTGTATACCAATTCCCTGCTCCTAATTCCTCTTGCTTTGTTTATCTAGAGGAGATAGGATAGTTTTTGCATTAGCTTAGTTGTAGTTAAAGATCTGCAGAAACCAGAGAAAATCCTTAGCTGCAATGTATTGGTTTTCTTAACCTTGTGCCTCTTCTAGTTGAGTCAAAAAGATAGGAATTAGATTATTTTACTTTTTAAGCATATCAACAAAAGAGGGAGCTTCCCCTCCTATTTTGAAGAGCAACTCAACTGTGCATAGCTGTCCGTTGCCAATATGCACTCCAGAGGTGCGAATTGTAACGCCAACAGTGTTATGGCACCCATTGTGGGGCACGAGGCATAAAACTTCAAGAAAAGCTAAACGCTTTTATGACATAGGAATGATCCTCTGGCATCCTATTGTGTAATCCATACAGAAGCAATGGATGATAACAACGATAATGCTGGCAATGCTGATAGAAATGAGCGACGTCCACCCCCATTACCTTGGGGTAATACCATTGGACCTTTCGCTTTTCAGGTAAATCATGAGTTACCTAAAGGGTCAAGGAAGCGCTTTCCTCGGTTTCAGGGCGATGGAACTCAACACCCGAAGGACCATTTTTTTGCATTCACAACGGCTTGCGCCGTCTTTCACATAGCACATGAAGACATCGTGGTGCGTCTCTTTGTCGAGACTCTTGTAGGAAATGCTGCCAACTGGTTCAATCACCTGGCACCGGGCAGTATCACAAGTTGGGCAACTATGAGCGAGAAATTTTTGGCGAGATTCAAGCCCGCCGAAGACAATCACCTGTTGTTCACCCAACTTACAAATTCAAAGATGGAGCACAACGAACACATGAGGGAATTCGTTGCAAGATTTAATCATCTTGTTGCAAGACTTTCTTCCGCACTCAATCCATCACCGAGGATTTTGATTAGCTGTATCATAAATGCTCATCCGTCAAAGATAGCTTTCTTCCTCAAGTCTGCAAAAGAAACATAGTTGAAGAGTGCACAAGAACATGCCATCAAGTTGGAGGATGATATGATCATTTCCAACTTGATGAATTTTTTTTTATCAGATCTCTAGTTCAACAACGGTATTGGCCAAATAAAGACAATCTTCAGCCACAGTTTCCAACACCTCCACCAAGACAAACAATTGAAGTTGCACACAGTGCAGTATTTTGTTGTTTCCATGACACTGATGCACATACCGAATCCACATGTCCTGAGAATCTGAGGATGAACCAAATCATGGGATACATTGAAGATGCTCCCAGTTTTAGTTTTTTACCAACAACAAGTTTCGACGTTGTCTTACCACAGACAGACAACTTCGATGGCGACTTCGCTACGAGACACTTTGATAAGGAACCCATCAATCAAGAACAAGAAGAAGAATACCGTTAGTATGCTCCTACGATGAATCATGAAAATGTTTTAACGCCTATGTTCACACGTGCTCAACACTTCAAAGCATAGAAAGAAGAAGAAGAAAGACGAAAATCAAACGAAAAGGGTAAAGAAGTGCCTTTCACTTCTAAACCCAAACCTTCACGTGGGAACACTATGCCAATTGCTCAAGAGACATCTTCAACAAATTTTGACATTGTAGCTTCCATGATGAAGACCAAGGTACAAATCTCTCAACTAGAATATCTTCAGGATCATCCACAACAACTAGATCAAATTCTCAATGTTGTAAAGAAGCAGGCTATGCTCAAGTCATTTGTTCTAGCAGAAGCAAAGCCTGAAACGGGTCTTGGTAATTATGTGACTCTGTCAGAGATAGAAACTAAAGACCAAAATATTGCTTGTTTTGAAAAGAGACAGACAGAGGATGCAAAGTCATGGATAATACAGTCAAAAGCAGGGGAAATGGTCATCTCCCCTAAAGGACAGTTCCACCCATCTGTGCAATTGGAATTCACTAAAGTTGAAAAAGAGGTGCTTTTGTTAGGCCTCAAAGATGTCGAAGACATGGGATCAAACTCAAATGTGTTAAAGGTGATGTAAAGCTGATCGATGAGCTGAGTAAAGGATAATTTTAGGTTAGAAAAGATCACCTGTGACATTATAGAAATTGAGTTTGGAACTCGATTGATTGGTTTGAAGAATTAAACATCCCAAGGATGGACTATGGCAGAACTAACGCCTTAGAGGTATCAACTTTCCCATTTGCACCGTATTCTGACTTTTGTTAGAGTACCTTAGCTTGGATATATGAATACCCGAGAATCTTCATCCCAGAGGAATTGCCTCTTGCAATTCCCATCAGAAGAGAAGTGAAGCCTTTCAGGCATAAATGACATCGATGCAAGGCTCTTACTGCTGTCATGTAGCAAACAATATCCAAAGCATTTTATCTCTTCGGGGGTGGAGTGAATTTTCTTTGTTACATCCCGATTATATAGCTATTAGGCTATTAGAGATGAATAAGGAGCATGTTTTTGTAAAGACAATTTTATGAATAAATAAAGATGTGAATCACATTGTTATCTATATGAGTTTTTGATCATCTCATGCTTATGTTGTTCTTTTGATGTTAATCATGATGAAATAGGTGCATAATGAGATTTATATGTGATGTTTTTATATCTTGTGAAATTTATATGTATTGCTAATTTTGTGAGCAATTGACTGCCGTGAGTTTACTATTGTGAATGCAGGAATGAGAACCAGTCCTCTAGGCAGAGGGGAAATATCACTTGGGAGAGGGGTATTGGTCGTTTAACCGGTAAAGTTAATCAGTTGAGCATGCACACACATTGTGAAACGGTACATAGGGAAACAGGTCAGGTAAGTTAGTCTAGAAAAGTCATCCATAGGCTTAGAAGTTTGATTTACTTCCTTATGCTTTATATGACGTGATTGATTAAATGCCAGTCTGACTATACTGTGACTCCCTGTGAATGAACGAAATAGAAGGTATGTGATAAAGGTCGAATGGGTACGTATACACATGTATACACTGTGTACACATATGTAAATGTATAGACATATCAATACGTATGTACGTTAAGCAGATGGATATGCTCGTACATAAGTATCGACATGTATATACGCATACATATGTATATACATGGAGTATATGTGGACATGTTTACACGTACACATTCCGCCTGATACCTCGATATAAATGATATTCAAGTATTATTATCTGGAAGATTTAAATATATATTTATATATATATAAATATCAATACATAGGGAATGTATAAATAATAATATATTTGTATATTTTATTAATTAAATGTATTAATATTAAAATTAATATTTATTTATATATAAATATGTTTATATATAAATAAATATTAATGTTTAAAATAATACATTAATAAATAAAATATACAAATAGAAATTATTAAAACAATTTCAAAAGAATGAAATTCGCATTTTATAGTGTTAAAAATGGAAGAAGGAAATTTGTAATTTGTAAAAATATGGAAGGATTAAATTCGCATTTTACATTTGTGAAAGTTTAAATATTAGAAGGTAGTCGTATTAAATATTTAAACATTTCAAAATACATTTGAAAATCAAGCAAACTTCATAAAAGGAAATATTGAAAAGTCGAACTTAAGAAAATGAATGAAAATAAAAAAATTTAAACTCTCCCGTGAAATGGCGGAGGTCCCTGCGCAGCTGGGAAATAAAGGAAGACATTTTCAAAACTCAAAACCAGAAAAATAGCATTATACCTTTGTGTTGTATCGATTTGGAACTTGACCCAAGACGCAGCAATAATATCATGAAGGATTTACACGCCTGGCAGCAAAACGTGGCTGTAGGTGGCGTTTTTATTGCAAAGTTGAAGTATTCTTCGAAATGCTGGCTTATAAGAAGTCGAATCATCATGGAAGAACATGACTAAGGGTTTGAATGAATGGCAAGTAACATTTTGACTGAGTAAACATAGAAATCTGTCAATATACATGCCCAGAAATGGGGAAACTGTTTTTAATCCGGCCTATAAATAGTTCACAGTTCTTCATTCGAATAACAATTCTTGTGCTTTCTCATTTGTGACAATTATAGAGAGTTTCTTCACTGCAATTTAAGAGCTAGTTTTGTGAGTTGTGTTATTATTCTGTGCCAAAGTGTTTTAGTGAGAGTTGAGTGTTCTCAGTTATAAATTACTGTGAGATAACAATAGCATTCTTATTCTGGAGAATTTCTGAGTAAGGAATCTGTTGGCTGGGATCAATAAAAGAGGATTGTTGAAAGAGGATTGCTGGAAAAGAGCTTATACAGGCATGTATCTTAATGTTAGACTAAGACTTTAAGTTGTCTTCTTTACTGTCTTTAGAATTGCTGATTGTATTGAGCTGAAAATAATGAATTATTCTTAAGTAGTCCTTTGTTGTTTATAATCTTTTAATGTATAATGATTTAAAGGAAATTCATTTTATGCATGGGTAAGGATTAGGGAATGATAATACAGTTAAAGGGATAACTTGTTGCATTTCGTTATATTCAATTTAATTAAAGAAGATTAAATTGGGAATGGGATTTTGAAAAGAAGAGATTCAATCTGGTTAAGAAGGATTTAGTAGAAAATTGGGGTTTTGTAAAAGAAAGGACTCAATTTGATTATATGCATTATTAGGAAAATGTATGCTTTGTAATACTATCTCTTTTGATGATTGATTGGTAGTAATAAACGGTTATGCAATTGTTTGGAGTTTTAAATTTGTATGATCTCCGTATATGGAGAGTACGTAGAATACATATTATTTTCTAGGAACGAAATGATGTCAATACAAAGTGTATTCCTAGCTTGTGTTATTAGGTTAACATTAGGAAGCTTCTCTCCTAGGATAAAGATTTTCGGAAACAGGAGATAGGATAGTAAACACTTGCTTAAAGACTCATTTCCAGTAAACTGTTTGAGGTAGGAAGTCTGGGGTAAACTAAACCCACTGAAGGACATAACCTACGCGTAGAGTAAGGTAGCCCAAAGGAAAATCGGCCCTGAGTAGTGTAAGTGATAGATGACTTGTCAGTCGTTTACTGAATCAAAACACTATGGCCATAGTAATGTAATGTACCTACATCCTCTTAGTTTAGGAAGATGATTACATTGTCAGTTCACAGTGATCCTAAACACATATACTAGGTTGGGATTGTATGACACAAGAATCTAGTAATGTAGGACACGACACTATGCTCAGTTGGTTAACGGAATCGGTCACTCAACCAATCTCTTCGACGAAGGGAGGGCCATTCATTGAAAAATGAATGTGCGGGGGACCGCATTATTAGTCCGTGGTTGGCGGAAAAGCACCCGAGTGATGTTTCTCCTCCACAACCAGACAATCGAAGAACCAAGATTTGAAAGGGAAGAACCTGGACCGACTTACTTCTATTTGTGCAAAAGCTTTTAAAGCTGTGTATGTATTTCTTATACTCTTATACTCTGTTATTCATTGAAAAGTTAAAGTTATTTAAATTGGGAAAAGTTTTGGAGGCATATTTATATGTATTACTTTATTTCGAAAAGAAAAGAAATTTTTTGTTATGCTGTTGTTTACTCGTTTACTATGGTTAAAAGTTGTAAAAGATAGAATTTTTTTTTACGTAGATGTCGGGTCGTTACATTCTTTTAGTAATTTATTTTTGTTTTAACGTTATGTCATGTTTTTCCCCGTTCCGTAAAGTTTTTTCTTGTTTTTTAGGTGATTTAGGTATTGTTTTTAGGTGATTAGGAAAAAATAGTCTCAACTTCATGCCCAATGGATAAGTCACTAGTCTACAAAAACTTAAAGATTCTCGGTTCTCCTATGTTGTACGTATTCGACATGGTCGCCAGACGGAGCCTAATGTTGTACCCAAAACCAAAATTTTTGCTTCATTAAGGCATTTTGATTAAAATGGTCTAAATCTTGTAAAAGTGTCATCAAAACTCAGTTTTTGGTCAAACCAAGCATGGGCTTTTTCTGGGTTTAATGTCTAGAAGTGTAATGCCCCATCATAATAACCTAAGGAATGTTGCAATTGTGTATAATAGTGAAATAATTTTTTTTTAAAGTATTAATATTAAGTTAATTAGTTGCATACATTCACTAAGTTACGCGACGTTACACTACTTGAGTTTCCATAGACGAATTTAGTATTTTGCATTGCTTATAATTAATTAACATAAACAATAAAAAGTAATAATTGCATAACATTTGAAATACCATTCAAGATAACATAAAGTACAAACTTGTTTCTTCCATTGCATTTGATAAGATATTACAAAACTCATTCATCTGATGAGGTAGATCAAAAATAGTTACAATTTACATTTACAAATGTTCACCTCATAAACAATTGAGGGATGTTTTACAATACAAGTTTTACAATAATGTAATAAAGAAAGTACACATGTGTGTCCAAGTACGAGCTCTCCATCCATGAAGCTCTCGTTGCCATGATCATAAACTGGGGACCCAACGGAGTAAGGTGCACGTTCCACCCAACCATGTGGTACCCGTAGGTCCACCCCCCGTGCTAGGAGATAGTAATATGGTTACCTAGACATAATCTAGTAACCCTAGACACAAGTACATAACTAACTGATGGTTACATTGCTTCCAGATTTAAAACAATCGAATGTACTAAGTACACAAGGTAGACTGTTATTTTAGGAGTGTCATCACAATATTGCAAAGGTTACCTTGGTGTTTCTTCCTAGGTTCCGGCCCCCAACTTGGGTTACCCTGGTAACCTCTTACGAAACCCGGCCCCATTTGCAAACAATTGCAGAATCAAATGTCTTTTGAAGAAACAAGACATCGATTTGCCATTCCAGGCCTTCTCATCTTATACTCAAGACTGAACTAGCTCAAGAGTCCATATGTCATGTCCCTTCATTGACATCTCGAGAGGGGCGGATTGGCCTATCTACGACCCTATTAGCCGATGAAGCGGGATAGAGGTCACTCTGAACTTGGCTTAGCGGTAGTTTGTGGTTGTCTACGATCGAATATTTGTGTTATTTTAGCGGTTCACTGGCGGTGTGGGACCCGCTATTTTACTTGATTTAGGCTGTGGCGGCATCGAGGGAATCCGAGTTAAATTGACATCCGGATCGAGTCATCGGGTTAAGCGAGGAAGATATTAATATTGATCGTATTGATTAAATATTAATTAATTATGTTTATAATATAAAGTTATAATTTTAAATTATAACTTAAGTGATTGCCTTGAAGGGTGCGCCCATCATCAGAAGGGGCCAAAAGTGACTATTAAAATATTATAAAATATTTGACGGAGAACTATGGAGAAATTAAAGAATTAAAAGTCAAATATCATTTAAAACCCTATTATGGTGGAAATCGCACTTTTGTGAAAGATAAAGGGTTTTGCATTGGTAGTTGTGCCATTATGTGATTATTGAGTTTTGAGATTGATCAATTTGATCTGAGCCTGAGACTTTAGGGTTTCGCGTTCGACTTCCTTGGGGAACGAGCCATCTCCAGCGGAAAGCAATTCAGAGGGTGTGCAATATCACTTGATCTATTGCCTACAGAGGTTTTCTCATTCAGAGTAAACTACAGAGCTTTCAGAGATTGTTATTTGTCAGAGATTCTTCAGTGTTTGCATCCAGACAGTGTTTGCTTATCTTGGCGCACCATTTACAGAGGGTTATACATTGATTTTGGTGAAGGCCGTACAAATTGATTGCTGATCTGACAGGCCGTACTTGCACAGCAGGCCGTACCTCCTTCTAGCACGTGTTCACTCATCTTGAGAGAAACGCCTCTCATACTTGCCTTTGACTTGCATTAAAAGTGGCGCCTATCTTGCTGGAGTCTGTTGCAATCATCAGATATAAGGAGAAGAGGACTATTTATTTCTGCCGTACCATTTTGTACCTTCAGCCGTACCAGCAAAATACCAGGTTTTTCTTCAATAAAATAATGTTATTCTTTGATGCATGTTTCTAGATCTCAATGTATTGTTGCCAGTTGAATCAATAAAAGCAACGCCTCCATTCTACAGTGTTTTCTCTTCGCATATTGAAGATCTAGTATTTTTAGAGAATTTATTATCATTTTCTAGAATAGCCGTACTTTTCATTTATTGCATAAAAACACAAAAAAATTGCAAAAAACCCAAAAACGTCAGAAAAACATAAAGTTTAAGTCAGAAACAGTATCAGGGGGAAACTAGGGTTTCTACAGTGGTATCAGAGCTAAATCCTGCCATCCTTAGGGTTTAGCCATCACATGCAGCCAGAGGAATTTGACACATACAGGTATTATACACGCAGACGTGCAGTTGAAAACCTTATGCCACGATTTGAAGCCGAACTGACCCGGATATCATGGCTGTGGGGAATGTGGTGAGAGATCGGATATACCTAGAGACGAGAGATCCGCGAATAACAGTCGGGGCGATCCGGAGATGCTTACTTGCACTCGAGAGATCTTACGTCTGCGAGGACAACGTCGTTCGATGATGTAAATGCAGTGTGATGGCAACTGGAGATTGGAGCACTTGAGGAGACCCGTCACCACATGCGTGGCGATGGCGGGGAGTGATCTTGAAGTCCGCGGAGAGCTCCTAGGACAGTGTCACGGACAGCAGATAGGCCTACTAGGCCTACTTTCACGAGACTGGAGCCCGATGAGGCTATACCAGATGAGGAGCACGAGGATTTGTTTGCTGATAACCTTATGGCAGCGAACGAGGAGTGGGAGTTGATACCACCTGCGGTCAGAGAGAGGATTACCTTCGACCGTTTTGTCACTCAGAGGAGAGAACACAACAGGGCTCGTCAGGATTGGAGACCCAGATATCAGAACAATGATTTGAAACATGCAACAAACAGGCTGAATCTGGTGATGTTCGATGGTAGTGGTAAGATGACAGCCCAAGCTTGGATTAGCAAGCTTGATACATTCCTCACCTTGCGTCCGATGGCGGAGAGAGACGCTATTAGATATGCTACACTGCACCTCGAGGGAGTAGCATACGATTGGTGGCACCACGGCATGGTGACCTTACAGCACGACAGGATTACTACCTACCAGGAGTTCGTGGATAGATTGGTAGAGAGGTTTGACCGGAAGGATCCGGAAACCTACTTCCGAGACTTAGCACAGTTGCGGCAGAGTGGCAGTCTCGAGACATATATCAGTGATTTTCAGAGACTATCCGTCATGGTCCCGAGCATATCAGAGAGGCGGTTGGTAGTTCTTTTCATGGAGGGTTTGACCGAGCCACTGAGAGGCTGGATCAAAGCCTTTGATCCTCCGTCACTACAGGAGGCGATGAAAAAGGCACGTAACATGGAGTTCGCAGCCCCGGCAAATAAATTTAACTCCAGAGGTTCTTCATCGTTCCGAGACAATAAGGGCTTTAATAAAAACAAGGAAAAATCTGATTATAACAAAGACAAATCAGATTATAAAAACGATTCTAAAGGAAAATCAGCGTTCCCACCTTTAGATCGTGAGGCCCTGAATGACCTTCGTAGGAAGAAGCTTTGCTTCTACTGCAAGGGACCGTATGATGCCAGTCACGATTGTCCTCTAAGACCTAAGGGAAAGGCAAATCGTGTTATGTGGGCATATTATGAGT
>VDFB02058242.1:235889290-236404854 GCA_007258455.2 Sequoia sempervirens
TTAAAGTCTAATTCCAAGTCCAAGGTTGAAAGGTGGATGATGATAAGTCCCAATGGGAAGATGATAAGATGACTATGATGAGCAAAGGATGACAATAGAGATTAAAGTAGTAAAGGTGACAAGGTGTTGGGGAATTATTGATGAAAGACTCTAAAGGTTTTCCCTAAGTCCAAAGATGAAAAATGTCAAGTCCAATGATAGGGAGGATGGGATGTTTGGAATAAATGGGGGTTTAATGGTAATGGGATGATTATGGAAAAATGGAAAAGTCTAGTTAAGGTAATGAGGTGTAAAATGGTGGGGTCAATGTGGTCAGAGGATAGTTGAGTTCCAAAATATGTCAGATTGGTCAAGGTACCCTACAAGGTCATTGTCAAAATACTCAACCTTTACAGCCAAACGTAGACACAAATTTTTAGACAGAGTCGGACATAGGCATGGTTTTATAGAGGACACAAGCATAGGTTTTTCTAACATAGGTGCAAAATGACAGTGTCAATGTGGCAGAACATAGGCGCAATTTTTCAAAGTGTAGTGTAATATGTTGCCTTGTTTTGGTTTTGTTTTCTTTTGTTTTTGATAGGTTTTTTGTTTGTGTGTTTTGATGTTATTGAATGATTTTATACATAAATAAAGTGTAGAAAAAAATAACTTGTAGCAAAGGAATAACCAAAATTTCACTTTTTTCAATGTCACAACTAACTGGAAAAATCTAGAATTTTATTACAATCAGAATATCAAGATTTATTTGATTATAACAACAAATCAGTTCACAAAATATCATCTAATATTTAAATCCAACATACCCAAATTTTTTTTTATCACTTTGGCCATGGGTTGTAGTAGAAACCAACTAGCTGGAAGTAGGAAAATTCTGGATAAAACCCTTGAACGATGATACCTCTACTTCCCCCAAGATTGTTGAGTGTTTTCCCAACTTAGGAACCCAATCTCCAACAATAAATAGCCTCAAACCATAGGTGTTCCAACCAACAACTCACACACCCCCTTCAGAAGATGTATGACCCGCTTCAACAATGGTACAACCCAAAAATGAGGGTAATACAACCAAAAATCTTAGAATAACTCCTCCAATCTACCTCGATGATTAAACTCAATAATTATGAGCTCTATGACTAAAGGAAATGGAGTAATGATTAACCAATGAAGCTCAACTGTGATCTCTAAATGAATCCACCACAAATTCTCTAGATTGTGCCTTTCAATAGTGTAGAGAATGCTACTTGCAAGGGATTTTGACCTCGCAAACCCTGAGAAGTATGACCTCCTCCAAGAACAAAAACCAATTCAATATCTTCATCTAACATAAAGAAAGAATGAGCTCAAAATGCTCATATATAGCCCCTCCAAAACCCCACGACCCCTTCTAGGGAATTAAAAGATTTATTTTTAAAATGTATTTTCCCCCCTTATGCCTCCTTAGGCATCCAACTTTAAGTTATAACATTTTATATTTAAATTTTCACTTATGTCTCCCTTGGCCCCCTTCGTAAAGTCACTATTAAAATAACATAAGTTAAATATGTTAATTTAACTTTAATAATATTATGTTATTTAAAAATAATCGCATTGGGCCATTAAACACTGAAATTTTGATGCCAACTGTACCCATCGACACTACCAAAAATAACAAGACTAATGACTAGCTTCCTGTACATTCGAAATTGAATTACTAAAAATAGTATGGGAGAAAACACCATTTATACTCTAGAAAAGGTCGTTACACAACTCTCCACCACACGATTCTAGAAAAATGGTCACCACATTTCTCTAACCACACTTCATTAGCCTATGGCAATGACTGAATAGGCTAACTTTGACAATCTCATGAAAAGGCTAGGAAAGGGATATTACAGTCCGCCCTTCCCAAGATTGCTTGTCCTCAAGCAATCTTAACTTTGGATGCTGCAAAATCTACTCATTTTCCCATGTCACATCCTCTACTGGTAAGTTCTTCCACTTGAACAAATACTCCTTACTTATCCTCCTCTGAAGAGTCTGCTCTTTGGAATATATAATGGTCTTTGGAATCAAAATCAACTTACCCTCCTCATCCAAGGGTGGGAAATCAGATGAAGGAACCACATTATGATCCAATGCCTTCTTAAGTTTGGATACATGAAAAACATTGTGAACCTTGCTACTAGCTGGCAACTCAAGCTCATAGGAAACCTCTCCTATCTTTTTGGAAACTTTAAAAGGACCATAAAACCTTGGCTTAAGATTCTCAGCCCCACTCCTTTTTAGAGTGGATTGTCTATACAACTGAAGCCTCAAATACACCATGTCCCTAGTCTCAAAACTGTGCTCTATACGATGTTGATCAACATAAAGCTTCTACTGATTTTGTGCCTACTATAGATTTCTCTTCAAGGATTTCATCACATCTTGGCTCTCCTGCAATAAATATCTTTCCTCAGGCACTTTGCTATCTCCAAATAACAAATTCAAGAAGTTAGGTACCTTGTACCCATAAAAATCCATAAATAGAGACATATTGATGGACATGTGGTAGATATTATTGTAACAACACTCACCAAGGTGCAACAATTTGATCCAAGCCCCTTGTTTCAAAACATAATTTATGAGATACCCCTCCACCCATTTGTTCGCTATCTCCATCTTCCCATTTGTCTATGGGTGGTAGCTAGTGCTAAGAGTGAGCTTAATCCCACTTAATCTAAAGAGATCCTACCAAAAGAGACTAAGGAAATTCTTGTCCCTATCACTGACTATGCTCCTAGGAATCCCATGCAACCTAAATACCTCTCTAAAGAAGATGTCAACCACTTGTGTTGTCGTATATGTCACTGAAATAGCATAGAAATAGGCAAATTTGGTCAATTTTTCAACCACAACATATATGTAGTCCTTGCCCTATACCTTGGGTGACTCAATGATGAAGTCCATAGAAATGAATTCCCATTTATAATTAGGAATGGGTAAGGGCTGAAGTAAACGAACTAGATAGGTATGCTCACTTTTATTCTTCTAGCAAGCACGACACTCTCTGACATATTTTAGGACTTTATTCTTAAGCCCTTTCCAAGTGAATCTCTCTTGGATTTGCCTGTATGTCTTAAAAACCTTGAGTGACCAGCTATAGGTGCATCATTAAATATCCTCAATAACTTCACCTTAAGTTGAGAAGAAGGCACCAAATAAATTATATCCTTATAATTAATCAACTCATTAAGCACTGTATACCTGTCATCATAAATTGTGCCCTCTACAATCCTTGCTGCCCAAGAATACTTAGCATACTCTGCTACAATTAATTTTCTCCAATCAACAAAAATCTCCACCAGAGAACATAAGTGAGGCCTCCTAGAAAGTACATCAACAACTACATTCTTTTTCCCCTTAACATATACAATGTCAAAATTATATGCATGTAATCTATTTACCTACTTTTGTTGCATGACATTGAGGTCCTTCTGGTTCATGAAATATTTGATACTATTGCGGTCAGTTTTAATAATAAATTTATACCCAACTAGGTATGGTCTAAACTTGGATAAGAAATGCATGATGTACAACATCTCTTTGTCATAAATATAATAGCTTCTCTCCACACCCCTCAATTTTCTACTCTCAAATGCAATGGGGTGCTTCTCTTGTATCAGAACAACACCAGTCCCCTCTCACGATGCATCACACTCCTCCTCAAAAGGTTTGGAGAAATCACTGGGTATAGCTAACATTGGACATGAAGACATCACTTGTTTGATGTGGTCAAAACACCTTTGCATTGAATCTAACCACTTGAATGCTTCCTTCTTAGTTAAATTTGTAAGTGGGCAGCAGTCTAAGAAAAATTGTTAACAAACCTCCTATAAAACCCACACAAACCAAAGTACCCTTTAAGCTAAGTGAGGTTTGTCAGTGGAGGCTAATCAATAATAGCCTCGATCTTCTCAGGATCAACTCTCACCCCCTCTACATTGATGATGTAACCAAGGTACATAATCTCAGTCATATCAAGGTACACCTGATTCATGCAACTCTAAAAAGTGGCTAGGGAATTCATTAAACCAAAGGGCATCACCAAGAACTTAAAATGCTCAAAATATCACCTAAAATTAGTCTTATCTATATCCTCTTTCCTCATTTGAATCTGATGTTAGCCTGACCTCAAATCTATTTTGGAGAAATACCAAATACCAAACACCATGTAACTCATCAATAAGCTCATCTATTTTGAGAATGGGGTACCTATTTTTTATTGTCTTCTTATTAAGGGCCCTGTAATTAATGCACATTCGCATAGTCTCATCTTTTTTCTTTACCAAAACAATTGCTAATGTGAATGGAATTTTCCTAGGTCTTATGCACCCCATCTCTAACAACTCCTTAATTTTTTATTTTTTTTTGAATTTCATCTTTGTGTCTCTTAGGATATTGGTAAGGGGTAGTCATCATTGGTTTAGTACCTTCCTCCAACTCTATGATGTGCTCTATCCCTCTATTTGGTGGCACCCTGGGAGGAATGCTCCCAAATATCATACTATGTTGTGATATTAACTTTTGGATGTCTAGATGGTAATCATTCTTTTGTTGATCTTCAACTTTAGGCATGATGAGACACTTGGCTACCCACTCAACTTGCTCCTGTCCGATTAGTCATTCCATCCTTTTGAAGGAAACCACTCTAGGTCCCCCATTTGATAGGCCTCTAAGTACTATCTTCTTCCCAATGGCCTCAAATTTCATTTCCATCTTCTAAAGGTTGAATGAGAACTCTACAAGAGATCTCATCTAATGCATCCCTAGGACCATATCAATGTCCCCTATATTAACCACATAGAATTCATTTTCCAATTCATATTCACCTAATTAAATTTTCATATTTGAAACCTTTTGGGTGCAAGAAATTTTATACCCATCCACTATCATCACCTTAAATCCATCATGCTCTTTTGTCTTTAGACCTCTCCTAGCCATGAACTTCTTGTTAATGAAGTTATGTGTGGAACCTAAGTCAATGAGAGCTATGATTTGATGCCCCTATAAAGCACCTCTCACCTTGAATGTAACTGATTTATGGATACTAGAGAGTTGGAAAATGGTCCCATCTCTAGTTTACCCATAAATTTTCATATTTGAAACCTTTTGAAAGCACCTCTCACCTTAAATTTTCATATTTGAAGCCTTTTGGGTGCAAGAAATTTTATACCCATCCGCTACCATCACCTTAAATCCATCATGCTCTTTTGTCTTTAGACCTCTCCTAGCCATGAACTTCTTGTCAATGAAGTTATGTGTGGAACCTAAGTCAATGAGAGCTATGATTTGATGCCCCTGTAAAGCACCTCTCACCTTGAATGTAACTGATTTATGGATACTAGAGAGTTGGAAAATGGTCCCATCTCTAGTTTGCTCCTCTTCTGAAGAGCTTTCTTCATCACTACTCTTAGAATCTATCTGCTAATCTAATTTTTTTGATGCAAATTCTTCAAAATAAAAGTAATCTAATTATTTGGCTTTACCCTTCATACTACACGTATGAGATAAGTCCCAAGGTTCCCTGTAATGGAAGAACAATTTCTTCCTCTGAAGCTCATTTTGATCATAATCAAGCTTCTTTGATTCATGCTTGAGCTAATGAGAATCACGTTGAAAGTGCTTCTTGTCTTTATCTTTCTGATGCATAAATCCATTGGAATGAAATTTACTTCTGGAAGTCAAATACTTTGTACGCCTATCCCTCTTAATGGCTTCCTATAAAGTAGCTGGATTGAGTCCCTTAACCCAACCACGTAGGGGATCTGAAACCCCATCAATGAAAAGAAAATCCAATCTTCTTTTTGAGATATCTATAACAAGCATCGAAAGACTCTAGAAATTTGCAACATAATGATCCATAGTACCCCATGTATGAGTTGAGCCAACTCCTTAAAATAAAATTTAGGGTCTTTCATATCAAATCTATCTATCAACCTCTCTATGAACTCTGTATATGTATCAATTTAATCATGCCCCATGGTAATCATACCATAAGGAGCAATCCCATCCAAGTGAATAGCATCATATTTGATGGCCTCATCTTTTGGAATAGGATTAAGCTGAAAATAAGTGTATAATTTTTGCACCCAAGCCTTTGCAGTAGAATTCCTTGTGCCATCATAAAATAGAATCACAAGCTTCCCAAATTTCCTCTATAAATCATGGTTGTGTGATATTCCACCCCTGTGAGGTTTGTGCTCCATTCTAAGGTCACTTGATAGTATCTAAAAGACATCTTTGCATGGATCTTCGGATCTAAATCCCTCCAATATTGTAACAACCCATCTTATAAGTCATTGAAGGTGGGTTCATTTCTAACTGGGGTTGGAATCTAGGTGGAAAGGTAGGCATAAGAGGATTAGAAGAAGTTGTCCTAATATGTTGGTCAATAGGTCTGTTGTTCACTGAATGTCCATTCTTCCCATTATTATTGTCATTGTTGTCATTGTTGTTCTTTCCCCTATTGTTGCCATTATTATTATTGTTCCCTACCATATGTTGTGCCAATAGAGCTTTCATTTATGCCAAGGTCTATTGTAACCCTTGTTGAAATTCTTGTTGCCCTCTCATCATATCATTAAGCATATCATGAGTCCTTGGTTCCTTGTTACCCCTGTGATCCCTATCTTTGTCACCCATTTAAACCTCTTCTTTGGAACCTGAATCATTTTTTTTTTGGCTCCCCAGTATCTTCCTCTCCCGTAGGTGACATATTTAATATTTTCTTGATCCATGAAAAATTATGTCATCAGACCCCTTCAAGATGACAAGATACACTACTCTGATACCACTATAATATGCTACCCTGCTTTTGGTTTTGTTTTTTTGGTTTTTGATAGGTTTTTTGTTTTTATTTTTGATGATGTTTTTGAATGATTTTGAATAGAAATGAAGTTAGAAAGAAAAGAACTTGCAGCAAAGGAATAACCAAAAATTTCACTTTTTTCAATGTCACAACAAATTAGAAAATTCCAAAAAATTTATTACAATGAAAATATGGAGATTTCATCGATTATAACAATAACTCGGTTCACAAAATATCATCTAATATCTAAATCCAACACACCAAAAAAAAATGTCACTTTGGCCATGGGTTGTAGTAGAAACCAACTAGTTGGAAGTAGGAAAATGTCTAATAAAACTCTTAAACAATGATACCTCTACTTCCCTAGAGATTACTGAGTGTTTGCCTAGCCTTGGAACCCACTCTCCAATAATAAATAGCCCCAAACCCTAGGCATCCCAACCAACAACTCACACGCCCAATCCAGAAGATGTATGACCTACTTCAACAATGGTACAACCCAAAAATGAGGGTAGTGTAGCCAACAATCTCAGAATAAACTCCTCCAGTCTACCTTGATGAATAATCTCACCAATTATGAGCTTCATGACTAAAGGAAATGGAGCAATTATTCACCAATGAAGCTTAGGTGTGATCTCTGAATGAAACCACCACAAATTCTCCAGACTGTGTCTTTCAAAGTGTAGAGAATGTTGCTTGCAAGGGATTTTATCCTCACAAACCCTAAGAAGTATGACCTCGTCTAAGAATAAGAACCAATTCAATATCTTCATCCAACACAAAGAAAGAATGAGCTCAAAATGCTCATATATAGCCCCTCCAAAACCCCACAACCCCTTCTAGGGAATTAAAAGATTTAATTTTAAATTATATTTTCCCCCCTTATGCCTCCTTAGGCATCCAACTTTAAGTTATAACATTTTATATTTTAAGTTTCACTTATGTCTCCCTTTGCCCCCTTCGTAAAGTCACTTTATTAAAATAACATAAGTTAAATATTTTAATTTAACTTTAATAACATTATGTTATTTTAAAATAATTGCACTGGACCATTAAACACTAAAATGTTGATGCCAACTACACCCACTGACACTGCCAAAAATAGCAAGACTGACAATTGGCTTCTTGAATGCCCAAAATTGACTTACTAAAAATAGTATGGGAGAAAACACCAAAAACACTCTAGAAAAGGACGTTACAACCCTCTCCACCACACCATGCTAGAAAACAATCACCACTATTCCCTAACCACACTTCATTAGCCTACGAGAGCAATTGAATATGCTAACTCTGACAATCTCATGAAAAGACTAGGAAGGGGACATTACACATAGGTGTAGGGATAGAGGTGTAGTTTAACTAGTCTTAGGTGCAACTCTATAGTTTGGATGTTTTGGTAAGAGATTTAGCAAACGAGAAAATACAATGGTCAAGTTTGAAAATTTTTAAGGGTATGGTCAATCCTCACTCCTATGGCTACTTTGTATTATACTGGTTTTGCACAAGAAGACACTCCAAGCACTTGTTTACAAACCTAAATTAGTCAAGTGGATTTATTGACTAGTGTAGGCCCGCCACCTAATTGCTTGGGTTAAGCTATACTTGGGTAGAGCACCCTTTCTCACGAAGGAAGATAGGTAGAGATCCAATGACATAGGGTCAATATTGCCATGGGCACATCTTCTCTCTCCTTGGGAGAATTTCAAGCCAACCCAAAGACTTCTATCTCAACCTAAGGGAGTACATGGTGAGTAACCTCAAGGTATGATTTGTATCCCTTGCACTACACTAGCTACGTTCAAAGGCCTTAATCTAGGTTACATAATGCTTTTCTAGAGCATCCTCTAAACACCAGAAGGGTGTGTGAGGCACAACCGTGAACAATAGCCATCACAAGCATTGGTTAGGAAGTTTTGGTGGGAAAGTTCAGACCAACCCTACACTCCTCGCTTGGAATCAACCTAAGCACCAGATCTTCGCTAAACATGGCGTGAATAGATTAGAATAAAAATTTCACTCTCCCCCTTTCTATACCTCATCAGTAAAAGATGGTTAAGGTTGTCCCCTTGGGTGATGAAAACGTTAGGCAGGCCTCCTAAAGGGAAAAGTATGCTAGGTGTTTTTATCCCCCAAGATTGCATGAAGCGTGAGGGGAGAGCATACACACAAAACTAGTACACCTTGTTTACCTAGAAAACTAAATAAAATGAAGAAATACAAATATTTATAATCTTCAAGATCACTCTAAGTGTGAGGGGAGAGCATACATCTATTGCACCCTTCCAAACACAAGACATAAGTTCATTTACCCGCTACTCTAATTTTTAGTGCCTAATTAGTGGAAAACAAAAAATCTTCTACAAACATCCTGTAACACCACAAATTAGTAGTTTTCTTAGGTTTTTCTTGGTTAGTTCAAATAGATACACCACTTGTTAGATTAAAATCCAAAAATCTGAAAATTGAACACAGGCACATTTTTGCAGAGAAAAAACAAAAACGTAGAAACATAAAACTGTGCCTATGACTAGAAAGTAGATTTACAAAATTTTTACCAAGTTTTCCATTAATTGTTAGTGTTAACATAATGAAACTTGGTTAATTAACATGATTTATTATGATTTTACTGATTGATTAACTATCAAAAGTTGAAACAATGCAAATTCCTAAATATGTTATGCTTTATGCCCTAAAATGAAAGCCCCACTTTGTGAAACAAATGTGCAATGGGTCTCCACATATGTGTAGCTATTCGTTGAAAAGATGTAGTAGGTCTCTACATAAGCACCAAAATGCAAAGCACAAGCATTGCAAGTCGGTATGGAAGTGTCACTATTTTCTATGCAAGCGTAGGAAAATAGGGACATGAAATAGGAATAGAAAAAATGCAACTAACATTTAGTTTGGTGCTTAAAGATATGAGTTTGTTTCCATTAAGGTTAATTTTAAATCCCAAAATGAAATGTGTGAGGTGATGCTAGGGAACTTGATTAACCTAATAATTTTTTTATTCTTTTTAAATTTGTGGGTAAATTTTTATCTTTTCTTAATATGAAATTTGTAGTTCACAAAAAAGAGAAAGGAATACTAGAAAGCAGATTACAATTAAACTAGAGTGCTAATACTATGCTAACTATGCAATAAAACTAATGAACAACCTTGCAACACTAAAGTTGTGAGTGAAAAATGGAAAGGTATATTGACCAATTAGAGGCATGGTAATCGAGCTTACAGGCACTACGAGTTGAGATGGAGGCGCAACAATATAAGGTAGAGACATGGTAACAACTAGCAAAATCACCGAAAGTCATCACATAGGCACGACAATTCAAAACAGAGGCATGATTTCACAAAAGTTGAGACATGCAAGCTAAAACTTCACACAAATCAAGCAAAGGTTAGCAAAAAGAGATGTGGGTCCCACTAGGCATGCCAAAAATGTGAGAGGAAAAATAAGCAATGTAAGAAAATGCAAATGATATTCAGATGAAAACATGAACAATGCATAAACCAAAGTATACCTTCCTCTCTGTGATTGAGCTTTACCAAGATGCAACCAAACTCTTGATAGATTTTCTCAAGTATTGCTATGCAGATGGCTCACTCGAAATGCCAACATAATGTAGCTAATTCAATTCAAGATGTGAAAATTAGGGGAGGAGGCTTGAATTTATAGATGTGAGATGAGAGGAATGGAGTGATAGGATTGATTGACTTAATCAAGGGTGGAGATTGAGTGGTGGTGTAGATCAAGAGCATTGTGACAAGTGTCACAATGGGGAAAGAGAGAATGGATGAGGTGTGATCACACATGTGAGGACACCTTGGGAAGAGGGGTATCAAATTTGTGTAAGAGATAGGGTGGCTCATAGGGTGGCTTGTGTAAGGTGTAAGAGATAATGGGGGTAGGTGAGATCTCACACATGTGTGAGAAGAGGGTAGAGGATAGGTTAGGACACTTGTCACCATGTGGCAAGTTTAGGGAGAGGTGAGAGAATTTTAAATTAGAAGAAAATGTTCAGGATAATTAGTGGGAAGGGTTAAACCAATTAATTAAGGATTAATTAATTTAATAGGGTAGGTTGAGTTAATAAAACAATGGTTTATTTGATTTGGGTGGAGTTAAATGTTGGAGGATACGCTAATATGATTAAAGGAGGGATAAACTAATTAATCAAAGATAAAATAACTTGAATGGGACTAGAAGCAATGGGAATAAAGGTGGGATTAATTAAACAACTCAAATGTTTAATTAATTGGAAGAACCTTAGGCTAAAAAGTGATATAATTTAAAATTAAATAATAAAATGCTTAATTAATTATAAGAACATGGAATAATTAATTAAATAATAAATATTTAATTAATTAGGAGTAGGGGGTGAATTAATTAAATAATAGAATATTTAATTAATTTAGGAAAAAATAAGGATAATTAATTAAAATTCAAAATTTTAATAATTAATTAGGGAAAAAATGTTAAAATTAGGGTGACTACAACATGATCTTGTTACACCCCATTTCTTAGTTACCATGTTACTTTTACCTTTATGAGTAAATAGGATATTAAATGCAAATCATGACTTTGATACATGATACACACCATTGTGGGATTACCAAATGTTTTAATGCAAGATTATGTTTTGTAAATACTAATGGAAAATTTTATGAATGAATATGTATTGCAATATGATTGCTTTAATGCTTTGATAATGTAAATGATTTATGAAGAAAATGAATTTCATGTGATCGACTAACTACTTTTGTGCTACACTAAGTTGGATACAAGAAAATAATCGAGCCTCCGGAAGAGAGGGGGAGTATCACTTGGAAGAAGAGCTTGGTTTGGTAACCTTTAATATGCCTGAATGAGCTATCAAACACTCACACCGTAGTTTGGTCAAGTTTAGTCGAGTTAGTTCAGGAATTGCTTAGTAAACCTTTAGTCATAGTTTGAGGAATGGTTTGAATGATTTTGTTATTAGTGTTTGATTACTTGATTTTTTTTATGTTTTAATTATGTGATTAAATATTTGTATTGAGCTTGAATTATTCTTTATGTATTTATGTTTGTCTATTAATCGATGATTATATGCGTAGAATGTATATATGTATAAATATATGCGAAAACGATAACTTGTGCATGTGAGTGTATACATGCATGCATATACGTAAGTAAAAATACTTACGTGTACCCATGCACAAATATATCATATGCACGAGGATATAAATTGAACATAAAGGATACATATATATATATATATATATTGTATGTATATATTGATCAATCAATATAAAAATATATGTGATTATCATGGATTTAAATAATAAAATGTGAGTATAAATATATGTATTAATATATATGTATATGTGTGTATTTTATTGTATACGTATTGTTGTATGCATTTTTGGGCTCTTGAAAATTTTAAAAACTTTCCTAGTCAAGATGTCAGTTGATGTCTACGGTGGTTGTGTGGTCGATAAGTTTAAAATGGAGTTTCTAAGAACTAGTTTGCGCTTTTTATCAATCCAAAGTACATTATCCTGTGAGAGATGTTGCAAAGAATCTCGTTTGGGAACCTGAGGAAATTGCTTAGCAAATGATATATTGGTAAGGCCGAATGGTATAATTGATAATATCCTATATTGTGCTCACTCAAATTGAAGAAACTTAGGTTGCAATTGAGACATCCAACTCCATATTTAAATCACTTGGTAGAATTATGTTATTGTAACCTTTAGAGCACTTGGAACTAAGATTGAATCTACGGTATGAAGAGGCCGCCATGATAGTAGTACCTCATTTAAGGAAGCAAGACGCTTATTTTCCATTGCCTTGCACAAATGAGGTCATCAAACATTTTTGAGTAGTTGGTCTTATGTAAATTAGTGACAATATTGGTACATTAAGAGGCTACCCAAGAGGAGACAGTGCTTTCAGATCATTTGAGCGTTCAAAGTGAAGGATTTTAGAAGGAATATGGATAAGAACGAAATTCAAAGGTTAGCAGAGATTCGAATGTCCTCATGACTATAAAGGTGTCACATCCTATTAAAAGCGTATAAAGGCAAAGAAAAATATGCAGATTGTATCGGTGTATGAAACAAGTTTCAAGCCATTTAAAGTCTTGGGATCATTATTTTGTGCCAACCATATTGGTTGAAGACTCAGAGAAACGTGAGGACTATTCTCTTTTATATCAATGTTGGCCATTGTTCCTGGAAAATACATACACTCAATGCAATTGTATGAAGTGTTTGATCATACAAAGGCATGGAACCATAGTTTGAGTCTCATTCTCCATGAACATATTTGAGAAGTATCAATCATAGAGATTGATTTTATTCATGAATCAAAGTGTATACACTATGACTTTGCAAAAATGAAGCCAATGACATTTAACATGGTTATCATTGTAGACACTGAAAAATGTCCTAATTGATATCATACATTTGAAACAGATTTACTAACATCATTTCCTCTTTAACCCATCCTCTTTTCACTTAATTGATTTTATTTGCCTAACTAACTAATTAATTGCATCATTTTCATCTATTGGCCTAATTAATTTAATTGGGTTAATTCATTTATTTTCATACTAACACTTCCTCTAATTAAATTAAATAAATCAAAATATTTAATTTAATCTCCTAATTCATCTTATTTAATTAAATAACCCTAAGTTATTTAATTAAATATCACTTCCATCTCTCCCCCATATATTATCATCTAATTTAATAAATATTAGTTTATTCCTCCAAATCCCCTAATTGCATAAATTAAATCTTGCTTAATTAGCAATTAAACTAATTTTCCTCTAAGCAAAGGGAATATTCCCATGGAATATTCCTTATCCCTTTTTTTTGCACAATTAAAACTTTGTTTTAATTTGTAAATTTCCTTTTTCCTCACCTAAAGGAATATTCCAAGGAATATTCTTTGTCCTCCAATCAACTCACTTGGCTTTTTGAACAAGCTAAACCTTTAACCTTTTGAGCAAGTTACCTTTGACTTGTGTGAGCAACTCAAAAGTGTGTTTGTTTGAGGCAAGTGTGAGCCCTTGATTAAATCTCATGATGCATTCTCATCTGTTGATGAGAATCCATGTCCATGCCTCTCATCCCCTTCATCTTGAACCGTTGATTAAGCTTTTTGATCTCAACCTTTCATTCTTCATTTGCTCTCCTATAAATAGATCACTATTTGGAGACAAATGGATCCATCTTTCAATTGCAAACTTATGTTGTTGAATTCACTCACATCCATACTCTCAATTTACTCACTTTTTAGCTTATTTTAGTTCATTTTCATTGCATAATAGCTTAGTGAATCCATTAATGGCTTCCACACATCCATCTTAGTTTGTATATGAATTAGGGTTTTCATCTTTTAACATAGTTTTAGCTTAGATTAGCTTAGCAATAGAATAATCAGTGTATTCTTAGCTTAAAATCATGGTAACTTAGATTGCATCATGTTCATTTTAGCATAAAATAAGTTTTTATACATCAATCACAATGGTTTCATTGATTCTCTTCCATAGAATTGATTGAAACAGGTTCACTGATCACAAGATTGGGAAAGGGTCATCGTTCCAAATCAACACGACACCAATTCCACAACAGGATAAGTTTCAAATGGATTAGAGTAGATGTTTTGAAAGCTTTCATAATTTATTATGTTAGGTTTTGATAAAATGTCTAGTTTCAATTTCACTTGAATGATCTTGTTGAGATTCGAGTATTAGTGCCTCTGTTATGTTTTGATTCTTCATGGATCAAGCGTACTTCAACCAACATTGGTATCCTCATCTCACATTTTGGTGCTAGAAGGAGGGTAAACTGATAATCTAACCATTTTTTTAGCTCGAATTTCATTTTATGTTGTTTTGCAGGTTGCAAAGATGCTCAAATTACAAACAACGATGCTATTTCAATAGTGTCGCCATATGGCAACACCTTGGAAATTTGAAATTCCAATGCATATTTGATTTAATAACGTTGATTTAAATATGGCGAAACCTATTTAATTTGTAAGTATCAAAAAGTTTAAACGGTGACGCTCAAACTCACCAGTCTGATGCTTTCAAATTTCAAACTACAACGCCAACATTAGCAACGACGCCCATCAAAATACCGACACTATCGTGGTTACTGGTCCTACTGTAGAGCGACGCCCAAATCTCAAATTGCAATGCTATCGTGTTCAGTGATGCCCTACCAAGGTAAGAAATTTTATGTTTTTTTTTTACATGTGACTTAATTTCTTGGATTTATCTGATCACTGATGCATGCCTGACTGTGTTTTGGTTGTTAGACTATAGGGTTTTGTAGGTTTTAAAGACATGGAGTGAAAGTGAAGAAAGTCTCTTCTATCTCAAATTCATAATTGTAACAAGCATTTGATGCTTGGGGGCAATTATAACCCAATTTCATCCTTTCTACTTTCTACTTTAGGAAACGTACTAGAGTTGAATTTGGTTTAAAATGAATGCTCAAAGTTGGATAAAATTGAACCCTCACATCATCAATTTACTTTGGGTTTAAAATTGAACAAGACAAACTTCATCTTTCAATTGGTGCTTAAAACAAACTCATCATTGCTTTGAAAGGTTAAAATTTATAGTTGTTAGTGGATGCGTATGCAATTCTCTCATGCCATTTGGCGACCTTGGATGCGTATGCAATTCTCTAACACTTTGCAAAATTACCCACATCTTTCAATTGGGTTTAAAATTGAACAACCATGCTAGTGTGAGAAAGAGACATTGTGTGTGTTCCCTCTTTGCGCTTTACGCGAACTGGGTGGTAGAACTGCAAATGTAATCCCTCACTTTTTTATCTTTAGAGGGCCTTGCCTAAGACCAATTCGAAGGAAACTCCAACTGGTTTTTCACTCAAGCCAGTATATAAATGGATAAGACTAAATTGTCAAGTCCTGATGGTATGTAGGTCTTAGTTGTACAGTGTCTTTCAAAATAGGTTACTACTGTAAAAAGTATAAGAGCCCCTATTAGGATTGATTAAAGCCTTTAGTGGCTTGTTGAACGCTCGCAAGGTGCCATGTCCCCGATTACCCTTACTACAACCCATTTGTTTAGTAAGCCAAAATCCTAAAATATTTTTTGGTACAAGAATGATCGTTCTAAAACCACCCTAAATTCACAGTGCTATTCAATTGTAGAAACAAAAAAAATCCTCTTAATCTCTAGATTTTAAGGATTTTGAGATTTGGTGGTCCCGAGAAGTGTGTGTTGTGGAGGGGAGCCAGTGTTGCCAAATCTCTAACTATTCGCATTGTCTAGTGTTTGGAGAAATCCTAGTGGGGACTCATCAAATATAGCCATTTCTATCCTAGGGTTGTAAATGATTGTGAGTCAGTTTAACACTTTTCTTGGTTTGAAAACGATCCAAAAAAAAACATTCACTATCATCCTCAAAATTTCAAACACTTTGGCTCAAATATGGACTTCTTGAGTTAGCCTTAATATTACTACTCATCCTAAGTATTTATCCTTAGCGATTTCTAAATATCTTGATATTAATCTCAAACCCATATTTTCCCAAAGACAACATAGGAAATTATGGCTTTAACCTCATGATTTTCATGAAATGGACATTGTGAAAGTTATGATGTTTTTGACATAAACATTTAGTTTGGAAACATAATGATCTGGGGGATATTTTTCACTGAGAATTGAAGTGTCCCCAATGCTCTAGAATTCAACACCATCAGAAAGAGCTTAGAATCTTGATTCCAACACAACTTGAACCGAGTTGAATGGAGCTTGTATGCTCAAGTTATGGTCGAACAAACTTTGATCAAACTGGTACTTGAGGCCATCAGAAAAGCAAAAAAAATGGTCATCTAAGAATTCATTGAAAATGATGTCAAATTGAAGAGCTCACCGACATGAACCCAATGATGTTCATTTTGTTGAATTCTGGGATTGTACACCCGAGATATTGTGAGTCAAAGTTACAGTTGACCAGTGGTACGACTGATGACATCAGCATGACGTCAGCACCGTGACTCAACAGTCCGTATGGTAGGGACGCCAAGGTGGACCAATTGGCGGGTGACACACGACAGTTGGTCATACAGGTGACGTGGTGAGGTCGTAGAACATAGTCAACAGATGAGACAACCTAGTCAGCATACAGGTTGGCTTCGTCAGCGTTGATGTGTCTCTGGTGGCGAATCAAATGATGACACATGGCAGCTCTTGGGAGCGCCACATGTCACCCTTCCTCAATTGACGTACGGTGAGATGTTTGAACGGTTCAACAAAATCTGGTTATGGGGCTCAAACCCCTAACTCAACAGAGGTTAGTGAACCGGCCCACAATTGCATCCACATGCACATGTATACCCAATATAGACATCATTTTCTCTTAGCCTTTAACAATTTCTTAGGCGGATTAGAATGAATGGTCGATAGGGGTTGAACCATAGACCTCATGCCGACCAAAATGAATGCTAACTATTTGGCGCCGACGGTTATTAAGATATATGGGGCAATAGTTACTTTTAAACACTGTTTTAAGGTTGAACCTAACCAAAAAGGCCTTTATGGTTAAAATAACTCCTAACCATTTAAACCAAAGGCCCCCAAAGGACAAAATGAGTCATTGTACGAGTTGTTAGAGGGGGTTAGACATTTATTTTTGTGGTTAAGCCTTATTAGGCTCATTTTATGTATAAAAGGAGGAGTGTAGGCTCTTAGAAGCTAACCAAGTGATGCGAAGGAGGGACCGTTTTAGAGATTTGTTGAATCCATTCTTGTACAATGGAGGAATGCAATGCCACCGTGTTGAAAGGGAATGGTTTGATGGTGCATTAATAATTTCTAATTTTTGAGCAAAGTAATTGGATTGGTCACTCTGTTGGAGAGGGACCTAGAGGTGTAGCCTTTTGGCAAACTCCGTTAACAAATTGCATTCGATCTTCTGACTCATTTCTCTTTTTATTGCTTTCATCATCTTTATCATGCTATGTTGTTTAAGCATTTAAGCTATGTTAATTCATTCTTGTGAGCTTTGAATTAACTTTTATTGTACATTAAGCATTTTGTAAGCAATCGTCCTTGATCCTTAATCAGATCAAGTTTGGTATCAGAGCTTTGTGTGACTAGTATTGTAGAACTGAATGCTAATGAGATCTAGGATTCGGCAAGGCGAAGGAAAGCTTGAAGAATATAATCCTGAGATCAAAAGACGAAGATTTGATCCATCCTCACAAATGGAAGAAATAGGTGGTGGAAAAAGTTTAGAGCTTGATGAGAAGAGTTTCCAGAAGGATTTTATTGACATGAAGGCCATGGTAGAAGTTCTATTCTGGGAGAGGCAAGAACAAATGCGAAGACTTGAAGCTCATGAGGACAAAGGGAAAATATCAGGAGGTGATCATGAGCCTCCAAAAATTCCCCCAACTCCTTCTTCTCCTTCTTCTACTCATTCTATGTCTTCTAATCCTTTCAAGGGTGCACATAAGCCTAGAATCAAATTGGATGTAAAATTTGACTTACCAAAGTATTGTGGGGAACTGAATGCTGAAAAATTAGATGACTAGGTTCAACAAGTTGAAGTCTATTGTAGAGTCCAAAATATTAGATGATGTTGATAGGATCCATTTAGCTACTCTTCAGTTGGGAGGTTCAGCTCTCACTTGGTGGGAGAGTAGGACCCAGGCAAAAATTTCACAACATGATGGAGTTAGTTTAACTTGGGCAAAATTTGTTAATGCTCTTAAAAAGCAATTCTATCCCTTAGGCCATATGTAACAGTTAGTGATGAACTGGAAAAATTTTATGCAAGGGAAAGGTCAGTTTGTTCAAGATTACACCCATGAGTTCCATAAACGAGCTATTACATTGAATGTTCCATTCTACACCCAGGATACATTTTTGAAGTACATAAGCGGTCTTCACTCTTACCTAAGCCATTCCATTTTGGTTTTGAATCCTAGTAATTTGGATGAAGTTTGTGTCCAAGCCACACACTTAGAGTCACAAGGTAAGGGTTCCTTTATTGATAAGTCTAATAAGAAGCCATCTAAGCCTAAGGGTAAAGACAAAGACAAAGATAAAGGAAAATGGAAGAAGACAACTACTGTTAAGAAAAAGGGTGATAAACCCACATGCTCCCATTGCAAGAAAGAGGGGCATGGTGAATCGAAGTGCTGGAAGCTGCATTCAGAACTAAGGTGGAAAAGATATGGAGGCAATAAAGGCAAGCAAAAGACTACTGCAGTGATTCAATAGGATCTTGGATCTGACTTCAGAGACGAGACAAAGATTGTTGTTGTCGGGATCCAAGGTAAAGGGAAAGGTATATCTCTTTCTTCTAATACAAGTTTTTCGAATGCAAGTGCAAGTACAAACTTAAAGAATCTTCTCCTAAGGTTGATAAGTAAAGAAATGAATTATTTCACATTCGGGTTGTAACAAAGCATACTAAGGTTGATACAATGTTTGATACGGGTTCTCAAGTAAACTTAATATATGAAGAAGTGGTAAAGAAACTCAATCTGGCTATAACACCTCATCCAAAGCCATATCCACTTGGATGGGTTTGTAATGATGCTCAACTATAGGTAACGAAACAATGTAAATTGAGATTTTCTATCACTGCAAACTTTATTGATGAGGTAGAGGTAGATGTAGTTCCTTTGGATATTTGTAAGCTTGTGTTGGAGAGTCCTTATCTGTATGACAGAAAAGAAATATTTTATAGGGGGAGAAAAAGTATCATCTTTTTAAAGATGGGGTAGAATACATTGTACGAGCACATAAGATGAAGACTAATCTTACACTAGTTAATGTTGGTCAATTGAAAAGGTTGGTGAACTCAAGTAAGAACTTTGTATTAATGCTTGTAAAAGCCAAAGAAGATGATAAATCTGAGGCATTCAAGGGGTGTGACCCAAAACATAAGGTTGAAATGGTCAAAATTATTTCCACTTATGATGACTTGTTTTAGGAACCGAAGGGTTTGCCACCCAGGAGAGAGATACAACATGAAATCCAATTACAACAAGATGTGCCATTGCCTAACATCGACATGTACTACTTATCCATTATGCAGAATGAGGAAATAAAAAAGAAGGTTTAGGAGTTGGTTGAGAAATGAGTCATCCATCCTAGTACATCTCCTTGTGGTTCTCCAATTGTGTTGGTTCTAAAGAAAGATGGAAGTTGTTAGAAATATATGCCTCAATCTCACAGGCTAAAACCTCTGAAAGGGAAAAGTCGGTGTGACATTCATTGTGTTTGGCCAACTACCAGCTTTGGAACCTTGTGGTTTGTATAGGTCGCTTAGACCTTGTCACTGTCATGCCGAATGCACCTATCGATGTGACAATTTATATCTCACTCCACCTGAGTTGATCTCTTACCGACGGGTTAGTGTCAAGTGGTGGTTGGGGAGACTCATGGTGATTGGAGTCTTCGGGGTAACACGGGGCTTCGTTATGAACTCTCAGCAATGAAGTATTGTCTCATCGACATCATTTCGTGTGAAGTCTTCGGGGAGAGTCTTAGATGTTTGGTATGACTCATATCGACAATGTCTCGTTGACAACTTTATCTTGGAGGCATTAGGGTAACACTAAGGGTTTGGTAAGAACTCTTAGCAATGGAGTGAAGTCTTGGCGACTGTTGTTTGGTGCTCGGTATGACTTAAGACTTCAGAGTAACATCTCAGCAAAAGCGGTAAGTCTTGTCAACTGATGAACACTTCAGAGTAACTTTTGAACCTTGGTATGATCTCCTGGCGAAGAGCGATGGTCTTGCCGAAGGGAATACTGTTGTCTATGTGACTTTGGAGCTTCGATATGATGTTTCACCAATAGTGATAAGTCTTGGCGATAGTGATACAAGTGATGAACCTCGGTATAAGGTCTTGGCAACAAGGGGAAGTCTTAGCGATAGTTTTCTGGACTCGGTATAACATCTTGCCGATCGTATGGACTCCTGGCGATATCGAATGCTAACTTCGTGGCATCAGGGAGAGACAGTTAGTGTCTCACCGACATGCCAACACAGGTTGATCGTCTTTGACCAAGTGAAGACTATCCTACGTGACTTGTATTTGACCAATCAGAGAAACTGAATGGGAACCGCTAGTAGTTGGACTATTGCGGTCGTTACTGAGAGGAAGTTCGACAGACCATGGGCATCATGGATATACTCAGGAATTGCATATGTTGATCGATTCTATTGTTGGATGAACTGTAGATGAATTGTTCGATGTGTATTAGTGTGAATTCTATTTTGAGAAGGTTGTAACTTGAATGTTTCCTGTACAAGGTTGATCATAGTAAATGCTTTTGTAGACTGACATTAGAAAGATAAGTTTGATCTCTGTATGTAATCTCTATTACTGTAATACAAAGTGACTTCTCTTGGTGTGGTGGGTTTTTCTCCCGTAAGGGTTTTCCCACATAAATCTGGTGTTCATATGTGTATGTCTAATTCTCTATTTCTGTTATCTCTTTCAAGTGCATCTTAATTGGATTGTAATTGTAAAATTTAAAATTGTCTCTACATTCTTCCCTGAGGTTTTGACGTTAGGAGAGTTGCTTCCGCACTTAGCTTTCCTTACAAGTGGTATTAGAGCCTGGCTAGTTGTGTTATCCTTGTGGGTACATTGGGTTTTTTGAGTCAATTCTATTCAGTGGGAGTCTTGTAGAAGTTTGTTAATTCGAATTACAGATTGAGATGGCTAGCACGTCTGGAAAGATTGAAATAGAGAAATTCAATGGCAACAATTTTGAGTTGTGGAAACTTAAAATGGAAGATTTGTTGGTTGATCGTGATCTTTGGATTGCTGTGTCTGGAACAAAGCCTATAGGCATGAAGCAAGAAGATTGGGACCTTGTAGATAGAAATTCTAAGGGGCTGATAAGGCTCTGTTTGGTAGACTCCGTTCTTCTGAATGTGCATGAAGAGAAGACTGCATCTTCCTTGTGGAAGAGACTGGCATCTATTTATCAGGGGAAATCCTTGGTGAATAAACTGTTCCTGAGGAAGAAGCTGTACACTTTGAGAATGTAGGAAGGAGGGTATGTAGTTGATCATTTGAACACATTCAACATGTTGATTGCATAGTTAACATCTGTTGGTGTGAAGATTGATGAAGAGGATTGTTGTATGCTTTTATTGTGTTCTTTTCCAAACTCTTGGGATCACTTGGTGATGGCTATTGGGAGTACAACATCAAATTTCAAGATGGAAGATGTTGTTGCTTCTTTTTTATTAGAAGAGATGAGAAGGAAATCTTCTGAGATGGCGAAGGAGGCTCTTGCTGTTAGAGGAAGATCGAAAGAGAAAGGCAAGAAGAAGGATAAGAAGTCCAAATCCAAATTAGAAGTGAGATCAAAGTCTCCTGGCAAGAAGTCCAAGGTGAAGTGTTGGAACTGTGGGCAACCTGGTCATGTCCAAAAGGATTGTAAAGAGGAGAAGAAGAAGAATTCTTCCGACTATGATTCTTCTCAGAGTGATGCAGACGCCTTCATTGCAGCCTTGGCTACGCAGGCATCAGATGATGTTTGGCTGATTGATTCTGGAGCATCTTTCCACATGAAATCTTATAGAGACTAGTTTATGAAGTATGAAGAATACGATGGTGGAAAGGTGTACTTGGCAAGTGATTCAAATTTGGAAATAGTTGGTCGTGGAAGAGTCAGAATTCAATTCTCTAATGGAAGAGTGAAGGGAATCAATGATGTAATGCATATACCAGGTCTGACTCAAAATTTACTTTTTGTAAGTAAGCTGAATGATATTGGAGTGCAAGTCATGCTCTTTAGAAATGGCTGCAAGATGACTAGAGGCTCTATGGTGCTAGCAAGGGGTGCTTGTATTGGTACCTTGTACAAGCTGGATGCACATGCTGTTTAATGTAACAGTGTCTCTGAAAAGTCACAGAAAGCTACTCATGGAGGAAAAGAGGGAAAAGTTCCTGATTCTATAAACTCTATGGAAGTTAAAATTCCAACAGAAAAAACTATGCTCTGGCATCATAGGCTAGGCCAAATTGGTGAGAAAGGCTTAAAAACCTTGAAGAATAAAAACCTAGTTAGGGGGCTTGAAGATTGTAACCTCGAATTTGAATTCTGTGAACATTGTATATATGGAAAACAACACCGTGTTTCTTTTTATTCTAGTCCTCAAAAATCTTCTGGTTTGCTTGATTATATTCATTCTAATGTATTTGGTCCAGTGAATGTTCCTTCTTTGTCTAAGTCAAGGTACTATGTATCGTTTATTGATGATTATTCAAGAAGAGTATTTGTCTATTTTTTGAAAAGTAAATCAGAAGTGTTCAGTTGGTTTAAGGAATTTAAGAACCTTGTAGAAAATAAGACTAGAAGAAAAATAAAATGTTTAAGGACTGATAATGGCGGTGAATTTTGTTATGATGAATTCAAGAGGTACTGTAAAGACCATGGGATTAAAAGACATAAGACTACACCTTATACTGCACAACAAAATGGAGTTGTAGAAAGGTTCAATAGGACAGTGATGGAGAAAGCACGAAGTATGTTGAGTAGTGCTAGCTTGGAGGAGAAGTTCTGGGCTGAGGCTGTTGCTACTGCATGTTACTTGATAAAACATTCTCTGAACTCTGCTCTTGTTGTGAAAACACCTTTGGAAGCATGGTCTTTTAAGAAGCCTTCTCTGAGATACATTCGTGTTTTTGGCTGTGAGGCATATGCATATGCGTCGAATGAGAAAAGATCTAAGTTGCAGAACAAGGCTGTCAAATGTATTTTTATTGGCTATAGTGCTAGCATAAAAGGATACAAGCTTTGGAATTCTGATACGAAGAAGGTTCTGTACAATAGAAGTGTAATCTTTCATGAGCTGAAGCCTTCTACCTTGGATCTGCAGTTAGAGACAAAGTCTGAAAACAAGAAGGATGTAGTAGGAATTCCTCTGACACCAGAGAAAGAAGAATTGAAAATTCAAAATGTACCTGAAACTGAGGAGAACTCAAGCAGTTCTGAAAGTTTTGATGAACAAGTGAGGAGGTCAACTCATGAAAGAAAGTAACCTGATAGGTATGGGTTTTCTTTGATAGATTCTACTTGTTCCTATGCTTTAATTTCTAGCATTGATGAGCCTAGGACTGTGAAAGAGGCATTGAAAATGTCTGATTCAAACTCTTGGTTGGAAGCCATGAATGAAAAAATGGCATCATTAGAAAAGAATGATACTTGGAGTTTGGTGCCCTTGTCTAAAGGAAGAAAAGTTGTGGGCTGCAAATGGGTATTTAAAAAGAAAATAGGTCTGGATGGCAGTGTTGAAAAATACAAGGCGAGGTTGGTTGCGAAGGGTTATTCCCAGGTAGAGGGAATTGATTATGGGGATTTTTTTTCTCTTATAGCTAAGCTGGCGTCCATTAGATTTCTTTTGTCACTTGTAGCATCATATGATTTAGAGGTCGAACAGATGGATGTGAATACACATTTCTTCATGGTGATCTTGAAGAAGAAATTTATATGTTCTAGCCTGAGCACTTTGTGGAGAAAGGTAAAGAGAAACTGGTATGAAAGTTGAAAAAGTCTCTGTATGGGTTAAAGCAGTCTCCTAGAATGTGGTACCAGAAATTTGATACTTTTGTATTGTCTTTGGGATTTGTAAGATCAAAATCTGATCATTGTGTGTATTATAAAGCTGAAAGTGATCGAGTGCTTATTATTGCTCTCTATGTTGATGATATGCTATTCATAGGCAATATTAAGTTGATGATTTCTGATCTTAAGTCTCAGTTGTCTGCTAAGTTCGAAATGAAAGATCTTGGTGCAACTAGGTATATTCTAAGGATGGAAATAACCAGGGATAGGAATAGTAGAAAACTTTGGCTCAATCAGAGTAAGTATATCAGGAATGTTCTAGAGAGATTTTGCATGAATGATTGCAAGCAGCTAGTTGTTCCAGTCTTGCAAGGAACGAAGCTATCTGTTGAAGACTGTCCAAAATATCCTACTGAGATGGAGGACATGACCAGTGTACCCTATGCTAGTACGGTTGGCATTCTTATGTATGCAATGGTCTATACAAGGCTAGATATTGCCCAAGTAGTGGGAGTACTTAGTCTGTTTATGGCTAATCTTGGAAGAATACATTGGGATGTTGTGAAGAGAGTGTTTAGATATTTGAAGGGGACTTCAGAATATGCTTTGTGTTACCATGAGAACTTGGTTGAATCACAGAGGACTCTCAGCATATGAGGTTATGTAGATTTTGATTGGGCAGGGGACATTGACAGCAAGAGGTCCACTAGTAGATACATTTTCATGATGAATGGTGGTGCAGTGAGTTGGATGAGTAAGCGGCAAGCTATAGTCACTTTGTCCACTACAGAGGATGAATACATGACAGCTACACATGCTTGTAAAGAAGCAGTTTGGTTAAAACGTTTGTGTTCTAACATTGGTTTTGATGCAGGGCAAATAACTATTTTCTGTGACAGTCAGAGTGCAATTTGTTTGGAAAAGAATCCTACTTTCCATGCCAGGATGAAACATATAGATGTATAGTACCATTTTGTATGAGATATGGTGGAGGATGGAAAGGTCATTTTGGAAAAAGTTGATACTCTGGAGAATGTTGCAGATGCATTGACGAAGCCAGTGAGCACAGACAAGTTCAGGCAGTGTGCCAGTTCGATGGGCCTTAGTGCCCATGATTTTTAGTAGTTTTGTTGTGCTCTGGAGGTGCCTGTGTGATCTTCATCAAGCGGGAGATTGTTAAAAATATATGCCTCAATCTCACAGGCTGAAACCTCTGAAAGGGAAAAGTCGGTGTGACATTCATTGTGTCTGACTGACTAGCAGCTTTGGAACCTTGTGGTTTGTATAGGTCACTGAGACCTTGTCACTGTCATGCCGAATGCACCTATCGCTGTGACATTATGATCACTGTGACAATTTATATCTCACTCCGCGCGAGTTGATCTCTTGCCGATGGGTTAGTGTCAAGCAGTGGTTGGGGAGACTCATGGCGATTAGAGTCTTCGGGGTAACATAGAGGCTTCGTTATGAACTCTCAGCGATGAAGTATTGTCTCGCCGACATCGTTTTGTGTGAAGTCTTCACGGAGAGTCTTGGATGTTCGGTATGACTCATATCAACAAGGAATGTCTTGCCGACAACTTTATCTTGGAGGCATAGGGGTAACACTAAGGGTTCGGTAAGAACTCTTAGCGATGGAGTGAAGTCTTGCCGACTGTTGTTTGGTGCTCGGTATGACTTAAGACTTTAGAGTAACATCTCAGCAAAAGTGGTAAGTCTTTCCGACTGATGAACACTTCAGAGTAACTTTTGAACCTCGGTATGATCTCCTGGAAAAGAGCGATGGTCTTGCCGAAGGGAATACTATTGTCTATGCGACTTTGGAACTTCGATATGATGTTTCACCTATAGCGATAAGTCTTGGTGATAGCGATACAAGTGATGAACTTCAGTATAAGGTCTTGGCAACAAGGGGAAGTCTTAGCGATAGTTTTCTAGACTTGATATAACATCTTGTCGATAGTATGGACTCTTGGCAATATTGAATGTTGACTTCATGGCATTGGGGAGACACGGTTAGTGTCTCACCAACATGCCAACACAGGTTGATCGTCTTTGACCAAGTGAAGACTATCCTACGTGACTTGTATTCAATCAATCAGAGAAACCAAATGGGAACCGCTAGTAGTTGGACTGTTGCGGCCGTTACTAAGAGGAAGTTTGACAGACCATGGGCATCATGGATATACTTAGGAATCGCAGATGTTGATCGGTTCGATTGTTGGATGAACTGTAGATGAATTGTTCGATGTGTATCAGTGTGAATTCTATTTTGAGAAGGCTGTAACTTGAATGTTTCCTGTACAAGGTTGATCATAGTGAATGCTATTGTAAACTGACATCAGAAAGATAAGTCTGATCTCTGTATGTAATCTCTATTACTGTAATACAAAGTGACTTCTCTTGGTGTGGTGGGTTTTTCTCCTGTAAGGGTTTTCCCACGTAAATCTGGTGTTCATATGTGTATGTCTAATTCTCTGTTTCTGTTATCTCTTTCAAGTGCATCTTAACTGGATTGTAATTGTAAAATTTAAAAGTTTCTCTGCATTCTTCCCTGAGGTTTTGACGTTAGGAGAGTTGCTTCTGCACTTAGCTTTCCTTACAAAAGTTGGAGAATGTGCATCAACTATTGTGCCATAAACAAAATAACGGTAAAGAATAGTTATCCTCTTCCCAGAATTGATGATTTACTTGATTAGTTGAAGCATGCAGTTATTTCACTAAGTTAGACTTGCGTAGTGGATATCATTAGATAAGAATTGTAGAAGATGACATTTGAAAAATTGCATTTAAGACAAAACAGGGATTGTTTGAGTGGATGGTCATGCCCTTTGTGATTTGTAATGCACCAACTACTTTTATGAGAGTCATGAATGATTTCTTTCATCCTTTCATTGATGATTTTTTCATAGTCTAACTAGATGATATTCTTATCTTCAATCAAACTTGGGAAGATCATGTAAGTCACATAAAGAATCTTTTGATGTATTGAGAAAATAAAAACTTTATGTAAAGATGTGTAAATGTGAATTCGCTAAGACATCCTTAGTGTGCCTAGGCTATGTCGTAGGAAGTGGTTAATTGAAAGTAGACCATGCGAAGGTTGAAGCTATTGTAAACTGGCTAAGCCAAGTATAGTCACAAAAGTTAGAAGTTTCCTAGGTGCAGTTCAGTATTGGAGAAAGTTCATTGCAAACTTCTCTTATATTGCTTCACCATTGCATGCATTAACTAGTATGAGGGAAAACTTTCAGAGGGGAGGTCCACAGTAGAAGGATTTCGACACTATGAAGGAAAAGTTGAGCACCGCACCAATTTTGGCTTTACCTGATCTACACCAGCCATTTGAGATCGAGACAAATGCAAGCCTATTTTCCATGGGAGTCATTTTCATGCATGGAGGTAAACCAGTCTACTACCACTTTGAAACTATTTTAGGAGTAGTAAGTAACTATCCTACTTATGATAAGGAACTTTATGCTTTAGTTCAAAGTGTTAAAAAATGGAAACACTACATAATGGGGAAAGAAAGTGTAATCCATACTGGTCACCAACTACTACCATATTTACAGTCGCAGTCTAAACTGCAACAAAGTAGGCACTTTTGGTGGATGGGTTTTTTGCAATAGTTTCATTTGGTAATGAAGTATAAGAAAGGTACCCATAACAAAGTAGCAGACATGATCTCTAGGCCTCTTGTTATGAATGCTTTGATAATCCTTCAAAATAGTTCTTTGGTTCATGAAAGTTTTTAGGAACAATATGCTAATGATGAGAACTTTAAGGATATCTATGCAAATTTGATCCAAGGTAAACATGTAGAAGAGAAAGATTACTATGTGTAGAACAAATTGTTATATCACTTGGGAAAGTTATGTGTTCTAAGGGATGAACAAGGACATGTTATTAGAGAAGCACATACCTCATTGATTGCATGGCACTTTGGGGTGAGTAAGACAATCACTCAGTTGCAGAAATATTGTTACTGGCCTCATATGAAGGAAATTGTATCCAAGTATATTAGAGGTTGTGCTATTTGTGCAACTAGTTTAAACCTAGTAACAAGAAATTGGGGTTGTACACGCCTCTACCTGTACCTTCCCGTCCATGGAAAAGTGTGTCAATGGATTTTGTCAAGGGGTTCCAATGTCTAGGAAGGGACATGATTATCTATATGTAGTAGTTGATTAGTTCAACAAAATGTGTATTTTAATGCCTTGTAAGAAACAAGTCATTGTTAAACTGACAACTTAGATGTACTTCCAATTTGTATGGGTTCATTTTGGGTTACCTACTTCTATTTTATCGGATCGAGATTCTCGATTCCTAGGGGAATTTTGGTCAGCTTTGTGAGGATTCATGGACACTAGACTGAAGAAGAGTACAACCTTCCATCCGTAGACCGACAGACAGACAAAGGTAGTAAACAAGACAGTTGTGCATCTGCTCAAAGGTTATTGCAACAAACATTCTAAGCTATGGGATGAGAGTCTTCATTATGTGTAGCATGCCTACAATCATGCAACCCACTCTTCTACAAAGAGGTCTCTGTTTGAGACATGCTTCGGTTATTTGCCTAAGAAATCGATGGATTTTTCTTTTGGGAAAGATGATGTTGAGGATGGATGCCATGATGTAGAGAAGGCTTTGAAGTTCATCCAAAAAGTCCAAGCAATTCATTAGGTAGTGGAAGCATAGTTAGAGCAAAGACAAGCAAAGTACAAGGCTCACCATGATAAGCATCATGGTGATCACCATTTTCAGGTTGGAGACAGATTTTTGTTACATATTAGCAAGGAAAGGATGCAAGGTGAAGGAAGAAAGCTCAAACTAATCATATATGGTCCTTTTGAGATCCTTGAAAGGATTGGCACCAATGCCTTCTACCTTGATCTTCCTCCATACGTGCACATCTATTTGGTTTTCAATGTTGAGAATCTAAAGTTTTATGAGCCTCCAATGATATTGGATGAAGACACGAGCATTCAGGTTCCATCAGTTGATCTTTCGCCGGAGTACATGCTAGAGTTGCCAGAGGATGTCATTCTTGATAGGAATGTCAGGACTTCACGAACAAGATCAGTTGATATACCTCAGAGTGGGATTGAAGGGGATGGATCCAAGCAAGGAAAAATGGATGGAGATTGGTAAAGTGAGGGAAATTTACCCTCACTTACTTTCTGAGTAATCAAGCTTTCGGAGGTCCAAAAGCTCTCTAGTGGGGAGGCCTGATCTAGTGGATATTTTTCACTAAAATTTGAAGTGTCCCTAATGCTCTAGAATTCAACACCATTAGAAAGAGCTCAGAATCCTAATTCTAATGCAACTTGAATAGAGTTGAAAGGAGCTTGTATGCTCAAGTTATGGCTAGTCAAACTCTGGTTAAACTGGTACTTGAGGCCATCAAAAAAGTGAAAAAAATGGTCATCTTGGAATTTGTCAAAAATGGCATCAAATTGAAGAGCTTGATAAAATGAACCCAATGATGTTCGTTTTGTCGACTTCCAAGATTGTACACCTGAGATATCACAAGTCAAAGTTATAGTTGACCAGGGTGGACTAGTCGTATGATTGATGACATTAACACAGTGACTGACTAATCTGTATAGTATAGACGTCGAGGTGGACCAATTGGCGGGTGACACAATGGCAGTTGGCTATACAGGTGATGTGGCGAGATCATAAAGCACAGTCAGTAGACGGGATAACTTAGTTAGCGTACGGGTTGGCTTCATCGGCATTAATGTGTCTTTAGCGGCGAATTAGATGATGACACGTGGCAACTCCTGGGAGCGCCATGTTGCACCCTTCCTTAATTGACGGACAGCGAGATGTTTGAACAGTTCAACAAAATTTGGTTATGGGGATCGAACCCCTCACTTAGCAGAGGTTAGCAGACCAACCCATCGTTGTGTCCACATGCACATGTATACCCAATATAGATGTTGTTTTCTCTTAGCCTTTAACATTTTCTTAGGTGGATTAGATGAATGGCCAACAAGGGTTGAACCATATACCTCTCGCCGACCAAAATGAATGCTAACAGTTATGCCATCGACAGTTATTAAGATATATAAGGCAACGGTTACTTTTAAAGACTGTTTTAAGGCCAAACATAACCAAAAAGGCCTTTATGGTTAAGAAAATCCTAACCATTTAAACCAAAGGCCCCCAAAGGACAAAATGAGTCATTCTATGAATTGTTAGAGGGGGTTAGACATTTATTTTGGTGGTTAAGGCTTATTAGGCTCATCTTATGTATAAAAGGAGGAGTGTAGGCTCTTAGAAGCTAACCAGGTGATGTGAAGGAGGGAATGTTTTGGAGATTTGTTGAAGCCATTCTTGTACGATGGAGGAATGTCATATCACCGTGTTGAAATGGAATGGTTTGATGGTGCATTTGTAATTTCTGATTTTGGAGCAAAGTAATTAGATTGGTCACTCTGTTGGAGACGGACCCGAAGACATAGCCTTTTGGTGAACTCCATTAACAAATTGTGTTCGATCTTCTAACTCATTTCTCTTTTTCTTGCTTTCATCATCTTTATCATGCTATGTTGTTTAAGCATTTAAGTTATGTTAATTTGTTCTTTTGAGCTTTGAATTAACTGTTATTATACGTTAAGCATTTTGTAAGCAATCTTCTTAGATCCTTAATCAGATCACATAATCAAAGACAAGTGTTTGTGGTAAAATCAATTCACTTAAGCAAAGATAAATTGACAAATGAACCCCACATGACTATTTGGAGACTGATTCTCCCATTGAATAACCTGATCTTCCAGGTGCTATAATTCAACCAAACTTTGAACTCATAAACGGTGAACAAACCGATCTTATTAGTAGTTTGAGATCCTTCACTTTTGAAAACAAGGAAACAAACACACAGTGGAGAAACACAACAACCATTTTAGACAAAGAAGAGGAACATGCCGATATTGAGGCTAGAAGGCCCACATTACCACCACCCACGTGGCAATAAATATCTTCCTTTCTTCCATAAACTTAAACTATTTTCACATGATCTCATGAAAAATCAGGACCCCTAAGCCAAGATCTATAGGTCCTCATTTTATACTTGGGAATCTCACTCCAAAAGCTCTCAAGAAACACCTTTTTGTGTTTCACAAAAATAGAGAAAGATTGGTAGAAAATTTTTATAGACACGCTTCAATGTATAGTCCATAATTGTATGCATTCTTTTGGATTCAAAATCCTAATCTTTTCACATGATACCAAACTCCCATAAATGATTCATCAAATAGTCAAGATCCATAAGAGAAAATCTCCAGCCCGTCATTTCAGACATAGGAATCGTAGAACAAGGTATGGTCAAAAGTGGGCTTCAATATTTTACTGCAATCGTTACACTTTGATAAGAAACTTTTATGCCTGAGCTAGGAGAGCCCAAACAGGTTTGAACATTCCCATCCGTCCTCTCATTTGAATCAACATTAGTTTTCTAGGACTTGAACATTTTGGAAGTCTAGCACCATCCTCACTACCTTGATCTTATTAAAACAAAGGTTCACTTTACTAGATGATCTCACGCAAAGTAAGGATCCCCAAACGAAGGTCAACTGGTCATCACTTTAAGCTTAGACATCATAGTGCAAAAGCAATTA
The DNA here is from genome assembly GCA_007258455.2 of Sequoia sempervirens. Lineage (NCBI taxonomy): Eukaryota > Viridiplantae > Streptophyta > Pinopsida > Cupressales > Cupressaceae > Sequoia > Sequoia sempervirens. Next base: position 235,921,326 of record VDFB02058242.1, read on the forward strand.
ACTACTACATTAAGGCACTCTATGAAAATAGAAACAAGTTGTTGATAAACTTTTATGAATGCACACTGAGGAAATATCTAGATATGTACATTTTCTTTATGATCCAGAACCCTCACCTTTTTGAGGATCAATGACTTTTCTAAATCATTGAGTCTTTAGGATTTGAACATTTTAGAGGTCTATCATCATTCTCACTACCTTGGTCTTGTCAAAACAAAAGGTTCACTTTAGGTCAACATTGGGTCAAACATTTCATTCACCCCTTCATCAAATTTCATCTTTCGCCTCATCTGTCTTTACAAAATTTCAAATACACCAACACTTTGGGACTTAAACATCAAACCAATTGCTAACTTAGCTACTTTATATGTGAAATGTATCCTTTTCCATGCACTTAGTTAAGATAGTTATCATCTTTGAACTAGTTTATCTTGGATGTCATAAATCTACCCTAAAAATTTCTAGGTTCATTAGCATCATTTATCACAACATCAAAACATCAAACTCAAGTCAAAAGTGTTGTCCCAAAATGTTTGCAAAGATGATTTCTCACATCACCCATATTTTCATCCCACATTATCATCATTTCTCCCAAAAGACTTAGAGTGTCCCTTTTACCCAGGTTTGAGTCAACTAGAGAGTTCAGACATTACAAAACTCAACACAACTCTCCCATAACTGACACAAAATTTATGGTAAAGACGAGATCACATCACAAGAGAATCATGGAGAAAAACAAAGTTACATTTACCTCAAGTGATCCAAATTCTTTAGAATTCAATCCTAGAAGTCATGTTACCCCGTCACAACAACCATCATCTCCTTCAGGACCATATGAGATCAAAAATGTCATGAATAACCCATTTGAGCTTACTAGGGAGGAAATTCTAGAACATCAAGCCTTTGAAAGTGTAGCTCCTATATCCTCGACGTTTGTAGCATAGAATTTAACATAGGGTTTCACAACTCCATCACAAGGGCTAAATCAAACTTACATACCTAGTCTTGCAACCAACCTTGCTAAATAGTTTGGTCACACCTCACCATTTGAAATTATTACACTTGTGGGTAGCCTTGAAACTAATCCTCCACCTCCCACCACTGCTCGGACACCTACTTTGGTGCTCCTCCTGTTCCTGAAGCTCCAAAAAAACTACACACACTGCTTGAACTTCATTATTCCACTAGTACTTTGAAATTTCCGAGAAAACCTTCTTAATCCACACCTATGAGTACCACAAGTATGCCTACCATCACACAAAGCGATATAGACCAAGTATCTCAAAATAGTGCACAAGGCCATGCCAATACTATATCACAAAATCAACCCTCAATGCAAATAGGGACATCTTTATCCAACCCTCCGGTGGGTTCACCCATGCCATCTAGCATTTCCACAACATCCACTATCAATCCACCTCAAATAAATCCCTTGGTTACAAGTTCTACCAATCCTGGGAGTACCTTGATCGCAAATCCTTTGTTTACATCTTTTGCATAAGGAAATCCTCAAAACATAGGACAAGGGAATCTTTTCAATCAATGGACTCAAGTCCTAGTGTGTCATTTACATTACAAAATTTAATGACATCATCTTTTCCCACAATTCCCTTTACTATTCCAAATCAATCGAGACCTCAAACATACATTCCTCCACCTCATTCTACCATATTGCAAGGAATATTAAACCAAGGGAACCCTCCACCTCTCATTAGCAATCTGCTACCCACTCAAAACATCAATATCCATAATCCTTCACAGATGTCTCAACAACCACCTGATCCCACATTGCAAGTACATGCCTTAGCTCTACATCAAGCAAAACAAGCCTATCAACAATCCGTACAACAACAAAAACAACAACAACAAGTAGCTTTAGCTGTACAACAACAAGCACAACAAGCAACCTTAGTAGCTCAACAAGGAGCCTTAGAACAACAACAACAATAGCAAGCAGCCTTAGCACAACAACAAGTGGCCATCGTACAACAATCCATGCAACAACAACATCAAGCACAACAAGCAAATTTATTAGCACAACAACAACAAGCCCTAGTGGCACAACAACAAAAACAAGCTCAATAGCAAGCCCTACTAGCTCAACAGTATGCCCAAAAACAACAAAAAGGTTCCTATTATCCTCATTTAAACATCATCAATCCAAACGCATCAGAAACATATTCATCACTTTCGCAAAATCTCACACCTTCATATACCCCATATAACTCATCTATCATCCCACCATATGTTCTTCCACCTAATCCACAAGATGATCTAGCATAACAATTGAAAGCATTCTCATAAGAAATACATGACCTTCGCATGAAAAAGACAAGGAAGCCTCATCATAAAACTTGTGTCCTTACCCATTTGATCGAAACATAGCAATGATACCATTCCCTCTAGGTTTTGAAATTCCCAAATTTGACAAATACAGAGGGAGAGGAAGTCTTGTTGACCATATCAAATAATTTAACATCATGTGCATGGAGGTGGCTTACAATGATTCATATCTAATGTTCCTCTTCCCTCGAAGTTTAACAGGTAATGCTATGGATTGGTTTTCTCATTTGCCTCTTGATATCAAAATTTTTCAAGAAATCACTGATAAATTCATCGATCACTTCTTTTTCAATCTTGACATGGAAATTAGTCTAGAAGAGTTGTACACTCTTAAACAAAATCGAGGAGAAACTTTCACTAATTTCTTACAATGATGGAGACAAAGAGCTAGTAAAAGCAAGTGGCCTCTTCTTGACACACAACAAGTGGGAATCATTATAGCCAACCTGGATCCAAATCTATCATTCCACTTGAAAATGAAATGCATCACATCGTATGACGAGCTTGTACCTAGAGCACTTAACATTGAATGAGCCCTAATCTTACAAGGAAATACTCAGGCTTACAAAGACAACCGTCCTTCAACTAGTTCAAATGAGAAACCTTGTGTATGGGCTAAGAACAAAAACGTAACAAACGATGGTGTAGTAGACACTAAGGTCATACTAAGTGCTCCTGGACCTAATAAAAATCAAGTTTCTAACATCAACCCAATTGTGCAACAAATGGTGCCACATCATAACAGTCAGATCAGTAACATCAACATGCAGCAAAGGTAAACCGATAATAGGAGTAACTATCCCAAATGCAAGTACACACAGTTATCGAAAACCATTGAGATGATCATGAAGAAACTAATAGAGTCAAATATGATAACACTTCCTAAATTTGAAAACTACTAAGAACCACAAGAGAATCCACCTTGGTACAATGAGCGTGATCTCTACAACTTTCATAAAATCAAAGGACATAAAACAAAAAAATTCATGAAACTCAAGAATATCATCCAAGATCTCATAGAGAATGATACCATATCTATTGAGGTACCAACTTGAAACCAGGATCTCAAGATATACAAGACCCCTATGCCAGATCATAACAAAGCAAATAACAATGACAAAGCTAAGGATTACACCAATGTACAACATACCTATTCCAATGTAGTGTCCTCCTATGATAGCGTCATCACTATTGTCACGATCAAAGGAGCTAGTACGAAATGTGGAATCACCACATGACGTGGAAAAATAACCGTTCAAGGAGCTGTCCCATCTCAATCTAGGACACAACCTACATTGCCCACATCTAATCCTAGCAAGTACAATATTCTAGACCAACTTAAACAAATCCCCGCACATATATCAATCTTGGAACTCTTAAGGTTATCTCTCACACACAAGGAAATACTGGAAAAAGCCTTGTTTGAGTCATTCATTCCCAAGAACATTGATATCGATCAATTTCAAGCTATGGTAGGGCATATCACCAACCATCTTCTTACCTTCTTTGAGAAATATTTACTGTCACAACCATCTCATGACCGTGCTTTACACCTTGAGGTTGTAATTCATAAAAACAAGGTCAAAAGAGTCTTGGTAGATAGAGGTGTTGGTTTGAACATTTGTACCCTGTAGTTGATCAAGAATCTAGGCTATTTAGAAGATACTATTGAGAAGACAAAGAGTACCACCATCAGGGCATATGACGACCAAGAATGGGTGTCACAAGGAATCATTGCACTTCCAATCCAAGTGGGACCTCTTATTGCATAAACTACATGCCAAGTACTTGATCTTGATCTTCCCTATAACATATTACTTGGCCAACCCTGGATTCATTCTCTAAAAGATGTAGCCTCAACCCATCATCAGTGTGTGAAGTTTCCTTTTGAAGGCAGAGAAATCACTATCCATGGAGATCCTAAGCCTTTCTACTATTGCAAAAGTCTTGAGGAAATTTTTTATAGGACCCCAACAAATACCCAAAATGATGGACCTACACCACCAAGCTCATTTATTGAATGATCATCCCTAGCCTCTACCTCAGCATAAAAAATGCCCATTGTAAAAAGTATACCCGATGTCAAAGCAGTGATCTAAGATGATGGTTGTGGAAACTACAAACTATTAAAAGACACATTTGTCTTAGGAGAGTTACCTATTTCTCCTCAATCTCATGGGAAACCTACATCTAGCACCAAATAACTAGAAACAATCAAGATGGCAGCTACTACCTTCACCAAGTGGGGACATATGAATCAAGAAGATGTCAATGAGGAAGATATCTCTAAACTTCTTTATCAAGATGAATGACTTGTTCTTGTTCTTCCCACGGAAGATGAAAATAAAGTCCTATAGCTAATGTAGAGCATGGGATGTAACAAGAATGAAAAGCTAGGGAAAAATGACAATGGTTTACTAGAATCCATCGTTCTTGAGAAACAAATAAAGAATCTTGGCTTAGATTGTACTACTAGCAAGGTCACACTTATTGGCAAAGGTATTTCCGCTAAACGAGTTGAGGCTTCCTCTTGGTCACCTACATCACATGATACAACCTTAGATGACTTTCCCCTTGATGTTGCTGACCTATTTGAGAATAGCACCCTTTTTATGATATACATGACATCCTTTGTCTCAAAGAACCAACCAACTAAAATATGCCTAGTATACCCGCAAATCATTAACATGGACCAACAAGGACCACCGATTCTAGGTTTATTCAAAAATGATGAAGCAATCTTAGAATTCATGGGACTCCAAGACAACTTATCATGGGTGGATCACAAAGCAGGATTTGACATAGAGCTCAATACAGGGGCATACTATGGGGAGATGATTTAATTCTTTAGTCGCAAAATAAATGAAATGCAACTAACATGCAAATCTTTGAGTGAAAACCACTTAGTGGCACTGTCTGGTCCCAAAATAGTAAAAAAAAAGGATGCATCCGATGGTGAAAACCTCTATGAGGCGCCCAAGGACGAGGGATTCAATCTCCCTTTTAGTGTAATGCATCTAGAGAAGTCAACGGTGCTAGTAGAAAAGGCTACTCCAGTCAATGTGGGAATAAAAGAAGCACCTAAGATCACTTTTTATGTTGAATCATTGTTGGATGAAGAACAGGAGAACCTTGCAACATTTCTCAATGAGAGAAGAGCTAACTTTGCATGGTCATACACAGATGTGCTAGGCCTTGATCCAAAAGTGGTTGCACAAGACATCATAAGTTAACTTGCTCAAGAAGCTAAGTTTGTTGAGAAAAAAGGAATATTCCCCTTTTTCAAATGAGTGAGGAGAGAGAATATTCTTTGGAATATTATCATGGGTGAGGAAAAAGGATATTTAGTTAATTAAAACTAAATTAAATTGTGCAAAGGAATATTTCCCTTTTTGGAGGAATGTGCAAAGGAGGAATATTCCCTTGCAAGTGGGGGGAATTAAATTAGTTAGATAATTTCTAATTAAACAAGGGTTTAATCATGCAATAGGGGATTTAAAAGAATGAGATGATATTCATTAAATAAAATAATTTAATGAATGGGGGAAAGGTGGACTGACATTTAATTAAATAACTTAGGGTTATTTAATTAAATAAGGAGATTTAGGGATTTAAATTAAATAGTTTGATTTATTTAATTTAACAAGACTAAATGTTAGCATGAAAGGGGGTGAATTAACCTGATTTGATAAATTAGGTTAATAGGTGAAAGTGATGCCATTAATTAATTAGCTAGGCTAATTTAATTAATTAAGCGAAAAGAGGATGGGTTTGAGGAGGAAATGATGTTAGTATACCTATTTCGAGTGTATGACATCGTTTGGGACATTTTTTAGTGTCTACATTTTGCCCCTCTTTGAAGTGAGGTACTTGCTGCTTCGATTCAAAGATTAACGCCTTTCAGATTAAAAATCATTGCTTAAATCAAAAAATAAAAAAATTCTAATTTTTGGATGCCCCATTACTGCCCCAGTGGAAAGATTAAGTTGGTTCCCTGCCCTCTCGAGAAATTGGGTGGAAATTTATAATTTTGGGTTGATTTCTTGAAAAAGGTTAAAATGTTACCCAATTGGTCTGGAAAGGCTTTGAGATGCAAAAAAAAAGCCAAAAATGCAAAACAAATGTAAAATAAGGTTCAGTTTGTCAAAAATGGTGAAAATGATGAAAAACCTAGCGTGATGGTTAAATTAGGGCAAAAAAACCTAATTTGTAAGCATAAATAGGTGAGGAAGGGTCACTTTCAATTCATTTGTGCATTCACACCTTGATTTATTGTATTTTGAGCTTTGACCCTAGCATATATGCCTATCGTCTGGACACATCTGGTGATGAGGACAACACTATGTGAGCAATGGAACAATGAGACCTCATCATTCCACCTTCCTACCGGTGAGGCAATAGTGATGCTGGAGGATGTATGGCGAATATTATGTTTGTTGATACATGGTGAGCGTGTGATATATGATGTCGATACCGATTACGATGCATACCATGAGGTGATGGCCCTAGAGAATATCATTCTAATCACTTCCCAGATTGACCTCGAGACGTACAGAGGTCAGGTGCCCACTTTTAGATTGATCATTGCTACTATTATCTTAGGTTTGGTTGCTCCAAATCAGCAGAGCAGAGGATTCAGTCCGAGATGGGGCCTGGCTTGGCACAAGATGCTCTTCAGGAGGACCTAGTATGCATGGGGGCCAACGATGCTAGTCTCTTTATATCATGATATGCACGACTTTGTATACTGTGATGGCTTTGACACCCCTCCGATTTGTTATGTTTTCTTGATAGCTCAGATACTTTGTTAGACTATGTTTTATGTTGTGGTTATTCTATCCTTGACAGTGGAGCGATGATAGACTTTATTGATGTGATGACACATTATATGCATGATGATTTTGTTAATATGCTTTATGTTTGCATAGATGCTTAGTTGTGATGACATTGTTATATTTGCTTATAGTAGTTTAATTGATATATTATCTTGTCAGTTGATGTGACATTGTATTGGTGGAAAGAACGGTATTGCATCACTCGCTTGCGAGTACCCTGTGATTTCCGCGATTTTCTCTTCACGGTGTGTATGAATTACTATCTGTATACATGTGCGACATTTGCTTGTTTGCAGGATTGCAGGTACATGACATTAGCTTCACCTGGTTTCACAGGTTTGAGTGTGTCCACTACTCAACAATAATATTGGGAGATAGTAACGAGCTACCTAGTCATACCTTTACCCTCGTATAGTGTGTTGTCAGTTTGAGTTTGGTCTTAGTTTTATCATTGTTATTCTAGGTATTTTATTATTGTGCAAATTTATTTTGGTAGATTAAATGTGTATTTAATTTAAATATTTAATTAAATGAATTATTGTTGTGAGGGCTTTAGAATAAATAAATAAATTTAATTTGGTTATGTTGTTGAGTAAATTTTATTATTAAAATAAATGGTAATTAAATAAATAAGAATATTTAAATTGGTTGCAATTAGTAAATTGTTTTATTATATTTAAATGCATGTGAATGAAAAATATCTAAATTGTTGAGGTAAAAGATATTTTAGATATTTTGTTTAAAATAACTGAGAGTTAGAATTTTTTTATCTAATTTATTGAAAATTCATTCACGGAGGAGATTTTTGGGAAAAGTAAAGAAAGTTGTTTCACGGAATTTTTTTTGGAAAATTGGTGAGGAAATTGTGGATCTCTCTAAGGAAATTGTTTTAGAATTATTTTGCTGTAGAATTATTGGCTGTGTTTTTGGTTGTCTTCTCGAAGGAGGCAATTGCATTGAAGAAAGTTTTGGCTACATTGAGAATTGAAATTACAGAGAAGCTCGACAACATTTTCTTGAGGCAACATTCTTCTGTAACAGGTTTTTTACTATTTTTGTGAAATTTGAAATTGAAAAGTTATTTTATTACTATAATGCAAATTGGAAATGTTTAGGAAAAGATTTTTCATTACTGTAGAAGCTTTTATTTTTTAAAAATATTGCCGTGAAAATTGAACCTCTGTAGAAGAACATATTTAGATCTTCTGTTTAAATTGAGTATTTAAAATAGATTTATATAGGAGGAAATTATAGTGGATTATTGAACCTCTATTGAATTTAAATCAAAACTTAGAAACCTTTTCCTGTGAAAACATAATTTATTCTTCTGTAGAAAATAGTAAATTACCGTTAAAGATTTAGATCCTTGTAGGGAATGATTTTTAACACAAATAAAAGTATTTGAGGAATTAGAAAACCTCTGTAGGATTGAAAATGAAATCTTCTGATAAATTTAGGAAAACTAAAATAATTGGAAACCTCTGGTAATTTGAAAATCAAAACAACAGAGAGAGTACGTCACTAAATTAATCATAACTCAAAATTTACGAACTGGGTAGGGCTGAATTTTTTATATGTTTTAAACGACTTGATTGCGCACCTTCAGTAAAAACTTCAGAGAAACCTAGACACGAAAACAAAATTTATCAAAGTCGCAACATACTGGTTTTATGATTAGAATTGTAAATTTATATTTATATATTTATTTATTTGTTTAAAAATATATATTAAAAAAATTGGATATAAATTTAGAATATTTAAATGTATTTTTAAATAGGTGCATGCACATGCACAATTAGATATTTTAAAATGAACATTGGAAAAGAATAATTAGATTATGTAATTAGAAAAAAAATAAATATTTATATATATATTTATTTAAAAAGGATATTTATTTAAATGAATATTATATTGTTAATTAATGCATGCAATGCACAAATAGGTGTTTTATAATAAATTGATTTTATTAGAAAGATTGAATATTTAATTAAGGAAATTGAGTTAAGTATTATGAGCAGTTGGGATTTGGAAGTGGAATATTTAATTGTTTCATTGTTTGTTTATTAAATTGAAATAGTGTTTTGGATGCTGTATTTTAATATGCAAGAATTGATTGTAATGGATTTAGGAAATCCGAAGGATAGTATTTGTTATTTTCTTGAATTGTATTTGAAAAACACGTGTTTCTATAATTGTGTACTGGGGGGAAGTATTTGTCATTATGTGAATCTAAGTCTTCTAGAGTTGTAATTGTGAAAGGGTTGTGGTAACTTTAGTTCACCCTTTTAAGATTTCTTGGGTAGTGCACGTATTGGGTTTCAATATTGGGTTCTAACCAGCCTTCGTTGAATAAATCTAACTTTAAGAAATCTAGTTAGGGTAGTAAGGATGCCGAGTCGACTGCAGCTCGTAGGAAGGCGAAAACTTGCTTTGTCTATGGCAAGCTCAATCACTGGGCCCAAGATTGTCAAGAAAAGAAGAGCTTGAATGCTACTAAGGCTGGATCAAAAAAGGGAGATGTGCACGAGATGGGTGCAATTCAGATGTTGCTTGCATTACAGAACGATGATGGTTCGGCCTCAACTGGACCATGTCTAGATCACGAGCTATGCTTTGTGGAAATATACTTTGGTGCAAAGAAGGTGATCGCTATGGTGGATACCTGCGCAAGTCACAATTATATCTCACACAAAAAAGAAAAGAGTTGTAGTATGACTATTCAGGAGGCGAGCTCATCCTTTAAAGCTATGAATTCAGTGGCTCAAAAGTGCATTGGAAATGTCAAGGATGTGAAGATGCGAGTCGGCTCATGGCAGGGTTCTACGAACCTGGTGGCAATTGAGATGGAAGATTTCGAGTTGATACTGGACCAGGAATTTCTGAAGAAGGCTAAGGTCGTGGTGATTCCTCACCTCAGATGTCTTTTATTCTTGGATGCTCATCATATTGGTATGGTGAAAACAGTGAAGTATTTTGCTGCTTCGAGGGCATTATCTTCTCTCAGCTTTGGTCGAGCTATCCGCAAAGATGGATACTCTGCATACTTAGCTGCATTGATAGGTGACTGGGATGAAGACGAGAGCTCGAGTCCCACAGATCCTGGAATGGTGGCCGAGGTGCTTGCTCAATACTCCGATGTTATGCCTGACAAGGTGCTAGCCGAGTTGCCGCCCCGACGAGGTGTTGATCATCAAATTGAGCTAGAAGCTGGAGCTAGACTGCTGGCCCGACCTCCATACCGACTCTCAGGACCAGAGATGGCTGAGTTGAACAAGCAGCTAGTCGAGTTGGTTGAAGCCGGATACATATAGCCCTCATGTTCCCCATATGCATCTCCGACTCTCTTTCAGAAAATGAAAGATGGAAGTCTTAGATTGTGCGTGGACTATCGAGCTCTGAACAAGCTCACTATAAAGAATAAGTACCCGCTCCCCTTGATCGTAGATTGTTTTGACCGTCTGTCAGGGGCGAGCTACTTCACCAAGTTAGACCTAAAGCAGGGGTACTATCAAGTGCGAATCACTACAGGCGATGAAGAAAAGACGATGATTACGACCGGGTATGGTTCATATGAATTCCTTGTGATGCCGTTTGGGCTCTGCAATGCCCTAGCCACATTTTGCACGTTAATGAATGATGTATTCAAATCGCTTCTAGATAAGTGCGTAGTAGTGTATTTGGATGATATACTAATCTACAACAAGAGCTTAGAGGAGCATCGCGAGCACTTGGCTGAGGTGTTCCAGTTGCTGAGGGAGAATAATCTCTTTGTGAAGAAAGAGAAGTGCTCTTTGCCCAGTCCGAAGTCCAATTTCTGGGACATGTCATCAGTGGAGGTTACATTAGACCCGATCCTGAGAAGATTCAGGCAATCCGAGAATGGGAACCTTTGCAGTCGGTGCATGAAGCTAGGCAGTTCCTTGGTTTGGTGAACTACTACAGAAAGTTCATGCCAGGGTTTTCAAAGATTGCTGCTCCCCTGACGGACTTGTTAAAGAAGGACCGAGCTTGGAAATGGACCGAGAAGCAAGTGAAGGTATTTGAAGAGCTGAAGGAAAAGCTATGTTCTAAGCCCGTGTTGGCTTTGCCAGAATTTGGCAAGACTTTTGAAGTTCAGACCGATGCCTCCGATTTCGCTGTTGGTGGTGTGCTCATGCAGGATGGGCACCCAGTTGCATTTGAGTCTCGGAAGCTCAATGAAAGAGAGTGATGTTATCTGACCCATGAGAAAGAAATGACAGGAATTGTCCATTGCTTACGGGTTTGGAGGCACTATTTGCTGGGAGTTCCGTTTACAGTCAAGACGGATAACATTAGCTCGAATTACTTTAAGACTCAGGCCAAGATCACTCTGAAGCAGGCCAGATGGCAGGAGTTCCTTGTTGAGTTTGATATGGATCTGATTCATACACCAGGAAAACATAACGTGGTAGCTGATGCATTCAGCAGGAAGGCTCAGTTGGCTGCGATCCAATTGCAACAGGAGCTGAGCAACTCAGAGAGCAGAGTCAGATTATTAGAGGAGGTTCTTGAGAAGATAAAGAGGGACTCAAGATGGACTCCCAAGCATATCAACTGGTGAATTAGGTGAAAATGGGATGGACTCAAAAGTTTCACTTAGAGAAGGGGCTACTGATGTTCTCAGGTGAACGAGTCTACATTTTGAAATGGAAAGACCTCAGGAGATATCTAATCCGAGAGTGTCACGACTCCATGTGGGTAGGCCATCCAGGACAGAGGCGAATTGTAGGTTTTCTTGAGCGAGGTCTCTTTTGGCTGAAGCTCAAAGATGACGTCGAAGAGTATGTGAAGACTTGCTTGATCTATCAGCAAGACAACTCTGTGAGCCGGTTACTAGGAGGGTTGTTGTAGCCACTGCCAGTTCCAGTCAGACCTTGGGCAAGTCTGAGCATGGAATTTATCACACAGTTACCTGAAGTGGATGAGTTCTCGAGCATTATGGTGGTTGTCGATTGGTTTTCCAAATATGGAACCTTTGCTGCTTGTCAGAAAGGTTGCACAGCTGAGGATGCAGCGAGCTATTTCTTCAGACATGTGGTAAAACATTGGGGAGTTCCCCTAAGCATTATTTTCGATCGAGATCCCAGGTTTACGAGTAAGTTCTGGAGCGAGCTCTTCAAGCTGATGGGAACAAAGATACTAATGTCTACCAATTATCATCCTCAGACGGATGGGCAGACAGAGCGAATCAATGCGGTCCTTGAAGATTACCTGAGGCATTATATCAGTTCAGATCAGATGAACTGGCTGAGTTTGCTGGACGTAGCTCAATTCAACTATAACTTGCAGAAGTTGGGATCGAGTCAGTTTTCTCCTTTTCAGTTGGCTACTGGACAACAACCATTGACCCCATACATGGTACTGAGTGCATACCATGGAGCTGGTAGCACAGACATGAGTGATTATCTGAAGGAGTTCAACGAAAGAGTAGACCTTGCGAGGTACTACTTAACCAAGGCTAGCGACCGAATGAAGAAGGGTGCCGATACCAAGCGAAGGGAAGTTGAGTTCCAGGTGGGCGACAAAGTGTTGCTATGGATGGATCCTTAGCAATTTAGGCTGCAAAAAGGTATGAGTCATGCGCTGCTCCGCTGATACAGACAAGGTTGCGTACAGGCTGAAGCTACCTTTGCATATGAAGGTGCATCCGGTATTCCATGTGAGTCAGTTGAGACCCCATCATGCCGATGAGGATGATCTACTGTGCAATGTTCTGACCCGGGGTCCTGCCAATGTAGTTGATAGAGCCGAGCATGAAGTGGAAGAGATCATCGACATGAGAGAGCGGGGAATCGGCCGACACAAGTTGCAAGAGTTCCTTGTGGTCTGGAAGAACAAGCCGCGCCAAGATGCCACCTAGGAGTGAGGCGAGGCGTTATGGAAAGCAGAAGAGAAAGTGGTAGAGTTCCTTGCGAGGCACTTTGCCCCGTCGAAGACCTAAGTTGTGCAGCGGGTGCTCTCGCATGGCCGCGACGGTCGTTTCGGCGTTGAGGGCGTCGCCTAGTTTAAGTGGGGGAGAATGTTGCGAACTTTGAGTGCTAGAGCTGAGCTAGCCGAGTTGGTTTCCAAGTCATGGTGTTGGCATGCCGAGCTGAGCTCGAATCCGGTCCGAGTTAGAATTTGTATGTAAAGTGGGGCTGAGAATTTTGATGTTGGTATTTGGATCCTCATTGCGTGGCACCTTATGCGGCACATTTTGTGGGAACATTGGGCAGGCGCATTTTGTGGGCGCTCATTGATTTGTGAGCTGCTGATTGGTTAGCGATGGTTGCGTCAGATTATGATCCGTAGTCTCAAATGGGTATCATTTCATTGGCTGGTTGTATGCGATCCGTGGATGCAAATGGGTACTATTTGATTGGCTGCGTCGAGTTCCTACCTCGAGCCCATATTTTAGAAAAAGGCTTCTGAGTCAGATGCGACAAGAAATGGCCGAGTTCGGATTCATTGTCTTGTTGATCTGTAGAGTAGGATTTTGCATGAGTCTGAGTTGCTTGTAAATTGAGTAGGAGTGTTTGGTTTTTGTGTAGCGCTGTAACCCTAGACCTTCGAGTCTGAATCTGGGTTTGTACATAGTGTACACTGTTGCATTGTTGCATTGTAATGTATTGAATTGGAGCTTACATTATGCTCGTGGCGAGTTGGGTTTTTTGGTGCATTCCGCGTGACAAGCTCATCTAAGTTTAGAGATGTGTTACCTTTTGAGGTGTATTGGTTATTGTTGCTATTTTGTTCTTAGTGCACTGTCTACCCTTGGCATGTAGTTTGAGTTATGTGTTGTCGATAGGGGAGTGGCTATCAGCGAGGGCTGAGACACAAAGTGGTCCAAGGAAAACTCGTGTGGGAGTCAGTTTAATCAAGTGGGAATTAAATAATCTATTAGCTTAACACATATAACAAGATATTTAGCCTCGCTCATTGGCTCAAGGGCTTGTATGAGACTTTAGATGAGTCGGGAAGGCCTGGAATGGCAAGATCGTTATCTTGTCTTCTCGAAAGATAACCGATTCCGCATTGGTGTGCATGTGGGGCCGAAATCATAAGAGGTTACCAGGATAACCCTAGAGGGGGGCCGAGACCTAGGAAGATCTCCTTTGGATAACCAATGCAACCTTTGTGATGACACTCCTCCTATGTCAACAGTCAATTTACTGTATTGTGTTGGTAATTGATTTTGTAATTCTGGAAGCAATGTGACCCTAGTTCTTGTTTATCTATTATGTGAGTATTTTTGTATAATGCCTATGTCTAGAGGTAATAGGTTGTCTTGGTTTCATGTTACTATCTCCTAGCACAGGGGTTAGGCCTACGAGTACCAGATGGTTGGGTGGCGTGCATCTTACACTGTTGAGTTTCTCTTCCTGTTCGTGATGGTGGGATCTTCTTGTTCGAGGAGCTCGTGTGGTTCTCTAGAGTTGTTCTTCTACTTCTTCATTGTAACTGTGGATCTATATGTATAATTGTAATACCTCATTTGTATCGAGGTGAACCTTTGTGATGTAATTGTAATAATATTTATGATCTATTCATTATTGGTTTTAATGGTGTTGTATATGTGGAAATATGTTCAATACATTTCTATGTGTTAGCTTTATCTTGTAATGGTTTAATGCTTTGTTGTAAGTTGTATCTTGAGTTTAAAATTCATATGCTATGGTTGGTTAAATTTTATAAGTAATGGTGTTCACATGTAGACGCGTTGCGTAGCCTAGAGGATGTATGTGGTTAGAGTAGGATACTTTACTCGTCTTGTTTTAACTTTAAGAAAAAAAAATAGTTGTGCTTCCACAGTATTGCATCGTCCTCTAGGTTGTGGGACGGGGTTTTAAAATGGTAGGGCCATTGGTAGAAGGGTCACTTTGCTACATATTTGGGCTTGGGAGCACATTGTTGTGTTACGACTGATTATTTAGATGGTAGATGTACAACTAGATGATCTTGTTGTCTAGAGGTATAGGGGTGCCATCACACTATGGCTCATAGAGTAGCTCGACCTTTCATATTGGTGTAGGGTTATCGATGAAATGATAGTTTTTAGATAGCGACCTTGGCTTCAGATGCCAACGTGGTATGATGATGTACAACAACTCTTCTTCACTCAGTAGACCCTATAAATGCAGGGTAGAGAGCATACTATTATAGAGAGATACGTGCTAGATAGGGTGGTGAGATAGTATGGTGATAGGCAATATAGGCCGAATAATGTATACACTGCTATCTTTACTAGGTCAACATGAGAGGCACTAGTGTGGGGACCCATGATCCTAGCCCATGAGGTTGTCGAGGGATTTCATTAATTGGTTGCTTGGCCATGGGAATATGACCAGGGATAGGTGGATGCTCAGATGATGCCTGCTTATGATGCATGGTTCGCACCCCCTCGACGGTTGATAGATCCAATGGGTGCACCTCCACGAGGGAGACTGAGAGGGAGGGGTGCAGACAAAGGCATAGGTCAGCTAGGTGATGGGTAGGGACGAGGTAAGGGAAAAGGCTAGGATGGCCAGGATCAACAGGATGGAAAGGTCCTAAGAGCACCACTAGGGCATCAACAACCTCCACAGTAGCCTTCAATTCAACAACAACTAGTGCAAAAACAACTTATGTAGCCACCACTGCCTAGGCCAAATCCCCAAGATTTACATATTTAGCAACTATAGTAGTAGGTACAGGTCATTATAGGTGAGTAGGATTAGGAACGATAGCATGTTTTGGTCATTACTGTAGAGAGAGACCAAGCTAGGCAACAAGTACAAGCTGTCACGACAGAGTGATACCACGAGCGGTAGCTTAGATAGATTGTTGAGATGCAGTTAGCATAGGAGGTCGGGTGCCATCAACAACTAGAGATGATGAGGACTACAGCTTAGGGGAAAACAATGTCTACTAGATTATACAAATAGGTCGTGATTGAGGTGGCCTATTATTGGATGCACTACTACAAAGATGTCCCTGCGACACTTAGATAGCCGAATTACTCATAGAGGAGCAGGGCACATCCCAGGGCCGATGATCAGCTAGAGAGATAGGCTAGTGAGGGTAGTAGCCACTAGGGCTAGCCTGTGTGTACATAGAATTTTTGATTACTGCCCAATTGTTTACATAGATATACATTCATGGGATCCTTTTTGATAGCCTCATGGATATATTTTTTTGATCAATATACATACAGTGACTCAGATATTGTATTATGATAGTCAGCATTTTTTGATATATATATATGATACGGATTCAATGTGATGTGATGTGTTCTCTTTATTTCATGCTTATTGTATGTATGGATGCACTTGATATGATGATGTGATTCATTATGATTATGTATGGATGCACTTCTTTTTCAATATCTTTTCATGACATTCTATGGGATGGATGATAATATGATATGCGGATGTTATGCTTATCCAAATGATATGGATGCATTTCTTTTGTATATTTTCTTGTGCAATTTTTACGATATGATGATGCGATATATGTGGATGAATGCAATGATGTAAGATGCTTATGCTATGTTAATGCAATGCATATGAGATGTGATACATGTTTATGATATGTATCAATGATTTAAGTTGCTTAGAATAACAAATCTATATTATTCATCACAACTTAAATGATAATGCAGGATGTATATATGTTGATGATTTGTGGATGCAGGATGGATGCATTGATGATGTTTTTGTTGAATGTCATAATACCAAGTTAGCGTGGAGAGAAGATAGAAAAAATAAGATGAATGACCTTTGATTTTGATGATTACCTCAAAAGATCCAACAATTCTATGATCCACCAAGACTTTATTAGAGATGGTGATGAGAGATGCATAATGAGGATGACGACGATGACGATTTGCTCATATCTTAGGATTGGGATTTTCCATCATTCCTTATTGTTTGATATAACACATAAACATGATGCATCAAGGTATTGATAACCAGGATGGCGTTGTATCTAGTGTAATGAACTTTGACTCTACAAATAGATAGGATAGTTCTTGTTCACACCTTGACATACAAAAACCTCATTGGAATGTAAGTTAGAAGCTTAGAATATATTGGACCAAAGCATACACAATAGTCAACAATCTACTTTGAACAACTTTCCTACACACAACTAAGCAAGTATGCGCCAAGATTATTTTACAAGAACATCCACAAGCACAAAAACAGAAAGATAATGATCGATGCCCCATTCCTTTCTCTCTAAATAATTTTGATAGACATCATCGAGAGGTCCTTGAAATGGGTCATTAAGATAAATCATAAGAAAAGATTAAAGACAAACAGTCAGTGTTATCTATATCTCTCGCTAGTTTAATTTTAGCTAAGGTGATGTTTGATATTGATGTCCATCGTAGGAAGGATACATCCTAGGACATGTTGATTAGATGGTTTGATTAGGATGACACATTTTATGATAAGCCGTTGATAAAAACTTCACTGACATATTTATTATGATCTAGAATTTAGGTTTTGACACTTAGGTTCTCACTTTATGACTTGTGATACTTTTTTTCTATTTGTTTTGCCAAAGTTTGAAGGTGACACTTGATTTATTATGGATGGAGGTTTATTGCGAGTGAAAGCGAAATGAAATGGGTGGTTTCAGATTTTTTGGATTATTTCAATGTTTTGGTATTTTGAAATGTTTTGAGGCTGTTTTTGATCTTTTTGAAAGTTTATGTGAATGTTTTGGTCTTTCATTTTTTTATAGGATTTTTAGGGTTTTCTCTAAGATATTTGAGTCTGTTTAGGTTTTTTGAATGTTTTCCAATGTTTTTGTGCTTTTTTGATATTTGAATGGTTTGGATTTTTACTTTTTCAAATGTTTTGGGATTTTCTTCAGAGTTTCAAAAAGAACCTAACCTAAAAGACCTATCCTAGGGGCCTCAAGGGGTGATCAAAGATAGGCCTTTCCTATGTTATACACACAAAGACCACGTAGTTTGACCGACTCGACTTATTGAAAATGAGATATGAATAGTTAATGGAATGTCAGTTTATTATGACAAACTCCTAAAGGACTGACCTAGGGTGTCTCGGGGGCACATCAATGATGGCCTTGCCTACGTTCAAGCTTAGAGACTTGTAGTTTGACACTAGGGTACTATTTTTTCTTTTTTTGATGTTTGACCTTTTTAGGGTTTTTTGATGTGATTTGGATGTTTTTGGATTTTAGCTATACAAGATTTTGGATTTTTTACATTTTTTGATGACCATTTTACAAATGTTATTGGTATTTTTCAATTGCAATTTTATGATTTTTTTTGAGATTTTCTGATGACCTTAAGATATACAAGAACCCGATCTGATCCATAATGAATTGCTCCCACTGTTAAATGATAGAATACCCTAATATATGGAGGACAAATTAACCTCTGGAATATGCCAAGTAGTACTAAGGGGATATAATACTTTACAATATCAAGCTATGATAAGGACGTGAATGGGTGATGGATGGATGGTGGTGCAAAGAATGATAGGATAAAGAGCCAAAGAATAGATGGAGGTGCCTGTTTGCCAGGTTTTCACCAAGGTACTTGTCCAAAGTGCCACCAAAGTGGTTTTCACTAGAGGACAATTGTTTTTCTTCACTATTTTTCAATCCTTTTTCTCATTTTTTTTGGATTTTGATCATTTTTTTAATTTTTTTGTATTTTCAAATTTATACCCTTTAAGACTAGGCATAATTTTTTTTAAGATGCAAGCTTTTAGTTGGTTCCTGCAAGGGTTCACCTTCAGGTGTTGACAATTGGTATGCTCTTGATCCATAGCTTCTTGTGATGACAAAGGGACCCAACTAGTTAGGCTCAAAGTTTCCTTTGCTATCCTGATATGGAAGATTTTTCTAATTCTGCTTTAGGACAAGATATCCTACTTGGAAAGACTGACATTTGATCTTCTTGTTGTAGCTCCATTTCAGTCAATTTTTATATACTTGCAAGTAATTAAGGGTGTTAAGATGATGCTCATCCAAGAATTATAGCTCATTCAGCCGAGATACTCTATACTCTTCATCGGTGATCAAGTTCTCTAGTGACACTTGCAGTGATGGGAGCTGAACCTCAATAGGAAAAATGGCTTCTGATCCATAGAACCAAGGAGAATGGGGTTACACCTATTGGTGTGCATATACTAGTTTGATAGGCCCAAAGAGTAGGATTTAGTTGCAGATGCCAGTCACAGTCGACTTCATTGACCGTTTTCTTCAAGATTTTTAGAATGGTTTTGTTTGTAGCCTCAGCTTGACCATTTCCATAGGGGTAATATGGGGTAGAGAATCAGTGTTGGATGATGAATCTTTGACACAAATCTTTCACATCTTGATTCTTGAAGGGTGTTCCATTGTTTGAGACAAGGGTTTGCAGAACACTGTAATGACAAATTAGGTAATTTAGGATAAACTGAGCAATTTGCTTCCCCATTATGTAGGTCATAGGAATGGCTTCAACCCACTTGGTAAAGTACTCAATGTCTATTATGATAAAATTGTGGCCATTGGATAAGGCGGGAGAGATCTTTCCTATGAGGTCAAGCCCCCACTGCAAGAAAGGCCAAGGTGTGATCATTGGTTACAACTCTTGAGCTAGAGTATGAATCGAATCTCCATGTTGTTGACATTGGACACACTTCTGCACATATTGATGAGATTCTCTTTCCATGGTTGGCCAGTAGTACCCTATCCTCAATAGTTTCTTAGCTAAAGTCATACAGTTAGAATGGGAACCACATATGCCATCGTGTACTTCTGTTAAAGTGGTCAGGGCTTCCTCTTGGTTAAGACATCATAGTAATGTCCCTTCGATGCTTCGACAATAAAGGGTATCTCCTAGGATCACAAATCGAGATGCCTTTTTAACAAATATCTTTTAAAGGTTTGAGGTGATATCAGATGGGAGGGTTCCTTTGCTTAGGTAGGTAAAGATGTCATGATACCACGAGGATCCAGGACCAACAATGAAACACACAAATTTAGATTCAGGGATTTTGAAAGTCGATATGAGAAGTTGTTCTACCAAGAATTCTCTTTGAAGACGTTGTTCGACATGTCTAACAATGATCTGATTGTTTCCATTACATCCGCTGCTCGATTATTCATGCCAGGAATCTGCTCAAAAGTTATATCTATGAAAAGGTCTTTGAGATTCTCTATCATCTTTTTGTAAGGAGTGAAATTTTCATCCTTAGTTTGATAGTCATCATTGAATTGGTTGATAACCAGCTGTGAGTCTTGATAGACTTTCATCTCTTGTATCTACCATTGATCTGCTATCCTTAGACTTGTGATTAGGGCTTCACACTCAACAATGTTATTAGTGTACAAAAATGATAGCCTTTATGACTTTGGGATGCAATCACCTTGAGGGGTGATGAAGAGAATGCCTGCTCCTAGTCCATGTTGGATGAATGATCCATCAAAGTACATTTTACATTGATTTGTGAGATGGACAAGGAACATTGATTCATTGAGGAGTTCAAATATCAATGGGTTCTCTACATAGATAGGTGCCTCTGCTAGTTGGTCTACGATCACTTGTCCTTTGATTGCATTGCGCTCCACATACTCTATGTCAAATTCTATTAAGATCATTACCCATTTATCCATTCGCCCCATGAGAATTGCTTTGGATAATAGGTATTTTAATGGATCAATCTTTGCAATAAGTTTGATTTGATGTGACAACATATAGTGTTTGAATTTTTGTGAAGCAAAAATCAATGCTAACTAGGCTTTGTCTATGGATAAATAGTTTATTTCATAGCCCACTAAGGTCCTGCTGATGTAGTATATAGCTCTTTCCTTTTCATTTTCATCATGTTGTGCCAGAAGAGCACCTAGTGCTACTGATGTAGCTGAGATATACATGATCAATGGTTTGTTTGGTATTGGTGGCATGAGTACTGGAGGTGTCAATAAATAGTCCTTGATCTACTGGAAATATTTGTCACACTTCTCATCCCATTTGTAAGTTACTCCTTTATGGAGAAGACATGAAAAAGGGTGGATTTTATCTGATAGCTACGCTATGAACCTCCTGATGGACTGCAATCTTCCTTCCAACCCTCTCATCTGATTTAGTGTTTGTGGTGTTTCCATGTCTAGGATGGCTTTTACCTTTGCTAGGTCAATTTATATTCCTCTTTGTGAGACAATATAACCGAGAAGTTTCCCTGATGTAAGCCTAAGGACACACTTTTTCAGGTTTAGCCGTACCTTATATTCTTTAAGCCTGTCAAAGATGCGTCCTACTTGTATGTGCTCACTCCTTTTCTTTGATTTTTCCAAAATATCATCCACATAATCTTCAACTATTTTGTGGATCATGCCATGAAATATGAGGGTCATTCCTCTCTAATAGGTTTCTCTTTCATTCTTTAGCCCTAATGGCATCACATTCTAGCAGTATGTCATTCATGGACAAGTGAATGCAGTTTTGCGTTGATCCTCCTTGGTGATCATGATGTGATTATAGCCTAAAAAACCATCCATGAATGATAGCATTTCATGCCTAGTTGTTAAGTCTACTAAGATGTCGATGTTAGGAAGAGTGAAATCATCCTTTGGGAATGCTTTGTTAAAGTCTCTGAAATTAGTACATATTCTAATGCCTCTAGTGGGTTTTGAAATTGGTACTAGGTTTGAAACCCACTCAAGATAATCTATCGGTCAGATGAATCCAATGTCAAGAAGATTTTTTAACTCAAGTTTGACCAAGAGTGTTGTCTGAGGGTCCATCTTCCTCAACTTTTGCTTTACTGGTTTAGCTTTAGGATAGACTGATAGATGATGCACTACTTTTGGATCAAGGCCTGACATATCTATGTATGACCATGCAAAGTTAGCTCCGCGCTCTTTTAGGATTGTCTCTAGGTTTTTCTATTCTTCATCTAACAAGGATTCAACATAGAAAGTGATCTTGGGTGCTTCTTTTGTTCCAACATTGACTGGAGTGGCCTTTTTTGCTAAGACTGTTGATTTCTCTAGATGTATTGCACTAAGGGGAAGATTGAATCCCTCATCCTTGGGAACCTCATAGAGGTTTTCACCCTCGGATACATCCTTTATTTTTACTATTTTGAGATTAGAGAATGCCACAGTGTGGTTTTCACTTGAAGATCTACATTTTAATTGCATTTCATCAATTTTGCAATTGAAGGACTCAATCATCTCCCCATAGTATGCTCCTATTTCTAGCACTATGTCAAAACCTACTTTGTGATTTGCCCATGGTAAGTTGTCTCAAACTCCTATGAATTCTAAGATCGCTTCATTTTTTTTCGAATAAATAAAGAATCAGTGGTCCTTGTTGGACCATGTCAATGAGTTGTGAGTATACTAGGCGTATTTCATTTGGTTGGGTGCTTGGGGTGAAGGTTGATGTAGATATCATGAAGAGGGAATTATTCTCAAATAGGTCAGCAACATCAAAGGGAAAGTCATCTAAGGTTGTATCACACAATGTAGGTAACCAAGAGGAAGCCTCAACTCGTTTAGCAGAAGTACCTTTTCCAATAAGGGTAACCTTGCTAGTAGTACAACCTAAGCCAAGATTCTTTAGGCATTTGTCAGGAACGATGGGTTCTAGCAAGCCATTATCATTTTGTCCCAATTTATCATTCTTGTTATAGCCCATGCCCTTCATTAGCTGTAAGCCTTTGTTGTCATCTTCCATGGGAAGAACAGGAACATGTCTTTCATCTTGATATAGTAGTTTAGAGACACCTTCCTCATTTATATCTTCTTTGTTCAGGTCCCCCCATTTGGTGAAGGTAGTAGCTACCATTTTAATAGTTTTGGGGATATTGTTTCTAGGTGTGGGTTTCCCATGGGATTGAGGAGAAAGAAGTAGCTCTCCTAAGACAAAGGTATTCTTCATTAGTTTATAGTTTCCACAACCATCATCCTGGATCATTGCTTTGAAGTAGGAATGTTCTGCACAATGGGTGTTTTTGTTTCCGAGATTGATGCAAGGGATGATGGGTCAACAAATGAGGTAGAAGGCGTAGGACCTTCATCATTCTTAGGTATTTGGGGATCTTATAGAACTTGGACTCAATATTTTTGCAGTAGTAAAAAGTCTTAGGATCTCCATGGATAGTAATTTCTCTGCACTTGAAAGGAAACTTTACACATTGATGATAGGTCGAGGCTACAACTTTTAGTGCATGGATCCATGATCGGCCAAGTAGGATGTTGTAGGGAAGATCAAGGTCTAACAATTGGCATGTAGTTTCTATAATGATAGGTCCCACTTGGATGGTTAATGCGATGATGCCTTGTGATACCTGTTCTTGGTCATCATATGCCTTGATGGTGGTACTCTTTGTCTTCTCAATAGTATCCTCTGAATAGCCCAAATTTTTGATCAATTGAAGGGTAAAAATGTTTAGACCAACACCTCCTTCTACTAAGACTCTTATAACCTTGTTCTTATGAATGATAACCTCAAGGTGTAAAGCACGATTATGAGATGGTTGTGACGGTAGGTCTTGTTCTTAGAAGGTGAGAAGATGATTAGCGATATGCCCTACCATAGCTTGGAGTTGATCTATATCAATATCCTTGGGGATGAATGACTTTGAAAAATCTTTCTCTAAGATTTCCCTATGTGTGGGTGATAGCCTTAATTTTTCTAAGATTGATATTTGTGTGGGGGTCTTCTTAAGCTAATATAGGAGATTGCACTTGCTAGGATTTAATATTGGAAAAGTAGATTGTGTCCTAGATTGAGATGGGACTCCTTGGATAGTAATTTTTCTACGTTGTGTGGTGACTCCACACTAGGTCCTTTAATGGTGATGACAGTAATGATGCTATCACAGGAAGCGACCATGTTAGAATAGGTATGCTGCACGTTTGTGTAATCTTTAGCTTTCCCATTGTTGTTGCCTTTGTTGTGTTCTGGCATGGGATTCTTGTATATCTTAATATCTTGATTACCAAATGGTACCTCAATAGATATGGTGTCATTTCATATAAGATCCTAGATAATGTTTTTGAGCTTCATGCAGTTTGTTGTTTTATGTCCTTTGATTTTATGAAAGTCACAAAGGGCATTCTCATTATACTAGGATGGTTTTTCTTGGGTTTCTTGGTAGTTAAATCAAATTTGGGAAATGTTATCAGGTTTGACTCTACCAAATTTTTCATGATGGTGTCGATGGGTTCCAACAATTGTGTGTACTTGTGTTTAGGATAGTTATTCTTGTTAGGGGTTCACCTTTGTTGCATTTTGGTGTTGTTGATTTGATTGTTTTGAGGAGGTATTGTTTGTTGTACAGTTGGTTGAATGTTAGCAACATGATTGTTGTTTGGTCTAGGAGCACTTAGGACCACCTTAACATCTATCGCACCATCATTTGTTACATTCTTGTTCTTAGCTCAGACATGTAGCTTTTCGTTTGAACTAGTTGATGGTCGATTATCTTTGTAAGTTGGGGTATTCACCTGTGAGATTAGAGCTCTCTCGATGTTAAGGGCTTTAGGGAAAAGCTTATCATAAGATGTGATGCACTATATTTTCAAGTGGAAGGATAGATCTGGATCTAGGTTTGCTATGAGGATCCCCACTCATTGTTCATTGTGAAGAGGCCATTTTCTCTTACTAGCTCTTTGTCTCCATTGTTGTAAGAAATTAGCAAAATTTTCTCCTTTGTTTTGTCTGAGAGTGTACAAATCTTCTAGGATTACACCCATGTCAAGGTTAAAGGAGAAGTGATTGATGAATTTTTCAGTAATTTCTTGAAAATTTTTCATATCGGGAGGTAGTTGAGAAAACCAATCCATAGCAGGACCTGTTAGACTTTGGGAGAAGAGGCGCATTAAATAAGAATCATTGTAAGCAATTTCCATACACATAACATTAAATTATTTGACATGGTCCACAAGAATTCCTCTCCCTTTTTATTTATCGAATTTGGGGATTTCAAAGCCGAGAGGGAATGGTACCATTTTGATTTTTCGATTGAATAGATAGGGACATAGGTTCTATGTATGGGGCTTCTTTGTCTTGCCCATCCAAAGATCCTGCATTTCTTGTGATAATGCCTTAAGTTGTGATGCTAGATCATCTTGCGGGTTTGGTGGAGGAACATATGGTGGGATGATGGATGAGTTCTGATATGATAAGGTGTTGTATGGGTTGTATGGTGGTATGAGATTCTGTGAAGGTGATTGGGGTATTAATGTATATGTTCCTAACACACTTGTATTGATGATGTTCTATTAAGGGTTATAATAGGAACTTTGTTGTTGTTGTTGTTATTGTTGTGTGTACTACTAAGCTAGTAAGGCTTTCTATTGAGCTTGTTGTTGTTGTTGCACCACTAGGGCTTGTTGTTGGGCCTATTGTTGTTTTTGTGCTACTAAGGTTGCTTGATGGGCTTGATGTTGTTGCTATGCTAAGGCTGCTTGTTGTGCTTGATGTTGTTTCTATGCTAAGGTTGCTTGTTGTGCTTGATGTTGTTTTTGTGCTAAGGTTTCTTGTTGTGTCACTAAGGATGCTTGATGTTGTTGCTATTGTTGTGCTACTAGAGCTGCTTGCTGTTGTTGTTGTTGTTGGATGACTTGTTGATAGGCCTGTTGTGCTTGTTGTAAGGCTAAGGAATTAACGTGTAAGGTAGGATCAATTGGTAGTTGGGACATCTGTGATGGATTGGTGGTGTTGATATTTTGAGTGGGTAGCAGATATTTGATGAGAGGTTGAGGGTTCCCTTGGTTTAACATCCCTTGTAAGATGGTAGATTGAGGTGGAGGAATGTAAGTTTGAGGTCCTAATTGTTTTTTCATGGTAAAAGGGACCATGGGAAATGATGAGTATGTTGCCATTATATTTTGTGATGGTAATGACACACTAGGACCTTGAGTCCATTGATTTAAAAGATTCCCTTGTACCATGTCTTGAGGGTTTCCTTGCGTTAGGGATGCGGACAAGGTATTACCTGGGTTGATGGGATTCGTGACCAAGGGAAATTTTTGAGATGGGTTGATAATGGATGGGATGGATGTGTTTTGTGAAACCAATGGTATAGATGAACCAATTAGAGGATTGGGTAAAGATGTCCCAATCTGCATTAAGGGTTGACTCTATGGTATGGTATTGACATGCCCTTGTGTACTGTTTTGAGACACTTGGTCCACACTACTTTGTGTGATGGTGGGAACACTTGTGGTACTCATGGGTATGGATGAAGAGGGGTGTCCTCGATATGTGGAGGTTGTTGTGGAGTAATGAAGTTAAAGGGGTTTATATGGCTGTTTAGGATCTTTGGGAATGAGAGGAGCACCAAATGTAGGTGTCCAAGTGGTTATTTGGGATGGAGGATTGGCATCAAGGGTACCCACAAGTGTGTTGCTTTCAAATGGAAGAGTATGGCCAAAGTCTTTAGCAAGACTAGTTGTAATACTAGGTGTTGATGTTTGATTTAGCCTAGGGATGGAGTTGTAAAGCTTTGTGTTAGATCTTGTGAAACAAATGATGGGGACATAGGAGCTACACTTCCCAAGGTTTTATGTTCCATGATTTCCTCCCTAGTAAGTTCAAATGGATTGTTCGTGATATCTTCTATCTCATATGGTCCTGATGGAGATGGAGTTTGTTGTGATGGAGAAATGTGACTTCTTGGATCAAATTCTAGAGGATTCAGATCACTTGAGGTAAATGTGACTTTGGTTTTCTCCATGATTCTCTTGTGTTGTGATCTTGTCTTTATCATAAATTTTGTGTCACTTTTGGGAGAGTTGTGTTGAGATTTGTAATGTTTGAACTCTCTAGTTGACTCAAATCTAGGTAAAAGGGATGCTCTAAGTCTTTTTGGAGCAATGATGATAATGGGAGATGTAAAGGTGGGTGATATGGAGAGTGCTCTTTGCAAACATTTTGGGACAACACTTTTGACTTGAGTTTGATGTTTTGATGTTAGGATAAAGGATGTTTATGAACTTGGAAATCTTGAGGGTAGAATCGTGACCTTCAAGATAAACTAGTTCAAAGATGATAACTAATTCAACCAAATGCATGAAAAAAGATGCATTTCACATACAAAGTAGCTAAGTTAGGGGTTGGTTTGATAGATGTTCAAGTCAAAAAGTGTTGGTGTATTCAAATTTTTTGCAAAGTTTGTTGAAGTGAAAGATGAAATTTTGATGAAGGGATGGATGAAATGTTTGACCCAATGTTGAATTAGAGTGAACCTTTATTTGTTAAGACCAAGGTAGTGAGAAACATGTTAGACCTCTAAAGTTTTCAAATCCTGAAGACCGAACGTTTTAGAGAGGTCCATTATCATGAAAAAGACCTGGATTTTGACCCATAAAGAATGTATACATGTATGGATGTTTCCTTAGTGCACATTCATAAAAAAATATTAACAACTTGCTTTTAATTTGGTAGAGTGCTAAAATGTGGTTTTTGATTGATTTTGAACTATGATGCCATATTTGCAGTGACGACCTGTAGACCTTCTCTTGAGGATTTTGATTTTGTGTGAGATCATTTAGAGAAGTCTATGTCTATGGAAGAAAAGATGATCTTTATTGCCATATGGGTGCTGGTAATATGGGCCTTCTAGCCTCAATATTGGTTTGTTCCTCTTCTTTGTCTAAGATGTTTGCAGTGTTTCTCCACTGGGTTGGTGTTTCTTTTGTTTCAAAAATGAAGCTTCTCAAACTACTAACGATATCGGTTTGTTCTCCGTTAATGAGTTCAAAGTTTGGTTGAATGATAGCACCTTCAAGATTAGGTTGTTCAACAGGATCAATCAGTCTCCAAATGGCCATGTGGGGTTCAATTTGTCAATTTATCTTGTTTAAGTGAATTTATTTTACCACAAACACTTGTATTGATTAAGGTTTCAAACTAAATGTCTGTCATAAACATTATAAATTTCATAATGTCCATTTTGTGAAAATCATAAGGTTAAAGACATAGTTGCTTAGGTTAACTTTGGAAAATATGGATTGAGATATAAGTCACGATATTTAGAAATATCTAAGGATAGAAATCCTTAGGACAAGCATTAACATCAAGGCTATTTCAAAAGGTATCCATATTTAGACGAAAGGGTTTGAATTTTTTAGGAAGATTGTGAATGTTTTTTTGTAATGTTTTGGAACCAAGCAAAATATTAAACTCGCTTTCAAGCATTTACAATCCTAGGCTGAAATGGCCATACTTGTTGAGTCCCCACTCAGATTTATCCAAACACTAAGACAATGTGAACAATTAGAGACTTGGTGACACTAGCTCCCCTCCATGACACACACTTCTTGGGACCACCAAATCTCAAAATCCTGAAGATCCTAAGGATTTTTTTGTTTCAACAATGAATAGTACAAATGTGGGGTGGCTTCAAAACAATCATTCTTTCACCAACAAGCATGAAGGATTTTTGGTAACTAAACAATTTTCTTCTTAGTAACAAACCAAGAGCACCCGACTATATACACACCCACTTTTCCACTTAAGGCTCTTACTACCATTCCTGTTCCACTTAAGGCATGGTACTAGGTGCAGTATGTTATACAGTCTAGGATAGAAGGTACTTTCTCATGATTTCCCAACCTTTAATATAGCCTACTAGTAAATGTGCTTGCAAGAACTTTCCTATGAGTTTCCCATTGCGAGGTGTGTCTCATAGTAAGTCCTCTCTTAAGGGTGACACAAAGCATAAAGGTGTACTTAAGTATTTCTCTTCACCCAAGATCGCACGAAGCGCAAGGGGATTGGATACATACTATAAGTGCACACAAACAATGAAGTACACTTGGAATGTTTCTCTTCACCCAAGATTGGACGAAATGCAAGGGGATTGGATACACACTACAAGTGTGTCACAAGAAAGAAATCACTCATTCATTTTAACCTCTAAAGCTATGATGAATTCATTTTATGCACCAACCGAAATGTTAAGTTTCCTTGTTCAATTTTAAAACCCAAGAGACAATGATGAAATGAGGGTTCAGTTTTAGTCCCATTTGAGCATTCATTTTAAACCGAAATGAAAATTAGTGAGGTCCTAGAGCATAAAATAAAAAGCATAAGAAATTGGGTTATAATTGCCCCAAAAGTGTCAAACGCTTGTTACAATTATAAGACTCAAAAGGTGAGAATGCTCCTTCACTTTGCCTTGGATCGTCTAACCTACAAAACCTTGTTAGTCTAACAACCAGAAGAACATTAGAAGCATGAACTAGTAATCTGATAGAGCGAAAAAAATTAAAACACATGCTGAAAAATGATCATTAAATTTCTTACCAAAGTTGGACGTTGTTGTTTATGATAGCATCGCTATTTGAGCAAGATGGTCGTCGCTCTAGTGAATAAGGGCGTTGCTTTGTGGGAAAAATAGTGATGATGATAGCATCACCATTTTAGGTGTGTCGCCGTTTGCAAAATTTGATACCTCTAAAAATTATTCAGCGTCACCATTTATTTAATCAACATTGAATCATTAAATCAACGTTGCTATTTTAGATGAAAATAGCGTCGCTATATGGTGATGCCCAACAAAAGCGTCACTGAAATTACTTTTAGTGTCATTGTATGCTACAAAAGTTAGAAAGAATAAAATTTGCGATAGGAATAGATTAAATTTGATCAATTTTTCCCTCCTAATGCTAGAATGTGATTGGATGAATTAGTATGGGATGATTACGCTTGATCCATGGAGAATCGAAGCATAATGAAGCATAATGAAGCCACTATGATCCATTCAAATGAAAGTTAAACTAAATATTTCTCAAAACTAAGTATTCTAAACCACGAAAGCATTTAAATGTCTACTCTAATCCATTTGAAACTTATCCCATTTTGGGAGTGGTGTTGTGTTGATGTGGAACAACGACCCTTTCCCAATCCCGTGGATAAATGAGCTTGCCCCAGTCAGTTTTATTGAAGAAAATTGATGGAATGATTGTGAGATGTGTTTGTAAACATGATTTTAATCTAAATGAGCATGATGCAAGCTAATTAAATATGATCTATGCTAAAATGATAAATATATACCAATGCTAAGCTAATCTAGATGGATCCTAAACTAAAAGCTTCAAACCCTAATTAATAAACAAGCTAAATGGATGCATTAATGTGATCATGGAAGCCATTAATGGAAGCTTCAAGCTAACTAAATGTAATTAAAATGAACTAAAAGATGCTAAATGTGAGTGTGAGTATGAGTGATTTCAACAAAGTAAGTTTGCTTTTGAAAGATTGATCCCTATTCAATAGAGGCAAGCTCTATTTATAGAATAGGTAAAAAGAGATGAATGGATGAGATCAAAAAGATCAATCAACAGTCAAGGATGAAAGAAAGAAGAGGCATGTATCATGGATTCTCATCAATGGGTGAGAATGCAAGATGATATTTAATCAAGGGTTCACATTCCCTCAAACAAACACACTTTCAACTTGTTCAAAAGGTCACAAGTTAACTTGCACAAGAGGTCACAAGTTAACTTGCTCAAGAAGCTAAGTTTGTTGAGAAAAAGGAATATTCCCCTTTTTCAAATGAGTGAGGAGAGAATATTCTTTGGAACATTCTCATGGGTGAGGAAAAAGGATATTTAGTTAATTAAAACTAAATTAAATCGTGCAAAGGAATATTCCCCTTTTTTGGAGGAATGTGTAAAGGAGGAATATTCCCTTGCAAGTGGGGGGAATTAGATTAGTTAGATAATTTCTAATTAATCAAGGGTTTAATCATGCAATTAGGGAATTTAGAAGAATTAGATGATATTCATTAAATAAAATAATTTAATGAATGGGGGAAAGGTGGAATGACATTTAATTAAATAACTTAGGGTTATTTAATTAAATAAGAAGATTTAGGGATTTAAATTAAATAGTTTGATTTATTTAATTTAACGAGACAAAATGTTAGCATGAAAGGGGGTGAATTAACCCGATTTGATAAATTAGGTTAATAGGTGAAAGTGATGTCATTAATTAATTATCTAGGCTAATTTAATTAATTAAGCAAAAATAGGATGGGTTTGAGGAGGAAATGATGTTAGTATACCTGTTTCAAGTGTATGATATCATTTCAGAAATTTTTTAGTGTCTACAAATAGAAACTATTTTCACCTTTCCATTTATTTTAGACTATGGCTTAGCCCCTTTAGTACATTAAGCCTTCCTTTTATATACTCTAGGATTTGTTATAGGTTGTTTCTCTTCTTCTTTAGTCTTTTATCATTTCCCTTAGTCTTAGAGGAAGCTCTTTCCTCACCTCCTATTCTCTCCTTTTCATGCTCAAATTCTTCTTCTACTTGTTCCTCTTCTTCATTAGAGGAATCTTTCTCTTCCTCTATCTAATTGAAAGTTAGCTCTACTCCCTAATCTATTAGAGATAAATATTTAGTATCCACCCATCTCTTGGTAAATCTTGGGACTAAGTTATTCACTATATTGAGTCCTATAACCTCTTCCTTAGCCCAATCTGGAATTTAGATTACCCTATCTATAACATTATTGTATTTCTTCTCTTGGAGCACTTTACAAATCATCTTGAACTTGATCAATAATAACAAAAATATGGAGAGCCCTTATGTATTCTATTGTCACCTTGGAATAGGTTCATCTCTTGACTTATAAATCATCTTGGAAATTAGCCAAGAAGTCTTCAATTTCTAACTTGTTCATGTATTGCTTTCCCACATATTTCTTCATCTTCCCATAAGGGTCAAAGTGTCTACTTATACTGTGAAAGTTGAGATGGAATAATTGGAGTTCTACATTTGATCCTCTAGTTGGCTGATGAGAGGGACATACATATGGTCCTCTTCCATCTACTATAGGATAGAGCACTCTTTCTCTATGCTTGTATTTCAACAATTTGTTGGAAGTATAGAGTTAACTAGTCATTTCTAGTATTACTATATTTTCATTAGGATACTTGGGAAATTTTTAAGGTACCCTAGAGAATCCTTCCATCCTAATGTAAGGGAACTTAAGAGATTGAATGAACCAATAACTAAACCTCTTGATCATTTCCATAACAAAGGAAGAGAGGCTTCTATTCAAATCTCCTTGCAAGATTCTCACAATAAACATGATAAAAGCATCATTTACCCTCTTGTAGTGGTTCATGGCATTATGCATCTAGAGCTAAGGGTAGAAATCATAAACCTTGTGTTGGTTGGGACCATTTCCCACTAGAACTAAGAAATTCAACCCATGATATCTGAAGTTTTTGGCCAATGTGTAGAAAATATAGGAATTCATGTGAAAAACTCTGATTTCCCTCACCATAGAGAACTAATGATGAATATTGTCACTAATGATCTGGGCTTGATGGAACTTCTTGGATCCTCTAAGAATTTCCTCAACATAATAAAACATCCAATTCTCAAATGTTTTGGTTCAATCAATTACCATCAATCTACTTAGAAATGTTACCATAATTGATTTTAGGTATGAAATCAATTTTCTACAAGTATTTAGGTAACTTCATGGCCAAGGACTTAAGATGCTTCATCTATAAGTCATTTGTATCTTCATGCATTGCTCTAGTAGCTTGCTCCTTACTATTTAGAGGCATGGTTGAAAATACTGGAATACCAAGTTTCTCTTTGATGGAAGCACTTTAAAAATATTCCAATACTCTCCCATTTGTAGATATGATATTTATTGAATCCTCATAATAGTGTTCTTTTCACTCCATGATCAAATCAAGACACTACACCAAAGTGGGAAAAATAGTAGCCTAAGTGATCCCATTATGTACTATCTTTCTTACATAATGAGTTGGATTACTCCCAAACATTCTTTCCTTGAATTCCTAAATATCAATGTGACCAAGGTCTATATCTCCCACAAACCCCCATTCTAAAGTGATCTTTGTCTATAAGTTTAAATTTTAATTTCATTTGTGCATGTCACGCCCCGCCGTGCGAACCCCAAAGGAACTAATAATAACGGATTTTTTTATTTTTATTTTTTAAAAGAATATAATAACATACTTAAGTATTATAACATAACAATGTATTATGAGGCACAACTAGTTCCAATGGGGTACACGAAGTGACATGACTACACTAACCCATAACAACGATAAAAAGATAACAATAATTAATCTATTATGTAAATCTAATCTTTCCCATTTCATCATTTAAAATATCTATCAACTATATCCATATTAAAAACACATGCTCATATGACAATACATGGAATTATAAAGATATAAAGTGTTACATATTTCGATAGATACAACTCAACATAACCAACTATAACAAATGATCTTGAACAAATACATGGCCTGAATAAACATTACATCCAAATGATAGTAGAATACAATTGACTGAAAATACATCTCAATAACTACATATACAAATTACAACAAGGTCATCCCAACACATGTGGGAGACAATATATCAATGAATACATTTCATATGAAGTATAACATACATCTGGTACAAGAATTACTGGATCATCAACATCCTCCAAAACCCTGCAATAAAAGATATATCTGCAACAAAAAAGGAAAACCCAACGGGGTGCGAAGCACGTTCCACCCAACCACCCCCGTGCTGAGAGTAGACAAGGAAGGGTCCCCGACCAAGCACGCCTAACAATAACAAAGACTAACTCCAAAAAGACAACTTAACATCAAAGACCACTTAGAAACTTAACAATGACCAATCCAAGGGCAGAATAACAAACTACTTCAGAACATAACAACAAGTCATAATCACAACATCAATGAAACTCATGACACCATATCAAAGACTATTTCCAACAATAACTAGAGAGAAATCAACAAATCACTTAACCACTATAGACACAATATCACATTACAACTACAATCACAAAGTCACTTCACAACTATAAACACATTATCACTAACACGAGGTTACAATGCTTCCAGAGAACAAAGATCATGAACATCGCACAATAACTGATTAACTGCCGACATAGGAAGAGTGTCATGCATAAATTGCCATGAGTTACCCTGGCTCAACCTTCCTAGGCTACCGGACCCCCATCTTGGGTTACCCTGGCTTGCCTCTACCGGCCGCCGGACCCTCACGCAAAACTATGCATCCCATCTCATCTCAACCCTTATCATTCACTTGCTTCACGAGAGAGACATCCTTTATCTTTATTAGTGTGAAAGATCCCCATTAATTCTTTTAGATTATCACTTAATTAAACTCTAGGTAGGTTACCCTGGCGCCCCTTTGTGTGCCGGACCCCCGCCAAGAGCCACTCTCTTATCGACAACACACAAGGTACAATACCACAATAAGTAACTAGACAACATAAACTCTCCAATCCAAGGAGGAAACAAAACAAGGAAACTCACTCCAACCACTGGAGGAAAACAAATACGAAAACACCCTCTTTCCAAAGGAGGTACAAATCTCATTACCCACTCCTATTTTCCAGGAGGCACAAATCCCCGTTCGTGGAAACTGGGTACAACATCATAGTAAAACTCTATATCATTCCCAAGGTGATTTACAAACTGACCCTCTACACAAAACATTCCGCTCTAGAGAACTTCTCTGGAAGACTTACATAGACCCTTAATCCCATTTGCCCGACATGGAGAATAAAAGAAACATGATAGAAAACATTCCATCTCTGGACACCCTTAACAATAACTTAAACGCTTACGAAAGGTAACGTAAACCTAGGGTTTTCCCATACGACACATTTAAACAAAGAAGAGAGTACCACAACAACTTAACGAATAACCCCCAGAAAACAATTACTTAAGAACAACTCCATAAAGAAATATTTCCAAACTCAATAATTTCATCAAACAACTAAGTCCACAATACAAGATTATTCAATTCAAAACAAAACACACTGTTAAATTCAAATTCGCACAATTACATTATAACATCATACCTATAAACTTTAACAATTCGATTTAATTATAATCACATAGCTTATTTCCAATTTCTCCAATTAAACTATATCACTATATTTGGTAAAAATTATCATACTCAATTTTTTTATTCAAAACATTTCAAAATCATTTATATAAATATATTAAGAATAAAACATTTTTTTTTATAACACCAATCATTTTATTAAAACATATTATAAAAACATTTAACAATTAATTTAAATATATATATTAAATAATGTATATGATATATATAATATATATATATATTAAATAATATATAATAAATATATATTAAATAATATATTATATATATATATATATTAAAAAATACGAATACGAATTAAATAAGAAAATCGAATTATAAATTAAAATACTAATAAAAACAACATAAAAATAAAAGTAAATAACTAATTTTTTTTTCTCTTTGTACTTCTGCCTGGGAGGCCGTAGCCCCATAGGCGGTGGTACTGCGTACCACCCTGTGGTGGCCGCAGCCAACCACGGAGGGGCCGTGGGTGGTACGGCCTCAGCCGACCCCCACCCCCACAAAATTTAATATAAACTTATCTTTTCCTATTTTAAAATTAGATTTATATTTATTTATTTATTTTTTTAAAACTTATTCTCACAACTATTTCGCATACATAAAATTTTGAAATAAAAGCCATTAATATACAGAGTTATATATATTCAGTTAATTTTATTTTATTTAATTTTCGTTTTCAATAAAAAATGAAAACCCAAACACGAATTTGTTTAAACAAATCTGTTTGATAATAAAAAATCCTTTCGTAAATTTGATCAATACAAAGAAACATATATATAAAAATCTCTATATATTTATTTATTTTATTGTAAAAAAAAAACAGAGTAAATAAATTTATATAATAGATCTATCAGAAGATTCAAAAATAACTAAATGAATAAATTGTTTTCTTACATAGATCTGGTATCCAAATGTATCCAAATTCAAATGATAATAAAATAAAATTTTCTTTTCAATAATTTCATAACCAAATTATATTGAAGAATTTAAAACAAGGTTTTCACTACAAACATTTATAACAGACGAATCTCAATCACAGGAAAAATCTTTTCAAAACACAAGGAGAAATTAATCTTTCAACATGGCAGTCAAAATTTATTACAGAAGAATAAACCAGAAAAGAAATAATGAACTTGAAAGGAACCTGAAATCCTTCGTTTGATGAAGAATCCTCTTCTCGACTGCCTGCCTTCAACTCTTTTCTCGATCTTTGGCCTTCAACGTTCTTCTGAACAACCTTTTCTTTTCAAACTCACAATAATTTTACCCAGAAAAAACCTCAAAACTCAAAAACTATCTTTCTTATTTTTCCTTTCTAGATCCCAAAAAAAAAACAGAGCCCAAAAACTTGTGTGTGAATAATCCCTCATAAAAATAATAAATCACTAATTAAAATCAATAAATCTTTTTCCGCTTTCTTTTCCAAAAAGCCTCCTTCCTTATTGGTCCTTTTCCAGCTTTTAAAAGCTCACACAAATCTAAAATTGTAATTAAAATAATTTATTTAATTCAGATATTATCCTCACATAATTTTCTAATTTAATATTAATAAAAAATATAATATCTAATTATTCTCAACAATATTAATTTTAATTATAATTATTTGCATTTTTAATTAATTAAATCACTTTTAATTTATAATATATTTAACTTTAACATTTTTCTAACTCTCAATTAAATCAAATAACAATGCAACATTACTTAATTATTTTATGAAATACGATTAATTAATTAAACACTAACCAAGAATAAAATAAATACTCAACAGTGAAACTACATACAAGACAAAGACAAAACTTCAGTCATAACACAACGAATCACAACAGATGACGGACTTGGGACGGGGACACTTCCAAACCTACTCCCTTTTTCAACATTTTACCCATTGGGTTGATTTATTGCTCGCCCTGTCCTGCCGAAGCAGGTGGAATCAAGACTTATTCCTGCAATCCTGCATCCAAATAAACGTCAAGTAGCACATGTATATATATATATATATATATATAGTCAAACATCCTATCGTGAGAAGGAATTGTAGTGTAGCAGGGAACTCGTGAATGAGTGATGCTACACTGTCCTCTCACCTACTCTATTCTAACAATTACAATACCAATAACGAACTAACATTTCTAACCAAATTGCTCATAAGATAACATGATACCTAACTACTGCATCATAACTAATTATTAAACAATTGCACCATAAAATAATTCTGAATTAAATAACATCACCATAGAATCATCACATTGACATATAAACATTAATGACAAATCATTTAAATAAACAAAAAATCCAAACAACACACAGAGTATCATAAATCATACTAATAATGTCATATCAAATGGACATGTCCACTAAAGGAATAACAACATCATCAAACTTCATACCAACCAAATCAAACCATAATAGTATCATCATAGTATCAGCGTATCAAGTTAACACATAGAAATTAATAAGTCTAAACAGTATGAGGGGTATTACATCCTCCCCCCCTAGGACATGGCTTACTCCTGGAAGCCATTAAATACTAAAATAAAATAAAGTAACCAACAAGACTGACAAGATTGCATTCAGAAAGCCAGGCAGGCCGCCTTAACAACTTCTTTGCTGGAAGGCGTCCATTCCCTTCTTTCGCGACGGAGTCTCCTTAGAGCTTCCGCAAAGGTCTCTAGATCAGACAGCTCAGAGCAATTGGAATAATCGTATTGGAGTCTGATTTTCCAAAGCCGTCTAACTATTGGGTCACGAACCTTCTTCCGAGGTGTTCTCCTTATCTTCATCCTGAAGACACACCAAGGAATAGGTTTTAGTCAGAACCCACACACAACAAAAGCACATCGAACAAACAAACCAAATAAAAATAAAATTCAAGAGTGCACAAATTTCAAACGTGAGGTTGCCTAATGGACCTACTACCCAGAGACCCCAGCGTTTGTAACCTGGCTCTGATAGTGCAACTCTATCCATTTAACTCTACACAAAAACCTTGATAAATATCTATCTTCAGAAGAAATTATCTTGTCCAATGCATATTCAAGTAATCATGAAAGTATATAATAACCATGCATGAATATCATTCAAGGCACATGAAATAAAAATAGTATCCGTATAAAAAAACTTATCAATCTTTGCACTCACCACTCTATTGTGGAGATTTGAAGGGAGAAAACCTATGGAGAAACCATATACCCTAAATCTTATAGGAAAATTGATATCACAATCCAATTACTTACCCTTAAACAATCAATAAAGACAACTGCAAAAAAAAGAACATCACACAACCTTGTGGATATTTGACACTCACAATTTAACTTGTGGGAAAAATAAGGGTATGAGTCCAAATATGAGAATATACCAAAAATTTTCAAAAGAAAACTTGATCCTCCTCTTGCAGGAAATCAAACCCAGGTTGGGTTACTACTAAAACTCCACAAGGTGAATATTTAACAAGATTGTGGAAAAATCACCTAATCAAGGCCAATGTAGAGAAATAAAGGGGAAGAAAATAGGGTTGAACCACCTCAAAATCCACATAACATGCAAACTCCACAAAAGATGAAATCATTTTCAAAAATAATACTTTGTGAAAAATTGATGAGGACACAACTTTGGGTGAAGGAAGAGTGGTTTTGCACAAAATGAATTTATGCAAACTCTAAAGATCAAATCCACAACTTATTGAAGAGAGATCCAAATATAATGAAACCCTAAACATGAGAAAAAGGTAAATCAATGTGGGGAAGCAACCCCATAGATTTCTGCAAAGGAAGGTTTTTATAAGGGATGCTATGAGCAACATTCCAACATAAGCATTTCAGACACACCATGACCATACAACAACTCAATTTCATTAGAACCTTAAAACATGCCAACCACACCCAATCTCCCTAGCTTAGAAGGAAAAAGGTAAAAGAATGGAGGCAAGAAACTAGGGAAAAAAGGTGGCTGGAATATGCAAATCATAAGCTTAAGTCTGACAATATAGAGGGTGCCAATCTATAATTTATATAATGCTTATGAAAAATGAATCAAATTCCAACATACATGGATGTATTTCAAATAAAAAAACATTAAATATGCCCTAAAATCCATAATAAATTCACTTAGTTGATGCCTTAATTAAAATTCATTTAAAAAGAGAGGATGGAACCCTAGGAAAATATCTAAAAAGGGAAACTAGATCCAAAAATGGGAAGTTGGAGAAACTTGAATTCACAACACCAAGGAAAAACCTAGTTCCTAAGAACACCACAGCTTGCCAAAAGCCTCAAATAATCACTATACGATATAAAAATTAAACCAAAAATCCTATAAACCCCTCACCACCAAACACCATAAATTCATTCCAAAAGACAAGGTGGCAAGCACTTGCGAAAAAATGACATCCTCTCAACCCTATGGGGAAATCACCGCTACGCAATCCTATGGAGAAATTGGCACCTCATAGAAAGAAAATTGGGGTCCTCTTGAAAGTGAGAGAACCAAACAGAAAGAAAATAGGGGTCCTCATTTAACATGGCGTGTATGCAAGGCATAATAGATAATCAATTGTACATACCTTTAAGTTCCATGGTGGAGAATATGATCAAGTAGAAACATTGTGGTGGATTAGTAGGAAATTTTGGGGTAGTTAAGATAGTTGTCTCAATTAGTGAGAACTATTTTTGACCATGAATATACAAGAATATAAGGAAATTTATTTAAGGTTGCAAGATTTGTCAAGTTTCTAAGTGAAATAGTCAAAATACTAGATTATATCAACCATTTTTAGTAGTGGAGAAGTGTTGGGAGGATATAAAAATTTGTTTTGTACTAGTATTTCAAAGAATATAAGGGGAAATTATTCAATAGTGGTAGTGGTAGGGAGGTTCTCTAAGATGTCACATTTCATCCCATATAATATATTTTTAAGAAGGTTGTAAGGTTACATGGTTTGCCAAGGAACACAATTTCAAACAAGGACACTAAATTCGTGGGATAATTTTGGAGGAACTTGTGGAAAAACATTCAAATAGAATTGAGTTTTAGCTTAGCATACCATTTACAAACTCATAGACATAATTTTTTTGTAAACATGAGCCTAGAAAATATACTAAGATGTCTAGTAGAAGAAAATACAAAAAAATGGACATAATTTTATTTGATGCAAAGTTTTCTTATAAAATTTCATTGAATAGAAGTTCTAGAAATACACCATTTCAAATAGTGAATGGAATTGAGAGGAGAGAAATGGGGGACCACACGAAATTGAGCAATGGTTTTTTTTATAACGGTAATTTTTGAAAAAATTCCTATTGTTTTGGAATGACTTTGGCCTTTCATGGAGTAGATCAGAGTAGTAGGGGTGTTCCTTTGATTCCTTTTTATGCAAAATCACACAGATCAACGTCTAGGGTGTTGGGAAATTCTTTTTCTTTAGAGAAACAAGGGTTTTTTGGCCAGTCGAAGGGATTTGTGAGATTTCCTAGTTGATTTTTACATAATGGTTTCCATCAAGGTTTTCAGCGTCCCAATGGGAATCCTCGCCCTTTTTCCCAAGCCAGGAAAATGCTTAATTGGGGAAAGCAACTTCCTTTTGACATTTGTGCTTCAGATTTTGAATCCGCGAACAACTCTCATTCTTGGGTGGATATGGTTTTTGATTGGCATACTCCAACATCCTTTCCTAATAGTATTTCGATCAAATCTAGAGTTCCTTTCAATCTAAATACAAGGAATTGCCACCATTCCATTGAGGGTCACAATGGGTCTAAGTATTTTTCTAAAAAGTATAGCTCTATGGCGGACACACTTGCTTCTTACTCGAATAACATAGCTCAGAAGCATGATGATTGTTA
Source organism: Sequoia sempervirens (assembly GCA_007258455.2). Classification (NCBI taxonomy): domain Eukaryota; kingdom Viridiplantae; phylum Streptophyta; class Pinopsida; order Cupressales; family Cupressaceae; genus Sequoia; species Sequoia sempervirens. The sequence continues at coordinate 235,962,259 of VDFB02058242.1, forward strand.
TCGGGTTCTCCATTTGCAATCGAGGAATGCACAATGGAATAAGGAAAAACCTTTTCCTTTGGTTGCTTCTATTAAAAGTCTATCGAGCAATTCTCTTTCAAACAATTTTTCGTTCATGAAAAACGTGCAATAAAAAATATACAAGAAATTGGTCTGCAAAGATGCCCTCCTTAGACCTCTTTCAAAGAGCCTGGGTATAAAGATCTAGTTCAAATTACTTTGTTTGAAGAAGTATTGGGTGCACAAATTCAGGATCTTAAAGATCATGCATTAATATGTAGATTTTGGAATTTTTTACCTTCTGTTGAAATTTTAAAATACTTACTTTTTTCAGAATGGGATGAGGCTAATTAGATATTTTACATAGATCAGGGTAATAGTTTTTACATTGTGTTCTTTACAACAAAGCTACAAAGAGATTTGATTTTAAAGGTTAAATTAGTTTTTTTTGAGGGCTCTGGGTTGTTCACTTAGGCATGGATCCCGAACTTTGATCCTTTTTCTGTTGTAGTGAAATTTGCTCCTTTCTAGATCCAGTTGCCCACACTTCCATTAGAGTATAGGGAAATGGGTATTGTGGAAACCATTGCTAATAATTTGGGGATTTTTTTATGCCATGACATGAATTTCTTTTGAAATCCAGATAAAATCATTAGGGTTTGTGTATTGCTAAATACCTCAAAGGAATTTCCTTCATCAATTAGGATACATTCAAAGTTTGGAACTTGGATGAAGGAAATCCTAATTGAGAATCCAAATAATGTTTGTACTTTTTCCATTTATTGGGACATTTCGTCCATGAGTGTTTAAAAACATAGTGTACTAATGATCTAGGGGATTTTCCTATTACTAGAAATCAAACAGAAGTAGATAAAAATGTGGTGGAAATAGTTGAGAAAGAAAGTGCTTCTGTTTTAGGTGATTTAATTCTCACAAAGTGTTAAACAAAGAAAGATATAAGTATGTTGGTCAATGTGTTGAAAGATAATTCATCTTATTCCTCTTCGCTAGTAGTCTTTAATGTGGGATCAAATTTGGTGCTATATGCTGGAAAGATGAGGAAGGGAAAACTTGCAGTGATGGATACTTATCACTTTGAAATGGGCCTTTTTCTAGGTACATCTAATGTCATCGATCCTCATTTGTTGGCACAAAGTTTGGGGAGTTCTAATTTTATTTTTCATAGAAGGTTGTTAATGTGCCTATCATTAATAATAGGCCCTCAAAAAATGACAGGGCTCTAAAGTTTATAGTGATTTTTTCCAAGGGATGACAAACTAAAATAAAGATTTCACCCATGGAAAAATCCTTGTGTTTGTATACACCAAGCCCTTTTATAGAACATGAGCAGAAATTAGATGGAATAATCTCAAAGCTGATGTGGGAGAAATCTCTATTATCTAACTTTATTTTAATCAAAGAGAAATCTCAGAATCATGCTTTCCACTCTTGTTGCCTCATGATAAACATGATTTTGTTTCTGCTTGCACATATCTTGAGGTGGTTGGGATGGGATCACATGATATACATGAGTTGGGTGAGCATGTCAGTTTGGAATGTTGGGTAGACTGTATTGCAAATATGGTAGGATCAAATATAGTTGATGAAATTGTAGAGTAAGTTGATAAGGAAGAAGGGGAGTTACTGACAGGTACATGTGATAATCCATTGCTAAAATCTCAAACATATACTATAGATGATGCACAAGAACAAATGAGCAGACAATAATGAGACAAGATACAAATTTTATTGTTTCCACTGAAGTGCATGGTATTGATTTTGATTTTTCAAATCAGCTATCTATCATCCAAACACCTCTTATACTCCTACAATTAAATCACCTTTTAAGAGAGGTAGGAAGTCAAATGCAACAAAGATGCAGGAGGAGATTGATTTTGGGATTCAGTTGACCTTAGATGACAACATAAAGAAAAGATTGAGGAGAGTAGGGTGCTCTCCTCGATCGATATGAAGATTGTCTCTTGGAATGTTAGGGGTATTAATGCTCCTAACAAAAGAGCCTGAATCAAGCAACAAATAAATTCTTCTAGGGCTGATATAGTTTTATTACAAGAGACTAAGTTATCTAAGGAAAGTTATGAAAATATAATTGCCAAGTTGACTTTATGGAAGTAATGTCAAGTTGTTGCTCAAGGAGCATTTGGGAGATTGCTAACTATATGGAATGCTAGAACAGTACAAATGTAATCCATTTCTAATACTTCACATTGGAAATTGTCACCTGTTACTCATTTTAATTTATCTTTCTTGCTGGTCAATGTGTATGTTACAAATTCAACAATAGGTAAACAAAAGCTTTGGAAGGAGCTTGGTTTAATATTTGAACAATTAGGAGTAAAAAAAGTTGTACTTGCAAGAGATTTTAATGCAATATTATCCCTTCATGAAAAGAAAGGAGGAATCATACCACCTCACAAGACAGTGGAAGATTGTACTAATTTTGATCATAACAATGCACTTGTGGATGTGCAACTAGAGAAAGGTATGTATACATGGACAAATAAGAGATGGGATTTTCTGCAAATAGCTATATGGTTAGACAGATTTCTAATGTCGTCTAATTGGGTAGTAGAAATGTATATGCAAATGTCCAAAATTTTACCATGGATGGGGTTTGATCATTTCCCTACTTCTTTAAGTATTGAAGCCACTAATTCTCCTCAAAAGTGGAAAGCTTCTTTTAAGTTTAAATCAATGCGGTTTAGGAATAATGAATTCTTACCTTTATTGAGAACCTGGTGGGTGCAAGCACCGTATGAGTTAGGATCTATTATGTATAGATTTTGTAAGAAAATGCAGTTCTTGAAAGGAAAAATAAAATAATGGAATATACACGTGTTTAAAAATATTTTCCATCAAAAGGATTTGATTTAAAAATAGTTGGTAGTTGTGAATGAGCAAATTATAAGCCAAGGGTTAACTCCACAGTCTTTTGAGCATTAGAGAAGTTTACAAGCAGAATGGGAAAAATTAGTGTTATGTGAGGAATTGTATTGGTGTCAGAAATCTCGTGAATTGTGGCTTAGAGAAGGTGATAAGAATACTAAAAATTATTTCATATGTTAGCTCAGGTTAAGAAAGCTAAGAATGCAGTGTTTCACATTAAGGAAAGTGCATCAAGAAAATGGTTAAATAATGAGGTGGATATACAAAAGGAAGGGATAAAATTCTCTTCTAATATGTTATCTGTACCAGTACAACAATTAGATCAGATTGGGGTTGAAAGAGAGGACATGTTGCAAGCAATCCCTACATTAGTCATTGAGCAAGATAATGTACAACTTAATAAGCCTTTCAATTTGGATGAAGTGAAAGCAGTTTTTTTCTCACTTAAGCTAGATAAGGCCCTAGGACCTAATGGATTTACAACATTATTCTTCCAAAAATATTGGGACTTCATAGGAAATGATCTTCTTAAGGCTTTGGAGGAGTCTCAAGCTTCTTGTTCCATGCCTAAGTAGTTTAATGTAACACACATTATATTAATTCCAAAGGTTAAGGATCCAAAGTCCTTTTCGAAATTTCATCCTATTTCTCTTTGTAACACAATTTACAATATTTTTACCAAAGCAATTTATCTTCATTTGTTTCCCATCATACCTAAATTAATTTCCGAAGAACAAGGTGGATTTGTTCCTGGTAGGGAGATAGCGGAGGGTGCTTTGGTGGCACATGAAGTTTCACATTCTATTTCTCTGCACAAAATCCCTTCATTTATCATTAAGCTTGACATGATGAAGGTTTATGATAAAGTGGATTTGACTTTTTTGATGCAAGTATTAAAGAAATTTGGTTTTAGCAATAAATGGTGCAAATGGGTCCTATCTTGCTTGAAAGGTGCAAAATTTTCAGTACTAATTAATGGTACATTGTTAGGTTTTTTAGCTCCACTCAAGGAGTGAGGCAAGGTGATCCATTATCACCTTTTTTATTCATAATATTAGCTGAGGCCCTTAGTAGGACAGTCAAACAGTCTCATTTATAGGGATTGTGGAAAGGGATTTCAATACCTTCCACTGAAATATCATTCACACATTCTTTGTTTGCATATGACACATTATTATTTGGTGTAGCTCAACTTCAAGAGCCCAAGCATATCAAGTCTATTTTACAAAAATATTCACTTGCTTCAGGTCAGAAAATAAATGCAAAAAAATCAAAGATATACACTTTTAATATCAAAACAGGCTTACAAAAGAAAATTGTTAACCTTCTTGGTTTTCAAACAACAAAATTACCTTGTAAGTACCTTGGGATTCTATTCTTTACTGGGGAAAATAAAACCTCTTATTGGAATAAGATCATCCAAAGTATTCAGTTAAGGATAGCAACATGGAAGGGTAGGTGGTTGTCATTATTAGGGCATATATTATTGATAAAATTAGTCCTTTCTGTCTTCCCTAATTATTGTATGGTAGTATTAAAAGCTCCAAAATCTGTGATTTTGTTAATTGAAAAGATAATCAGGGATTTTTCATGGAAGGGGAACATGGACAACAAAAAGAAAATCTCACTTATTTCATTGGAAAATCTTTGTGAAGACAAACTAAAAGGGGGAGTTGGGATACACAATTTATCAGCTAGAAATCATGCATTAGGAGCAAAATTAGTGTGGTACATGTACACTAAGTCACAAATGAAATGGTGTAAGGTCATGCAAGCTAAGTACTTAGATAACATAGATCCAAAGAGAATTTTTACAGTATCAAACCCACTACAAGGTTCTACAATGTGGAATTTCTTGTTTGCATGTAGAAAGGTAATCACACCATATCTTACTTGGGAAGTTCAAGACAGTTTACAAGAAAAGTTTTGGGAAGATTCTTGTGGTGGATATGTCCCTTTAAATACAGTTCATAATTTACAAATTCTTCAAAATCTTCTTAGTTCAAGTTGTGGGGGAAAAGTAAGTGATTACTTTGAGAGCATTGAAGATTGCTCTGGGAAAGTAAGGTGGAAAGATGTCTCTACTGTTGCTTGCTTAGATGTTCAGAAAGAGGAATTTAAGAGAATATTAAATGAGAGGATTGTTTATGTGTTAGGAGGGGAGGATAAGCTGCTATGAGCTCCGTCAAAAACTAGAAAATATACAGTGAAAATGGGCTATAAGGCAATAATGAGTAAAGGTGAAAGTATCAAACCTCAAAGAGCCTTGTCTTTTTGTTGGGACTTGACAGTGCTACCAAAGGTTGGTTGTTTCTCATGGCTGGCTATTAAAAGAAGAATTTTGACAAGTTATAGGGTTGTCAAACTTGGGATAACAACTCAATTTAAGTGTGCCTTATGTAAAAATGAGTTGGAAGGGGTGAGCCACTTATTTATTAATTTTCCTTTTGCATCTCAGTGCTGGACCTTTATTAAAAAAAAATTAAGTTGGTATGCTCCACTACCAAATAATTTGTGGGACTTATTCTCAAGTTGGCCAGTTTTGTATAAATTAGCATTATTTGCTTGCATTTGGAGAGTGATTCCTTCTGTAGTATTGTGGACCATTTGGTGGGAACAAAACAAAAGGATTTTTAGGAATGAAAAAATGAAGGTGGAGCAAGTATTGAAGAAATTGGAATCTTCAATAATAGAGTTAAAACAAATGTGCATGTTCAAAAGGTCAAAAGCATTGGGTCATTGTTCACATATTGGGACTCAAAGGTAATGAATAAGTGGAATAAGAATATTGTTCTTCCGTTCAAAGGAAGCTTGCAGCAAAATCCAAGTCATAAATTAGACAAAAGCAAAATATCTTGGGTTCCACCTTTAAAAGGGTATTTCAAGTTAAATTTTGATGGTCCTTCATGTGGGAATCTAGGTATATCAGGGGTGGGGATTGTAATAAGAGATCACAAAGGAATCCTCGTTTCAACTAAGTCAATAAAGCTTCTGAAAGGAACAAATAATATTGCGGAAGCACAATCATTGCTTCACGGTTTGCAACTAGCATATGATATGAAAATTAAAGATCTGGAAATTGAAGGTGATTCCTTAATTATTATGAATGCATGTAAAGAAAAAAAAGTGTTTTTTTGGAAAATCAAATATGTGATACAACAAGGATGGGAGTTGTTGAATTTTTTTAGTTTTGTGCAAATATAACATATGCATAGGGAAGGTAATATTTTGGAACATAAGTTTGCAAATATTGGGTGTGACCAACTTCAGAATGTGCAGTTATATGGTAGTAATATGCAAAATATTACACAAGAATTAAAAGATGCTATTGAAAGGGAAAGTGTGGGCTTCTAATAAGGTGAACTAGAAGTAATACAATATTTTAATATCAAGAATGATTTATTTAAAATTATCTTGCAAGCTTAAAAATTAAAATAATTTTCTAGCAAAAGGGAGCCATTTAGGAATTTGCATTGTGTTTGACTCATTGGCACAATTTATATGCACCGTGGACACCATGGTTAGCTACATCGGAATATTGGGTTGATCTGGAGATACATGGTAATTGAAACGTGGTTAGGATTGGTAGTGCTAGATGGAAATTTGTCAATAATTATCAACATAAGAGCAATGCGCTTTAATATTGGATAATGTCGTCAAATTCTTTGTACAGCTTAAGCCAACTCTTTGATGTTGTCTAATCAAATTGTCTTTTCCATGCATCAAATTTGTGTGAAGTTTTTATTTAGTATCTAACACAGTCTTGTTTAGTACATCGTATTCATAAACTTGTGTGGTAATACATAACACCAGAATGGAACCTAGAACAACATGTGTAAAATTTGATGAAAAAGTTGGCATCCACACCCGCGCAAGGAGAAAATATATTCCACACGAGCAGCTCTATCATGGATTGAATTCATCAAAGATAATATCTAAATTCAGGACATTGGCCATAACAAAGGTAAGATTTTTGGCTAACAAGTGTCGCTTGTATGCAAGAAATTCATACAGGGAATGAGAACTCTATGTTTTCATCATTAATCCAAGCGTGTTTGAACTCTTTACCAGATGTGGGGGATTCAAATCATTTTTGTATTTTTAGAAAAAAAAGAGTTCCACTTCTATTAAAGGCTTAGAAGCAATATGTTCTTCACATTCTGCAAATACTATAGTAAAAATATGGCAAAAGCATAAGGGTTTAAGCTCTCAAGTTTCATCCCCAAAAAGAGAAGCAGAGGTGGCTCATATTTGCAATTTGAGTGTTGTGTATTGTGCTCTTATCAAACATTCATTCTCAATTTCAGAATTGCAGATTGGGTAGGTTGTGTTCGTGGGTAAGGCATTAGCAAGTAAATAGAGAAGTGGGTGTTTTTGCTATCATTTCTTATCATTCTCCTCAAACACATTTCTAGTTTGGTGGGTAAGATCTATGCTCTATGTTTTAAAGAGCTTTGTTATTGGGTTTTGCTGCTATCAGTGTGCATGTATAATGTTTGTGGCTGGCCTTCAATCAAACTATAACATGTTTTAGATGAGAAAAGTGTTGAAACAGAGCGCCATTCAGTGTGTTTCCAGTAGTGTTTGCATATTGTAGTTATCTTGGCTAGTGTGTTGATTTTTGCTTCAGAACAAAAGTTTTTTGTTCCCATAGTGTTTTGAGTAGTGTGGTTTGAGCAATATGTTTTGATATCACCTTTTTTGTTAAAAGTTTTATCCTGGAGTTTATGCCAAGAAACCACCATGCCCCATTTCTTGTACAAGAATGAGAATTTCCATTTTCCAAAGGGTTGGAAAGAGAACATTTGTCACATGTCTTCAAAACTGATTGCTTATTTGTGTTCAAATGCTTGAAAACTTTGATAGGGGAAGACATTTTACATCCTTCAGCTTAGAGGTTGATATTTCCATTAGACTTGGTGTCCATATTTGTTTCAAATGTTTTGGGCTTGAATCCAAACTATCAAGATATGCAAAAACTTGCAAATGCAGTCATTCAGGAAGTGTTCTTGCAGGACAATGCTCTACTTAAGAGCATATAGAGGTATAAATTCTGGAAAGGTAAAGCATATGTGGGTGGTATATTTCCTAGGAATTACTTACACCACAAGGTATGTTATAGAAATATATACATTGCAATGAAAACATCACTGGAATATAACTCATCGAGTTATCTTTACAGAGAGCTAGTCTGTCACCATTTTGAAATGGGGTCTGAAATGGAGAGAAATTTCAAAGCAAAATATCATGCATTGTCTTTTCTCTTAACACATCAATGTCATGAAGCAGATAATGTCAAGAATCTGATTCCATTGCAAAAGGAGTTGGTAGCAACTACACAATCACAAGTTGCCCTAGTGGAATTGATTACACAACAGGTCAGGTTGCTTCCACACATCCTAGACATGAATGTTACATCAAATTCACAATCAAATCCGCTAGTTCATCAGTTTATGCAAAAAGGAGAAAAGGTGGAAAGTTCTTCTGTAGGAAATGCTTAACAATTAAAGACAATTTGGGAATACTTTAAATATATGCTACAACAAGCCTATACAAAACATATAAAATAGCATGAAGTCAACTGTTTTGTAATATAAAAGTTGACATTTTGTAATTAGGTATTCTCTATTACAATAGTGATATTTAGACAGACTGACATTTTGTAGTTGCAACATAGTTAGGGAATTTTGATTACAACAATTCTATTTAGATATGATGGACATGAAAGTAGATTTTTAGTCAAGAACCGTGATATTGTAATCTCTTATACTTTTATATAAATATAAATAGTTGGCTTACTGCCTTTTATTAAAAAAAAAATGAAGAAAAAAGGAGTGTGAAATAAATATAATTTGTAGAGCACATCAAGAAAGTTCATGTGAAATTAAAAAGTCACTTGAAGTAGAAGAATGAAGAATAAAAGAAAAGAGTTGGCAAGACAAGAAGACACAATTTTTTTTTAGTTGGACCAACATCATGAAGGAGGCCTAACTAGGAGTAGTGAAGAATATCTAATGTAGAACCTTATACCACCATATCCAAAATAGGAGATTAATGATATTTTAAATAGCCATGTGGGAAAAGAAATAGGCATAGGCAATGTGATGAATATTGGGTGAAACATATATGTAGACCAAAGGAAGACTCAAGATAGATTTATAGGGCTGAGGTGGCTTGCATCAGTTTCTCTCTAGTTATTAGAAAGTGAGGGACTCACTTTTCAAATACCCTTGGGCATTTGATGCAAAAGCATCCTAGGGAGCAAGAGTAGTCTTGCATCAATTGATGTTAGTTTTGACTTTTTTATTTATATGTTTTCATTCACTTGTTAGTTGCGAAAGAAGCCGATACATTTTACTGTAGTTTATATTTTTAGTCCAAAGCTTCGGCTATAGTTTTAAATATTTTTGATGAGTTTCATGTTAAATTTTGATGTGATATAGATGCATAATTAATTTTAAATCACCTTGAGAGAGTTTATGCATAGACAATTATACACAAATTTGATTGTTTCTATTTATGAAAGGTTATTTTGCATTTTTTCCAAAATAATATGTATAAGGATTTAATTAATCATTGAGGATGTTGGATTTATGATTGTTTTTCCTTGATGTCAAAATAGACTTTGGTGATGTGATTTCTTCATTGACAGTTGTTGTACATGGTCTCAAATATCAACTTTTGGTACATATTGATTGGCTTGGGTAATACATGATACACAGATGGTGGTCAAAGGGGGAGTTTGCTGGATTTCTTATTGTTTGATCATAATTCTATGCTTGGAATCTTGGCATCATTGTGTTACTTATTAGTTACAATGATTGGCTCTCATTTGTGGCCTTGTTTAGTTATATTGGTTTTCAGTTTCTTTCAGTTTTCAGTTATTTGATGATGGGTACTTTAGTGGTTACATGACATATCCACTTTGATACTTTTGGCATGTCTTGGTTATTGGTGTCTCAGTTGGAATATTTAGTTTGTTTTCACATGCTTGGCTTCAGTATCTTGGACAATGTTTACATTCAGTTGTTTCCCTTTTGTTTGGCTGTACTGATTATTTGGTTTCATGTGCAACAATCATGGATATGTTTGAAGGTTGTTTCGGGTGATATCATTTTGGTATTTTTATAGATTCCTTCATTGATGTATACACATACAGGTGATAGCATTTCATTGCTTAGATTGAAGGTAATTTGGTAAGCTTCATTTTTCATGAAGTCTTATATTGCAAATTCACTTTATTCAGATTTTACATGCTTGGTTTACATGGTTGTATCATCCTTGATACATAGACAGTTTATCATGTCGCATTTATATTCATGAGTTATTCATATAACTTCATAAAGGTTTCACTTACATTTCATTAAGGTCACCTTGGCTCAAGGCATACTCTATAAAATTTGGGTTCTATACATTCATTTTGGTTATCAATGTTATCGACCTTCTTTGTGGTTTATTGTGTCATATGGAAAGTGTTTTAAAAAAAGGATCAAACAAGTACTATCGGGCTTTGATACTTTGGCATTGGTAAGTGCTAAATAAAGGTGGTCAGGCTTCACTTTGCATTGGAGAGTTGGCTTATGATGTATTGGGTTGACATGTAATATATAGTACTTTGGTAGCGACACCTACATATTATGTGATGATGACTTGGATAGGCAAAAGGTTTTCATAGCTCACGTGGAAAATGGCAATTGATTGTATCATCATGTTGTTGGTTCTCATGGATAAAATCATTGTGTAAAACATAAAAGTTCTTGAAAGTCTTAGAGAACAAAAGGTAAAAAGGAAATAACAAAGCGATAAGAAGTTTGTTATGCTTAGGGTTTGAAATCCTAGTTGCTACCGCCATGAGCATATGGCTAGTTACATGAGTTGCAGCTGGAAATGAAGGTATTCTTGGCAGATTGTATAAGTTTTTGTTTGACATCTGGTCGACATAAAATAAGGTAAAATTTTGACAATATCTCTATCATTTTAGAATGAAGATTGAAAAATAGTTTTTCAGTTTACAATAATTACATTTTGAGTCTTGGTTACTCGAGCTTGAGCTCGAGAGTTTTTGATGATTTACACAAGTTTCATTGTTTATTTAAGCATGGCTTTTTGCCATTGCTTTGTGGTAGATTTGGAAAGGGAATTTGCAGAGTTACAATTGTGTTGTAAGAAAAAGAAAAAGAGGGTTTATATTGTATCATATCTTTGATTTCATACAAAGATAATGATGAAGATGTTATACACAGTGGCAAGGTTTTATTGAATATCATATTACTGGTGTGCTAGTAAGGTTTTATGACTGCAAATCAATGCAGTTCTGAGGTCTTAATGGTTTATCATTTGTGACATTTGTAAAATTGGGAGTTGGTGCTCCTAACTTGAAGTGGGTGCTTCAGTTTGTACTTGGAATTGGTGCTCTACATTGTTATAGAGTTGGTGCTCTTTGAATAAATAAAAGGAATAATTTACGAGTGGTTTTTTATACCCCATGAGGGTTTTTCCACTTAGGAAAACAATGTGTCATGTGTTGAAATTTGTGCAATTGTGTTTAAGCTCATGTGCTTAACTGTTTAAGTTTTCATTCTATCATATGTCAAAAGAATTTCATGCAATGCTCTGATACATTTTTAATGTTTTATTCTGAAAGGGTTCAAAGTATAAAGTTCAATCTGTCATGAATGTATGTTGTTCAACTTGTTATAAAAGAATGTTCAATCTTTCATAAAGTGCATAGAATCTTGTGAATCTAAAGCATTATATAGAGAATTATTCAATCACTTTTATATGAAAAATTTATATTATGCTTTGAAAATGGTTTGTAAAGTCACTCAAAACAATCATTTTGTTTAAAAGTTCTTTGATGTGTTAAAGTTCACTTTGTAAGTTAAGAGGGTTCACTTAGTTGTTTTCAAAGTCATCATTTATATCTTCATTTCAAGTTACAAAAGTTAAATTTGCACATAACTTTGATTCACCCTCCCCTCTTAGAGTAATTCAGCTTCCAACAATTGGTATCAGTGTGTAGGGTCTTGCATTAGGTTTAACCACCTAGGATTGATTCTGGTATTTGGAAGTTTGTCAAACATATCTTGAATTCAAGACGATACTTTTGTGACTTCAGTCTGATTGATTTAAGGATTTTTGGTATTGAAGTTTTTTGTCTGATATGGAAAAAGGTAGATGGAATAAGGGAAAAAGAAGTTCACAACAAAACACTAACAATCAAGCTCTGTCTGAACCTAGTGTAAGAAGTGATGAAGAAGAGATCATTAACAACTCATAAATGTTAAAGTATCCTGTGTTCAGAACACCTTAGTTTGAAGGTACCAACTTTATTTTGTGGAAGCGTTGAATGGAAACTTATCTGTCCTCCTTAGGGTTTGATGTGTGGGAAACAATAGAAAGAGGTTGCACTGTATCTATAACATCTCCTTCCACACATGAGGAAAATACAGTCCTTGAATATAATGCTAGGGATCTAGATGCAATTTTCAATAGTTTTCCAAATGAAATTGTTGCTAAGGTTATGCAGTGCAAAAATGCAAAGGAAGTTTGGAACAAATTGATTGAAATGTATTAGGATGGTGAGTTGCAAGAAGAGATATCTTTGAAAACTCAAGCAAGCTGTGACTCATCTGTAATTGGTGATTGTGAAAATCCTCATAGTTTTAAAGAAAATCGGATTGAGTCTAAATCTATAGAGATTATAGATGAACATTCAGATGGTCAAGATATTAATGAAGAAGTAGATCAATTTTTGAGTGAATTGAATTCTGGACAAGAATTTGTTGAACAAGAGAATGAAGTTGATTTGGAAGGTGAACTCCTGTGTGCTTTAGATACAATTAAACATCTTAGAAGAGAGAACTAGAATTTAAAGAGGCAACTTCAACAAGAAAAGGATATCAAAGATAAGGTATGTTCAAGTGTTATAGAAACAAAGATACAAGTTGAAGAAGCTAGAAAGATTGAGGAAGTAGTTAGAAATCAACTTAAAGAAAAAGAACAAAGTATAGAAAAACTTGAGTTGCAAGTGGTTCTACTAAGGAAAATTGATAAAGAATCAAAACAATTAAGTGATGAGAAAGTCAATGAGAATGGCTCTATGTCTTTGGATAAAATTATTGGTGCACAGAAAGCTCCAAGTGACAAAACTGGTCTAGGCTTAGAGGAAGGACAATGCTGTAAGGTTAGAAAAACATCTAGAACAAAGAAAGATTTAAACTTTCATGCTGCTGATCCTGAAACTGCAGGAAACAAACAACATGAGGATATCAATATAAGAGGAAGGAATAGAACGAACAAATTTATAGGATCTCCTTATGCCTGGAAAGGTAAATTGATGAGCTATAATTATTCTTTTTTAGGGTATTGTTACTCATGTTTTGAGTATGGAAAAAAAGCATCTGAATGTTTGTTCAAAGTGAAGAAAAGTGATAGGCAAAGAAACTATGGTAGTATTACATGCTTCAAATGTAGTCAATGAGGTCATATTGCAAGAAACTATGATAAACTATCTCTAAAGGGTGACACAAGATATTATAAGTCTTTGACTGTATGTTATAGATGTAATGGTTTTGGACATAAAGCAAAGTTTTGCAGGGGTCAATGGGAGGAAGCATCTGGAAACAACAAAGAATTTGATAATCTGCTTAAGTCAAGGAAAGAATCGTTGGGGGTCTAGAGAAGAAAGCAAGGAAAGAAAGAGGAAGAACTAAATATTGTGCATGCTGCACAAGAACCATTTCTAGGCATTTAAAAGGCAATATGAAGACAGGGGGAGATGATTAATGCATTATAAAATAAACCCCATTGATATCAAATAAAAAGTAGTTGCATCTTGTTGTTTCATGACTTATTTATCATCAGAGTGCAAGAAACATATGTGTCATATTTTTGTTTGTGTTCTCCTTGTCTATGTTGGGAATAACAGTGACAATGAGTTGATGATAACTGTCTTAATGCTATGGTTCATATATATCATCATTCTGTTAGAGGATAATTTCTCATATGACTATTGATGTTGTAGTAGTTGGTGCTTTATGTTTCTTTGGAATTGTCCATAGTAAAGGATACTTGTGACACGATTACACTTCTCACCATTTGTGGACAGATTGTTATTAGCTTTGCTTTGCTACAATATATTGATTGTGCTAGTAGGAACAATACTTTTTGTCTATGTTTGATAGAATAAGTGATGGTATGTGTTTCTCAAGAGATACATGAGATAAAGATACTTGAACAGTGGAGTAGTATTCATTTTCTTTGCCATCAAATCTTGTTATCTTGATTGATCAGTCTCACCATTGTTTAACACATTGAAATCATGTTTAATAGTTACTTGATATAATATAGTGCTTTGTTTAATCTATATGAATGAAGTTTCAACAACAGAGCATGATAAGACAGTGAGTTGTTTGAGGTCTTAATTGGAATAATGATAGAGGCAGTTAGCTGAAAGACATTAACAGTACATGCTGTTTGACAGTGAGTTCTGTAGTGTTGTGCTTGGAAAACATGAACAAAATTCAAGAAGGTCTCAAAAGTTGTACAAGATGTATATGAGGTTCAAGTGTTTTCTATAGATATTAACTGATCAAGAACAACACACTATGCATTTGCTATATCTATACAAAAGTTAGATTTTACAGATGTTTTCTGGAGTTGTGGTTGAAGGTACAACAGTGATTTTTTTTGACAAAACAGGTTCTAGACATTGATTATGTTGGTACAAAGTTTGTGTGCATAAAAATATACTCTTGAGAACAGTCAAACAATATTGGTAGAAGTTTGTACATTCTTGGATGATGGAGATTTCAATATGGCTCTAGTGATCATTACTTTCTTTTGATAGTTGATTATTACAGGACATTGGTTGTTTGGAGTTATATTATGACTTGAGACTTGTATGCAGATGTTGTGTGGACTGTGTGATACAAATTTGGTTGCTTTGTGTCATTGTGTGGTGCTCAGGATGAAAGGAGCTTTAGTGGTTTTCTGAAGAACAAGGTTTGATACAATGAAAATGTGTTGGCCTAATAATCATACTACTGGTTCAGTAAGTAAGTTTTGAGTATGTAGTGGTATCTACTTGCTTGATGTATATAAACCTTGTTAGATTTCTTTGGTAGTAGTATACTTTAGTGTTTCAGTTTCTAATAAATTTGATTATTCTATCATCATACTGTGTTTGGGATTGAACAATATTCTATTATGTTATTTTGTTCATGGAGAAATGTGCAGTAAGTTAATGAATCAAAGATACATAGTCACTGATTGAAGAATTTGCACATTTGCAATAAGCTTGAGAAAAGAAATGGAGACTTGTGGTTCACTGTTAATTGGACGACTACATATGGTGCTCAGAAAGGAATATTTGTACTAGTGTTCATGTGAAACTTCTTTGTAGGGAGAGCTTGGTTCTATGGTTGCTCTCTTACAACCCACTTATCTATTTTTGTTTGCTGCTCTATTTGTGTTTGTAGCAAGATTCATTGGTTATTTGGCCTTTCAAATGTGTATTGTGATTGTTTGTCTTTGATGACAGTGGCAAGCACTTAATTTTAGTTATTTTCAATTTTTGTATGTTGGTACTGATGTTTGCCATATGTTCATTACAATAGGATATGTATTTGTGCATGGTTATTTAGGTATATCCAGTTCAGATTGTGGTCAATCACTTTGTAAAAGAACTTTGGTTTTGAGCAACATTTGATATTGAAGCATATTGCATTGATATTGTTTTGCTGACAACCCCTATTCTTTGCTATTCTTCCTTTGTCCTTGTGACAAAAAGGGGGAGAATATGATGGTTTAGTGGTTCAGATGGCTAAGTTTTTGCCATCAAGGACAAAGGGGGAGTTTCTTGGCTTTCTAATTGTTTGTCCTTGATGTCAAAATAGACTTTGGTGATGTGATTTCTTCATAGATAGTTGATGTACATGGTCTCAGATTTCAACTTTTGGTACATATTGATTGGCTTGGGTAATACATGATACACAGATGGTGGTCAAAGGGGGAGTTTGTTCGCTTTCTAATTGTTTGATCATAATTCTATGCTTGGCATCTTGGCATCATTGTGTTACTTATCAGTTACAGTGATTGGCTCTGATTTGTGGCCTTGTTCAGTTATACTGGTTTTTAGTTTCTTTCAGTTTTCAGTTATTTGATGATGGGTATTTCGGTGGTTACATGGCATATCCACTTTGATACTTTTGGCATGTCTTGGTTATTGGCATCTCAGTTGGCATATTCAGCTCATTTTCATATTCTTGGCTTCAATATCTTGGACAGTGTTGATATACATTCAATTGTTTCCCTTTTGTTTGGTTGTACTGATTATTTGGTTTCATGTGCAACAATCATGGATATGTTTGAAGGTTGTTTTAGGTGATATCATTTTGGTATTTTTATAGCTTCCTTCATTGATGTATACACATACAGGTGATAACATTTCATTGCTCATATTGAAGGTAATTTGGTAAGCTTCAATTTTCATGAAGTCTTATATTGCAAATTCACTTTATTCAAATTCTACATGCTTGGTTTACATGGTTGTATCATCTTTGATATGCAGACAGTTTATCATGTTGCATTTATATTCATGATTTATTCATATAATTCATAAAGGTTTCACTTACATTTCATTAAGGTCACCTTGGCTCAAGGCATACTTTATAAAATTCGGGTTCTATACATTCATTTTGGTTATCAATGTTATCGGCCTTCTTTGTGGTTTATTGTGTCATATGGCAAGTGTTTTAAGAAAAGGTTCAAACAAGTGCTATTGGGATTTGATGCTGTGGAATTGGTAAGTGCTAAATAAAGGTGGTCGAGATTCACTTTGCATTGGAGAGTTGGCTTATGATGTATCAGGTTGACATGTAATATACAGTACTTTGGTAGCGACACCTACATATTATGTGATGATGACTTGGAGAGTCAAAAGGCTTTCATAGCTCACGTGGACAATGGAAATTGATTGTATCATAATGTTGTCGGTTCTCATGGATTTCAAAATGATTATGTGTTTCATTTGCTTCATTGTGTCACAGATTTCAAATAATGATTAAACACCATTTGTAGATTTCAAATCATTGTGTAAAACATAAAAGTTCTCAAAAATCTTAGAGAACAAAAGGTAAAAAGGAAATAACAAAGCGATAAGAAGTTTGTTACGATTAGGGTTTGAAATCATAGCTGTTGCCGCCATGAGCATATGGGTAGTTACAGGAGCTACAACTGGAAATGAAGGTATTCTTGGCAGATTGTATAAGTTTTTGTTTGACATCTGGTCGACATAAAATAAGGTAAAATTTTGACAATATCTATTCCATTTTAGAATGAAGATTGAAAAATAGTTTTTCAGTTTACAATAATTACATTTTGAGTCTTGGTTACTTGAGTTTGAGCTCAAGAGTTTTTGATGATTTACACAAGTTTCATTGTTTATTTAAGCATGGCTTTCTGCCATTACTTTGTGGTAGATTTGAAAAGGGAATTTGCAGAGTTACAATTGTGTTGTAAGAAAAAGAAAAAGAGGGTTTATATTGTATCATATCTATGATTTCATACAAAGATAACGATAAAGATGTTATACATGGTGGCAAGGTTTTATTGAATATCATATTAGTGGTGTGCTAGTAAGGTTTTATGATTGCAAATCAATGCAGTTCTAAGGTCTTAATGGTTTATCATTTGTGACATTTGTAAAATTGGGAGTTGGTGCTCCTAACTTGAAGTGGGTGCTTCAGTTTGTACTTGGAGTTGGTGCTCTACATTGTTAGAGAGTTGGTGCTCTTTGAATAAATAAAAGGAACAATTTACGAGTGGTTTTTTATACCCCATGAGGGTTTTTCCACTTAGGAAAACAATGTGTCATGTGTTGAAATTTGTGCAATTGTGTTTCAGCTCATATGCTTAACTTTTTAAGTTTTCATTCTATCATATGTCAAAAGAATTTCATGCAATGCTCTGATACATGTTTAATGTTTCATTTTGAAAGGGTTCAAAGTATAAAGTTCAATCTGTCATGAATGTATGTTATTCGACCTGTTATAAAAGAATGTTCAATCTTTCATAAAGTGCATAGAATCTTGTGAATCTAAAGCATTATACAGAGAATTGTTCAATCACTTTTATATGAACAATTTATATTATGCTTTGAAAATGGTTTGTAAAGTCACTCAAAACAATCATTTTGTTTAAAAGTTCTTTGATGTGTTAAAGTTCACTTTGTAAGTTAAGAGGGTTCACTTAGTTGTTTTCAAAGTCATCATTTATATCTTCATTTCAAGTTACAAAAGTTAAATTTGCACATTACTTTGATTCACCCCCCCCTCAAAGTAATTTAGCTTCCAACAAATGTATGTTATGTACCACACGAAGGTTCTTGTTTTATCATTTTAAGTTGTAAATTTGTTATTTTTGTCCTATAACACATTTTATAAAGTATTAAAATTTGTGCCAATTTGAAGTTAACATAAATCACTTGGAAGGTTAGAGATTGCTATATATTTGTCACCTATAATCATTGAAAAAAGAAGAATAGGAAAAGCAAGGGAAGAGTTGGCGGTACAAAACTAGAGTTTCAAGTGCAATATAGGGATGAAGGTTTATAATGGATTTTGAGGATGCAAAATCTATCCCTAAAAGTATTGAATACTAGTTGAATCACTTAGTTGTAATAGTTTTGATTAGTAGTAACAAAAAGGGCTATACCTAAAGGTAATAGGCTTGTTGTGGTAAGTTGTAATTAGTTGAATGTAAGATCAATAAAATATATATTGATGTTCCTATAAATTCATTTTAATATTATGTTGTTTTAGTATTTGGCTACATGTTTGGACAAGTGTATATTAGATCCTCTGCCCATGGCTACATCAAGTTCATAATTGTCACAACTCACATGTGGTTTGCACCACTTTGTCACTAACATAGTCATTGCAAGTCCAAAATATATGATAGAAGAATAATAACCTAATTCCTCTCCAAAGTACAAATTTATGGTTGAATATTTTGATAAACCTATTCTATGCAAGAAGTTGTAGCATGTCATGCTTAATTAATGGAAACATAGAGGAATTTATATATAACATGGAGTTTCCCCCAATTAAAGTACTATTCTAATTCAAGTATGCTTAACTACAAAGTTTCTCTCGAGATCAAGTACATATAAATTAATATTAGACAATAATTTTTAATTTATAGTACAATGAGCATAATTATTCTTGAGATCATAATCTAAATTTAACATTCAACTTTACATATAAAATAAATTGTTTGTGATGATTATCCATTCAAAATTATCTTTTAAATATCAAAAATCTTATTTAAATAAAAAATATAATAAATCAAATATCTTTTTCTTCATGATTATCCATTCAAAAATATCTTTTAAATATCTTTAACTTAACAAAATCTTATCAAATATTCAATCATACTTTATAAAAAAGTCTGTGGCCGTACTTGGAACTAAAGCGTGCCTTCAAAAAGGTGTAAGAAAGCGATTATTACACAAACAAGAGACGCAGTTGCGTCACGTTCCTGCCGATTGGTAATTTGGGTTTGGTTGTTGGGTTTGGTTCATGTAATGAATTTTTGGTATGAAAGGTTTAGTTAAATTAACAATGGATGAAAAATAAATTCAATGAAAGAGTACATATATGTTCATATATTATTGAAATTGATAGTTGTTGGGTTTGGTTCATGTAATTAATAATAAGCTTTAAATTTTTTGTAAAATTAAAAGTCTATTTTTATCACTGACTATTCACAACACCAACCAGTAGGAAAAAAGATAAAAGCATATTGTATTTATTGAAAACCTACCAATTTAATATAGACTATATAGATTCAGTGATCAACATTTAAATTCCAGTTTTTCATTGGTGACATTGTCACTGTCAAGACAAAAAAATTGAATTGAATGAATGCATAAGTATCCTGCCTGTCGGCAGGAACTAATAAGACGAACGAGTTGATCATAGTGCTCGTGGGTGCAGCGTTTATTTATGCCAATGATTGTTACTCACACAAAGCATTAAAGAAGCTTCTTCTAAAGATGCCCGATTTCCACAGCCAAACACGTTATTTCATCTCCTCGTTCAAATTGAAGAAAATAGGAATTCTAGGTAGTGCTATTCCTTGTGGCAACCTGGGTGTCCCATGTTCTTTCCCCCTAGAGGCTCCTATAATTCCTTTACTTCATGTTGGGATGTCCTTACTTCTTGAGTTATCCTTTGATTCAGTATAACACCCAACTATTTTTGTTGCAATTTCTCAATGGTTTGTAATTTTAGTTAGTCATTGTTCTCCTTGCATGGCACTACAAGGTAGGTCCATGGTGACTTCCTCCCTTTTAAAATAGATTTAAGGATCTAAAGAATTATGTTTCACGAACTATTGTTTATAGGTCAAAAAAATATCTTTTCAAGTTCATTTGGTTGGTTAATGTAGGGTTTGACATTGATTAGGTTAGTTTTTTGGGTGTTGTAATCAACAACTTGGTTATGTAACTATGTTGTTTTTGTCCCTCTCGGCTAGTTTGTTTCTCATAAAACCTATTGTGTGCTTTAGGCTATTCTCATATAAAAGGGTTTGGGACCTTTCATTTTTATTTTTTTACCTAAATCAAAAATGAAAATTCAAACAGTTTTAAAATTTAATATCAAATTTTAAGTATTTAATAAGGTATATAAATTCTATTTACGTGTAACTAATAAAAAATTAGTTAAAGAAAATGTCATTTTACTTTTAGTCCATAACATATGTAAGAATTCAACCATTGTTACAAATTGTCTAATTCTTATCACATCTAAAATCACTTTTTATTATGATGAAATCTTGATGTAATTAGCATCATTTGGATTTGAAGAAAATTATGTCACCTTAAGTTAAAATTTGAAAATTTAAATTTGGAGGGGATTTATAGACACTAAATTAATCTTTTTTATTATAATTATTACCCTAATAATTTATTAATTCCATTATTATCATCATTATTCATTAAACAAATTATTATTATTATTATTATTATCCATCTTTACCATTTATTATCATTATTATTATTTAGTTAAATGATTCTTTATTATTTAATTAATATGAGATAGCTATCCATTAGATAAATTTATAAAATTCATAATTATCCTCTTATCGATTAATTCTTCCATCACATTAGCAACTTCCTCATCAAAAATTCTATAAATTAATTTATAGTTATCTTCTCATAAATTAACTCCATCATTGAAATATCAGTTTTCCTCACCAATCTTAATTAAATATCCACCTCTCTAAGATAACTCTGTAATTAATGGAAGTTAATTCCTAATATTTGATAGAGCAAGCATCCACATTTACATTATCAACCAATCTATCTTAGAGAACAACTATCATTGTTGGTTTCATAAAGGAGATTTTGAGTAAAATTATAATTTTATTGATTTGATGTTTATCTCTTTCTTATGCTCTATTTAAGGTTTACAATTAAATTTAGAATTAAAAATTTAAAAAATGTTTTTAACTTCTTATTTATATTTCAAATTTTGTTGAATACATGCTTGGTGGGAAACTATCATGATTCAAGTTTTTATAATTGCACCAACATCTATTCTCCACACAATTGGAGCCAAGATATTCCAAATCATATGC
This sequence comes from Sequoia sempervirens, assembly GCA_007258455.2. NCBI lineage: Eukaryota > Viridiplantae > Streptophyta > Pinopsida > Cupressales > Cupressaceae > Sequoia > Sequoia sempervirens. Next base: position 235,983,811 of record VDFB02058242.1, read on the forward strand.
AAAGGTAGAATATTTGAAAGTATATTCTATTGAATTGCTCAAGAAAACTCTTTTTTTCTTGAGCTCAACAAATCTAGTAACTTCATTCCTTTTAGATCTACCTTTTCATTTGGTATGAATAAATTGAAGGAGTAGTTTAATTTTGTTTCTTTTTTAATGTTTCATTGTTAAACCACTTTTTAAGGAGTTGGTCAATAATTTTTTGAAGTTTAATGTTTGAATGTTATTAATAATTTGTACTTGTTCTTGTAAAAAAACTTTGCAAAAATATAGTTTTACTCTCGTAAATAGATTGGTGAAATATAATTGATATAATTCTTTTCTTTTCTTTTTCCTACAATTATATGATTGTTAAAATTATTTTCTATATCTAATTTGACCTTTAGAGGCTAGTTTGAAATAACACAAGATCTTAAGACTAATCTACAACTCTAATGCCACATTGTCCTAACATTGCAAGAGGAAATATAGGCATATTTCGTAGGGCATGTTAAGGATACCACCTTGTGTATTGTCCACACCTAAGAGAGTCACTAGTAGGCCTAAGGACATTCAACTCACCAAAAGGATTCATGTATATTTTTCTATATCTTGTTGTGTAGAAAATTATCCATGGTGACAAAGAGTTCACAATCCCAAACAATTAAGACCCAATCACGAGTTTAATAACCACTCTATTGTAAAGTGTGATGGATTGAATACACTAGTTAGTGCCTTGAAGTACATTTTTCTATATTTTTCCATGGGGAATAGGAGGTAGCTTATTTGAATCATAATTTTTTATTTCAGCTCCAAACTTTAAGGTCTTTTGCAATACCTAGTATAAATTAGAGGGCGTATAATAGATATAATATAAATTCTAGTAACATCAGCTAGATATTTTGACAATCATGCAATATTGGGCATAGATTATAATCTTCATCTATGAACCTATAAATGAATCATGTGGTTCCACTCATTAAACTACATCATCTATGTTTGAAACTTTAGTTATTTTTGAGTGATCTATATGTCCGATCTAATAAAAAATATCATTATTTAATTTTATTAGAAGTCAGATGATATATTTTTTCCCCCAGATTAGGCTAAATAATAAAAAACCATTAATTTTTTAAAAAAAAACTTAAAACAAAAAGAAGTGAAAATTTTAAAATCTATTTTTTTCTTAACTTTTATCTTTTGTTGTGTGAACTAATCATGCTCTCTACAAGTTTTTGCTCTTTTTTTGTAGGATGAAGAGTGAAGATATTTTTTTTGAAAAACACTTACAACCTTTTGTAGCCAAAACTATCAAAGATTCAATCCTTAAAAATTCAAACAATTTAATATTATTATTTGAGGCTTACTTTTCAAACAATTATAAATTTATTATCATATAGTTTTTGTTAAATAAAATGAATTTAGTATTCATTTATTTGAGTGTGTACTTCCAAAACTTGGAAACTCATGTATGCTCTCCTCTCACACCACTTCGTGACCTTTAAGATAAAAAATGATTTCAATATTTGGGCTTTTTTTATTTAATCCTAAAGTGATATCTTGTGTCTGTTCTCGTCTCACATTTTTAGGTGATCTTGATGATCAAAACACGTATCATCTTCCCAGATATATTTTTAAGAGGCTTTCCTTGAATTTATTTACCAAGGAAATGACCTCAAATCTAGTGTTTTGGTGGAGTATAAATATTTGGGGGTGAATTGAAAGACATGCCTTTTGAAAGTAAAAAATATCATTTGAAGTAGTCCCCAAAAACTTTATGCCTTGGGGAAGTGAAGTAGCAGAGAGGTGAACTCTCTTCTCCTAGTCTATTGGCATCTTTACTTTCATTTTCATGGATTAAGCCTAATGTACCTGTGGTATATTGAGGACACTCTTAAAAGCCTATATAACCTATATTAAGACCATTAGCCATCTTTTCTTGTGGGGCATTAGATACTGGTTAGGTATGATAAAATTTTCACACCATGTTTCTAAATTTTTGAGATAGAGCTAACTATTGTTAAGGCCTTGACCATCCACGATAAGAGATCCCATGCAATTTGGCACCCCCTACTTATCTATCACTTAATAGATAGTATATTTATGGGTCCATGAGGATTGGCACACCCACTTGAATAATTTTAGGATTATTTATGTGCGCATTTAATATCTATTAATGCTAGATTAACCCTCCCTACTTTAATATAAAAAATATAAGCATATCCTTTTGAGTCTTAGGATCTTTCTTTTTATACCTTTTCTTGTATGATTCATAAATATGTTTACAAAAACTCCACAAAACTAAAAATTAAAAAAAATAGAAAAATATTTTGTCTATTTTTCCATCTCTTTCTAAGGTTTAGACACCAATCATCATCCACCAACTAAACCAACCTTGAAATATCCACTTCATAAACATTGGGAACAACCATCCTTTGCATCCAAATCCAAAACTCCATGAAATACTACCAACCAAATCCTATTGCTCACAATCCAAATTATCTCATTTTCAACCCAAATTCAAATTTATAATAATGCTTCCATTTTTCTTTGATGAGTTCCCTTGTCAAACCAAAATCCCATTCCTTGATGATGATGATGAAGCTATCTTTATTGATCAACCATATATAATTATCAATACAAATTCTATCAATCCTTACATTAAATTGCCTTAAGCAAGTTTGACACAAGCTTTTGTCACCCATCCATTAATCCTCAATAAGAATAATCATCTAGCACAAGTTATTCCACTAATCGTCAATGCATATCCATTGGTTATCCTTTTCCTACCTTTGACAAGGGAAACTAATATTTCTTCCAATGCCTCATTCAACACTAATCCATCTCCCAAATATCTATCTCCCATCCATATCCAAAATCCTCATCCCCATCACTAATCTAAGAAATCTTGGTAGCCTCCACCTCCTATTCCAATCCTCCATTCCCCATGCCTTTGCAATCAATACCTTTCCAATATAGTCTTATCCCAATCCAAAACACCTTCCAATGAAGTCACCTTTAGGGAATTTATCCAAGGACAAATAGAAAAGGATATTAAGATGCAATGTATAATATCTTTCTCATCCTACCACATCACTAATCCTATGCCATCCAAATATCTCATTGCCTATGAATTCCTCAATCCGAAACCCCTCACATACTTCAAGTCCATTATGTTTAAAATCCACAAACATAAAAAATCCTTATAGCATCCACATGCACAACTCAAAGAGTCCCTTCATATACTAATCACTAGGGTAAAAACACAAAGTTGTGTCACACTTTATAAAGGAAGCAACCAACACTGATCCAAGTTTTAAACTTGAATCACTAAAAAGTGGCATATATGTTTTGAATTTTGAAATGATGTAACTAGTAGAATGTGTACTTTTTAGTATATTTTATGTTTGTATTTTTCAAAAAAAAAAAAAGTTTTTAAATTAGCAATTATATTAGTTGTGATAAAATGTTGAAAAATGAAGCATTTTTTTATAGTAAATTTTATTTTCTTTCAAATTTTGTGTGTATTTATAACTTGAAACTTTAGTGCATGGATATATATTTTTTTCTAATTTTGATAAATATATATTTTTAAATAAATATTAAAATGTGCGTGTATCAAAAAATAGTTGTTTCCATTCGACATCAACTTTCATATTAAATATTTATCTAAAATGGAAAAATAATAAAATTTTAGTATTTTTCCTTGGCATGGTAATCAACCTAATATTTTGTGTTGATAACCTACTTTTAGTAAAAATAAAATAAAATATAAATAATAATTAATTTATTAAAATAAATATTATTTTGAAAACTACACTTATGGACCTACAAAAGGGTATTTTTATATTTAAAAAAAATTATTTACATGAGTAGGAGTTATTGAAACATCAAGTTTTTCAAATAATTTTATTTTTTTGGTAAATTGGCCTCAAAGTGGTGCTCCATATATTTTTAGCCAACAATTTTAGTTGAAAAAGTTGTGGAAGTATCTAACTTAGCTAGAATGAATCTTACTAGACCATATGTTTGACCAAAATTGATTTTTAGTTAGAAATACTTAAATTTAGTTGTGTTGATAAGTTGGCCGAAAGTGTGACACAACTTTGTACTTTTACACACTAGTAAAAAAAACTTTCAATAGTTAGGGAAAGGTCGTTGTACACCTTGCACAAGAATGAAATATTTTAATTATGTAAGGGTGCATCTAGGTGATGTGTTTAACCACATTAAATATTTATTTGGGCCCAATTGTAAAGTTATATGTAACATTGGGTTAGTTATTTTATGTGTGGGATATATAATAATTAATTATTATTTTGAAAAAATATTTAATATCGTGAAAACTTAGTATCAAAAAGTAAATGAAGGGTCAATGGTTTTGTGTACTCATAGTTTTTAGGAACATGTTTTTATCTTACCACTTGGTTGTATTTGTGTGAGATTTAATCTATAAAATAAAACACATATTTAGTGGTTAAGGTTGGTTAGGTGAGTGGGATATCATTAGACGAGTTTCTCTTGTGAGTGCATATGTGAAGCATGGCATGAAATGTGTGGTTACATGCTTGGAAATATGGAGAGTGCATTGGAGGAGTTTGATGTTTCAAAAGTATTCATAGAAAATATATAAGTGCATTGTAATGATTTATTGTTGACTAATACATATAGTGTGGATGCTTTTGGAGGTTGGGTTTTTTCCTTCTTGAGGGTTTTCCTAGGGTATATATTTGTTACCTTGTCACTTGTTTATTTGATATTTACATATGGTTATTATGTAATCTTGCATGCATGATTTTCTCTCAAGGGGTTATGTAGGCAATAGATTGATCATTTTAGGTATTGTGCATTAATTTACAAGGATCAATCCTCCCTTATTTCATATAAGCTAATTTACATGTGTTAAGAATTTTCTCCAAAGCATGCTCAAAATTTCCTTGTCCTAAATAAAAAAACTTACATATGATCAATAAATCATAGATCAAACAACATGATATACTCCATTTCCTATCAAGTTCACTCAAGAGCTTCCTATGCAAAACCATTATTTCCATGTCAAAATCTTAAGTCGATCCAAGCTAATGCAACATTTCATCAAGTTCCTATTCATGATCATGAAACTCAAGATAATCCACTCTTTGACCAAGATCCTAAGTATGATCAAGAAATTAAATATGATCCCTTCATCTACCTCTATCCTATCCATTCTTATAAAATCAAATTTGATCCCATATATAGTCCAAACACCTCCATTTCCCAAGATGAGACATTTTCCTCTCTTAGAAAAGTAGATCAAATAAATGACATGAATCAACTAAAACATTTCTGATAAACAAGCTACTATGAATCATATCAAAATTCTAAATTATAAAGTAACAAAAAGAATGAATAAGTTGTGGGGGACAATCTAGTTCCTTTTGGTTGGTCGTGGTATCTTTGGAGACTTGATGGGTCTGTTCCCATCTTTTTTCTTCTGAGGGTGGTCTATGTGCGTTCTCCTCTTGTGGCTATTGTGTTTGATGTTGGTTCTTGCTTTATGTTATGGGTTTGGTGTGGTTGCCAACCTCTGGTTGTCTGTATTGGGTGCTTCTCTTTGGGGGCTTCTGCTCCTTTTCTCAGTTTGCACTAGCAATTGTTAGGTCTCGGGGGTTTGTTCTTTCTCCTGGGGTTTTGTCTCTTTTTTTGGGAGGGGATTTTGTCTGGTAGATGTTCTTTTTGTCTATGTTCCATCATTTCTTGTTTTTGATGGAGCTTATGGACGTGTATATTACCCCTATCTTTGGTGGGGTGCTTTTGGCTGGGCTGGGTGTTAATCTTATTCTGCTGTCTTAGATGTTCTCTTTGATTATGGGTGTTTTTGTCATTCCTTCTTTAGAAGTGTTATTGGTTTATTGGATGAAGGCCTTTGTTGTTTTGGAATCTATTTAGATTAGTTTTTTCCTTGTCCTTTTAGCTAGGTGGTTCTCAAGTTTCAAAAATAGACCCTAGATGTTGATGGTTTCTTGGCTTCATGCTATTGTTTACTGCTTATTGGTTGGGTTACTTTTCATGCTTGCTTTGAAAACCCAGATGTAATGTAATTTGATTATTTTTATGGTGGATCTGTGGAGGTTATTTGGGATTCTTGTTTTGGTCCACAGTTTGTTCCTGGTGCAAAGTCTATCGAAGGTTGCTACGGTCGCTAGTTTGGTTGTTGTGTTGGCTTTCATCCCAGATCCTATGGAGGTGTATTTCCCTCCTTTTGAGGTGGAGAGGGGTGGTGAAGGTTTCTGGTTCCCTCAGTTGCTATTATTATTGAGGTGGGTAGTTCTCCTATGGAGGTGGAGGATGAGGGTGTTGGAGATTTCAGGCCATAGTGGGTTAGCTAGTTGTATCAACCTCTCTAATAGAGGGGAGCTCATTCCTTTAGAGGTGGAGATGGAGTTGGTTCCCTGCTACTAGGTGAGATTGTGCTGTAGGAAAGCTGATTTCATGCAATTTTCTTCTGTGTATCTCAAAGCCCCTATTGAGGTGGGGTGTTTGGACTTATTGGTTGTGTTGAGGAGTTGGGTCTTGTTGGTGGTTCACACCATTTTATTCTCTATTTTTTTGGGCTCAGATTTGAATGTTCTGAGCGGCTGGTTTGATGACGCCTGGTTGTTTTAGGCGATGCTCAAGTTTATCTAAGGGTTTTTGGTCCCTATCTAAACTTGTTTGTATTTGGGCTTTAGGCCCCTTCTTTTCCTGTTTAGTGTAGCTCATATAGTCTTGTCGTTTTCTTTATGGCTATTGTTGTTTAGGTTGTTGTTGGTTTGTGTCCATTTCTCTATGCAACTCTCTCTGTCTTTGGGTTTCAGGTCTGTATAAAACCTGTTTGTACTGGGTTTCAGGGCTCCATCAAAACCTATTTTTCCCATAGTAAAAAAAAAGAATGAATAAAGAGAAATCCCTAGTATACTATCAACTAGGATAATCCACTTTTTTGAAAGTGGGCTTTCTTGTAGAATAGAAAATACAAAAAAATGATGGTTCCCAAATACAAAATGAGGGTTTATCATCTTTCCTTTTCTTTTTAGGCGAAAGGTGATAGCCAATATATATTAATATAATAATAGAGGATTACAAAAAATAATTTCTTAGGCTCTTATCAGCTTGATTCTGCAACATGTTGTTCTTGCATATATGAAAACTACCTAACCCTAGTCCTAATAAAGTAGATTTCAACTGTAACTTACCCAACAAAAACCCATATTTAGCTGAGGGTACCATTTTATAGGATGTTTACACAATTTCTCAAAACATTTATATCCCCATTTTGTATCCATATTAAAAATTCTACAACATACAATCCTTATTCCTCCATGCCATCAATTTGTATTTCATTTTCTCCCTGTTGTTCAAGGAAACCTTCTTCATGACCTTGCCCTATAAATGGACCATTTAGATTTGGAATATGCCCAAGTTGAGGAAGAAATGAAGAACTAGCATTATTTGGATTAACTGGAATAGGACAAGCTCTCACCACTACCTGAAAGTCTTGAGTTGTCGACAGAGGACGAACAACTATCAACTCGTGATGCTCATTAGAAATGAGAGCCAATATGGAATTGACTATCCTCTTTATGATTTATGGCATATACTCTCCAATGACCCCTCCATGTCTGTCCAGGGCTAATTGTAGGTACCTAAAGCTCTGCATTTCTAGAGTATTTTTAATTGCATCCAAAATAGATATACAAACATTACCATTCAGGAGGAAATATCGTGGGAAAAAGCCACCAATGCAACCTTTCCCTTTCCACAAGTCGTAGGCTTGCACCACCTTCAAGAGCCTATTGTCCAACAAGAAAACATCCTTTACCACCTTGCGAGCAATTATTAACAACACTGGAAGCGACTGAAGTAGATAAAAAGTGTTTGACAAAAAGATGGATATCATCTATGAGGGAAAGATGCATCTTCTTGCATGGGGGTATAAAATTTCATCACCCAATACCCTCTTAACACTTTTGTGAAATTGGAAACAATGCATTTTGAAAACCTACCCAAGCTCAACGTCTCCAATTGAGTCAAAAAATGGAAATTCCCATTCAATAATAGATAGCCACACCCTATAGTTGCGTGGTAGATACTCCAAGGTGGCCCTCCTGCACCATCTACAAGCTTTCCAATCAAACTTAATTTCACCTACGTCTTCGAAGGAAGAGTCTTTTTGCATACACTAGGCATGAAGCAAACTGCAATCTTGAAAAACAATGGTAAAACAATGGTATACAATGCACCAAATTTAACAACCTGTTCACACATGCAAAAGGGAGGAGTTGACACATGTATGTCATCACAACCTTTATCCATGTTGGCTTATGTCTAGCTCATTCCTAAAAATCATTACCCTGCTGATGAATTAATGCCACCGTATCAATAGATGGAAGGCTTTGTACCATTCTTATCCTGCAAACATCAAAAACAAAGATTATCTTTTAAAACATGATCTCTTGCTTGCTTGATGCAATCCACCTCTCCTTGAAAGGAGCATCCTTCATTCGAAACAAAAAGCAATACGGTATAGAGCTCCCTTGGGAATGAGAATATTTCTGACAATCACACATGTAGCCCATAAAATTACACCCTTTTAATTATCAAAACACTCTCCTTTCGATTCTCATGTCTAAACCAGACAACCACCCTTTTATGATGGAAATCACTCAATAAATCAATGAGACTTCCAATGCTAAATTTTCTTTTGATGTTTACTTAAGAAGTCGAGGGGATTTCAATTAAGCAAAAACTGCTCCTACCGCCACATTAAAATTAGATGGAATAATGATTTCCCTTTCTATTATATCTGCTAAAATTGGGAAATCAATTAACTTGTTGTCATCTTCCATTAAGCATATTTCCTCCTTATCACACCCCAAATTGGCTAAACAATCTGTTAGCATATTACCTTCCCAGTACGTATGCGAAATCTAATAAGATTCAAAATCATCTAATAACTCCCATACATTTTGCAAGACATATCTTAAATTCCAACTAGAACACTCCCTTTCTTTGCATGCATTTACCACCATTAACGAATCACCTTCAATGTGGATTTTGTTGATTTGAATATGTTTTGCGAGCTGAAGACCATGAAGAATAGCCATTGCCTTTGCCATGTTGTTTGTACTTGGAGGTAAGATAATTGATCTAGCTACCTTTAATCTTCCTTTGTGGTCTCTAAAACAAACCCCTGCTCCTGAAATACCTAGATTCCCTCTCGATGCACTATCAAAGTTCAACTTATAGAAATCTAACATTGGTTGCTCCCATTTAACTGTGATTCTATCAACCTTCTCCTTATGAGGCAGCTTCAAACTTCCTTTAAAAGAAAAAATAAAAAATGTTGTATTGCAAATAGAATCTATCTAAGCATGTTGTATCAAGGGAAATGATTAGGCCTATGCGAACAAGGAATTTTAGAACTAGTGCTCTTTTGTGTAAATCCTAGGTGTCAAGGTATCAACTATTCATTGATCAAGGAATATAATGATGTTAGTGGTAATTCAACAATACCATAATGCCCCACTCTTTTGTTCTATAGTTGCAAATAATTTAAATGCATCATGGGTATATTTCTTAAATGATAATAGTTTGAGTTAAAACATTTCTTTAGAATTTGTCAAAATTACAATAAACGTATAATAGATTTATATATGTGCTAGTTGTATGTGTTGTCTTTATGTATACATTATAATTATTTGAAAATCATGATATTGATGATCCAAACAACTTGACCCAACAAGCCAACATGGTCACATTGGCTTTCTTTGGAACCGTATAATTCTTTTTGTCTCATGCCTAGTAGGTTTGAGGTACCAAGTCTACTAATGGTATCTAGATTCCAAATACTTATTCTATGACCACCTTGTGTACACACACCAATAAATGATTTAAATCCCATGTACATTAATAGTGTATTTCTATGGGTTTCAGGATACAAAGTTTGTACCTTAAGGATGTTATGGTATCTTAAATAAATATGCTTTTATTATTTACTATGGTCACAACAATAACCACTATATTGAGTCCTCCTTTAACGATGAAAAGGGGGTGAGATTACTCCCTGCCTCTTACATATGAGGATGAAATTTAATACTCGTTACCCAACATAGGGGTATCTGAATAAATTATTGTTGTCTTTATATGTATACAAATATATGCATATATAAATATAAATATACATATAAGACAATTGAACCAAAATAATATTGTCATGAATCTGGTGACAATAATATTAATACTAATAAAGTTATTATTTATTTAATATCTAAAAAATATTAATAGTATTATTATTCATTCACCCACTAATCAGTAATTATATTATTAATAAATCAACAAATAACTAATTATTATTAATAAATCATAAATAAATTTTGATGATAATAATATTATTGTTTAGGCTTTTGGAAATATCACATAAACTTTAGTGATAACCAAGTTAATAATAAATTAATAATCCATGATAATGATAAGATTTAATTATATTTCAAGATAGACTAGAAAGCTTGGTTAGTTGGCTTATTACCGCATAGGTATGGGCTAGGTGCATTGATGAGGATAGTGTGGAAGCGGTGCCTAGAAGTCCGTACTTGGCCCTTGATATAACTAATAGCCAACACTCAATACATAAATTTAATTCCCCAATGACCAACACTAGAAATGGAACTTTCTTGTGGAGGCATTAAAAAGAGGTTAGTTGTATAGAGCAAGAAAGAATGCATCTCGTGGAAGGAAGAGAAAATCATTGGGTTGTTCCTCTAGATTGGTCAATGGATACATGTTGCATTTCTCATCATCATATTCCTCTTGCTAAGTTTTGTGCAAAACAAATCCTTGTTGGTCAGCACCGGGAATGGTTGGACTAATGCTCAAACCACAACAATATGGAAATAAAATAAAATAAATATTATGCTCATAGCAACACAATTGTTGGGGGAAATTTTTGACATTGACATTGAGTCATCATATCTTGCACATAGCAGTTGTGACATTGGGGTTTCATAGCTCTTAGGTTGGAGTAGTGAAGTCATGGAGCTTTATTTATCTGTCATGCTCTCTTGGAAAAATTGTGGGTATTTCTCACACCAATTTATGTGCATATGATAAATAGGGTGTGTGATTTTTATGAGGATTATAATTTTCAAACATTCATATTCTACTAATGTATTTTAGGGATTGCAAACATCTTGTGTGTTAGCCTTGCTACCTGACATTATAAAATTTCCTGTAGATTTATCTCCACCATAATATTGGTTGAAAATACAATTTAAATTCCCTCTTCACCATTCTACCATATTATTTTCCAAAGCTCCCATTTTGGTGCAAGTAGGGAGAACTCTGGAAGAGTCGTGGTCACTACCCAATGCATTTTCTTGAAAGTTTTCTAAAGTTTTTTCTTTAAAAATAAATAAATATATACTTTGTAATTACAAGAGTGATTCAAAAAGCTTACACATTATATTTCTACATAGTTGCTTCTTCTGTGACCCATAATAATCAAAAGAGACTACAATACACTTTAACAATGGTTTCCTATGCAATTTCTTCTTCTACAACCCATACTAAATTAAAAGAGAGCTTCAGGAGGCTCACATGTTGGTTTTATATGCAATTTCTCCATTTACAATCAGTTTATAATTACCAAATAGCCTCTGGAAGCTCAATAATTAAATCTCACAAAAAGTTGCTCAAATACCCTTTTCCTAAGTAAATTCTTCTACCTCAAATAGTTGTTTTCTATGCAATATATTTTACCTCAAACATTTTTTTGTATGTAATTTCTTCTACCCCAATCTGTAATAATCAAAAGAAAGCTTCAAGAATTGCAAAAGATTATATTTCTATATAATTTCTTCTTCAAAGATGTAGTATATGTTGAACACCCAAAATACTGAGGGGGAGGGGGGTGAATAAGTATTCTTTCAAACCTTCCAAACATTTAAACATCCAATCCACATAACATATTCAATTGTAGTACATGAAAGTAAGCATGAAACATCAATAATATCACATAACACATGAACACCAAGATTTTTTATGTGGAAAACCCAAAATGGGAAAAACCACGGTGAGGATTAGCTCACAATATATTATAACTTGTTATAGTATATTTACATAAGTGCTCATTGCAGGTGGTCTCACTACCTATTGAGAGAAAAAGAGATAGAAGAGAGTTTTGGCTCATAGCCTAGATTGAACTATCACAATTTTATCTATTTTTGATCTATCACTCTGCTTTCCTCTGCATTCACATCACTCTAATATTATACTCAACATTCACAACTTAAATTTGCAATATATTTGCATCATTCGCATCACTTGCATGCATGATCTTTATCAAAACACCGAATTTTTTTTAGCTTATATATCCGCTTCAAGCATAACACCAATTAGGTTGGCCTAATTAGATGTATCATACAAAATAGATAATATATGACTTGTCGACTCAAATACTTCCACACATGCCTTGTGCCAAGATCTAATCCTTAAAATAGTTTGAAATAGGTTGGCATGGACCTATAATAGCTCCCACATAACTCTGCAATACTTATTTAACCTTCGCATATCTTCACACCTATTAGGTCGGCACTACAAAAGACCTAATACAAAAATTCTTCAACTGTATACCTATATTCGAATATGTGTAACTCAAAAAGCTATGCCATCTATAATTCAAACTCTATCAACATTTGTCAACATCTCCTTAAATCCATAAAACAAAAATATTATCCGTGGAGAAGTGGAGACTCTCCTACTCATAGGAAATGACTATAATTTGTCAAGACAAACGTCTATCATTCATATATTTCAAACCAAAAGCCAAAACAAGATAGAATTCTAGAATTAGATGCTTATATCAGCCAATAAAAACATACTAGAACCATGGAGTGAAAAGTTAATTCGCAGACTAGTGTGGACCCAAAAATTGGATGCTTTGTGCCCAAAAACACTGGTAAAAATACTTAGTCATTTTTCATCATAGATGCCTTCACTAGATCAAACCTTCTTGCAAATTTTACTTTCACAAACATCAAGGTACAAGCCTTCTAACATGTTTTGGGATGTTAGAGCTAGCCAAAATGATTTGCACCAAAGTCTTCCTGCCAAGATGCAATGTTGACATCAATGACAACACTGCGACATATAATAGTATATCTTGTAACTATCCCCCATGTTCATGTTTCCAACAACTTCGTCAATGATGAACTTCTCATTCTTCCAACAATCAACCCCTTTGTCATTGAAAAAATATCTCCAACAAATTCTCCCCCTTTGACATCAAGGTCAAAGGGCACTTAAAAAAACTATTCTAACATATACTGGATCTCTCCCTGAGAAATATATGCACATGTGCAGAGTGACAGATTGAATTGACTCCCCATAAGTCATGTACTATAGCAAAACCAAAAAAAAGTTATACATGAAACTACTCTATATACTTCACATATGTACAAAGAATTAGAAACTAAAAAATGGAAATGCATAAAGAATAAGGAATGTTGTCAACTAGAAGAGGTTGACTCTTGTAGCTTCTGCACATGGGTTTGCCACACCTATTTACCTTCTTCCCATGTCTTCTTGGTTTCCCAAAGCAATCTGCATTATGTTTCAAAATCCATTAATATCTCTTCTCCTTCTTCCAAAGTGATAGGTACATGATTCATCTATGTAGCTTTGGTAGCACTCAAAAGGGCACTTGAAACAAAGTATGAATTTGGGATTCACCAAGTCCCTTATCTCTCCAAACTACAAAATGATATGCTCCTTTTGGGCCTGTAATTGAAATAATTTCTTAAGAAAGTCCTCTATAACATTCCTTGTATCTCCAAGGTCAGGTCAAGTGTCAGATCATAGGAACTAGAGGCATTGTTGATCTGGGACTCAATGGAGTCCATTTCCTTCTTGATGCTCTGTGTGGCTCCGAGCCACTTCATGCCATATTGGTAAAGAGCCTTTGCCTCATCTACACATACTTGTGCATCCTTCAAATTCTCTTGAAACTTCTTATGTGCAAGAGCACATGTTTTTCAGTAATTTCCAACATCTTTTTATCATTTATCTTCTTTTCAACTTCCTTATCCACTTCACCTTTAAGACTGGAGGCATACTCTTTAAAAGAATCAAATAATAGCTTTAAATTTTCCATACCAAAAAGTGATGTGTCAATATTTGCACCAGGTATGGCCTCCTGCAATTCCTTTACTACTTCCATCATCTCTCCACTCTTTTGATGTGGTTCTGTGATCTCCTTCCAGGAAGATGCACGGAATACATCTCCCAACTATAGCTTATGGAGGGGGGAAATAATGTCTACATCTACATTTACCTATTGCATTTATAGTTGTAGTAGTTGTGATCATACGACAAGCTAAAAGTTGAGCTGCATACTAAGTAGGTTCTTCAAGGAATCTTCAAAGGAGCCGAAGGATTCACTAGAAGTTTTTGTAATCTCAACAAATTTCTCTTTCAATTCCTTTTCCTTATTCTTTATGGAGTTTACTTGAGTCTCTTCTTTTGTTTTTGCATATTTGGATGCATCCTTATTCTTATCTTCATCTTCCTTATTATTATTTTCTTGTTCTTCTTCCTTCTCTGCATCAACATTCTCTTCATCACCATCCTTACTTACATTCTCTTCCTTTGTAGACTTATTTGTGTTATCCAGAAGAATAATATTTCCTACATCTTCCTCATCATTCTTCTCTACTTCATCTTCTTTTGTCAATTATTCCACATCTGTAAGAACATTGTCATGTGTATACCCTTCATCTATTATATTCCCATGTTGAGCATCGATGTCTCGTACTTCTTCACCTGTAGTTACTTCTAGAGTAGTGTTTTATGAAATCATTCCATATTTCTATGCTATATCTGAAATTTTGTCAACTGTCTCCTTCTATAGCCTTTCAAACTCATTTTTATCTCTACCCATAAGGGTAGTTACCCTTTGCTTCACTGTGAATTCTATGTTGTAAAGTTCAGCCAATGTAGCATTGTTTTACTTAGACATAGGAGCACCAATCTTCTCTAAAGCATATTATTTTATCTTTCCTTCTTCTTCACTTTCTCCTTGTCTTCTCTTTACCAAGATATTCCATAGCTCCAAAGGAATCTTATTCTCAATATTTTTCATATCAACTTCTAAAAAAATCTAATGTACTTAATAATTTCCTCAACAATGGTGGCCTTATCCACCTTATCTACTTCATTATACAAAGCTGTAGTTTCTACAAGCATATAATGATGAATCATTCCATTAACAAGTGCACCTACCTTCAAGGGACTGCAAGCTCTTACCAGAGGTGTTTGCTTTTTCTTCTTCATTTCATTTGGAGTCTTCTTTGTTTCTGCTTTGATCTTCTTTTTTGGAGCCCCTTTCTTGTCAACTTCTCCTTTCTTTCTTCACATGTGGATCACAAATTCTTTCTTTTCTTTCTCAATTTCTTCTTTCTCAGATATATCAATTATATCTACTTTCTACCTTTTAGAACCCACTTCACTCTGTGAAGCTCCTTCTTTCCTCTTTTAGACCAAATGTGGTCCTTCTTCCTCCACTTCTTCTTCTTCCACTTATCATTCCAACATGTTAGTCCAAACAAATTTATCATGAATTATGCTTAATGCAATCCTAACCCATTTATAATCAAAGAAATTTTTTAGAAACTATTTCCATACATTAAGTTTCTTCATAACTAGGTTTTGGTATTCTGGTTTTATGGAAAGGTTTTCTCCAGAAAGTTATTTCATCCATACATCTCCTAGCCTATTGTGATCATATTACTCCATCTTTCCATGAATGTAAATCCTTATATCTTCGGTAGGAAAAACTTTGTATGGAAGATACAAAAATGCACCTAATGGGTCATCTTCTATGGATTTAGAAAGGTATTTCTTGAACTTAGGTTGTGGCTTCTTAGTAACCTCAATAACCCTCATTGTTTCTATTTCAAATGAATTCAAATTGATTTCAAACAAAGTTCTTTGTGAAACTAGGGAAAACAAGGATTGTAAATACCTTTTCCTTCGCTCTTTTGATTAGGGTTTGTGTGCACCAAATCAAAAATTGCCTTGGTCACTCCAAAACACTTTTTCGTTGCTTTGTTTCTTCTCAATGCTCATCATGAATGATTTCAGCTAAGTAAATCACTTATAACCCTTTGAATCTAACCTAATTAAGCTGTAAAACCCTTCATTGAGTGCATAGTTTCCTTCAAATGCTCCACAAATTTTTGTATTATCATATTTTCTTCCGCAATCTTTGCCAATAGATAAAGCATGTTGATCTACATCACATATCTTCATGTTAAAGCATTAGGACCACATTCCTTGGAAAAGTATAAAATATTTTTCATTAAACCTCCTTCTAGCCAAATCTTTCAACTCAGTTTTCGAAGGAAATATCTGCACCAAATGCTGGTATAGATTCATCCTTAACCTCGGTCTCTTCCTTATTTCTCCAAATCTTATCCATCTCCGTCTTTGTTTTTTCCAGATCGATCTTTTGTATTGGTTCATTCTTCTTTACCAGATTATCCTTCTTCATGTTTTTTCTTTAGTAAAACTTAGAAATGTGTCTAGGCCAATTGCAATTGTAACATATGACATTCTTCTGAACAATATTCCTTCCATTAATTATAGATCTGCATTGATTAGCTTTATGCCAAAATCCATAACATGTATAATAGTATCCTTTGAAAGATTGAACCATTCTACCATTGTTATAACGATTCATCATTTGACTTTTGCACTCAGTAACTCTATGACCAAATTTCTTGCATGTAAAACATTGACCAGAGAAAGGTGGAACATTTTGATTCATTCTGCTTCCACATTCCATTGCCTTATGTCCAAATTTATTGCAAGAATAATATAAACCATTAATAGATGGGTACTTTTATACATTTGGTTGTCTGATCAATATTCTTCTAACTTCATTCCTTTGATTCCGGATCTTCTTACCATTGTTTTTCTTATCTTCAACATTTGATGTCTGGTCTGATTTTGAACTTTCACCCTTTTCAAAGCCTAAACCTTCTTTATCTTTATAGCCTTTTTGATTTGCAATCATTTCATCAAGATTTGTAGAACTCATCTTGAATTTGTCTTCATGACTCGTTTCTTTTTCTAGTTCTAATATCAAATTCACAACTTCTTTTTCAAGCCTTGTACACTCTTCATATTTTCTTTTCACCATTGTATTTAGACATTTCTCAACTCTTTTCTTTTCTTCAACTTGCACCTTTAGACTGGTGATAGTTTCATTTTCTTGCTTCAATTTTTCATTGAATTCCTTATGCCTTTCTTTGAAATTCTTGATTTTCTCTCTCAAATTTTTGATGCATTCATTTGTTTCTTTGACATTTTATTTTAGATCTTTATTTTCACCTTTAGTTCTTTCAAGATCTTCAAGGGAAAAATTGAGTTCTACATCTTTTTCAAGCATGCAATCTTATTCTATGAATCCAACATCAAGAATCTCTTCTAGAGGAGTAGGCAACCTTCTAACATCCATGTGTTCAACCTCCAAGATCTTCCCAAGCAGTTAAGCTCCTTCCAAGTAACCATGATCTGATACCAATTGTTGAACACCTAGAATATTGAGAGGGGGGTGAATCAATATTCTTTTAAAACTTTCAAACATTAAACATCCAATCCACATAGCATATTCAATTGTAGTAAATGAAAGAAAGAATGAAACATCAACATCATCAAATAACACATGAACACTAGGATTTTTATGTGGAAAACCCAAAATGAGAAAAACAACAGTGTGGATTAGCTCACAATATATTATAACCGGTTATAGTATATTTACAGAAGTTCTCACTTCAGGTGGACTCACTGTCCAAGTGGACTCACTTCCCACTGAGAGAAAAAGAGATAGAAGAGATTTTTGGCTCACAACCTAGATTGATTTGTTACAATTGCATCTGTCATATGTAGGAAATATAGTTCCAATGAAGCTTAATAAACTAACTTTACACACTTCATTTATTTTTGATCTAACACTCTGCTTTCCTCTACATTCACATCACTCTAATATTCTACTCAACATTCACAACTTAAATTTGTGATATATTCGCATTATTTGCATCACTTGCATGCATGATCTCTATAAAAACACCAAAAATGATCTAGCTTATATATTTGATTCAAGCATAACATCAATTAGGTCGGCCTAATTAGATGTATCATACAAAATAGAGAATATATGACTTGTCAGCTCAAATTTTTCCACACACGCCTCACTCCAAGATTCAATCCTTAAATCAATTTGAAATGTAACTCCCCACCACGAAACCCTAGAGGATGACACACTAAACACCTAAAAATGATTTTTTTTTTGAAAGTGCAATATTCACATGATTATAAATGAAACATCAACTCAAATTCTAACCTAAGTCCTCTAAGGTTCATGACTACGCTACTTGATTCCCATTAGCTAACAAGTAAGAACAAAAAATCACTACATTTAATTAAACTACATCTACAATATGAAATTACATTTAACCATCTCATTTTAAAATTGAACAATCAATATGATACAACCATAAATTGTATATGATAGAGATCATCTTGAATCAATCCATTTAACGACATATACAATAACATCTTTTACATAGTCCATTACATAAGAGAGTTCAACATCAGTTTACATCATACATTGATACATATGAACAACAATGTCTCCTCGTAACATGTGAGAAGAGTACATCAAAATATGATACATGATACATTAAATTTATGGTTCAATACAAATACATGAGTAACAATCCACATGAACTGGTACAAATGCAAAAGTCTTCAATCTAGGAGAAGTCACCACAATCACAAACAAGGAGAGGGAACCCAATGGAGTACAATGCACATTCCACTCGACCATGTGGAACCCTAAGGTCCACTCCCCATGCTAGGAGATAGCAAAGGATCCCACCATCACAATAACAACAAGGTGACAATCAACTAACATAGCAAGACTATAAGGGATTCCAATATGCAAAGGACAACATAACACAACACAACAGTAACACTACCTCCAGAGGTACTCACAAATATAAAATAGAAATACAAGTCAAGGGGATGCAAGGTTGTAGCAGGGGAGAGTGTCATCGCATGGTCCTAGCATGGGTTGTCTTGACAGTCTTTCTCTAGACATTGACCCCCATCTATGGTTGTCCTGACAGTCTCACATTCGACGCCGGTCCCATAGGGTGACACATGTGGGGCCAATTATCCTTTCGTAGGGACAAGGAAATTGGTCTTGCTGACTAGGCTTTCTCAACCCATCCTTAGCATGAACAAGCACTACAGGCATGGGTGAGGCATCCAATTATCTTAGTTAAGGTTAAGTTCTACCCAACCCCCTAGTTAATTAATTAGGTTATCACTTGATTAGAAAACTCCCACATGGGTTGTCCTAGACACCACTTTGTGCACCGGCCCCCATTGAGAGCCACTCCCCCTTCTACAACTAGAAACCCAACTGAAACAATAGGGCTACCAATATGCACAAGTCCAATATCCATATGAACATACACAAAGGAAAGGCATGAACCCTCCCGCACAAAATCAACCATGAAGCAAGTAAACAATGCATAGCTAAAACCCCCTCAATGAAACATTTCAATAATCACATTAACCCAAATTACATGATCATCGCATATACTTGGCCTACAACATGGTTTTTTTTTTCAAGCCTCTGGAAGACTACAACATCTACCCTACACAAAGTACCTCTTTATTTGAGCACAACGAAAACATCACATTAACTGGCAATTAACTCATAATACATATTATAAGCCACAGTTTCAACAATTCAACCATTGAATATATATAGTGAAGCTATTTTTTACTTCTACCTCATTAAAAGTAATCGAATTAGAAATTTCATTGTTCAACATCAAAGGAATTATCTAGCTTCCTTATTATAAAATTTATAATTTGAAATAAACGATTTCATTCATTAATATGCACATGCACAAAAATACATATATGTGTATATATATTTATATTTATATAAATATATTTTAAAGTAAATATTTTCACAGAGAAAGCCTGCCAAAGTAAAGGCCATTGATTCTAAAGACAGAGCAAGGAATAAATATGTAAGGTGTAAGCATTTAACAATCCACTAGAATTCCAATACACAGCGACGCCTACAACTAAATCAATTCCCCAAACAAACATCATATAGCGATGCAGACCAAGGGTAACACCACTAAATACTATGGTCAATATAAATTTGGAGTAATGAAAGTAGTTCAATGCTTCATTATTTCTCTACTGTGGGAGTGTAGTGATCAAATAAATCACTAGAGTTTCATGCTAACAAGATGACTATGAGTGAAGAAATGAAGATCAGAGCATTAAGTGATGAATTCAAATGTTAAGGCCTTGCAAACTTAAGTCGGAGTTCTAACATGAGGCGATTTCCACAAATCAAATGCATTCAATATGAAATAACATTTAAATATGTTACATGGTTAACCAACTGCTTCAATAATATCCAGATATTGATCAATGTATAAAAGTTGAACTATTACATGCTGAGGATGGGTAGACTATTGAGAGAAGCCAACATCATTTCACATACAAAAATCATCATTGGGTAACTCAATACAACGGATTAAGATGCCTAAGCTACAGATGGCTATACAAATCCACTTACAAAACTGATTTCTCATACTTAAAGGACGACGAATAAGAGTGGGTGCATGTGTTTTTCAGAGACTCTATCAGTTGAAATCTATAAATGACAAAGGGTAATCAAATACATTTGAATACCCATTGGGAATTAAGTCTGTATATAGCGGCAGTTTATCAAAGATAGGAGAAGGAATGAAGATTCAAGCATAAACTCATAAAAAAATGAAACGACATAGAATTTATTCTTCAATACTAATAATATGAATGGAAATTGAATACCTTAGAGTCGATTTAGACTAAGACAACACCTACAGCTAGCCAAAAGAATTCTTCATTTTTTTTCAAATCCATAATCTAATAACCAAAAGAATTCTTGTTTTCACAAAACACCAATATGCAAAATTTTCTTTTCCAACTGAATTAACATTTAAGAGAGAGAAAGTTATGGGAACTTGGGGTAATTCGTTCACTGAGCTAGTTGAATCTATCGCAGGGTTTGAATTCCAGATGTAGTTCAACTTTCTCTCCAAAGCTTCAAATTTTCTGCAAACTCCTCCACTCCATTAGAAAACCTCCAAAATAGAATAACTCCAAGCCCCAAAATCCAAAAACAAACTTTCAACAATACTAGAAAATTCCAAGAACAAAAAAAATCATTCATGCCAAGCTCCAAGATTCCTTTTTCAGAAAAATAACCAAAACTCCCCTCTCATAGTTATCCCTAACTAATTTATTTCCCACTCTCCATAACTGCATGTCCTTCATAGTTCAATTAATCCATTTAATATTTATTCCACTACCCTCAAATTCTTTCATTTATTATTATTTTTTAATTCTCACCATGCCTTATAATTTACTCACAAAATTAATTCCACTATTAAATATTTAATTTATTAATTTAATCCTTTCATCTTAAATTGCTTGCACAATAAAATAATTAACATATTTATTTAAATATTTCTTTATCAAGCCTTATATTTTAATTTATTTAAATCAAACATAACATTAATAATATTTTATTTATTAAAATTATAAATTATATTAAATCATTTATTTAAATTATCAAATACCTTTTTAAACCGCAACACTCTTTCATTTAATATAAAATCCATCAAAGCATCAATCAAGAAACTAACTCAAATGAACTGAATACCCAACGGTACTTGACCACAAAGAAAAACGAAAGGAAAAATGACAACAACAATGACAAACCAACTCGGATGGACCACATAAACAGGGAATGACAAACAGACACTCATCCTCATCAAGGATGATGGCTCAACATAGGGGAACCCAATGCTATCTCCAAATCAACTATCTCCATTGGGTATGAGGCACACTCAAACCTGACGATTCAGGTGGAGTCAATGCCTGGTACCTGCAACCTGCAACAAACCACACGGTTGAACATATACATAGGAAAATAGTTAATCACACTGTGAAGGGAAAATCGCTGCGTCATAGGGCACTCACAAGCGAGTGTTGCGACTCTATTCCCCTTCACCAATACATCGACACACAATAAATAGATATCTAAACATGATGAGAACACACATCTAACAATCACATAATACTCATATCAATGATAACTCACATAAACAATTAAACTGATCTACGAAGCATGTATAAGCATGAACATCAGATATAAGAATGTCATTGAGTAACATCATAACTATGCATCAAATTATCCTAATATCCAAGTATCATCAAACATCATCAAATTATCCTAATATCCAAGTATCATCAAACAAAATATCATGATGTCTAAATACAACCAAGTCACTATCAGAAGTAGAAAATAAAATGAGGGGCACTACATGAAATAGGTTGGAATGGACCTATAATAACTCCCACATAACTCCACAATACTTATTTAACCTTCACATATCTTCACACCTATTAGGTCGGCACCATAGAGTACCTAATACAAAAATTCTTCAACTATAAACCCATATTCGAACATGTGTACCTCAAAAAGCTATGCCATCTAGAATTCACACTCTATTGACGTCTGCCAACATCTCCTTAAATCCAAAAAACAAAAATACTATTTGCGGAGAAGTACGAACTCTCCTACTCATAGGAAATGACTATAATTTTCCAAGCCGAACTTCTATCATTCATATCTTTCAAACCAAAAATCCAAAACAAGATGGAATTCTAGAATTAGATGCTTCTATCAACCAACACAAAGATTCTAGAGCCGCAGAGTGAAAATTTAATTCGTGGACCAGTGTGGACCCAAAAATGGGATGCTCTGTACCCAAAAACATTAGTAAAAACACAGTCATTTTTCATCATAGATGCCTTCACTGGATCAAACCTTCTTGCAAAGTTGACTTCCACAAACATCAAGGTACACACATTCTAACATGTTTTGGGTTGTTAGAGCCAACCAAAATTATTTGCACCAAAGTCTTCATGCCAAGATGCAATGTTGACATGAATGATAACACTGCAATAGATAATAGTATACCTTGTACTTATCCCTCATGCTCATGTTGCCAATAACTGCATCTATGACAAACTTCTCATTCTTCCAACAATATAATTGAAAAGAAATCTTTAGGCAATTGAACACATTGTCCTAAAATCATTCTCTTTCTGAAGCCTCTTAACTCTACAAATAATTTAATAAATTTCTATGCTTAAGAAATATCTCAAATTTAGGTAAAAATACGTAAAATTCATCACTTTATTTTACCTAAAATGTTGGATTTTCTACTCCATTTGCACCTATAATGAGGCAAAGCTTAACAAAGCCTTTGATAATTGTTGTGTTTTCTAAATTTCTAACCTGTTCTTCCAATTACATAGACATTTTATCTTTGATCTTCCTAATAGATAGGTCTTTAAAAATCCATTGGAAACTTCTTGTGAAGACACTATTTTATTTAACACGAATCTATCTAATTAGTTTTGTTTTCTTATCATGACCCTCAAATGAGTTGTTGATTTTCAAATTAAGATTATTTATTACCACCTATTGTTTTGGGTAATCTAGTCAACTGCGTTGCAAATAAAACTGCTCGCACATGGTTGAGATTTTTGCAATTATATTTTGGGGTTTTTTCCTTCATTCTTTCACCAAATCAACAAAGTGAAATAAAAAAATTGAAAATTGATAAGTAATTGTACGAGATTAATATGGGATTAATTTTACATTAGATCTTAGTTTTGAAATAAAATTTAAATGAATTATAAAAAATATGAAATATCAACCTTAATGTAGAATTATATCATTAGTTGTCTTTATCAATTGATATCTTATGAAATTGGTGATTATTGGAAAAGTAAATAATTGTTAATCAATATTTGACTATAACTTGTAATTTATTGAGTATTACACTATATTGGATTTTAAATCTAAAGCTAGGATTTTGATTTATCATTATTTTGACATCTACGAAACTTCAGTGATAGGAATGAGTGGATACTCATGTATATACATTTTAGTTAATATTTTGATAGTTATTATCTTGTGAAATTGGGTTATTAATTGCTATCTAATCTTGGAATATGTTTTGAGATCGACAATTTAAATATAAATATCTTACCTATTATGATAGTAAGTGCTCATCCACACTTTCTTGATGTACTGGGATAAAAGTTGATTCTAGGTGTTAAATAGATCTTACCTATCTCTCCATTTTTATTTAGGGTATTCCATTCTCTAAATGAAGGAAGAGCGTATAAGAGGAAAATGCGTCTAGTCATGTATTGAGAATTATAATATTTGTTAAGATTAAAAGAGATCCAACTTCACCTTTATTACAAAAGATAAATGTCTACAAATTAATCTGTGATTGGGGCAAAGTAAATATGTGTCTAGAACTTGGTCTTAGGGAAAATATACTTTGAAGATAATATATATATTTTAGTTTATCTTTAATTATTGACATTTATGAGTCTAAAACAAAATAAGATTTGAAAATTAAGAATGGTATTAGGAAAGTGGAGATTTGAATCTTGCTTGGTGTATTAAATTCTACATTATGATAAACCTAATAGGATATTCATTAGAACTGAATAATTTATGTACTTAATGTACACTAATTATAAGATTCTCATTTTAAATTGATAGCCATTCATATTGTTTCAAATAGTGATCAAGCTTGGTGAATTTAGGCGAGTTGGTTTGTATTATATTGGGAGTAGGTTGCGAGGTAAGAATCAATGATAGGACATTATCATGTAATGGAGGAATTAACCACCTTAATTAATAGTTGAACCTATTATCCCTATTCTTGTGAGTTCTATTAATCTTCTTAGAAGGTATATAGACAAGGGGGAATGTTTGGATTTTATTTTCATTCAAGTTTTGAGCTTAAGGAATAAAATATTATTCCAATTGATAATGCCACTTTATATAATTCGACATAGAAGATTTGGATTTGATTTAAGAATGATGTGAATTACTAATGTGATGGATTTTTTTGTAGATCATCATCAATCAAAGGATAGTCATATGTTGTTGTTAATTAGAAGAATAGCTTTGAGAAATCATTTTGTGTTATTAAAAGAATTATATTCATTCTCATAACATTATGGAAATTATATATATTGTTATTCTAGTCATAAGAATTAAAAATGTAAATATATTTATATATATTTATAGCTCCAATTTGGTACACTATTGGGTTTAAACAAACACCAACTAATATTCATAGTATTGATTTATATACTAATATTGGACATATTTGATGATTGATTTGTATTAGAAGTCACTAGTAGCTTAGATATCATGTCACATACCCTTATCACCTTTCGTCACGATAGGTGTGGTTTTTCATTAGCATTTCATACTTCAATCAATGTTAATATAGTCTTGGTTATCCTTTAAATAGTATATGTACTAATATATAATTTTTGGTTAAGTTATTACCATCATGGTAACATATTTTTCCCATCACCATTTAAGCCTTGCAAATTGATAGTAAACTTTGAACAATCCTATATGTGTAATGGGTAATAATTCTTATCTCAATTTTTTTTTTATCCTCTTATTTTTGTGTTGATTAGTGTTAGTGGATTATGACTGAAATTGATGTCAAGTTATCATTTGAACCTATTGGTTATACTCTAGTGTTAACCAACTAAGCATGTGATGGTTAAAGCTCAAGGTGTTGAACCACGAAGCCTCTGCACATTACATAGGCAAGGCCATCAAACATGGGCCCCCAAGGAATAGGTCTGGCCCTTAGGTCTTGTACTTTCATTATTACTTTGAAATTATTATTGATGAATTTTATTTGCATAATATGTGACTTGAATTATGTTTTAGATTAATAATGAATTAGTAGAACTAATTAATTCTATCTCGATGATGTGAATTCCATGTCTCCATTTGAAACCCTACCATGATTGTCTAAGCAATTTAGCTATCTAAATAAATATTGTAATCTATAAGTGGTCAAATGTTGCTATGATTTTTAGGAAATGTGTGCTTTGGAAACAAACTTTTGTGTGTTAGTCATGTGTTGTGGTTGAAATTTGGAATTTGTGTCATGTCCTAACTATAATTTGGTAGAAAGTTTTGGGCATTACAAATACCAAGGTAACTTTATCTAATGCAAGAATCAAAATAGGGGTACCATAAATTTATAGTCAACACTCCTCCCATCACACCATAAAACCATCATTCTCAAATCCTTAAACCAACCAATTAGGACCAATAAAAATATAAGTTTTACAAGGAAAAGGATCAAAAGCCAATGTATCCAAAAATTAAAGTGGACACATGAAGTCAAAATGGGTCCTAAGGAAAATTGGATCAAGAAAGTTAAAATATCTAAATATAATAGTCAATCAAAAAGTGGAGCCACATGAAAAAACCTCACACAATAATATGTATCCGCTTCCTTCAAAATGATCATTAATCCAATCAACCACTGTGTATAGAGTATTTTTTTTAAACATAATCTCAATCCAAAATCCAAAATCCATTGTCTACCATCCCATTTTTGGAAAATAAAAATATCCTAAATCTAAAATGCTAAATAATCCATCCACATTTGGATATATGCACAAAGATGGGGGACCAAAAAAGTGGCCAAACCCACTTTTTGTTTCATTTATCTTATAATGTGAACATGTTATAATTTTCTTATGTTATAATGTTCTCAAAAGAGATTGGTATAGGCCCAACGTATAATGAGCCATAACACGAGCATGTTATAAAGCTCTCATGTTTTGCTAACATAAAAGAAAAATGAATAATGTTTTCTAAGATGTGAGTACACATACCATGGTTTAGCTTTCTTTGGAAGTTGCCAACCCTTCAGGTTGGATTTTCCTTAGGCATCAAACCTAAAGGGTTGGATTTGCATGGCAACACTCAAAGACATGTTTTTTTTAAATATAGAAAAAAACTAAAATTTGAGCATGCTCTCCATTAGGTTTACACATTTTTATATTTATCTAAAATATACCACAACTAAATTAATATATCTATTACCTTTCTAACCATGTAATCTTTTATATATTTTGAATACATTAAGGTTTTGATCTTTAATTTATTTTACTAGTTTCTCTTTTTTTTAAAAAACTATGTATAATATTTTGTCATTTTTTATTCATTCACCCAAATTTGAAAAAAAATGATTTTTTTACATTCTATAATTTATTCTATACATAATAACAAAAATTAATTTCAATTAGCTTTCAAAAAAATAGTGGGAGCATGCTCAATTTTTTATTTTTTTAGGATGCATCCACTGTGAAAATGCCTAAAAATTCATATACAGATTTGAAACAATAGTAGAAAAATAAAACATATACTAAGCTAATTTTATACTAAAGTGATTTTTAAAATATTTATATAATCCTAAAATATAGCATAGGAACACTAGAAAAATATAACATAGCATAGTATATAATTTTCTACTAAAGTTATGGGTTGCTTCGAAGTTTGGCTCTTATTCTATTAAGGAAGGATATGCACTTCTAAGTCAGTCAAAACACTCTTCACAACCTCAACGTGCGTTTTCATTTTGTTGGAATAACAAAGTCTTGCCCAAGGCAGGTAGTTTTGCGTGGCTTGCCATTCAGAAAAGAGTCCTAACAAGTGATTGTTTGGTCAAGTTAAAAATTGCAGATCCTTTTAAGTGCCCATTATGTGATCAAGAGTTTGAAACAACTGATCATTTGTTTCTTTAGTGTAATTTTGCTAGTCAGTGTTGGGCTTTCATTAAAATCAAGTTAGACCTTAATATGCCTCTTCCAAATTCAATTTGGGACCTTTTTCAGAGTTGGCCAATACTTTATCAATCTTATTTTTTCTCATGTATTTGGCATATTATTCCAGTGATTGTGATATGGAATATCTGGTGGGAAAGGAAGATGAGAATCTTTAGGAAAATAAAATCACCAGTAGAGTTGACATTGGTCAAAATTGAAAAAGCGATATCAGAAGGGGTAAACTCTTGTGTTCAAAAGGAGAAAACCACAAATTCATCATTCACAAGTTGGGAAAACTTCATCTTGTCAAACTGGAAGAATATAAAGCTTCCATTTGATGGCAGTCTTCTTAAAAATTGTCCCAAAAAAGTTGATAGGAATCTAGTCAAATGGATCCCACCTCAAGAAGGCTTTGCTAAATTAAATTTTGATGGAGCATCTAAAAGTGAATCACAAAAATTAGGAGCAGTTATTTGTATCAGAAACTCGTCAAGGGATCTATTGGCAGCTTATTCATTCCATTTAACTCATTGTACAAACAACAGTGTAGAAGCACAAGAATTATTATCAAGGCTAGAAGTGGCATCTCAGTTGGGGATCTCAAATATCCATATTGAAGGGGACTCTATGATAGTTATAAATGCATGCAGACTAAGAAAGATTCAAAACTGGAATTTGAATTATATTTTACAAAAAGCATGGGCTTTAATTGACAAATTTAATGCCTTCCTTATCACTCACACTTATAAGGAAGGTAACAGAATTGCAGATTTTCTTGCAAATCTAGGTTGTGAGGAAATAAAGATAAAATAATTACATGATGTAAGGGAGCTAAATGCTTTTCCTCACTTGATTGATCTAATCAAACAAGAAGCCAACGGTAATGTATGAGGAAAGCTTACATCACAATTTTGGTTACAAGTACCTTTTTGGCATTAACATCATATGGAGAAATTGCCAAGATGGTCATTATATGCCACACTAGCAAGGATCTAGAATTCAAACATATGCCAGGGGTCATTTGGGGTAATGATGGCTAATTAAGTCATGTGTAATCATGCATCAACCTTTGAGGATGACTTGCATCAGCTCCAAAGGACTAATTCTTATCACTTAATGATGTTGGATTATGTCCATTTATTCCATTTGTGTCACTTCATTCAAATATGTTAGCAACAAAAGATATGGTATTGCCTCATTGTACCGCTTAATCATGTTTTTAAGTGCGAAACTAGCCACCTCTCCTCTCGGCTTTGCTCAAACACGAGCCAAACTTTAAAGTTACAAAGGATTATTAAATGAATAGTCCTTCATATCTCCTTTCATCATTTTTTCGCATGCTTCCTAGATGAAATTTGCTAATAAAAAGGCTCCGTAGGAATTTATTTTCACAACACAAATTGGTAAGTGAAAGGCTGTAGAAAGTAAAGTTGTTTGCAGAGGTCTAGAATATGTTCTCTGCCATTAAAGTTGCAAATAAATGGATCTTTGACCATGGAATATGAGGGTATCACTACTAGTCAGGCCATGGGAGTGACCATTGGAAGAATATGTCACACGAGATGCCCTTAAATCAATGTTTAAGATAGATAATTTAAGGGTTGAAGACTGCATTCGTATCATATTGGGGCTTGAAGTCACCAATCCGCGGGCACGACGAATCATCTTCCCTTCGCAAGTAATCTCCATTTTTCTATCCAATGCTCTTGGTTTAATTCAATCATTAAGGGAGTTGGAGGAATTAGCCAGAAAGTTTGTCAATTATCAATACCTGTTAGACAATGTGCTTGTTCGTGTTGTGCAACAATACAACTTCTTCTTTGGGCAGGGGTTTATCGACAATTTATTCCCAAGGGCATACATACAATAGAAACAAAGTTTTGAGGAGATCTTCGATGCTTTAAGGATGGCTTTGCAATTCAATAAGAACATTTTTCTGCACTGTGCACTAAGGAAAAACCATCGCTTCATTTGCTCTGTAATGGAACTTGAAATCAAGGAAAAGTATTTTTCCCTGGTGTTCCTGCGTGTGTTTGTCCCACCTCCTCCAAACAATGGCTTACACCTCGACTTGCAACTTTGAGTAAATTCTCCAATTCGGGGTCCGCTTCATACTACAAATGCTTCGAGCCAGTCTGCTAATAGAGTTCAGGTGCACCAACATATAGTGAATCCAAGGTCGGTTTCATACATGCAATTCAGTACAGTTCTAGCTCGTAGTAGAAGGTTGTTCGAGAGAGGGCTTCAACTGGTAGAGGGTTTAGAATTGCAGGATGAAAATTCAGTTATGGGGGAGTCAATGAAACAGTAAAAATGGTTTTTGTTCAAAATTATCGGGTACATTTTGTATGTTGTAATGGGTTTAACTTCATAGTTTAGTCTTTGGGAAATGAATTTAGGGTCAAGTTGGATGAATTTTGAATTATCAGCTCACCTTGTTTTTGGGATACGTAATTAGGGTTTAGTTGGTTGGATTTTGAACTCTCAGCTCAGTTTCCATATGCTATGAAATCGATCAAAACTATACTCTTTTTGGGCTATAATTGGAGGTTTTCTTACTGGTTCTTTCCTACCAGTATGCCCTTTAGAACCAGTTTTTGTATATATCTATTTATTTATAATAAAATATTATAGTGGCTTGCCACTTTCACTTAAAAAAAAAAATTCTACTAAAGTGATTTATAAATTGCTCCAAAGGAAATGATGATGGGCTAATAGTAATGAGGTAGTTTTCATGAAAGAGGAGATTAGTCTCCTCAAAATAATCCTCCAAATATGCAATATAAGACTCCACAAGTGATGATGATATGTATGATAAATATGAGACACAAGTAGCTGTATTTGAAAGAGGATGAATGCCTTGTTTTAATGAATCAATAGGGGCCATAGATGTGGAAATGCAAATATAATCAAGAACAATAAAATATGGAGATTGGGTCTTGATATGAAGAGTGAAAAGAAAAAAAAAGCAAAGGACGAGTAAGGCACATGTGATTCAACCTATAGCAAGTCGTCTACATCCCAATCTTGATCAGTATATGTGTAAGGTGGATAACTAGCCAAAGGGACTATATCAAGTACCAAACTAGGACAAGGCTATCTAACCCATTTCCCCCCAAGGGCAAAAGGTGAGCAGAAAATGGATGATGATATGCTACTCCTTGTAAAAAGAAAATATGATTACATAAAGCCAAGTTTATACCCTTATACATGGAAGTGAATATACTATGATACTACAACTACCAAATGACAAGGAGTAGCAACTAACGTTATTGATTATAATGAGTAGACAAAGTATCAATTTCATGCATATCTAATGAGATATTCCCACATGTAGTATCTATTAGTTCAAGATGCACCAAAGTTAAAGTTGGCTTAGAAGAATCTTTTGTAATAGTGTTGATATTGAGTGAAGGATTTTTTGATGCTTTTGTTTCTTTCAAGGGACAATAACCAAGACCACTAGTGGTTTCTTGTTTGTTAGGCTCTATAGGGACACACATACCTTGTTCTCTAGTACCACATCCTTTTCCACTATACCCAAGTTGTTTCATAAGTCCGTAACCTCTTCCATAAAGCTTTTTCATCTCTTTTGGATGTTGTTCATAGTCTTCATAAAAGCTTTTCTTGTAATTTGTTTCTTCTTCTAAAGTGGTTGAAGTGGATTCTTTCAAATTTTTGTTGACATTACTACCAATTATTTTCCCTTTTTAGAATTTTTTGTTATGATCTTGTATTCTCCCATGAATGTAGGTGTAAAATCTAAGGAACCCTAAATATCCTCCAGTAACTTTGTGACTTCTTCAATATGCTTTTCTTTTTCTTGCATGAGTTCCACTTGTGTAGTTTGTGTCAAAGTTTTCAAAGGATTTTCCTTTTCTTTCTTAATGTTCATACTTTCTGGTTCAGGGTCAACTTTGATTGTATACACTTTGTTGTTATAGACATACTTCATTATACGATGAAGAGTAGAAGGCACCCAATTCATTGCATGAATCCAAGGTCTACCCAAGAGAAGATTATATGAAATATTATTGGGCATGAAATGAATAGGAGTTTTTCAATGTGGCCTTTCCAACTATAATAGGTAATGTGATCACACCAAGCAGTTGTTTTCCTACGTTATCAAATCCACTGATAGACAAAGAACTAGGTTCAATATTAGTCTTAACCACTCCAAGCTTATCCAAGAGTCTTACAATACACACATAAAGGGTTGATCCATTTTCAACAAGGGTTCTCTTTATCCCTTTCCTTTTAATAATAGCTATTATCATGAGAGCTTCATTTTGATTTTGCACTTTCAAATGAGGGAGCTCACTTTGGTGGAAAATAATTTATGCATTCATTCCTTGAATTAGGGTTGCTATATCATTTGGTTGCACATTAGGAGGGATAGAAACTTGTTGTAAAGCATTTTGAAGCTTTTTATGATAACTAGGTGATGCTTGAATAAGTCCCCATAGGGATATCTTAGTAGGAGTATTCTTAATTTGTTCAACAAGATCGTACTTCTTTCCACTATGTAAAGGCAAACGAGGAGCACTAGGAAAGATAGGTTGAGGCAATGGTAACGAAGTAGGAATAGTTTGTGGTTTCCTATTGTTACTTGTATTATATGTGTAAGCAATGGTATTATAACTTGGTTGTTGTGAAACATTTTGTTGAGGTGGTCTTAGGATAAGCACATGTTTGTTTTGAGCTTGTGGTTGTTGTGAGGGTGGATAGAGAATAAGTTGAGGCTTAGGTGGTCCAATAATTAAAGGATTTGTAAGAGGTTTAAGAATTAGAGGACTCGAGGGAGATATAATGTTCATAAATTCAACAAACTTATCCTTATTTTCATGATTCTTAGTGAAGGGGAGTCTAATGTCACTTCATCATCTTCATCTAAGGAAGCCACATTACTATTTTTTGAAAAACATGTGTCAATGTTGTCATTTTCTTGCACCATGATATCTTCCCTAGTAGGAGAGTGTTTAGGAGAGAAATAAATTAGATGTGCATGACTTTCAATGGTTGGATCTTCTAAAATGACTTCATCACAAATAAGTGAGTTATCAATGGTTGGATTTTCTTTCTTACCAATGATGGTATTCTCTTGTATCAAATCATTCTCACAAATAGAAGGAATAGTCAAAGTGACATTAGGGGATGTGTCAATTATCTCATCCTTGTATCCAACAATGTCTTCCCTAGGAGAGGTAGGGGAAGAGAAATAAATAGGATTTTCATAACTCTCATTGATTGGATCTTCTAACACCAAAATGTCTTCTTCACAAACAAGAGAGATATTGGGAGAAGACCAAACTTGATTGTCGCGATTGTCCACTATTGTATTCTCTTTCATTAAAACATTCTCATAAGTGGGAGAGATGAAATTTTTCTTGGCATGCTTAGAAAGGTAAGATACTATCATTGTGTGTCCAAAAATGAAAAGTACTTTTATCCACCTTATGCAATGCTTCAGGAATGTAAACAATGTGTACCCAAAAATAAAAAAGTACTTTTATCCAACTTAAATGCAAAGCTTCAGGAATTTAAACATTGTGTATCAAAAAATGAAAATTAATTTTATCCAACTTATGCAAAGGCTCAAGAATGTAAACATTGTGTATCCAAAAGTGAAAAGCACTTTTATCCATATTGTGCAAAGTTTTAGGAATGTAAACATTTTCAATTCTAAAAGCAGTAATAGAAATGCAGAAAAAAGACTAAAAATCACTCAGAAACTTTTCAAAAAGGTCTATAAAGGGACTCATTCACCTATGGGCGAATGGGTCCTAGGTCAGGGTTTTTTAAAGTTGAATTTCCTGAATCTGAGGTTATCGTATGTGATTTCTATTTCTGATTTGTAATGGGGATTTTTGTGACATATTTTTCCAGAATAATGAATCTAAATGCAAGTTTAACTAAGGTCAAATGATGAAATATTTGACTATTTTTAGTATGCACTATGAACCGAATTTTGAATTTAGATGATTGAATGATGATCTTAATGTGAGTGCAATGCAAAGTAAAGTTAGATCTAGTGCAATTTTTTTGATTTTTGACGATTTTAAGTGATGCAAATATAAAAATTTAACTCTAAATGCAATGTTCACTAAGCAAGATTAAAGAACCCTAAACGTAATGCAACTAATGCAAATATAATGCAAACTAGTGCAAAACTCAAATCTAGGGTGAAATAGACTCCAATTTTTAGAATTTTTTTTTACAATTTCAAGTTCACCAAAATGAAACATAGGAAAAATAAAGGTGGGTTACCAAAATGGGATTGCTGAACCACTTAGGGATCTATTTCTCACTCCATTTCATTAGGAAATGAGATCCACACAAAGAACTTTCTTACAACCCTTAGGTGAGTCAACTCAAGGTGTGAATCTGCAGATTTCCTTTTTGTGTCAGGACAGGGGTCCTAGTCAAACAACACTTTGGGTCTTTCATGTGATGTGAAATTCTTCTACATCTACATAACATGTTCTCCATTAGGAACCTTTAACAATTTTATGATATTTTCTAGAGATGTCCCATGAAAATTTTAATTTTTTTTTACATATATAAACCAATTCACTAAATTGTTGAATATGAATTTAGGTTGCACCAACAAAAAATATAACTACACTAGTTTATCTCCTACCAAAATCTTTATAACATTTCTCAAACTTTTGTTGACTTTATCTAACCATCTAGGGTAATACTTCATGTGAATGCTTGATCTAGACCTGCACAAACACAAACAAATAACACAATATTAGTCCCTTATGCAAATCAAAACCATCATTCCCCATAAGATTCATTTAAATGTCAAGAACAAGAAAAAAAGAAAATAAACCAATTGAAAGCCATCTAATCTTGCTCAAAACAATCAAACTCTCAATCCCATGGGGGAATTGGTACTATTTTGATGTGGGAAATAGCCCTTTCCCAATTCCTTGCAAGCTTGGTGATGATCAATTATGAAGATTTGATGCTCCTTGATGAAATTTCTCCATAACCTAGCTATGAAATGATGACGAACTATGAAAAATGGATGATAATGGATGAAATTGATTCAAAACATGAAGATGATAACTTTGCACAAGTTGTGGATGAAAATGCCTAAGATTGTGAATCCCAAATTAGTAAAAGAGCCTTCTATTTATAGAAGAGAATGATGGAAGAATAGGAAAAATGGATGAATGTGGGATCAAACACCAACCAATAGCACAATGCCACTTGTCAACATGTGAGTGGACAAAGTGGAGCACATTTTGATGAATGTGCACATTAATGCAATTAGGTGGAATTTCAAAATAGAGAAGTGACATGTTGGAGGGAGAGAAAAAATGAATTAAATGCCACTTGGCTCAAGAAAAGGACATGTAAGAGGCCTTTAATGCCTTGTTGGATGGACAAGTCCTTTTTGGGGGAGATTTTCAAATTTGAGGAATATTCCAACTTTATGCCTTTTTGAATGAAAATGGATGATTTATAAATTAATTAAATTGATTTTCATGAGCAAGTTGCAAAATCTAGAGGATTTGAGGGATTAGTGTTAGCATTAATCATGATTTGATTAATTTTAATGGAGATTAGTTGATTTGACATTGTGATTTAGATTTTAGGATTTAAATAAATCAAAATGAGAGGAATAATGATTTTAGACTTAATTAAATAAAGTTTGATTTATTTAATTAAAGAGTATGGTGTTAGACTTAAACCAAATAAAGATTAATTTATTTAATCTAAAGGAGATGACATTATAACTTAATTAAATAAAATGAATTATTTAATTAAAAGGGGAACTATAGGATTAATTAAACAAAATGATTTATTTAATTAATAGAAGAGAATGATCTAATAAGATAAAATTAATTTATTTGATTAACAGATGGAATATGATGAATTTAATCAAATAAAGATTATTTGATTAAATGGTTAGTAAAGAAGATGATTCAGGACAAACTGGTGTTAGTAAACCAGGATCAAGTGTATATGATCAATCAATATATTTTACGTGTCTACACTTCAAAATCGTGTCACATTTTTATAAAGGAAATTGCCAACAAAAATATAGTTTTTAACTTAGACCACCTAAAAGTGGAATTTAAGAGCTTTGAATTTTAAAAGTATATAAATTAATGAATTGTAGAATCTTAATTAGTTTATTTCCATATTTTTTAATTTTTTAAAAATTAGTTGGATATGTTTTTTTATAAATTTAAGAGAATTATTAAATAATTTTTTAAAATTTTGAAAAAAGTGAGATAGATGGGATATCACAAAAATTCTAGAAAAAATATTTATTTTTCTTTGATTTTTTCCCACTTGGATAACTTGAACATCTAGTGAACGGAGAAAAAATTATTTTTTGCTAGATGTTTAAAAAAAAAAATTAAAGTCAAGTTTACCCAAAATGTCATATTTTGATGGGATGTCAACTTTTATCTTAATTTTTATAATTAAAAATATACCATCTTGGAGAGGATTCTCTCCTTTAGTGTACTATGTATTTTTCAAAATTTATAATAAATTTAATACTTTTTTTAAATTTTTAATTAGCTTGATGTTTGATTATAATAACCTACTAAAATAATTGTGTTTCTTTGTTTCAATACATGACTATCACTAGGAAAGAAATTCTACCACAAAAATTACCAATGAGTAGAAGTGAAACCAAGAAAGCAACCTGAGTTGTAGAATTTGAAATTTTGAATGTCGCTCTAAACATGAATCCTCTATCAAATGTATGGCATCGATTTGGGGCCTTGAAGAGGATGCAATACTCATGGTTAAGGTGGATTGTGGATCATGTGAAGAGAGTGCAACCTCTGAAGGTAAGTCTTTCAAATCTTGTTCTTCAAGGGCTTTAGATTTAAGAATATATTTGAGTTCTAGTTTTCTCTTTTGAAATCATCAAGTGGATCATGTAAGTTGAAAGGGTTACATGTGAATAACCTTATTTATCTAGTTAATGGAAAGAAGGAAGGTGATCTTTGCCTTAGGGCCCCTAATTTAATTATTGATAGAGGGATTTCAAAGATGGAATGTTCTCTTGTGGGAAATTTTTTGGAGGCCTCACAATAACATTAGCAATGTTAAATCTTGGGTAGGAAGGAGGTGGATGTTGAAAGGTCATTATAATTTTTTTATAATGGTAAAGGGATTCTTTTCCTTCTCCTTCTCTACTTTTGAAGACCTCCAAACTATCTTGCTAGAGGACCTTGGTTCTTTGGAATTTCTAACTTGGTTTGAAGAAAATGGGAACCAAGTTTTAACCCAAATACTATATCCTTTAACTTTACCCCAATTTGGATTTGACTTTTGGGTTTCCCTTTAGAATGGAAGGAATAATTCTTTTCTAGAGTCACTAATTTATTTGTAATCATTTAGCTATTAGTCTAGTTACAAGGTTTACAAAATACCCGATCTTTTCCAAAATATGTGTAGCTTATTCATCAATTCACCTTTTCCCTCATGGATTGATTTGACATCTAAACTAGGAGTATGGAAGCAAGAAATTGAATACAAGAAGTCCCCTATGGTGTGTTTCAAATGTAAAATTTGGGGCACTAGGACACCAATTTTTTAGAGGGAAAGGAGTGGGATGGTTGGAGGTGGGGTTACCGATTGCTAAACCTAGTCAAGTTATTGATGACTCTAATTTTCTTCATCCTCCTAACGACTCTTTGGTTCATCCTTATATTGATCAAAACACCTCCAAAGAAGAGGGAAATTAGGCCCTCATTTAAAGTAGATTGATGACATATAATTTTGATGATAGTTTGATAAATGTTTCAATGTATGATGGTTGAAAGGAGGTGGATGGGGTCAATTGTTCCCTAAAAAAAGGAATAATGGATCCTAGAGTGGTGAAGTGGTAAAGAAAGAATATTTAGTCTTAAAGAAAAACCACCCAATGCAATAATGAATAGTTTCAAGAAGCTTGGTATCTTTGAAGATGAAGAAGAATAGTAAATGGGACAATCTCCCATTACATAAATAGGCTAATGTGACTAGCCCAATCTCTTCAAATTCATTGAAGAATAGCAAGAGATTATAGAACAAAATATAGGATAAAATAGATGATAGCAAAGAGTCGTATAAGAAATATTATACAACTTAAACACGAGCTCAAGTATTATTTT
The DNA here is from genome assembly GCA_007258455.2 of Sequoia sempervirens. Lineage (NCBI taxonomy): Eukaryota > Viridiplantae > Streptophyta > Pinopsida > Cupressales > Cupressaceae > Sequoia > Sequoia sempervirens. The sequence goes on from VDFB02058242.1 coordinate 236,021,766, forward strand.
TAGGAGAAGTAATACCTAGTAACCTCTAGGTTAAAAAACATAGACAATTATCACATCTTTGAGATAATTTTGACCACCTAAGAGAAAAATAAATGATATTTTCTAGATGATAAACATTCATGACATTATTTAGAAAACTAAACACAAAATTGTAAAACATGACCATGAATGTTAGGATTGATCACATTAAGGAAAGTATTTGTTAACATGTTTCTTAAATTAAACTCTTTTAAGAGATCACACTTTGAATAATTTCATATATTGAATACATTTTTTTGGAAAAATACATATATTAATAATAAAAAAGAATGTACAAAGACTGAAGAAGTCACTTTTCAAGACAATAATCTTGAAAGAAAGCACAAAAGAAAGATTCAACAACAAAGAAAATCAGCATGAAACAACTGAATGTGACTATATAGCTACAACTTGTAAATTACAATAAGATAGATATCATTTTTCTCCAAGAGTATAAAGAACTTTCTCCTTTGTAACAATTTCCATAAGGGTGTGAGTAGAGATCTATGATGGTTCTTAGCAATATATTGAATACTTAATTAGTCAACATGCTTTTATCTATGAACTTTCAAACCTTAAAAAACATCAAAAAAAAATTACTTTGTTAGAAAATATTATTTATTCTTCAAAAAATATTTTCCTTTTATACAAGGAAATAATTTACATTACCATGTTGAAGGCATTCCCTTTGTGAACTGAGGTGATCTAACTAAAATAATCAATGGTTCACATTGTCTACATACCATGTAAGATGATTGAACCGTTTACAACCATTGATCTTTTCGCAGGGTTTTTGTCGTTAAAAAATAACAAGGGTTTCAGAATATATTTCTTGCAAAATCTACCCAGTTTTTCTCTCGGCATCATTGACAACTTTCAATACAATTATTTTTCCCTAAATATTTTTTCCCTTTTCCCTTTGTTGCACCCTCTACTAGACTCAGTAGTATCATAACTGCCACAATATTAATAGCTTGTTTTTAAGGCATTTTATCTTCTATCATTTAATTTAATAATTGTGTATCATTCTATGTGCCTACACTAAAATCAATTTTAAATTATATATTTTTTAAAATTATTATTATTTTATATATACTTTTTATAAAATATATTTTTATATATAATATTGGCAATTTTTTATTTTATATAAATTAATTTGAATAATTGAAAGAAAAATATAAAATTATTAATGACATCAAGTTTCCACAATCCATTTTTGTTGATAGATGTTGCTTTTGGGTTTGATTGTGTTGGAGTTTTTATCATCAACATTCTGGATCACAATATGTGATCCATATCGGGATGGTAGAGAGCTGGAAGAAAATAAATGATTAGTTGTTGAGCAAGCTAAAAAGGAAGAGGGATGAAGAGAAGTGAAAGAAAAATGAGTTTAATGATAGAGGACAAAAAATAAAAATAAAAAACCAAGTGAAGGGAATGACTAAATTAGTTATATTAACTAATATAAGAATACAATAGTTATAAAAAGATATGAGAGCTATGACAATATATAATTGCAACTTAACAAGCAAATAACATATTGATAGTTGTAATAAAATTAAAACAAGAGATAAAGAGTTTAAATAGGAAATTTTTAAATTAAAACAAAGTCAACAATAAGTAAAGTAATCATAATCTAAATACATGAAAATAATAAGAAAAAAATTAGATTGGCTAAATCATAAAATAATTTTTTTCTCTAAAAAATAGAAGACAAAATATATTGGAGATTTAAAAAAAATAAAATCTAAAGAATGAATAAATAAAGCTTTTATGATATATATTTAAAATATTAGAATCGACAAAAAATATCTATCAATATTAAATAAAATTTCTTTTGGTTTTCAATAATGATTGATTTTAAAATTTGATCTTTGATTAAAAAATAATTAAAATACATTTATTTTCATTTATATTTTATTTACTATTTTATATTATAATTTTATTATAAAGTAGTTTTTTTAATACATAATAATACATTAAATCAATTTTAAAGACAATTTTTTAATTTATATAAAATAATTTAAATAATTGAAAAAAAATGAATAATATTTTTTTTTTTGACAAATAAATGATTTTAAAATTTGATCTTCAATTAAAAAATCTTTAAGAATATGTAGAAATATCATATCTATAATTTATAATTTTATATTCATTTGAATAAAATTAAAAATAATAATAATTATTATAATTATAAAAAAATTATTATTATTTTTCCTATTTTTTTATTTTTTAATTATTGATTAAAAAAATTTAAAACAACTATAATAATATTTTACAATAAAAATAGGTAGTTGAGTTGGCAGGTTTGCTCCCCATTGGTCACAGGTTTGACTCCACCTTTGGGTTTAAGAGGTGGGACTTCTTGCGGGCGGGGGATCTCACCCGTAGGGGACTAGTCTCGCCCCAGGTACCCAAGGTACGGGTTGCTGGGCCATTGGGCTGGGTTGTAGGGACACCCTTGTAGTATAAGAAGAAAACAATTGTAATAATATTTTACAATAAAAAATGAAACTTCTAGAGTCTATGATATCAAAAGATGATAAAAATAAAATACATAATTAAAATCTAAAAATATTCTATTTTTTATAGCAAAAATGAGAAGTAAAAATAAACTAATTTAAATGTAATATAATTATATAATAAACAATACTTATTTGATGTATACATTAATATATAATATAATAAATAATATATAAATAATATAATATAATATAATATAGAGATAATGTAGAATTTAATATATATAATAATAATTATTAATTATTTTGGGAAGGCTACCTCATTTAACACATTGTTATTCTCCTAATTTATCTTGTAGGAAAACTTGACCTCTTGTCTAGTATCAAATTTTCAACTTGTTCTATTGTCTCTATATTCTATGTTAGGAATTGTTGAGGTTTCATACTAATCATACATCTCCATAACAATAGATGATAATGAAATATGGTATAAATTGTAGGCCGAGTAGCACACTATAGAGAGTTTGCAACAAACAATACATTGAAGAAGACGAATATCGACAATATGTTTACTATAAAAGTTATGATTTTTATTTTACTTCTATACGTGCTATGGTAATGGTTAGGAATGTTTGCTTTAGAGGGCTTGCAATTTTTTGAAGTTGGAATTTTTTTCCACACAATAGGTCATTATAACTTTTTATGTTACCTTTCTTAAAGAGTTTTATCATGGTGAAATATCTTTGGCAATTTGAATTCAATATCTAGCTAAATCCTATAGATATTAGGTACTTATTGCTTAATGATTTCTTTAATTGTAATTATTATGATAAATTATCATATCCTTTGGCATTTTCATCTTCTTCATAGCAAAAGTAATGCTCAAAGACACACCCAATGGAAAACCCTTTGGAACTGCAACCACTATAATTGTCACTACAATTGTAAATAAGTTCACTATAGAAATTGCATCAACTCCTAACCATACAAAAAAAATGGATACTTAAGCATGATACATGAGAATTTTCCTTGGTAGGTACTTGAGCATGATACATTGAGAAGGCTACGAGGCTCGTGATTAATATTTCTATTTTTGGTTTTCAACCTCCATGTACTTAAATTTGCAACCATGATCATGCCCAAGAGTCATCATATTGGTGATAAATGATCAAAAGAAACTTATGTTGTCATATTCCAAATACTCCACCCAAGTCATAGTAGATTATTTTCCCACTATAGCTACCATACACATGGAATGCACCAAACTTTGATCCTCCATGACTAGATTCGATGTAGACTTTTATCCATTTTGTGGTAGGTCCAATGCACAAATTCAGATAAGATTTTCTAACTTTCCAATCAAAAAACACCCTAAAAAATCTTCCTTTCTATTCTTTGCCACTTAGTGTGACCATTACTCCATTTGTATCCCAATCAATCCAGTTGGCACTTGATACAATTCTAGAGAAACATCATTCTTAGCACCTAAAGTATATTTAATTAATCATAATACCATTGTATTTTGAGAAACGATAACAAAATATGACATAAAAGGGTAATAAGGCAATATCTCAAAGAAAAACTAGCTACAATATATCACCTAAATGTTAGTCACAACATGTTTCCAAACATTTTATGTTATAGATTATTTTCCTATATGTCTTAAATCCTTATTGTAAATAATATAACCAAAACCTTTTGAAAGTTGAAAATTCAAAATACTATGTGGCTAAGTGAATCAATGGATCTTAAATTGACAGTTCATTAAAATTTAGCAAAATATCAAGTTTATGATTTCGCTGATTATTATGAAAAGAGGAACATATATAATTTACAATGTTTAGTCTCCATGAATAGTTCTTTGTTTAGGTACAACCCTTCCCATTTTCAATTACAACAAATCATGTACAACATAACACATCTATTTTATTAATTTTTTTTCAAAATGTGCAAAGATTAAACAAAGCCTTCTTGTAAAAGGAATGCAAATGTAACATGTAGCTTTCCCATTTCTGCAAGTGAGGGTTCTGAATCGAGCTTACTAGAGTATCCTTCATGCAAAACCTATTACCATTCCCCTTTCCTTCTGTATTTTTTGAAGATAGGATTTTCAAGAGATTCACAAGCCTGAGGCAGAATTCCTTTGTATCCTCTGCATATGTATTCTTCTAAATTATCATTTTTCTACAAACAATGCAAGCCAAACATTTAGTTGGTAACCTTAAAATCAAGAAATTGGCTTTGTAAAAGAAATCCTAGAGTAAAATTTCATGATAAAAGAAAAACTTATACAAATAGACAACTTCATTTATCCATAACCCAATTTTGATAGACTAAGATAAATGTTATGTTGCTACTTTGCAGAGGTTATGGATGTCGATCTAGCTAGATATATCAATTATCTAGTGATGTGGTCATCATTTAAAGTCTTTTATTAAGGATTGACTAGAGAATGGTAGAACCCTTATTCAAAAGAACTGCCATGGAAAATTCAAAAATGCAATGAATGGTTAAAAATTGTGAAGCGTTAAGAAGTGCTTCATGGTTGGAAAAAGTGATCACTAATTCTCTTGCCAAGGTGTCATCAGATGCATAATATAATGTTTTCCCATGAATCAAGTCAATAGTTAATCTACGTCATAATTTTTTGTGGGACATCTATCATTCTTTTAGTTGACTTGGCACAACTACCATATATGTCATGGACAAACCTATATATTCATCACACTTGGATTCCAAAATCCTATGGGAACAATTCACTATAATTGTTACATTAGAATAATATTTTGACATAAAAAAGGTGACACTCAAACTCAAATGAACTTTCGTCAAACTTTAAAAAACATTTGTAATGTATAACCAATTAAATAGGATTGGGAATTATTAATGAACTACACAAACACATTACTATCAAATATTTGAATAATTTTTTTGACTAGTCAATGCACCTATTTTCCACAAATGAATTAGTGATGATACACACCAAAAAATGCTTAAACTACTAAATCTTCCTTTTGCACTTAGTTTTGCAATTAAAACACACACACAAGATAAAACATGGATAATGATGTTGACCAACTTTCACAAGAGCTCCTGCTATGTAGAGGCCGACAAATCATGTTAACTACACAACTATGGATTCAAACATGGCTTATGAATGAATCTCTTGGAGGGCTGATGCAAGAGGTTGGGTCCACAAAATGCTCAAAAAGTGGAAGTGTTTTTGTTGTTTTTCAAAATTTGTCACACTTGGACTGAAAATTTGAGGCACTTACACAATGACTCTTAAAAAAAAGTCAGTAATATGAAATTTAGTATTTTGAATCTAGTTTCCAAATATGTAATTTATTCAAATATCCAGATGATAGAAATTAAATTTTTAAAAACTACTTTTTAAAAGTCATTTTTTAATTGTTTTTAAAAATCAACGTGTACAGATAGCATAATTGGACCTAAACTAAACATTTTTTCAATATTTTTTCTCATTGTGTAGAGAATTGTATGAAGATTGATGCCATATAATTTTTTTTACAAGAAACTTAACCAAAAAAAAGTTATTAAAAAACAAAAAAGCGTAATATTTCAAGTTTATGGACTAGTTTGCTTAGAAATTAATTAAAAAATAAAAAATATAATCCAATATTAATATAAATTATATATTTGGAAACTAGACATCGTGTTCTCTAATGGGTTGTAATTTCATAGATTGATTAAAAAAAAGTTCATCAACCATATTGTCAAAGTTGGGCATTCCTCTTCAATTTTCCTTCATTTTTTAGTTGTAGGTCAAAGGCTAAGGGTCGGGTTGCCAAGCCTTTCTCGAGCCTAAAACCAAGGCTACATGTGGTTTGGAGATTCAAAATTTTAATAACGCATATGCGTTTTTTGCTTGATTATTTAAAAAAATAAACACCTTTTAGAAACACACGCATTTCTAAAAAGTATTTAATTTTTTAAATAAATGACTCATACATGTTATATAACGTGCATGCGTTATAATGCGTACATGTTATAATACGTACACGTTATTTAGTGCGTACGCATTTTTTTAGGCTCGGGTACCCGAAGCATAACGCATACATTTTTTTTAATAACACATACACGTTTCTTGCCAGATTTGTTTTTGGCCGAAACTTCCCCTCTTTGTGGACCCAACTTCTTACTTTTACCCTGGAGAGGTTCTAGATATTGTTGTGTGTGGGGAAAAATATAAGAGTGTAAAAAAAATAATTGCAATGAAATAGAAACTAATCTAATTCAAAAACAAGAATCTAGATCTATTCCTTCACTCACAAAATGAAACTATAAAGCTAATGAATTCAAGAATATTATTGAAAGAAGACAATAAACATGAACTCAAAACAATACAATCTTACCATCCTGTTTTGGAGTGTATTCACAAGATGTTGGGTTGTTCATATCATTGTGAAGCCTCCATTGGTGCGTGCGAGAGCTTTGAAGAAGATGTGTGTTGAAGCGTTGTCAATGTGATCTCAACAATACTTTGTTGTGCAAGATAGGTTGATTCTTCAATCCTTTTTTGTGAGGAAAGAGGTTTTTTATATAGAATTTGTGATTTGAAATGGATTATCAGGATTGTGTAGTAGAATATCTTGATCGACGATCAAAAGATGTTGAGAGGATTTAGATGGGCATAATCTGTGCAAATAGATTATGTAATTAATGTGATTGAAGAAATAGATTGAATAACCTATGGGATTGGGGTTGGGGCCCTAGCTCGGTTGGCTAAATCTTTCATGTTGCAGGAGGTTGGTCATGAGGTCTAGTCTCCCCCACCCCCGTGGTACCAGAGGGCGTGTTGCGCCAGCGCCACCGGTCATGTTAAAAAGTTTACCAGGTGCATTGCAGTTTATAGGGGGTCGTGCTACCCGATTCTTGCAGTCTAAAAAAAAATTAAAAAAAAAAACCTATGGGATTGAGAAATAGATTGATCAGTCAGAGATTAGATTGATCAGTTAGAGATTAGATTAATTAGTCAAGGATATAGATTGAGCAATCAGTGGGATTAAAGAATAGATCAATCTGTTAGGAAATAGATTAAGCAATCAATGATTCGTAATTTACTCAATCAGGAAAGTGGTTGAGAATGATTAATTAATTGATTTATTCTTTTGGAGTTGAACATGCAAATCAAGTTTGACTTTTGCAAGCAAAGTTGCATTAGTTTGATTTGATTTTTGATGATGTTTTGAATAATTTATTCAAATTATTCAAATTTGGAGGGAAAGTGTGTTAACTAAATTATTATGATTTAAATAATTCAATCGACTTAGGGAAATAAAGTGAATTAGCGATATATTTAAATAAATGGCGTTATTTAATTAATTAGGAGGAATAACTTTAGATTAGGACTTTATTAAATAAATGAAATTTATTTAATTGGTCAAAATTGATGAAAAAGTGAATTAATTAAATAATGTTGTTTTATTCAATTAATAGCAAAAAATTAGGGTTTTTGATGTAATTGATGATTTTGAGGATGGATTAATTAAATAATGTTAAATCACTTAATTAATAGACAAATATGAGAAATGATAATAATTAAATAATAATTTGTATTATTTAATCAAAAGGGTGAGAGTTAGTTAAATTGTGTTGTTTGCCAGTCAGGACAATTTTAGGTGTCTACATTTTTCCCCTCTTTGATACAATGCGATTTTGAGCATTGTGTCAAAGAAAACTAAAAAATTCTTGCTGAAAAGTTGCCCCAGTATGCCCCATAGTTTCCCTAGTATGCCCCAGACAGGATAGCATGCATGGTGCCCCCTTTAGAAAATTTGGTGAAAATTGTGGATAATGAACCAAATTTTCTAATAAGCTGATGTGATGCATTTAAGTGCAAGGACTAACAAAAAAAATGGTGACAAGAAGAAAATGTTAATAAGAAGTGAAGAATAGTTGATGTTGTTAGTCATTAATGAGTTTGCTTTAGCTTTGTTTGGAGACTTCGCATTTTGAATAATCCTTATTGATGTAGCAAATCGACACGATGCACTAGGATATTGATGACCAAGGTGGCTTTGTGTCTATTGTGTGTACTTTGACTCTACAAACAAGGAGATTCTTGCTCATACCAGACATACGGAAACCTTGCTAGAGTGTATAGGTGAGAAGCTTTAAAATATGTCAGACCGGTGACACAAGAGGTATTAAGAACCTAACATGCCGTTGCTACACAAAATGCTTCAAAACAACTTCCACACACAGAACAAAGCAAGTATTCACCATGGTAGTAGAAAAAAACTATCCAACAAATAACAAACCGAAATGATGCTCAATTGCCCCCATTCCTTCTTCTCTAAATCCTGATGGACATCCTCGAGAGATCCTGGGAATGAGTCAATAAAATTAATCGAAAAGATAAGACTATAAAAAGATAAAACAATGTTGCAGTATCACTTGCCATATTTGTTTGGGGGTAGGGCTATTATCCAGTGTTGATCATGTCTATTTGCATCGTAGAAAAAAGGGACCTCTTGCTTGGCATGGGAATAATTCATGATAAAATGGACTTAATGAGGTCTTAATCTAGTGCTGTGAGGAATTTTATGCATCCACACTAGGTCTTGGACCCTTTCAAATGCATTTAACGTCTTGTAAAGGTGTTGTAAAGTGTTGTAAGAGACTTTCACGATTTTCTAGACTTAATGAACCCATTTCTCCCTAATTCAACATTATAAAATGTGTTTAATAACATCATCACATCAATCTAGAAGGTTTTTGAAATAAACTTAATGTTAAACTAGTATTGTAATGTGTCTTGCACATTCACATTAGTTCTTGTGCCTTTCCAGGTTATGTGGACCTCATTTTAGTGTTGTAAAGTGTACTTAATCACACTTTCACATTGAATTCTATGTCCCAAGCCCCAATTGACATTCACATCATCATTAATAGGTCCCTATTAACCCATATTGTGCATCCCGAGGCTTAAATTGATCAAATACTTGACAAAGTTGCAATTTTAACCTTATTTCCTTATCTCTTGGCATCCTAGCTATCAAAATGGCTCCTGTGGGACCCATTTGCCATGAATGGTGAATCAGTCCCATCCAGGTGGGACCCATTCACCATGGGTGGCGAATGAGTCCCATTTGGCTCATTTTTGACCTTTGAGTGGGAAAAATTGAAATTTAAGTTTATTATTTTCACATGTCGGCCTTGGGGATCCAATTTTTGGGATAATAAGGTGAAATGCCTATAAATATAAGTATTTTAACCCTAATTCACATCTCTTATCATTCATTCATCCACCAATCTTCCATCTCAAATGAAGCAACTTGGGGTTTTAACATTACAAGCCATTCAAGATCAATTTTCAGATCTTCAAGGGAAAATCCTTCATGTTTTGCTGCAGACTTTCAAGATCAAACATCATGGAAAGGTAATCAACTCCATTATTTCATGTTTCATTTTCATCATTTTGGTTTAAATACCTAAAAGGGGTTTGACCAAGGTAAACCCCCATGCCTAACATTCAACATTTCTCTCTCTTGTCTTGTGTGCTTGCAGATTTAGACATTTTGGAATCTTGGAAATCATTAAGAATCAAGTTACAAAGTTGTTTAGGTCTTCTCTTCATTCAAAAAGTCAAAATATCAATAAAAACCCATTTTTAGGTTCAGAAATCAGAGTTTTAGAAGTAAACACCTGTAGAGAATCAAAGTGTAGACAGAAAGCTCTGGATTGCACCTTTGAATATCCAAAAATTCAAAAGTGGAATCATTCACCATGAGTGAAAAATGAGTCCCACTCTAGGGTTAGTTTTTGGTTTTTTGCATTTTTAGATACCCTTTTGTCTGAAACATGCTTCAATTTAGTTTTGCAGAACTGGGACCGATTCACCCAGAATGGCGAATGAGTCCCTCTAGGCTTGAAAATCAGCATCAACAACATTTCAAATGTCATTTCCAGTCTTCATCCATATTCCAGGTGCACACTTTCAGTTTCGTCAAGTTCTATTGCAATTTACATTCATTTCTAGGTGTTTCTGCATTACACAATGTGTTTTCAAACAAGTCACATTTCTTAGGTTTTGCATACTTAATCAATCAATTTCATCATCTAGTTGCATTTAGATCATTGTATTTAGTCTTAACTACATCATACATATCTTAATTTGAGTGAACCTAGCTAGATCTTTTGAGTGGGTGTATCTCTCTCCTTTTAGGTGAAACATCCTACGAGCGCAAGAGTAGCCTATAAACCCTACCCAAAAATCTACGGTTCACTATCATAGGAATGGATCCGTTAAGACATATCTCAGGATGTTGTTGGTGAATTGTCAAAAGATATGTAGTCAATACTTTGGCATTGTTTTTGTCTGTTTGCAATCAAATCTTTGCGATTGTTTGCTTGAAAGTTCTAGCTTTTGATGTTTGCTCTATTTGTTTGTTTTTTCAAAGGGTGACTGTGACAATTTATTTATTATGGATGATGTTTTATTGTGGATAGGCGATGACAAAGATAGTTTTTTTGGAGCTTTTTTGAATATTTTTAGATTTTATATTTTATCTGATGTTGTTTTTGGTGTTTTCAAGGGACTAACCTAGGGCCCCAGGGGCTCATCAAATATAAGCCTTACCTATGTTGTACACGCAAAGACCACGTAGTTCAACTAGTTGACTCAAAGCATAAACTTATTTTTGGGATTTTAAACAACATCGATAACTTGGATTGATATTCTACTTTTGTTTCTAGAGGATATTGATGAGGTAAAAATAACCTCATCAGTATAATGGGATCAATATGTAAATCTAAACCTTTTTGCCTTAATAACCTTTCCAATTGATTACCTTTAGGAAAAATAAGTGCTCTCTTTCTATCAATAAGCGTACAAACTTTATTTCTTGAAGTTGATCGAATTAAACTAACTTATGTTGATTTAATGGTTTAGTCTTTGAGCATTTCGCAGGTCAACTCCACTCCCAATCACCATTCTAGTCATAAGGGAAATGAATGTAGATCTTGACACTTTTGAAAACCAGCGAGTGGGCGCCGGAATTCCAGGAGCACATGTTTAGGCCGAGTCTTTATAATTTTCTATTATTTTTCAGTTTCAAAAACTTTATGGCTCATGTGAGCCTCTTTAATATTGTATATCATGGGATTTAAAGTCCCTTGGCTATTAGCAATTTGTTAAGAAGACTCTGTCGACTGAAAAATAGGATTTTTGTTAGTCATTTTTCATATAAATATGTAACTGTTACAAATAATAGAGAGAGAAGAAGATTATCGTTATGCTGTCAAACTGTCTTTTGAGTAAAAACTACCATATGAATATAAGTTTTCCCGCCACTCTTTGAATTACTGTGTAATATGGATGCATTTTGGAATGAAGTAACTTAGAGATTTTTCCAGTGCATGTGATTTGAAGTAGCAGTAGACATGCCCCAGAGCTGGCCACTCAAGCATTATAGATAGATAAGTATACTATTTCCTATTTTGCATTTTCTTTTAGCATTTAACAGTTGAATTTGCATTTCATTTCCATGAGTATATGATATGTTGTTAGTGTCAAGCCTACAGGTTGCAACTAAGTCTATAGTTTCTGAGCTTAACATTTGAATGTTCAGAGCACCTTTCTTCAGTTGATTCTGATTAATGGTTTTATGATTAGTAGTTGGCTTGTTATCTTTTGCATTGGATAAATGTTTCCTAATTTCTTTACATGTTTTACTTCTTCAGCAATTTATGCATTCTTTAGAGTAATTGTTTCCATGCTTTCTAGTTTAGTGAGAATTCTTTTTAGATTCTTAGTTTTCCATTTTCTGGGTTGAGTCATTTTCTCGCTTTCTAGATAGATGATTTATTGCTTTCAAGATTAGAGGCCCCTTAGTTTAGAACTTTTATTCAGTTGGTTAGTGTTTTAGAAGTTTGAAAGAGAGAGTTTGAGATGTCCTCTATTGCATACAACCATTGGACACTGCCTGGTCGACATGTTGATGTGATTATTCACTAAAGTATTAGGACCTAATGACAGTTGTCACTTTTTGGCGCCGTTGTTGGGGACCACTTTTTATAGTGTTAGTACGACATACCAACAACAAGTAGGGAGGAAGAAAACTCAGACCAAGAACTTACTAAGGAATTGACCGAACCGGGTCAACTTGAGACCTTCCCATATACCTCAGAAAGAGAACGGATAGTGGTCGAGGAGAATATTCTTTTGCAAAATTTTGAACCTCGTGCCACTGAGAAAATTTTGGAAGAGGATCATATCCCCTCCAACACCATGGGTGACTGTAGAAATGCTGCCAATAACCATAACAATGATAACCCTCCAGCATGCACATTCACTTATCCTATTGCTATTGATGCAGATGACGACACAACAATCAAAAATATCTCACTGGCCTTCTTGCCAAACTTTTGAGGTTTGTCTACTAAGGATCCTGATTAGTTTCTATTTGAATTCAAAGTCGTGTGTCAGACATATGACTACAAGAATGATAATAAAAAACTAAAGCTTTTCCATTCCACTTTGAAAGACTCAACTATGCACTGGTTTTTGGGGTTAGCTTCTCAGTTGATAACCTCTTGGGATGAAATGGAGTCTATTTTTGGAGAAATACCAAATTTACTACAGGGTGAGCGATAGGAAAGAAGAATTATTGAAAATAAGGAAAAATGAGGATTAAATAGAAGATTACCTAGATAGGTTTATCTTCTTGTCCAAACGCTGTGGTGGAGAAGTCACAAGTCTTGATATTTTAAAGGCCTTATTCCTCAAAGGTCTCGATGATGAAGCTCAGAGGAGTTTAGACTTAATGGGAAAAGGAGACGTGTCCCAACTGAGACTGGAAGAAATAACGGAATTGTATCGGAACTTCTCCCGTACTCGTAGAGGTAATAGGAAGTTCACCCCCTTAAGTGGTTCTAATGACATAAATAAACTTCATGAGGAATTGGCCAAATTCAAGACTGACATTATTGTCCAACTAAACACCACCTTAGATGGCATACGGGCTAAAACCAAAAATCCTAAGACCTTGTCTATTTATTGCCCTAGGTGTCGAAATAAACATTTGCTAAGAGAATTTCACTTGGAAAAAGTTGGCAAGATTGAATTTTGTCAAGTGTGTGACAAGAATCACCCCACCGATCAATGTGAGCTATTGAATGCCATCGAAAATTGCAAGAAAAGAACAACTCCGGTCGAGGAAGAGGTGAACGTTGTCAACCAAAGAACTGGAGGTAATTTTTCTTATGGCCAGAATTCCAATCCTAACTGGCCGCCCCAACCAAATTGGAACAATAATCAATGGGTAGTGCCCTGGCCCTAGGCACCACCTCCAGTACCCTCTAATTGGGGAACCTATCCTTGGGGACCACTGGAATGGACAAGCCAATCTTGGGGTAACCCTCAGTGGCCCAACCAATCTCAATAGCAGTGGTACCCTCAAAATTCCATTCCCCAATGGCATCAACCCTAGCATAAGTTTTATTCTGGTCCCAGGAGGATGCCTACTCAACAAACTAAACAAGTTAACCAACCACCACTTCTGGCCCAACCAATCCCTAACCCAAAGAATAATCGTCCAAATACTCCGGTGTATTCTGCTGAACAAGATAATGTCATTGGACTTAATGCCATACACTGTGGAAACCTGCAGTTGAGGTTCGGTAAAACACTTTCGTAGCCAACTATCGAAGAAATCATTGATGAACCTGTTAAGAAGTCTACAAAGAAAACTACAATAACACCTGTGTCCATAGAACAAATCCCAGACACTACACAACATAAACCTGACCCGCCATCTTCAACAAGAGTTGCCGACCTACCTCAGGAGGAGGAGGGGGGTCAGTCTCCAACTGAATTTATCAAGGAGGGTCAGTCTCCATCTGAATTTCTCAAGAATACTGTGCCTAAAGACAAAACCAAAGCCCCTTTTTCGGAATGACTGAAACCAATTTCTATGAAAGATGCTCTAGAAACAACTTCACCTATAGAAACTACATTGATACAGGAAATTAAATGATTGTAGATTGAAGTTCCCTTGTTATAGGAAATTAAAGAGATCCCTGAGTTAAACCAGTTGATTAAACAGTTGTGCATTAAAACCCCAGGGAGGAAGCCAAAATGAATCAACACTGTTCATATAAATGGGCACCTAGCTGATTTGTTAGTTGGAACAGTCACTGCTCTGAAATATGATGACCCAGGAAGTCCACTTATAACAGTAACAGTTAATGAGGTAGCAATACCCAACGCTTTATGGGACCTTGGAGCAGCCATTAACATAATGACTGTTGATGTGATGGAAAAATTGGGACTTACTGATCTACACCCCACAACTATAGTCCTACAAATGGAAAATAAATCCATAGCTATTCCCAAAGACATCATTGAAAACGTTCTTGTTAAGGTGGATGGATGGGAATATCCAGTGGATTTCCAAATAATTGAATCCCTTACACCCAAAGATAGTTATCCAATAATTATGGGATGACCATGGTTGGCTACGGTTGCGGCCAAAATTGACTGCAGGGAGGGAGGTATGACCATCTCCCATGGATTTGATAGCAAACAATTGTTTTTGTATCCTCCTGCCAAGCTTGTTGAACATAACAAAGTGTGGGTTGACGAACTAGAAATTCCTACTAGACAGGAAAATTTGGCTTCACTGGCCATGGTAGTCATCAAAAAACATGGCGAATAATTAGAGGATGAATTAGAGAATGACGTGGAAATCCTTGCAATAGATTTCATCAGTGAGGAGATGTCAGACGTAGAAGAAATCCTAGGACACCTAATAAACATAGATCAAGCAGAATTTAATGATGCTAGTTTTATTGGATTACCTTGCCCTTTAATGAACTTAGTTCCAAAAACTTGCCATTTCTTTGTAGATGTTGCTCGACTTCATAAAATTGTACCGCATAGTTGTCCACTTAACACTCTGATAAGGCCTGTCTATACTGTCACATCCAACTATCTTGGAGTCAAAACCATTATGTTGCTGCCAGGAAAAACTTTGAACATCAATAGCTGGTTGATTGAGATGGAAGAATAAAGACTATTTGATACCCTAGTGGGTAGGTCTAAAGAGTTCACCTGGGACTATAAAAATATGAGAGGAATACACCCTAGTGTGTGTACGCACCATATCTATACTTAGGATGTTCAACCTATTCGCCAACCACAATGGAGACTCAATCTTGTCCTCAAAGACATCATTAAAACTGAGATTGAGAAACTCTTGTAGGTAGGATTCATCTACCCAATTTCTAACAGCAAGTGGGTGTCACCCCTAGTTGTAGTTCCAAAGAAGAATGGGAAGTGGAGAGTGTGTGTAGATTATAGGGAGCTTAACAAAGTGACACACAAAGATTATTTTCTCTTGCCATTCGTGGACCAAGTACTGGATAACTTGGCTGGGAGAAAATATTTTTCATTCTTGGACGAATTTAGTGGATACAACCATATATAGGTAGCAGAAGAAGATCAGGATAAGATGACCTTTACCTGCCCTTGGGGGACATTTGCATATGGTGTCCTTCCCTTTGGGCTATGTAATGCTCCTGCCACGTTTGAGAGGGCCATCCTGGCCATATTTGCTGAGTTGGTAAATGAGTGTGTGGAAGTCTATATGGATGACTTCATTGTATATGGTTCAACTTTCGATGAAGACCTCACGAATCTAGACAAGGTGTTAAAATAGTGTGAGGATCATTGGTTGTCCCTCAGTCACGAGAAATGTCTAATCATGGTGGAACAAGGAATAGTGCTAGGACAACATATCTTAGCCGAAGGGATTAAGGTTGACCCCAAGAAAATCAAAGTCCTACAACAACTTGAGATTCTAAAAACTCAAACTGATGTCAGGAGTTTCTTAGGGCATGCTGGATATTATTGAAGATTCATAGAAAACTTTAGAAAAATCATAGCCCCAATGTTTTCTCTCCTTCAATAAAACGTTGACTTCATCTGGACGTCTGAGTGTCAGTCCTCGTTTGAAATTATCAAGGAGAAACTCACCTCTGCCCTTGTCCTTCGAGGACCTAATTGGAACCTACCATTTCACATTTACGGTGACGCATCTGATGATGCCTTTGGAGCGATTCTAGGGCAAGAAGATGAGAATGGAGGGAAATATGCTATATATTTTATCAGGGAAAATTTGACGCCAACGGAGAAGAATTACACCGTGCAATAGAGAAATAATTCCTGGTTGTAGTGGATGCAATAAAAAAATTTAGACATTATGCCACAAGATACAAAGTTACAGTGCACACATACCATGCAGCCATCAAGTATCTCATGAATAAACCGGTGGTAAATGCAAGGATAATTAGGTGGTTACTCCTTCTCCAGGAGTTCAATGTTGCAATTTTTGACAAACCAGGGAAGTCCAACATAGTCGTAGACTTCTTATCTTGGATTAAACATGATAGCGACTGTGCTCCGGTACAGGATGAGTTCCCAAATGAAAATATGTTCGCCATCTCCACTAAAACTCCTTGGTTTTCCGATATTGTGAATTACTTAGCCACCATAGAAGTACCACCTCACTTTTTGTCAAAACTGAAGAAACGCCTCGTAAGAGAGAGTGCCGCTTTTAAATGGATTAATATAATCTTGTTTTGATGCAGAACCGATATGGTCTTGTGACGGTGTGTTAGGGTAGACAAGACCTATAGTATCCTTAGGGCCTTTCATGATGACCCTTCTGGAGGGAATTATCTTGCTAAAAGGACAACTCACAAGATTTTGTGAGCAAGATACTATTGGAATTCAATGTATAAGGACATCAAGAAGTATATTTGTAGGTGTGATGAGTGCTAAAGGGTAGGAAGACCAACGACATCCAATGAAATGCCCTTGCAGCCTCAGGTAGTCCTTAAACCATTTGAAAAATGGGGATTGGATTTTATCGGCCCTATAGATCCTCCTTCGCAGGGAAAAGAGTATATTCTGGTCTGTACCAACTACATGACTAAGTGGGCGGAAGTGCAAGCACTGCACATTGCTAGGGAAGAGCAAGTAGTTGACTTTCTTTATAACAAAATATTCCTCATATTTAGGGCTCCAAGAACAATTGTCACAGACCAAGGCCCCCCAATTTATGTCTAAAGTCTTATTGGCATTCACAGATCATTTCCAAGTAAGTCACAAGAAGTCCTCACCCTACCACCCTCAAACAAATAGAAAAGTTGAGGTCACTAATAGGGAAATAGAAAATATTTTGACAAAAATGGTTTCTTCAAGAAGGAAAGATTGGGCTAGGAAACTACCGAAAGCTATCTAGGGCTATAACACAACTTGGAAGTCAACCACTGTCTATAGCCCCTATGAGTTAGTCTTTGGGAATAAGCCCCTCTTTCCCATTGAATTTGAGCTTCAAACCCTTAGGACATCCATGGAATTGGGCATGGATCTTAAACGAGCCCAAATTGAGAGAGCCTTACAACTCAGTGAACTAGACGAACTCCGTCTGGATGCCGTCCATCAAACTAAATTGGTCCAACAACAACGTAAGGTTTGTGATGACAAACATATCAAAGAGAAAGAATTCCATATTGGGGATTAGGCATTATTGTTCAATTCTAGATACAAGGATCATCAAGGGAAACTTAGGACACACTGGCTTGGACCATATGAGATTTCTGAAGTGTTTGCTAATGGTTCGGTCCAGTTAAAACCAATTGATGGCGACACTCGAACTCTTTTGGTTAATGGACACCAATTACGTATCTACCATAAACCTATTAATAAGAAAGAGTTTACGAAAATGGTAGAAACGTAGGGAGAAATCCACTGCATTGACTCTGCTGTGGTAGAGTCAATATAGTTGTTAAACAAATAACCCCATTAAAAAATAAATAAAAAAAATCATCATTTCATTTCTGAAAAATTTCTTCAATTTCTTCATCAACTCCACCATTTGGACTTGGCTAAATTTTTGTCTATATTTTGAAGGACTTCATCTTTTGACAAACCCAATTCTGGCGCACCCTGTTGCGATGCTTCAAAATTGTTGCTATGATGCTTTGGAATTGCTGTTGCGATGATCCAGAATCTGCACATTAGATTGGTTCCACTTCTTGTCCTGATTCTGCATTCTGACACATCACTCAATGGTGCTTTGGGAAGTCAAGGCCAAAGTGTCACATTTTTCTTCCTTTCGGCTGCATTTTTTTAGTGATGCTCCAAAATTCTATTGTCCCTCTTCTAGTTGCATCTTTTCAACGATTCTCCAGGATTTTGTTGTTCCTCTTCCAACTGTATCTTTTCAACGATGCTCTGGAATGTTGCTCAGATGCTCTAGAATCCTACTTGGATGCTCCAAAATTTTTGGTTGTTTCTCCAGCTGCATCTTTCGACGATGCTCTGGAAATTTTGGTTGCTGCTCCGCTGCATCTATCCAACGATGCTCCAGAATCCTCAATCTAGTTACTATGTTCCGATGACATATCTCTATGATAATTCCAGAACTCTCTTCTTCTCTATTTCAGTTGTATTACTTGATAATGCTCCAGATTTTTGTATAAATTTTGTCTTTCCAAGTTTTTTTTATTTTTCTTAAGTTCCGTGCATGCTTATTCTTTAATGTTGCTTCGAGATCTGCTCCCTTATGATTATTCCGCCACATGACATCAAATATTTCCATAATAAATAAGATTATTATGACACCTTTTTGTCATAATAATCTCTGCCATCACTTCAACCATTCCATCCATGCCATTATTATCCGCTACCACCCTCGCCAACCATATGACTATCCAATTACGTTAGCACAAGTAAGTGACGGTTGATCTAATGACAAGAATTAAGGTATGTGCGAATTTATTTATTAAAAGGGTTAGTATTTATTTTTAATAAAGGTTAATTAATTGGCATGATCTGTTCCCCTTGTAACTTTGAAACTTGTGCCCTTTACACGATTGATAAGAGTACGATATCAATAGTAATTCCCCATGAAAGACCATCATCATTATTCAGTAAGGTGACAAGAAAGCTGGTAATTAATTCTTTCCTCATAGAGTATATCAACGTAAAACTCTTTTTCCATCTATAATCCAGAGAAGCAAGCATTCCAGAGTTCTGTAAAATTTCGTTGAGAAACAAAGGAAATGGGAGGTGCTAAGAAAAAGTCTGAGCCAACCTCTGCAATGCCATTGCTGGCATTAAGCAATATAGCAACTTTATTTCAAAGGGTTGGATGGCTGGACTTCATGAGACAATTTGAAGGGTACTCAGAATAGTTGGTGAAGGAATTCGTTGAGAATTTTGTAGATGGGAAGACTGTGGTGCGTAGGAAACCATTCTGGGTAAGGACGAAAATCATTGCTCATCTTTCTGGTCTTGAGAATAAAAGAAATTCATTTGAATGAAAACACCCACATCCCCTATCAAAAATTAATAGAGTTGTTCCATAGGGAAGGGGAACCCCAACCTGTAATGACCATAAACACTAGGGGGAAAAATAAGGGAATTCATAGAATGTCTATTCCAGAACCCTGGAGGTCTGCTACAGCCTAGATTATTAAATATTTCACTTGTTTGGGACAAATGACTATAGTAGTGGGACCTCCTTTCCACCCGTTGACTCATTTGCGCCACAACATTGAGGACCCTACACTTAGGGTAAATTTACCAGCTTTTCTCTGCCACTTAGTCACTTCTATGATTGAAAATTATAAAATTGGGATGGGACCTCTTAAACATCATGGTCTGATACAGTTAATATGTAAATACCATTTCCGCAATAAGCTAGAGAAGAAGTGGCAAAGGTTTCTACGAAAATTTGAAAATGAAGAGCTAGGAAGGTCACTTGAGGAGGGATAATCCTCTAAAAAAAAGGAGCAACCTGTAGAAGAACCCTCCTCGGAGGCATTAGGTTCCCTTGAATCCCAATATACCTCCATGGCTCCTAGCAGTGATGTGCCAGAAACCTTGCCAAATGAATTACAAACCCCAAGACAGGAAGGGGAGGTGGGAATTGTGCATTTCAAAGAAGAGGAGGAGCCTCCTCAAAAGAAACAGAAATGAAGTAAAGTTGTTTTTCAAACAACTCCTCCTCTATGGAGGAGTAAACGGTTATCTTCAGGGGAAAATAAAATCGAACCCCAAGATGTAGGAAGTACTTCAAAGAGGAAAAAGGCCAAGACTCCAATAAAGGTGGTAGAAATTGATAGTCCACTTGATAATGAGGAAATAGGTGAAGAAGGAAAGCAAGGGGATGAACTTCCCAAGGAAAAGGACAAAGAAGTCCTATCACCTGAAGAACAGGAAGGGGAGAGAACACAATCACCACACTCAGAGTAGAATGGAGATGAACTTGTAGGAGGATTCTCTCCTTTCCTTGATAGACTGGGAAGTATACCTGAATTTGTGGAAAAAGTGCCTCATGCAACTCCTCATGCATCCTTCTCTGTGGATACTGATGAAGAAGAAGACATACCTCATATTGATGGAGAAATTTCATGCTCCTCCTTACCTAAAGACACTGAAGAAGGAAGTATGCCTCATACTGAGAATACTAAAGAAGTAGAAGAAGTGGTTCCTGAGAACACTGAGGCAAAAAATGCACCCCATATTGATGAAAAAGTGGAAGAAGTGCCTCACTCATCCCTTCCTGAGGACACTAAAGAGGAAAATGTGCCTCATCCTGATGAAGAAATTCCTCACACATCCTTCTCTATGGACACAGGGGATGAAGAATCTAGCTAGAGAAATGAGGAATTAGAAAATTTAAAGATAGAAATTGAAGGGTTGAGAGCCAGGTTGCAGGATGATGAAGCACAAATTAACCAATAGAAATAAGAAATTGAGGTGCAAACTGCTATTGTACATAAAAGAGATCAGGAAATTTCCAAATTGACTGCACAAATGGAGGAAAAAGACAAGCTTATTGAGCAGCTGCAATACCAAATCCAACAATGGAATCAACAGGGTAAGCAGCATCAAGATGCTCTGTGTGAAAAAAGAAAAGTGTATTCAAGATTTGAAAAGTAATTTTATGCAATTATTCAGTGCTTTTGAAGAAGAAAAGAATCGACAAGAAATTGAGTTAAATTCCTCTGTGAGTAAAATTGTGGAGCTAGAAAAAAGTTTGCAGGAGAGTGACACTCAACCAATCATGGAATCAAAGGGGACACAAACTGAACCTATTGTTATAGACTAGTTCCAAGTACATATTCCCCCAATGTATATGAAATGGATAGAGCATTGTTACCTCCTAAACGATGTGGAATTTGAAAATAACAGGTTAAAGAGGGAATTAGTCATGTTAAAAGAATCTTTCCATTAGGAATATAGGGTAAGCAGGATGCCTGTGAAATTGGTGAATTGTTATTAGCCTGTAGAAGACCATCTAGGCTGTACTCCATGTTTCCTAATGAGAAGCTTTTAAGATGGAAATTGCAAAGAATTCACTAAAGCCAACCTCATGACCTCGATGAGAAGGAATTTGTAAAAGTATTTGTTGAGTCACTCCTTGAACAACAAAATTTGCTGTGTGAGTTCTTTATTCACAACTTGCTCATAGAAAAGTACACAGATTTCTTTATTAACTTCTTTGTAGGAGAAGTAGAATTAGGATCATTCCTGTCCACTATGAAAAATCAACTTCACTGGAAAGACAGATCCAGGGAGTATGCTCAGGTAGAGAAGACTGTAGGGTTGCAGATGAGATACCCTCATAGGAAGCCTCTCTCTTTCAAGAAACAATTTCTGGATGTCAAACTTAAAAAGGAAGTACATGTCAAATACAATAACAATCTCAGGTTGTGTCATAATTACTTTCAAGAACAGGGGCCACATTTAATAGGACCAACATGGCATGCATGTGAAGAGAGGTATACCCCTCTCCCTATGCATCTCAAGAAAAGGGAAATAATTTCACCGCTTAATATTAGATGGTCCTACAGAAGAGTAGTAGCTTTAGTCAAAATTCTTGAAGAATTAAAGATCAACTGGATTGGTATGAGGTATAGACCCCCCTTGCTTCTTTCACCACCTCCTTCAGTGTATACCAATCTAGACTAGAGTGAAAACAATTTTTCCAGATGGAGACAAAGAGTTACTTTTCATCAGGGATTCTTGAGGAATCTAGAGGTATTAGACACAAAGGCAGATGATGTGTATGATCTCAGTGCTAAGTATGAGGAAATGAATAGAAGGAATGATGGACAAGGGACACACTAGAGAGCAAGAGGACCTGCTTAGACCTAGGAAGGGGAGGAAATGATGAGGTAAAAATAACCTCATCAATATAATGGGCTCAATATGTAAATATAAACTTTTTTTCCTTAATAACCTTGCCAATTGATTACCTTTAGGAAAAATAAGTGCTCTCTTTCTATGAATAAGCGTACAAACTTTATTTCTTGAAGTTGATCAAATTAAACTAACTTATGTTGATTTAATGGTTTAGTCTTTGAGAATTTCGCAAGTCAACTCCACTCCCAATCACCATTCCAATTAGAATGGAAATGAATGTGGATCTTAACACTTTTGAAAACCAGCGAGCGGGCGCCAGAATTCCAGGAGCACACATTTAGGCCGAGTCTTTATAATTCTGTTATTTTTCAGTTTCAAAAAATTTATGGCTCGTGTGAGCCTCTTTAATATTGTATATCATGGGCTTTAAAGTCCCTTGGCTATTGGAAATATGTTAAGAAGACTCTGTCGACTGAAAAATAGGATTTTTGTTAGTCATTTTTCATATAAATATGTAACTGTTACAAATAATAGAGAGAGAAGAAGATTATCGTTATGCTGTCAAACTGTCTTTTGAGTAAAAACTACCATATGAATATGATTTTTCCCGCCACTCTTTGAATTACTATGTAATATGGGTGCATCTTTGGAATGAAGTAACTTAGAGATTTTTCCAGTGCATGTGATTTGAAGTAGCAGTAGACATGCCCGAGAGCTGGCCACTCGAGGGTTATAGATAGATAAGTATACTATTCCCTATTCTGCATTTTCTTTTAGTAGTTAACAGTTGAATTTTCATTTCATTTCCATGAGTATATGTTATGTTGTTAGTGTCAAGCCTGCAGGTTGCAACTAAGTCCATAGTTTCTGAGCTTAACATTTGAATTTTCGGAGCACCTTTCTTCAGTTGATTCTGATTAATGGTTTTATGATTAGCAGTTGGCTTTTTATCTTTTGCATTAGATAAATTTTTCCTAATTTCTTTACATGTTTTACTTCTTCAACAATTTATGCATTCTTTAGAGTAATTGTTTCCATGCTTTCTAGTTTAGTGGTAATGCTTTTCAGATTCTTAGTTTTCTATTTTCTGGGTTGAGTCATTTTCTCGCTTTCTAGATAGATGATTTATTGCTTTCAAGATTAAAGGGCCCTTAGTTTAGAACTTTTATTCAGTTGGTTAGTGTTTTAGAAGTTTGAAAGAGAGAAGTTGATATGTCCTCTATTGCATACAGTCGTTGGACACTACCCGGTCGACATATTGATGTGATTATTCACTAAAGTGTTAGGACCTAACGACATCCTATCAGATATGTTGTGGGAAATCTACTTGAACTAGCCATGAGGGTCAAGCAAATGTTGATACCTTAGAATGTTGAGTGAAGGAATAATCCAACGATGTTGTTTTGATTTTGATTGTTTTTTGGATGTTTTTGATTTTTGTTTTTTTTTAGATGTTTTTTATTTTGATAGTTTTGAAGGTTATCCTGGTAGTGCATTGGTGGTAAACCTTGTTGTTGGGACTAATCATTTTGAAGGTTACCCTGGTAGTGTGTTGGTGGGATACCTTGTTGTTGGGACAAACTGTTTTGAAGGCTACCCTAATAGTGTGTTGGCGGGACATCTTGTTGTTGGGGAAAACTGTATTGAATGTTACCCTGATAGTGCATTGGTAAGATACCTTGTTGATGGGATGAATTCTTTTGAAGGCTACCCTGATAGTGCGTTGGTGGAATACCTTTTTGATGGGATGAATTGGGAAGGGTACCATGTGGCACACCTTGTTTTTTGGACAATGCCTAGATCACAACCTGAGCTAGAAGACATAGATCAAGATTTATTTTGAAGCAATATATAAGTACTTGCCCCCTAGTGTCTAGCAATGTAGGTGATGGATTATCTTGTGATAAGATAGCATGTTTGGATAGAGTATTCCCCTTTGGACAATGGCTCATGGCTCAGATAATGCTGGATAGGATAGGATCAAAGATAGTGACCCATTCCAAGATGTTTTCCATAAGCAAGTGTAAAGTGTACACTAAACATTTATCAAGATCAAGGTAAGTTGGATTTGGATAAAAATAGATTGGATTTATTATGGATAAGCTGAGATGCTTCCACCTAAAATGGTGCATGTAGATGCTCAACTCTACATATGATGCCTGTTTTCTAGGTTTTCATCACGATACTTTTCCAAAGCGCCACCATAGTGGTTTTCACTAGAGGACAATTTTTCTTTTGACTATTTTCTTGATTTTTTTGATTTCACAAAAGATGCCTGTTTACTAGGTTTTCATCACGGTGACAATTTTTTGCTCATGTTGAACCACCTGGTGATGCTGATGTAGATACTATTGGTGCTAATATGGGTGTTGTTGTTGTCATGGTGTGCCAATGATATCTCGCTTGAAGGAGTTGTTTTGCTAAGATACAGGTGCTTGAATGTAACCCTTGACAATTATTGTTTTCTTTGTCGCTACTGAAGTCAAACTTACTTTGATGTGCACATTATGATAGGTGCCTTTAGAGTCCTTATGATAAAGAGTTGCATCCAATACATGGTCAATGCAATATTTGGATATCATGGGTGGTGAAATGTGTTGAGATTCAAATGGATTGGTTGACTGTTTCAAATTTTTGACTCTTCAATCTTGGGATGATGAGCAATGATAGGTGGATATGGATATTTGATTGGGACTAACTTCTTGATATACCTTATAGGTCACTCTTGAAGCTTTATTTTGTATTGTTGGACATCTTTGATGGATGAACTTCCATTTTTTAATTTTTCCCCATAGTTTCTTTGACTAATGGAGTTTGATAGGGATGTTTTTCTTGCTTTTTCTTTTGTATCCATTTGTATTTGTTTTGTCCATTTTGCTTAGCTGATTCTTTTGCTTTAATGATTTCCTCTTTTCTTTGATATAACTTTTTCTCTTATTGTTGGTCCCAATTAGAGGGTGGAAAAATATGTGGATAATGATTCATGATATGAATGGTTGTAGCCTTGGTAGAAATTTCATTATAGACTCTTCATGCTCTCTATGTTGATGCTTGCATTAGATAAAGTTGCTTCCAGTTTTATAGAGGTATCACTGATGTTTTTAGATCCCTTAATTGCTAAATAACCAAGAACTTGATGCTTAGGATTGCCAATAATCTACACTAGTTCCAGGATACCCTGTTCATGTAGGCCTAATCCTCTGCCTTGATAATTCATCTGTTGAAATTTTTTACTTGCAATAGGATATGATTTACCTTTGAAACAAGGTGTTAATCCTTCTCTGCTCTATTGTGGATCTTCAAAGGTGATAGCTTCTTCATTGATAAGAAAGATTTCCCTGACAAAGGTAAGTGGTCCAAGTTTATAAGTGATAAGATCCTCCATATGTGGGATAACTTCTTGATTTATATCTTCATCTTGATCTTGTGAAATATCAGGTTTTAATGCTTCTTCAAGAGGTGTTGATGATTCACTGTCCACGTAAAAGTCTTCCTCATGATTCATTTTTGATATTCCTTCATAGGATGTTTCTGATTTACAATTTATGTAGAAGTCTTCTTCATGATCCATTTCTGATATGTCTCTGGATTTTGCTATATCTTGACCATGTGTAAAAATGTTAGGAGTAGGAGACTCTTGTTCCTTGGTAATGATATCAAGAGTATGAGACTCTTGTTTTGAATGAATATCATCTACATTTCCATTAGGAGTAAGCATCTCAAGGGTAGGTGTATGTGTGCTTGGTGTATGGATTTGTTCTTGTTTCGGGTAACATTAGATGTCTTAGAAGATATATGCCAAGTCATTGTAGTATTTTGACGATAGGGATTCTTGATCTTGAATTTGTGTGGTATTATCTTCAATATACTTTGGTTCATGCTCTTAACATGAATCAATTTCAAAGAATGGATTACTTGTAAAGGATCCTTGGATTTCCTTGAAATATGGACATATGGGTGATAGCTCTTGGATTAGATTTTCTGCATTGGGTATAAGTGTTGGATTAAGAGTCTCTTGATCATCAATATGTACTGTCATGAGGTTGGATGATGTTAATATATCTTGGATTGAATCATTGCTAGACTTGGGTGATTGATTTTGATCATGCTTGGGATTAAATTCTTGATTCTTGCTCATTGGATGATGTAGAGACATTTTCAACATGATTCGTGATAGATAGCTCTTGATCATTGTCTTCAACTTTGGAGGTTGAGATATTTTCATTGTTGTCATTAGTGTTTGAACCTTGAATGTCATCTTAAATAGCTATTTCTCCTTGATCAATAAGGTATTGGATGATATTTTTGAGTTCTATGTATTTTTTCATTGTGTGACCCTTGATTTTGTGGATCTCACATAGTTTGTACTTGTTATACCCAAGGAGTTTAAAGTTTGGTTCACCATAACTTGGACTGTCGTTGATTTTGATAAGTTCCTATTGTGCTAGTTTGTGCATGATTACCTCTAAATTATCTCCCAATGGGGTGAATTTCCTTCTTGGTTGATCCTATTTCCTCTATTTCCCTCCCTGATTTGTCTGCTCTTGATTTTGTTGTTTTTCTGATTGATTATTTTGGTAACCAAGTTGATTATTATTTTGTAACTACAAGGTTATGTCATTAGTAGGTGTGTTCATTTGGTTTGGAAGGATATTATAGCCTTGTTTTCTAGTGATGTTTGTTTGATCATAGGTGGGTTTTTGTGAAGGCATGGACCCTTGATAACCATGTTGTGTATAAGGAGGGTTAAATTCTTTTTGTGTGTTGTAGGTACCTTAAGGGTGGGGTGCACCTTGATATTGAACTTGATGAATCCTTTGATCTTGAGTTTGAGGTGTGTCTTGATGTTGAGAAACTCCTTGATACTATGTTTGAGATACATTTTGGGGTTGTGGAACTCCTTGATATTGTGATTGAGGTACATTTTGATATTGCATTTGAGCTACACCTTGGTATTGTGGATTTTCTTCTGGAAATTGATGTTATCAATTCACTTGATGTTGTGGAAATAGACTTTGTTGTTGATATGAATCAATGTTTTGATGAGCATTATGAAATTTTTGATATTGCGACCCCTTTTTTGGAGGGTGTCCAAAGCATTGTTGATAAAGTGCGTCAATTTTTTTCTCAAGTGCATCTATGGCAATTTGATCTTGGTGTTGTTTCAACACTACTTGTTGTTGTTGTGACTATTGATAAGTTAGATTTTGATATGGATGAGGATTTTTATTGAAATCACCCATGTGATAAGATGCTCTAAAACCTTGATTAGGGGAATCCATAGTTGATATATCATTGACTTTTTTGGCATAAGATGTCCCCATGGGTGTATAGAGTGGAACCGGATTTTGGAAATAGATTGGCGTTGACATTTTTTTAGGGATGTTATGGTTGTGTGCTTAGGATGTCTTGATGCTCAATACCCTGTCATAAGGTCACTTGGTTTATATCCCCATGGGTTACTTCTATCGTTTATGGTTTTTGTTGGGGGTATACTAGCACTGCTTTTGTTTGCTTCCATTTTTCTTCTATGTTGTGAATGTGTGGTTGTCATAAACAAGCTTCAAGATATTTGTGAACATTTTATGACTCTTAACTATGGAAAAGGTTGAATTGGAGCAACTGGTCACCAAATGGTCATAAGGTGAAGTGTTGGTGTTTTGATATGGTTGTTATGAAGCTCAAGACCCTAAGGTTTGAGTGTTGTTTTGGAATGGTACTAATTTCATAAATCAAAATGTTGAAGGACTTGGGTTGATATTTCACTTCCTTGTCTAGAGGATATGTTGCCAAAAAGCTTACTTGAACTAGCCGTGAGGTTCATGCAACTATTGATATCTTAGACGTCTGAGTGAAGGAATGGTCCAAGTGGTTTTTCTTGATTTTGATTTCTAAAAGGTAGGATGGAAATAATGGATGAAGGACTATATGAATTTCTTGGTTTCCAATTGCTTCGTTTCTACAATGACCTTGTAACCAGTTTTGGATCGTTTTGTGCAAAGGCGACCTCTGTGTAATTTGTTTCCAGTTTGAGAAAATTTTCTCCCAATTGTTTACAAGTTTAGGTTTTGTTTTTCCTCAATTCATCTATGTTTGGAGTATGGCAAGTGATACAACAGTATTTTTCTGACTCAAAAAAAAGAATACACCTATGTGACTAGTGTGTCTATGGCTTTAAGTTGTGAAATCATGATACCCAAGCCATAGTTTCCAACATTTATTTTGAGCCAATGTAGCCTGAAATTAAAGCCAGAATATTCAGAAACCTTTAAGGAGATCCTTTAAGGAGTGCAAATATATGGCTTCTCTTAAAATCATACACTAAGTCAAAGGGTTTGTGATTTTGATAAACATGTTAAGTGTTTTTTTTTATGTGTGCATCTTAAATCAAGCACAATGTTTGATGTCAAATTTGTTTTGAATGCTTTTGGAAAGTTTTACATAAACAAACATCACAATATTAGAGATAGAAACCATTTTTTTAGGTAGGCTTGCCTCATGCCCCGAAGGGATGATTTTACATGCAACTTATGGCACGGGCCTAAAGTCAGACATGGCAAGTAACTTCTCTGAAGTAAATTCTGATGCACCACTTTCAAAGAATGTTTTTGGATAAAAGGGAAGCTTCTAAAAATATTGGTTCTTAGTCATGTTTTGGGATTATTATTTTGGGATTTCCATACATGTGATGTTTTGCTTAATTAAGAGGCCTCCCAACCCTTATGGGTTTTTATGTATCACACGGATACTGACATCAGTATAGAACAACAACACTTGGTGGATGATGAACTTTCCTCACACCCACAATAATTTATATAGGGGACCAAAATAGAGTGCCGCTTGGGTTGCCTTTGAGTTCTCCAGGATGAAATGTGTCTCAAAAGGTAGGCCCTTTAAAGGTATGCTTTGAAGTAAAAAGTGTGAAACTCAAGATGATTTTTGTCACCCAAGATTTCCAAAAAGGCGTGAGGGGAGAGGATAGTCACCTAGTTTTCCAAACACGGAATACACTTCATTGCAATTTGATTCTTTTTAAGCACCTCAAGTGGTGCTATTCCCAAAAAGTGTGAATAAGATAGCAATGGTTCTTTTTAAAGCATCCAATAGAAGTGTTCTAGATATCAATCAATGAGATAACAAAGGTACAATACAAAGATTGATTTGTTCATTTTAAGCCCAAAACTAAGTGTTTCTAAATTGATCCTTGTCTTACTTGGTCAAAAAATTTAAATCGAGTGTTTTTCAACAAAGGGAAATCACTTGGTCAACAAAAGAATCAAAAATTTAGAGAAAAACTAATTGAAAACTTGAAAACACCATTTTAGAGCAACAATTTGAAAGCATTTTGTTTGTGGGATTCCTTTTAAGCACCAAATTGAAAGTATTTTTCTAACTTAGAAAGCTTGAAAAAGATTCATTTTTAGAGCACTAAATTGAAAGCGTTTTATTTATGGGGTTCGTTTTAAGCACCAAATGAAATTATTCTCTAACTTAGAAAGCTTGAAAATTCAAAACTCTTTGACCGTTTGTCTTCCCTGTAACAAATGTGTTAGTTGTTTTTGAGATAAGCATCAATCATACTCTTGCAAATCTTGCATAAGTTACACCATTAGTACCTATCACATATTCAAATCAGGCACTTGTTAGCATTAAAAATCAAATTTTAACCTACAGATTTTAGACATAAATTAACAGAGAAAAATCATAGGAAAAATAGTCAATAGTGCCCTTTGTCAAAGAGAAAAGGTGCCAAAAAAAGTCAAAAGCACCGAAAATGATCAAGTGCTAAAATCAAATGCACAAAAGTATGTCAAAAGTGCCAAAACATAGAAAGTGATAAAATTAGATGCACAAAAGTATGTCAAAAGAACCAAAACAGAGCAAGTGCTAAAATTAGATGCACAAAAGTATGTCAAAAGCACCCAAATAGAGAAAGTGCTAAAATCAAATGCACAAGAGTAGGTCAATAGTGCCCAAATAGAGCAAGTGCACCAGAATCAGAGTGAAAAGCACCAGAATCAATGTCAAAAGTGCTAGAATTAGTGTCAAAAGTGCTAGAACCATGAAAGCAACTACAAAAATCTTCTAGAACCTATGCGTGAATATTTTTCCAAAGCGCCTCCAGAACCTGTAACTTTAATTTTTGCTCAGAAAACGATTAGTGTTAAGGACTAGGGTCCCACCAGGCGTGCTAGAATGTGTGAGGGGGAAAATCTGAGTGTAAACAAGATAATTGCAATGAAATAGAAACTAATCTAATTCAAAAACAAGAATCTAGATCTATTCCTTCACTCACGGAATGAAGCTATAAAGCTAATGAATTCAAAAATGTTATTGAAAGAAGAAAATAAACTTGGGCTCAAAACAATACAATCTTACCATCCCGTGTCAAAGTGTATTCGTAAGATGTTGGGTTGTTCATATCATTGTGAAGCCTCCATTATTACATGTGAGAGCTTTGAAGAACGACATATGTGTTTGATTGAAGATGTGTGTTGAAGCGTTGTCAATGTTGGTTATGATTTCAACAGTACTTCGTTGTGCAAAATAGGTTGATTCTTCAATCCTTTTTTTGTGAGGAAAGAGGTTTGTTATATAGAATTTGTGATTTGAAATGGGTGATCAGGATTGTGTAGTAGAATATCTTGATCGATGGTCAAAAGATGTTGAGAGGATTTAGATGGGCATAATCTATGCAAAATAGATTACATAATTAGTGTGATTGAATAAATAGATCGAATAATCTATGGGATTGAGAAATAGATTGATTAGTTAGAGATTAGATTGATCAGTTGGGGATATAGATTGAGCAATTAGTGGGATTGAAGAATAGATCGGTCTGTTAGGAAATAGATTGAGCAATCAATGATTCATAATTTACTCAATCAGGAAAGTGGTTGAGAATGATTAATTAATTAATTCTTTTGGAGTTGAATGTGCAAATCAAGCTTGACTTTTGCAAGCAAAGTTGCATTAGTTTGATTTGATTTTTGATGATGTTTGGAATAGTTTATTCAAATTATTCAAATTTGAAGGGGAAATGAGTTAATTGAATTATTATGATTTTAATAATTTAATCGACTTAGGGAAATAAAGTGAATTAGTGACATAATTAAATAATTGGCGTTATTTAATTAATCAGGAGGAATAACTTTAGATTAGGACTTTATTAAATAAATGAAATTTATTTAATTGGTCAAAATTGATGAAAAAGTGAATTAATTAAATAATGTCGTTTTATTCAATTAATAGCATAAAATTAGGGTTTTTGATGTAATTGATGATTTGAGGATGAATTAATTAAATAATGTTAAATCTCTTAATTAATAGATAAATATGAGAAATGATAATAATTAAATAATAATGTATTATTTAATCAAAAGGGTGAGAGTTAGTTAAATAGTGTTGTTTGCGAGTCAGGACAATTTTAGGTGTATACAATTGTCTATGGAGTTGGCTCTAAACCACCAGATTTACATTTGTATATAGTAGTGTAATTTGATACTTACTACGACCCACCTTGGAACCAGGCTACCCCAAAAAATATACATATAACACCAATTTCTCTAGGTAATCATAGACAAATACCACTATCCATGGCATGGGCAATTTCCATACATAAATCCCAAGGACTCACGCTCAACAAAGCAACAATAGCATAGGTAAAATAGAAAGATAAGTCTTAAGTTTTATAGCTCTATCTATATTTAAATCAATACAAGCCCTTCAAATATAACCACCATTCTCATTCAATTGATATTCAAGAATGAAAAATAATCTATACACAATTATCAAGAAAAAGGAAGATCCCCTGACTACAACTGATCTCTTTATGATGAGTACATGTACACATATTTAATTGCACCCTTCTATAAATAAACTATCTTTTTTCTTTTTCTTACCATCTTCATATTATACATGTTAAAAAAATGAATACAAAACTAATTTTCTCACAACTTCATGTTTAACAGGTGGTTGCTTTATATTTGTATATATCTACAACAAGTGCATTAAACATGCTACCAATTGCTCTCCTTAACACCTACTTTCATTTTTTCTACAATTCATACCATTTTTATAAAAATACAATGCATTTATTATGTAACTCTACTAACTTCTTCTTTGATTGTGTAGGAAAAAATAAATGAACAACCAAAAAACTGTGTGCAGGGAATTTCTATTACAAGCACATGAAATCATTGACAACAAAATTGTCACAATTGAAATAGTTACAAAATATTCATTCAATTTCCTATGAACAAAATACATGAACAACAAAAACAATTAGAACCACATGTTTTTTAGGTGGCTACTTTATATTCATATATTTCTACAACAAGTGCATTAAACATGCAACCAATTCCTCTCAACAACTTTTTTTTCAATTTTTTTGTACCATTGATATGTAACCATGAATATAAGCATTATGTAAATCTACTAACTTCTACTTTGACTGTGTAGGAACAAAATACATGAATAGGCAAAAAATTTTGTGTCGACTCATATCAATTAAAAAAAAAATAGAATCAACAACAACAAAATCGTCATTGAGGTGTGAAGATGGAATGCCAATTTGACATCCATGGAAAATATTGGTGCACATTTGCATGTAATAGAAGTCAAAGAAGCAAATATTAAATGTGCATCAACCTTTTGTCACCTCAAATATGATCTATGAGGCAAGGATATTTTAATTTTCCAGATATAACATTAACTATCCCCTATAAAGAATGATAATCCGTAGGGAACATGTGTTGATATAATGTAATGATCTAAATGGGGTGATACTAAAAAATTCTAGATGGATAAGAATATGGAATGTGGCATGACCATATAAAGACTCCTTTCGATTACAACCAAATGGAATCATCGACAAAAA
The DNA here is from genome assembly GCA_007258455.2 of Sequoia sempervirens. NCBI lineage: Eukaryota > Viridiplantae > Streptophyta > Pinopsida > Cupressales > Cupressaceae > Sequoia > Sequoia sempervirens. Next base: position 236,055,313 of record VDFB02058242.1, read on the forward strand.
AATTCCCACAATTTTAATTGTTACGAAAGTTTCATTCAATTTTCTAAAAGCAAATATGCATTACCAATGTTTTGTACATTTTCCATACAAGATTGTATATATTTCAAACTATACTTCAATATCATATTTACTTACATAGAGTTCTCTATCGACGTAACCATTGCACCCCCCAGTGCAAGTGCTAGTATACAAAAAGATAATATAGAATAATAATAATAACTATTAACTATAATACTTACATATTTATATTTGATGATTTTTATTGTATAATATAACATATAATAATAGTATATTTTTATATATGTAATATTATATATAATAATAAAAATATAATTATATTAGATAAGATATATATTGTATTATATTTAAATGTTGATTTAATTTGTACTATATAAGAATACATTAATTACTAATTATAATAATTTTAGATTTGTATTCAATAATTTTTATTATAAAATAAAATATACAATAATAATAATTTTTTTATATATAATAATAATATGACTTCATCATTTGATAAATTATGGTTTATTAATTATAATAATTTTAAAAATTTATTTAATACTTTTATTATAAAATATATAATAATTATAATTTTTATATAATAATAAATATAAAATTATATTGTATATAATTAAACTTATAATATATAATATATATATATATATATTATATTATATTATATTATATTGAATGATTTCTAATATAAAATATAATATGTACCAATACATATAATTTATAAATAAGGGGGAAGGAACTTGTGGGGGCTCTGGCAGTGCTCTGGGAGATGAAAAGACATCTCCCTCTGTGCTCTAGAGTCCGCTGCCGCCAAGGAGACAATGCTCTTAGTTCTTTCTGTAGTCTATGGTCGTGTCCTTTGTCCTGCTACCGTCATTTTGAGGTGATCCTAGGTGTTGATCTTTGATTTGCTTACTTTGTTTTTGCCTTTTTAAATTGGGATTCGTGGGATCTTGGGTTGGTTTGGTACCCGCTATGGTTTTGGCCAGCTTCTCACACAGATGTGATTTTGCATCTATGTGAGAGTGTATGGACGTGGATATGATGGTTGAGAGTGGGGAAAACATTAAAGGAAATAATGAAAGTTGCAAAACATTCAAAGAAGTTGTGCAAATAGAAGAAGCTGAAGCGTTGTGCCCGGAAGCTGCATTCAATGTGGGAGTCTGAGACTACAATGGAGGGGTCGGGGGGCGAAGGAGGTGAGGGAGGAGAAGGAATTGAAGGAGGTCAGTATCCTCTATCGCCGAGGGTTCTTAGGTTGTCTCCCAACAAGGAAATGGTTAATGCTATCCAAAAAGAAGAAAATACATTTTCTTTGCTTGCATGGATATTAATAACCTCCCTGCTAGAAAGTTCTTTGATAACTGGCTAAATTTGGTTTGGGGGAAAAAGCGTGGAATCCATGTTACCTTTTTTCGCATGATTCAAAAAGGCCTGTTTGTTGTTTTTTTAAAGTAGTGCAATGCATAAAAGGGTTTTAGAAAAGGAATATTGGAGTATTGGTAGGTCCTTGTTTAAAGTTAATCCTTGGTCCCCCGAAGCTACTTACAAAGAAATAATATTCTATTCAATTCCAAGATGGGTAAGCGTTAAAAATGTTCAACCTCAAATGTGGTTTTTGCTTCTGCGGTTGTTTCAGAACATTGGTAAAATCTTACAAATTAAAAATTCTAGAGTTACTTCGCCACATTTAGATGCTCAGTTACTTGTTTCTTTTCATACTAATGTGGAAATTTTGGATTCCATAAAATTTGAATATAATAATAGAATATTTAGATGTGAGTTGGAACCTTTGGGTGGATTGAATTCTTGCTTCCTTTGTAAAATAGATGGATACCAAAAGAGAGATTTTCCAATATTTGTCTATAGAAAAAACAAAGATAGAGACCCAAAGTTGCCTTTAACAACCAAAAAGACCATGGAGTGTCTGTAAATTAAAACACAAAAAAACGGAAAGGCTGGAAACCCTAATAACCTAAACCCTCTTGGGGGCACTAGCAACCTGACACTGGGGAAGCAACCAATTGATCAAAATAATAACAACCAAGAACACAGTAGAGATAAAAATGATTCCCCAAACTCGAGTAACATGTTGGTAGACTCTGGAAACAAAAACTCAAACCCACACACCTTGGTGGAGGATTGTAATATGGATAGTAACCAAATGAAAGATGATGTGTAGAATGAAACTACAAAGGAACTTGAAATTGGTACAAAAAAAAGAAAAAGGAATGCTCAAGAACTGGCTTTAGAAATATTGAAAGAAAAAAGAAAACTAAGGGACTTAGAGAAACCCCCAGACCCCCCTGAGGCTGGAAATGGTGTAGAATTTGATGGTTTTCCTTATGATGAGGATTATAGGAAAGAGAACAGAGAGTCAAATTTTGAAAATCCACTCTTTGAAGAAGTGAATAGTGAGCCAAAGTCCAAGAGTAAAAACCCTAACAAAGCCAAAGATAATAAGAAAAGGAAGGAAGTAAGTAGTACTGGGAGCTCTTTGAAGCCAAGAAAGAAAGGGAAAGGTGAGGACATCCCTGCCTATTTTGACAGGTTATATAAGAATCAAAAGCCCCCCAATAATTGGTTAAATAATGACAATGAAAATTAAGTGCATAATTTGGAACATCCGGGGTCTTGAATCCCTTGATAGGGAGTATGTTCTAAGAGCCTTTTGCAACAGGAAGAAAGAAATGGACTACCTCCTTCTCCAAGAGGTGAAGCCTATGGAGTTCCAATTGCATAATGCCCTAAGATTTTGTTTGAGGCAAGCAGTGGCCTTCACCACTAATAATCAAAAGGGTAAAGGTGGATGTGCTATTTTGATTGGGCCTAAATGGAAACCCTATATAACTACTAATGGGTGCTCTCCTTGTAATAGATGTTGTTGGGTGACCTTTGATAAGGATGGAATTTTTTTTTGGGGTTGTCATAGTTTATGCTTTGAATAATTATAGGTAGAGGGTTGAAGTTTGGAGGTGGTGTGTGAATAATCTACCTAAGGTCCCATGGATAATGGGTGGAGATTTTAACATGACAGAATCTATGGAAGAGAAGAGTGGTGGACACCCCTAGGGTTGGAAAGGCAATGAGTTTTTCTACTTGAACATATTAAAGAAATTGTTATGCCTCTTTGACCCCTCAGAAGGAAAAAAGAAGACAATAAGAGCATTTGGTTTACATGGTGCAATAACAAAAATGAGAAAAGAAGAGTTTATAGTAGGTTGGATAGAATATATGTGCATGGAAATTTTTTCATCTTCAAGACTAGGAGGGAGTCTAATTGTATTCTGGTTGAGCCTTTAACATTATCTGATCACTATCCCATTGAGGCAACCATCCTCTTGAAAGATTGGGATGCCACAACTAAGGGTATAACTAATGGCCCCTTTAAGCTTAGCACTTCCCTCCTTGACAACCCCGATTGCTTGGAAGGAATAATAACACTTAAAAGAATTAATACAACTTTGTTTCCAAGTAACTCTTCTATCTCTTCTTGGAACAAATTCACTTGTGGTCTAAAGAGGCTTCTAAGAATTGTCGGCAAGAATATTGCAATGGATAGTAGAAGGGTGGAGTGCTCACTAAATGATGAACTATTGGATTCAGAAGAAAAAAATCAAACAGACAAGGATAATGAGGGGTTGATAAGCATGATTAAAGACACAAGACATCAACTCAGGAAGCTTCAAGTAAAGAAAGATCAAGATGTAAGGGTTAGAGAAAAATTGAATTGGGTAAAGGATGGTGATAAGGGGGTACTAAGTGCTTCTTTAATATGCTGAGAACCAAGCATGCTATTTAAACAATAGGCCCAATCAGAAATAATGATCAGTAGATTCAATAGGATAATGAAATTCAGATGGTTTTTGCTCAATTCTATAAGAACTTATTCACAGCTGAAGATGACAATGCTCACTGCAAAAAGGTTCAAGAGTTCTATAGAACTCTAATTCCAAGAAAAATAACTAATGAGATGACTACCAAGCTAATGGAAAGAATTAGTAAGGAGGAAATTAAGTAGGCTATCATGTCATTCAAAAATGGGAAGTGCCTTGGTGAGGATGGGCTATTGGCTGAATTCTATAAAGAGAACCTTGAATTGGGTTGTTGAGGACCTTTTTGATGTCTACAAGGAAGCAATAAACAAAGGTACCTTGGGGCTTGAAATTAACAAGGGCATCATTAAGCTACTACCCAAAGAGGGGGATAACTAGAGCAACATTAAAAATTGGATACCTAACACTTTATTAAATGTATCACATAAAATTTTGGCCAAGGTACTTGCAAGAAGAATGGCTCCTATTCTCCCCGGCATTATAAATACACTCAAACCGAGTTTATTAAGAAAAGGTTTTTATTGGAGAACTTGATAACTAGTTGGGAAGCCTTAGATTGGGCTAGAAGCAATCAGAATGTTGGTATCCTACTTCTAGACTTTGAGAAGGCCTACGACAGAGTTGAATGGTCATTTGTAATTGCTATGTTGGAGGCTTTTGGATTCTTTGATGCATTTTGTGATATGGTGAGAGTATTATTTAGAGATTCTAATATGCAAGTTGAAGTCAATGGTGCACTATTTGAGGTCTTTCCCCTAAGCAGATCTATAAGGAAAGGGTTCCCATTGGCCCCCTCATTATTTTTGGTTGCTGCTAAAGATTTATTTTATATCATAAGGACTAATATGTTGGGACTTGAACTTAAAGGAATAACTCTCCCTGACAATTATACACTGCTAAATATATAGTTTGCTGATGATACAATCTTTTTATCTGAGTTAGAAGAAGAGAATATTGATAACCTGATTATAAGGCTTATTTTTTCTGCCAAGCCTTGGGCTCAAAAAATTTAGAATCAAAGTCTATGCTTCTTAGTTGGAAGTAGATCCCTCCTAACTGGTACTCCAAGATTGCATGGCAGTGGCATGGGCCAAGTAAGATTGTGAGATATTTGGGGATCCTTTTTTCTGTGGAACCCTCACTAAAGGAAATGTGGAATTGGATGTTTCCTGAAATTGAGAAAAAGTTAAAAGGTTGGAACAATAGTTACCTTTCACTTTCTAGGAGGGTGTAGGTTTGTCAAAAGATCCTTGCTTCATACTTTATCTACTATGCTTTCGCTTAGTTTTTTGCAAGTTATCAAATTAACATGGTACAAAATCTTACTAGGTAGTTTTTGTGGTTGGATGGTAAAGGTAAGAAGAGGAGGCATGCTATGAACTAGCAATGGTGTTGTATTGGGAAGTTGGAGGGGGGGCTTGGGGCCAAAAAACCTACAAATTCAAGGTATCTCCTTAGGTGTAAAGTGGATTGTGAAGGCTTTATCAGGAAATAAGCCCTAGAAAATTTTAATAAGGAACAATTTAAAAGAGTTCCCAAGAAAGCTAAGAAGTGGCTTGGTTTACATCTTCATGATGTGTTGTTTGGGAATCATGAGGTGAAACCTGCTGGGTCGATAGTATTTGCTAGCATTTGGAGGGCCTGGGGGGCTGCAAGAGTCTTCTTATGTTGAAGAATGAGAATGGGGGTTTGTGTTTTGGTTTTAGATCGATATGGTGGAATCTTTATAATCTTGCCAAGTCGTTGGCCTGGGTTAGAGGTTGTGCTACCCTCAAGTGGGAAAGAAAAGTGGTCAAATTTTTCAGTGATATTATCGATAGAGATGGTATAAAAAAAAGGGAACAATTAAAATGTGAATTCAATCTCCCAAAGACTCAAAAAAGAACCAACTCTATGATGGTAAAGGAAATGAGGCAATGTGGAAAATTTAATAATGATCAAAGATTGGAAAACTGGATATGGAAAGATGGCTCCCTGCTCTTGACTGCCAAATCCATTAGTCTATATAGAATGCAAATCGACCCTTCTGAGATCCTAAACCATGTGAACAAGGGGTGGAACCTTAACCTCAGTAAACCTAAGTGGAAAAAGTTTGTCAAAGTGTGCTGGTCCAGATACATTGAACCTAAAAAGTGTTGTTTTAGATGATTACTTTGGTTAAAAAAGCTAGTTCTTGGTCCTTGTATGACTACTTGTAGTGTGTGCAATGAGGTCGAGAGTATTGATCATATTTTATTTTATTGTCCTTATGCCCAGGCTATTTGGTCTACTTTTATGGGAAACTTGAGGGGTTGGGACAATTGGGTAAACATCTCTTGGTTTGAAATTTTGTGTGGGTATGTCAATGGTCTGAAAAGTAAGGCTAATTTTTCCTAGTTTGTTTTGTCCATTGAAATCCTTTGGTATCTATGGGAAAAAAGGAATGAGCACTTGTACCAAGGTAGGTAGAGGCTCCTTACTAAGTCAAGTAGACTCACTCTTTTGTTAATTGTGGAATAGGTTATAGTGACTTTGAAGCTGCTTGCAAATAGATTCATGAAGGTATCGGATGAGGAGACTACTTCCCTATTCAAAAATGATGTTAAGGATGAAAATTATTGGCCTCAAGATTTGAGAGATGTGGAAAAAAAAATCAAGAATGAATACATAAACTTTCAAAACCAGTACTCTAAGCAGCACCGGTATGAGCTTAAGAGAGAAGAGGCTGTGAGACACATGGAAACTACTCATCAGAACTTTGACACGAGTAGTTGGGAACACATTTCCCCTCCTATTGGCTACTTCCCTAGAATTGATTCCAACAAGCTGAGTAGGAATGTGGGCAAAGGAAAAGAGATTGAAAAGTAATTCTGATTATGTATGTATGTATTAAATGTTTAAATTGTGGATCTAGTGATCCCCCTGCGGACTATACCACTTTTGCTATATTTTGTTATTTTGGTGCCTGGTTGGATGATCCACTTTCTATGTGACCACCCTGATCACATTCATATTGTAACCAACTTTTGATGATGACTAATATACTTGGTAAATGAATTCCAATTTTTTTTAAAAAATTATAAATAATATCATATATAATTTAGTTTATAATATATATATTATAAGTATATTTTCCATTTATATATTATAAAATTATACAACATAGTTAATAATCTATAAATTAATATGTCGGCATGGAGCAGGAATGGGAGCTAGGGTTTCGGCGAGTTGTGAACATCAGGCCAGTTTGGCATTACAGGGGTCGAAGGATTGAGGGGTACCAAAACAAAGCGTAGCAGCCCTTGTATCGTGCATGGAAGGATCTGGAAAATAGAAGGTGGAATGATTTCAGTTTTCAAAATAGGTGTTTTTCAAATGGAAATAGTCAAGGTCAAAACTATTGGGGGTATGCAGCAATATGCCCAAGCTCAAAGTTTGAATTCAAAACCATTGAGAAAAAGTTCTGGGAGCCGAAACAACTTGAAGCAGAACCACAAAAAAAAGGTATGTATTGGTTTCAACCATTCTTAGGTGGTGTCTCTTTTAGTAGATAATGAAGATTGGAAAGTCTCGGTTCAAATGCTTAAAAAGAAAGCTTTCTTTATGAAATGGAATGGAAAATGGATGACTTTTTCAAAAATAAGAAATTGGTGTGATGAAAATTGGGGGAAGGTGTGTATTTTGAAAACTCTACCAAATGGGTTCTATTTAGTGATATGCCCTTCAGAGAAGGAAAAAGAGTGGATTATGAACAGTTGTCCTTTCTTGATGGGGGGGAAAAGGATTTTTCATCAAGCTTTGGACTCCAAATTTTGACCCTAAAAAGGAAAAAATAGAGGATGTGTCAATTTGGATTCGGTTATATAACTTGTCACATGAGTATTGGGATGTTGAAACCCTAAAAATGATAGGAAATATGTTGGGTGTTTTCTTGAAAGCTGATGAGGTGCTAGAAACCAATGAATACAATATATATGCTCACATATGCATTATGTGGAAATCAATGCATCCTCTTCTAGAGACAATGGAATTAAAATCTGGGGAAGGGGTTTGGAGACAGTTGATTGAAGTGGAGGAGTTGATGGAGAAGTGTCATGTATGCAAAGAAGGTGGTCATTGAAAAGGGGAATGCTTAAAAGATTTGAAAGGAAAAGGGTTAGCACAAAATTCCTTACAAGGCCTTTTAATCAAATTAATTGAAGAGAGGATCGAAGAGTTTAACCAAGAAAAAGAACCACCTTTGGTTCTGGTCACAAATTTTGATGATGCTGCCAATGATTCACTGGCCAAAGATGGAGATCAGGATGGAACTCAGCGTTTATTTAATCAATGAACAAAAAACATTGGTGGTGTTTCAGAAGGAGTTATGGAGGAGGTTCCTTCAAAATCTCCCAGGAAAACCCTAGATTCTAAAGGTCCAAGATGAGAAAGTCCTTTAATGACTGTTAACAATGTTGAAAAGGAAGGTCAGGCAGAGGGAGTGGAATCCCCAGTAAGAGAGTTGGCATTTGAAAATAAAAGGTTAGAAAGTAGTGGTGCTGCGAAATAGGGTAATCCTGGAAACAAATGCTTGGTTCCAACTGTAAATGAACCAACAGATGTTGACAAGGAGGCCCTTGTTCTTGGCACAAAAGGTGAGGAGTTAGCCTCCCTGGATGAGGATTTGTTTAAAGATATTCAGATCTACCCTATTAGAATGCTTAATTTTACAGAAGAGGAATTGAAAGATGAGGATTCTCTTAAAATTGATTTCTCAGCCTTTCAAGAGGAAGCTGATACAAACAAAGAGATTGATGTTTTTGGTGCAAAGGTGGATATAGGCCTGATTGAGAAAAGGTCTTTGAACCAATCAAATTTACTACAAGAGAAAGTGCAAATTGGTGAGAAAAAGTCAAGGGGTCCAAAACCTAATAGGGTTCATCTTGAATCAGTTGGAAATGCTAAAGGTCAGACAAAGTTGAGATCGGTAAAAGGCTATAATGCCTTTTCTTGGGGGAAATGAAGTTCCTATCTTGGAATGTCAAGGGTTGCAATGCCCCTGACAAGAGGCGATTGATCAAAATATGCCTTGATCAATCATGATTTGATGTTCTAATAACTTTGCCTCATGGGGTAGTGTGTGTTTTGAAGCGGAAGGAGCTTCGGGTGGACTTGGTATTTTGTGGAATGTCTCAAGTGTTGGTGTGCAATTGGTAAAATAGGAAAGGTATTGGTAGTGGGTGAGGGTTTTTTCAAAAAAATTGCACAAATCTTTTGATTTGTTTAATGTGTATGGGCCTACAAAAACACAGGAGAAGAAAAATGTGTGGTTACAAATTTCAGGTTTCTTGGGGGAGTTAGAGAGGGAGCTATGTGTGTTGGGAGGGGATTTCAACGTAACCCTGAGCTCAACATATAAAAAGGGAGGTTCGGGTTGGTTTGGACCAGTTTAGAAAGATTTCAATGATTTTGTCACTGAAAGCGGTCTATTGGAGGTGAAATTCAAATCTGGTAGTTTCACTTGGACAAGTAGACACATTGGTTTTACCAATATTACAAAGAAGTTAGATTGGTTCTTTTTAGTAAGGGATTGGGTAGCTCAACCTTGGGTCTTTGAAGCTGATATTTTACCCATCCATAGCTTAGACCATTACCCAATCTCTCTCATTTTACAAGATGACTATGTTCCAGTGCGCGGCCCTTTTAAGTTTGAGATGATGTGGCTTTGGGAGGAGAATTTCAAAACTCTGATAGAAAGTTGGTAGTTGAATGCCTTTGTAAGAAATGGTAATAAAGCTTTTTTCTTCTTCAAGAAATTACAATTTTTGAAAGAAAGTCTAAAAAAATGGAACAAAGAACATTTTAAAAACATTTAGAACAGAGTCTAAATGAGCTTTATAATAGGGTCATTCAATAGGGCATGTTTGAGGTAGATTGTATGGAAGAAAAGTGTTTAAACCAGGAGTACAATGAAATTTTATGTAAGGAAGAAATCTTTTGGAGAAAAAAGTCTCTTGAAACATGGTTGAAAGAAGGGGATAGAAACACAAAAAAAATTCACAACTCAGTCAAAGCAAGGAGGTCTAGTAATAGGATTTTTTCCATCAAAAATAATTTGGGAGAAGTAATTACAGATCAAAAAGGTATACAAGAGGAAGTTGTAAGGTTTTTTCAAAACCTTCTAAGTGATGATGGTGTTGGGGTAGAGGATTCTGATGGGGTGTGGTATGTGATTCCTAAATGTATCTCTCAAGCTCAAAATGAGGTGTTGATGAAGGAAGTAACCAAGGAAGAAGTGAAGTGTGCTATTTTCAGCTTAGGAGATGATAAGGCTCTTGGGCCTGATGGTTTTCCAACATCCTTTTTCCAAAGGTTTTGGGAAATCATAGCAGATGATTTTTGGGGTGTGGTTGAAGAATCAAGAAGTGGAGGCTTTATGTTAAGAGATTTAAACAATACCTTCATCACTCTCATTCTGAAAAAGAAAGAGGTGGAATCCTTTGAAGAATTTAGACCAATCTCACTTTGTAATATCGTAAGAAAAGAGTGGTTTTTCTCCTCATAGGTTTATTATTAAAGGTATCATAATACCTCATGAGGCAATCCATTCGGTTCGGGTGGTTGGAACAGAGAAGATGCTGGTTAAATTGGATATAAAAAAGGCTTATGATCAAGTCAGTTGGAATTTTTTATTCAAAGTGATGGAGAAATTTGGTTTCTACCAAAAATGGATTGATTGGGTCAAAGGATGTATATGTAAACATAGATTTTTGGTCTTAGTTAATGGAATCCCCAAAGGATTTTTTGAATCATCTAGAGGGTTGAGAGAAGGGGATCCAATATCCCCCTTTTTGTTTATAATCATGGTTGAAGCTTTGGGCAGGTTGATCTCAAAAAAAAGAGATGATGGTGTGTGGAAAGGCATAAATGTGGCACAAGGGTTGAGTGCTGTGTCTCATTTACAATTTTCCAATGACACAGTTCTAATGGGGGAGGCTTCACTCAGAGAAGCTCATATAATGAAGCAAACTATTGACTTGTCTAGCAGGGTGTTAGGTCAGAAGGTGAATTGGAGAAAATATGAGATTTTCTTCTTTAACACACCAGGTCATAAACATAGGGAAATTTCTAGAATACTAGGAATGAAGATTGGAATGTTACCGAGAAGGTATTTAGGCATCTCGATCTTTGGGGGGACAAGGAGGTCTAATTTGTGGAAGAACCTAGTGGATTGTTGTTTAAGCAAAATGGATGGATGGACAAGTAAATGGTTAATGTCAGCTGGTAGGATTTTGATGTTAAAATCTGTTATCTCAGCTATCCCTTTGTACTCCATGATGTGTTTGAAGATCCTAGCTAAAGTTATTAGAGCCATTGAGTAGAAGATGTGAAGGTTCTTTTGGAATGGTGCAAAAGAAGAAGATAAAATACCTTTGTTAGCATGGGATAAGATTTGTAAGCCTAAACAAGCATGTGGGGTAGGGTTAAGAAGTTGGTAGTTGATGAATGAGGTAATGGGGGAAAAACTTGTTTGGAGCATTTATAAAAATCCAAACCAATTGTGGGTTAAAATTTTAAAAGAAAAATATCTTGATTGTTAAGAGGATCAACACATTTTTACTATTAGAAATCCCCCAAATTGTTTTGTAGTTTGGAATTTCATTATTTCTTGTCGAAAGGTAATTCTGGAACACATTACATGGAAAATAGGGGATGGGAGATCGACAAATTTCTAGCTGGATTCATGGGATGGATTGGAGACTTTGGGAAACTTTAGAGAGTTAGAAGAAGTAAAGTATATATTACGTGTGAATTGGGGATCAAAAGTTAGGGATTACTTGGAACCAAAGTCGGTTGATAGTGTAGTTGAGTGGGGATGGAAAACAGTAGAACAAGTTCTTGTATATGATCAACATAACTTTATGGCTGAAAGGATTTTAAGTCAAAGAAAGATTCTCTTGACAAATAAAAATGATAGGGTGGTTCAGTGTGGGGCAAATAATGGAAACTACTCAGTTAAATTAGGGTATCAATTTTTGGACAACAGCGAAAGGGAATCCTCTTGGCCATCAAATCTTTGCTGGGGGAAGGAATGCTTACCAAAAGCAGGGAATTTTTCATGGCTTGGACTAAAAGGCAGGATTTTAACAGGGGAAAGAAGGAAAATTTTGGGTTTTATGGGGCCCTCCAAGTGTTTTCTTTGTAATAAGGCAGAAAAAATAGTTGACCATTTTCTCCTAAATTGTGAGTTTTCCAATACATGTTGGAGGATGGTAACAAAAAAGTTAGGCTGGGCTGGACCTCTCCCAGAGTTGCTAAAATAGGTTTTTATTGGGTGGCCTTTAGCCAAAAGGAAGTCAACTTTTTCTACTATCTGGAAAATTACCCCATCGATGATCATTTGGGAAATCTGGAAGGAAAGAAATTGTCGTATCTTTTAGGATAAAAGTGAATCTATCGAAAGGGTTTGTAATAGGACCAATTCTTCAATTGAGGAGGTAGTGGGAGCAACTGATTCACAACAAATCAAGGAAAATGTTTCATTTACCAAGGAGGATAGTCATATTCAACATTTGTGGCTTAAAATCAAGTTTAGGCGCGTTAATGGGCCCTGCAGTGTTAATATTGTTAAGGTTCAGAGGGATTTTGTGAAATGGTGTGCTCCTCAACATGGATGGTTGAAAATAAATTTTGATGGGGCTTCCAAGGGAAACCTGGGTGTTTCGAGAGTGGGTTTTGTAGTTCGTGATTGGAAAGGTAGTATAATTGGTATGGGTGAAAAAAAATTACCAGTAGGCATCAATAATGTTGTAGAGGTGCAAGCAGCTCTACTAGCCACCCAATGGTGGGTCAAATTAGGTTTAAAAAATCTACATTTGGAAGGTGATTCTTTGACAATTATAAATGCAATCCAAAAAGGAGAAGCTCAAGCATGGAATTTAAATAATTATATTTTTGATATTTTAAAAAATCTCAAAAAACTTGATAATTACTGTATCACTCATGTATTGAGGGAGGGGAATAAAACTACTGATGTACTGTCCAAATGGGCCCTATCCTTTCATGTTGTAAATGAAATGTGTTTTGAATATTTTTGAGACTTTTGTTTATATGAGGTAGGCAGTAGAAGTATGCTAACACCTGTATGATCACTCATTATCTTGTGTGGGGACCCAATTTGGGAAAAGAGCACATTTGGGTTATTTATAGGTGGCACCTGTGTGTTTTTTTTGTGTGAAGAAGTTGGTGTGAGGTGTCTGCAAACATGGAAGCCACCTTCACTTTGTTTATGCCGAGGCAAAAATTGGCTTTTGCTGGTGACATTTTTGTGAAGCGTCTGAAGTGTATTTTTAAATACGACAATGTGGTGTATGTGCAAATTGTGTAGACATTGTTGGGCAGCTATTTTCTGAGAACAAGGCATAGATATCGAACAAACGTGGACATAGTTTCAATGTTGATGGTGTGGGGACTTGAATTGTGTGAGAATTCAGAAGTCGTTATGCGAGTTTTGAATGGGTGTGTAGAGGAAGTTTGGTTGTGGGGAATGGAGTTAGTTCTTGAGTGGGCAATTCCTTGTGCGGGTTTTGATGTGAGTGAGGGTGTAGACGAGGGTTATGAAGCCATGGAGTTAATTCCTTTCCTGAGATGGTCATTTGGTGTGAACCGAGATGAAAGGAGAGTGGAGGTGTTAATTCGATGGGACTCCTTGAAAAAATACTTGCAGGAGAAAGAGGTGGAGAAGAGGGTTGGGGGGGACAATGAACCCTCAAAGAATGCAACAGGAGGAAAAAGGATTTGGATGGAGGAGTAGAAGGAAAAGGCGAGGTGTGAAAACAAATGCAAAATGTGGGATGGCGTCGTGTCTTCTGCAACTGGGGCTGATGGAAGAGGATGACCCTTTGAGGTGTTGCACGGTCGTATACAAATTCTTCTTTTCTGAATATTTTTTGAAAGAATGTTTTGTTCTTGATTGGCTGGTTTTTTAATGATGCAACCAGTGGTTTTATTTTTTGAAAGATAATACATGTATGTAAGCCCTGCATGGGCATGGTGTTAGGGCTCCAGGTTGTTTTGTTTTGTACAGGGGAAATAGGGTAGATGTAGTGTGCAGGGATGGTGGCGGACGAGTTTTTTAATCTCTATCCTTTACATGTTCATAGTAGTATTAGTATAGGTAGGCTTAGTAGTTTAAAAAAAACACAGAAGCTGTGTTCCCCAAGGTATGGTGGGCGTAGATGATAGTTGATGTTTTTTGGCTATGGATGGTTGTTGTATATCAAAATTCACATGTATCTCTCTTTTTATCAATAATTAAAAAATAATTATTACCGACCAAAAAAAATCTATAAATTAATATTATATATTATTAATATATATTATATAATATATTTATTATAAATAAATATAATATAATATGATTAAATGTATCATATTATATTATAATTTTATCATTAATAACTATAATATTAATACATAATTTAATAATAAGTATATTATATATATTATTAATAACATTATTATAGTTATATATAATATAAAATTTTTATGTAGCCAATTTTTTTTTCCCCCTCCTCTCTCCTTTGTCCGCATTTGAACAACCTGTGTGCATGGTGGAATCTTCCCTGAGGGTTCCCCACGGTCCCCCTCTGCCCTTTGAACCATGCCTTTCCTTGTTCTATGTGGGATCAGGTTCCTCAGAGACGCCTCGAGGGTCCGGGTCCTTGTCATGGATCTTTGGTGACTCCATGTCTTTAAAACGTTAAGCCTCACGCTTGTGTTTATTCCTGGTTCTAATGGTTGGAAGGAAATTCTAACCAATGGTAAATAGAGCTCAATCCCTCCTACTCCTCAAGAGGAATAAGTCATTGTGTCAGGAACAAATTTTTCTATCTTGGATATAGTCAGCGATAGGATTCTCTCCTCCATGGAGAACGCAGTTGTGGGTCAATTTTTGTCTTTTCGCCTCACTGTTGATATGGTTCGAAGATGGGCTACTGCTAAATGGCGCCTCAAGGGAAGTGTGGACATCTGCACTATGTCGGGTGGTCTTTTCCTATTCAAGTTCACGGCCTCGAAAGATCTGGTTTCGGTCCTTTCTTCTGGACCTTGGGTTTATGGAAAACACAACTTGGTTTTATGTCGCTAGAAGTCGGGGTTTGACCCTACTATAGGTCTTATTAAGTCAGCTCTAGTTTGGATACACCTGCCCGGTTTACCTCTAGAATATTGGGATGCATCAATCTTCAAAGGAATTGGTGATTCCTTGGGACACTTCGTTTCTTTTGACTCCATCACCAGATCGAAGTCTAGGTTAGTGTTTGTTTGCTTTTGTGTGAACATTAGTGTGAATAAGATACTCCCTAACTCTATTAAACTTTTCCTAAGTTTGGTACCTGGGTCTAGCCTGTGTGCTATGAAAATGCTGTGGTTTTCTGTCAAAAGTGTGCCAAACCTGGGCACCTTATTTCTAATTGTAAGTCCTCCTTCAACAAGGAAACTAACCCGAGAGATTATGCTACTACTGATAACCCTCCTCCTGAAATTGATAATCTGATTAGTGGCGATCCAAAAAAACCTACCTCGCCAGACTTATCTGATCTCCCTAACTTTGGTATTCCTATTCCTAGGTTAGAGTCCAATGTGGATCCGGTGTCAGGTCTTGCTAATCTTTCCTTGACTGATAATTTGGCAGGTGATAAGGTGTTGGAGATAGATAATCCTTCCTCTAACCTAGCTCTTGGGGGTGATGAGCTTGCTGGTGGTTCCTAGTTGGAAGTGGCTTCAATGGGGACTAGTGAGAATATGGGGGAAGAGGGTGAAATATGGGAGGACATGGGTAATGGAGATGTGACAACTTTCAACTCTAAGGATTTGAATATGGAGAATGCTACTGGTGAGGATAACTGGATAACCCCAAAGAAAAGAGGGAGGAAGAAAAAGGCAGATGTGGGTGGCGAGTCCAAGCCTGGAAGACCAAGTCAAAGATTTACGAGACTAAGAGAAACCAAAAATGAGATTGTCATGGGTAAACAAAGGACATTGGACGTGTCCTCCAAGAAAGGTAAAAAATGAAGGTCATGTCATGGAATGTGCGTGGGCTGAATAGCTCCCATAAGCAACTTGCTTTGAAAAACTATATTTTAGAACATAAGATAGATGTTTTACTATTACAAGAAACCAAGATGAAAAAAGCTAATTTTGATAATGTTGCTAAGTACTTATGGCTAGGGGCCACTTACTCCTACAAAGATGCCGAAGGGGCTTCGGGGGGTCTTGGTGTGCTTTGGAATCCTTCTAGATTTAATGGCTCAGAACTATTCTGCTGCCGAAGTAGTGTTGGTGTTTCTTTTACCTTCCCGGGTGGCTCTTGTTCACTTATTAATGTTTATGCACCCAACTAGAGGAATGCTAGATTTTATCTATGGAAGACTCTTTCTAATTGGATTATAAAGAATAGTGGTTATCTGTGGCTAATGGCTAGGGATTTGAATTCCCCCTTATTCCCCTCAGAGAAAAGTGGTGGTTTGGTTGATTATTTTGACATGGCAGACCTGGAAAACTTTCTGAGTTCTACTGGCCTGATTGACATTGACTTATCGAGCTAAGCTTTTACCTAGACCAATAGACGGATGAGAGAGGATTTGATTCAAGTTAGATTGGATAGATTCCTTTGTTCTAGTAATTGGACTAGCCTACTTAGTGCCACTCTTTGGGCTCTGCCTAGGACGGTTTCTGATCACAATCCTCTGCTGCTGACCTCGTGTGACCAGTTTGCTGCCAGACCTTTCCCTTTCGGGTTTGAAATTATGTGAAATTCCCACCCTGATTTCAAAAACAAAGTTGTTGAATGGTGGAATATTCCTTTTCGTGGTTCTCCCATGTTCAAAATCTTTTTTAAACTCAAACACATTAAATGTATGGTGAAAGGCTGGAACAAAAGGGTCTTTGGGGATGTTTTCCAGCAAAAAAAGATTGTTGGGGATAAATTGAAATGGATTCAAAAGAAAATGGAGGAGGGAGATATTAGATTTTCTACTTGCAACTAGGAGAAGGAAACTCGAAGGGAGTGGGAACAAATTCTTAAGAAGAGGAGATTTTCTAGAAGCAGAAATCTAGGGTCAAATAGCTGAAAGAAGGTGACAAAAGCACCTTTTTTTTCATATTTTTGCTATTAAACATAAGAAAATCAATCAAATAACCAAGTTACACAATGCTCAAGGGTAGGTTGTCAATTCACCCCCCCTAATTGGTTTGGTGGTTGCAGATTACTTTCAGAAGGCTTATGCAGCTCCTATTGAGGCTTCTAACCTAACTCTTGACAGGTTGTTGCTTGACCCACTTCCGACTATTATATCACAGATTGATAACCTTGGGATACTCGGTCCTGTCACTCCTGAGGAGGTAAAGTTGGCTACTTTCAGCATGGAGGGCTTCAAAGCTTTGGGCCTTGATGGTTTCCCTCTGCCCTTTTTTCTAGACCTTCTGGGAGATTGTTGGTGAAGACCTTGTCCTACCTGCTTGTGATTTCTTCAAATATGGTAAGATTCTTAAGCAACTGAATCACACCTTCATAGCTTTAATTCCCGAGGTTGTTGACCCTCAATCTATGGTCGACTTTCGCCCCATTAGTCTATGCAATACTTTTTATAAAATCCTCTCTGAAATTCTGGTGAACCGCATCAAACCTCTCCTTGATAAAATAATCAGCCCAACTCAAAAAGGTTTTGTTCCTGGTCATCATTTCCTTGATGCTACCATAACCACACATGAATTACTCCACTCTATGGATAGATGCAACTATGTTGGTATGACCCTTAAATTAGACATTTCTAAGGCATATGATAAGGTGATTTGGAATTTTGTCCCTAAAGTCCTAGCTAAATTTGGGTTTAACCAATCTGTGATCAATCTCATAATGGAATGTGTTACTACAGTTAAGTACTATGTTCTGGTAAATGGGTCTCCCTTTGGGTTTTTTCCTATTGGGAGAGGTATCAGACAGGGAGACCCCCTTTCACCCTATTTATTCATAATGGTGGCGGATGTCTTGATCAGGAATTTCTCTAATATGTTGTTTGAAGGATCCATAAAGGGAATTAAGGCTTCCTCTTCCTTAGAGTCGACTGTAATCCAAAAATTTGTGGATGATACCTTTATTTTTGGTAAAGCCTCAGTGATTGAAGCTAGGAAATGGAAAAAATATCTCAACAACTATGTTTCTTGTTCTAGGAAATGCATTAACTATAATAAAAACATTATTTACTTCTTTAACAACACTCCTAACCTGCAAACTCGGGTGACTATTGTCCTGGGTTGTTTGAGTGGTTCTCTTCCTTTGGTTTATCTTGGGTTACCCCTTACTGTAAAAGAAGTCACTCCTAATTTTTGGAATTCTATTCTGGAAAGGATCCAAAGAAAAATGGCTAGGTGGAAAGGCTCCCTACTTAGCCATGCTGGTAAATTGCAGCTCATATATGTTGTTCTTCAAGACATCCCTATCTATTTTTTATCTATATTCAAGATGCCTAGATATATTGCTGAGAAATTTGAGAAAATTCAAAGGACTTTCCTCTGGTTGGGGACTGAGGAAAAAAAGAAATTTGCTCTGGTTAAGTGGGACAAGGTTTGCCAACCTAAAAGTTGTGGTGGGCTTGGGATTAGGACTATTTGTAATACCAATAAAGCTTTAATGGCCAAAGTGTGTTGTGATCATCTGAGGGATAGGAAGGATTGGTGTAAGATCATGAATGCTAAGTAGCTTCAGAACAGACCTTTGATTGACTGCCTATTGAAGATTCACCCTTCAAGGTCCTTGGTTTGGAGATGTATATGCAATTTGTAGGACCTTTTGAGAAGTGGGATCAAATGGAAGATTGGTAATGGCAATACAATTAGATTCTAGGAGGATGCCTAGTTACTTGACATTCCCCTGGAAAACTCTGAATTCAAGAATCTTATGAGATTGGCTCAACGATTCTTTGGCATTTATATTAGTGATTACCTCCTAAGGCCTCTGGGTGTCAGAAAATGGTATGACCTAGGCCTTTGTTGCCCCTTTTCCCCTGTTTTGTGCCTCCTTGCTAAGACCTTGCAGGAATTTCTCTCCCTCACCAAGCTTCATGCTACTTGCAGGGGGGATGAATTTTTCTGGACTCATGATAAATAGGGTGATCTCTCAGTTAAATTGACTTACAATATGCTAACAGACCAGGGTGTTGTCCTTGATCTATGGAAGAAAGTATGGAATCAACACATGATCCTAAAAGTTAACTTCTTTTGGTGGACGAATTGCCATAACAAGATTTTTACTCAGGACAATCTAAGGAAAAGGGGATTCTAGATCCCCAACAGATGTTTTTTATGCAAGTGCAATGAGGAATCGATGGATCACTTGCTATTACACTACCCATTTGTTGTGGAGGTGTGGGAGCTGGCTTTAGGAAGATTGGGGATTCATTGGATTATGTGTAAGGATATCAAATCCTTTATCTTGAGCTAGTCTGGACCCTTTATCCACCCTCTACCTGGTGAAATTTTGAACCAACTCCATCCTATCATTTGTTGGCGTTTATGGAAAGAGAGAAATAACAGGATCTTCAGAAACATGGAGATGAGTTCGAAAGAGGTGTTTGGTATTGGGTCTCAGCTCATTGCAGAAAATATCTTGCTTTTCAAAGGGAAAACCCTTGACAAAGGTCCAACTGAGGTGGAAATAAGTATGGCCAAAGCTTGGCATCAGAACTTGGATGCTAACTCTTATGACAACTTCAAATCCCTGGCTCAGAGTGTCACTATTTGGAAACCTCCTGATAGAGGTTAGTATAAACTAAATTTTGATGGAAAGGCAACTCGAGAGAGCCAATATAGGAGGTGTGATCAGGGATTACAAAGGAAATTATGTGGTTGGTTACTCCAGGGGGATTGGTGTTCATTCTTCTATGATTGTTGAAGCTAGATCGATGTTGAAGGGCTTACAGTTGGTTGTCTCCATGGGGATTGAGAACCTTCATATTGAAGGAGACTCTAAGTCTATTATTGATGCTATTAACTTTGACAGGTTGTTGGGGTGGAGTACTAAAGACATTCTTCTAGACATTAGGCTCTTCGTGTCAAAGTTAAAATTCAAAGTTGCCACCCACATTTACAGGGAGGGAAACCAAGTGGCCGATGCCTTAGCCAATTTTGGCACACACTGGAAATTATCCAAATGGTGGAGTTCTTTAGGGAACCTACCTCTTGATATTCAGGGTTTAATATTGAAAGAACAAAGCCCTTATTTGACCCATGACGATAACTAATCAAGTGCCTTGCTGGATTTTTTGGGGGGTCCACATGCTTGTCTATTGGGCTATGTGGACGAGTTTAACTGATGAGATGGATAACAAGTGGTATAATTCAAATTATGGGAAGGAGACCATTTTGAAAAGGGAAATCATGAGATGTTGCAATAAGTACTTGATGATTAATACTAAGCTGGACCGTACCCTTCGTAATCTCCTTTTGGGGACCATGTTAAGCTATCGTATTCCCAAGTTTTTTGATTTTGAGTTTGATGTGACTAATAATTATGAGATCAATCTCCTTATTGGCTCTAAATTGTCTGTTATTTTGTCTCTACGTTTGATAGCTAACCTTTTTGGTTTTACTAAATTTGGCTTGCCCCTGAAAGCTAACTTTCTTGGTGTTTCTAATTTTAGCCCCGCAGTCATCTTGCCTAGGTTTCTGTGCATCTTTTGCGTGGAAGGAAAACCTTCCTTTCCTTTCATATCCTGTTTACTTAGTCGATTGTGTGTGGAGATCCTCCTTTATGATTCCGCTAAGATTGCTTTTTGGAAATTACTTATTCATGTGTGTGACCTATCCTTTGCCTTGATTATCAAAGACTGTCGTTTCTAGCTTAAAATCCTTAATATGCGGGTGATTTTTGACCTTTCTATTATCTCTAACTTTTTATTTTCTCAGGGTTCTCGGTTATCCTGTGTGCAGAGTGACATTATGGGTGGTGATAGGGTGCAAACCGAACCCGATAATTGCAATGAATTTCGCAAAGACCTGCTTGTTTGACATATTTGTGTCGAAGGTGGTCTTGCTCCTCTAATGGAGAGACTGGTGGGCCATGACCGTAATCTGTTTGCTCAGTTTGTCAATTGGTGGAAAGATTGTCGTGTGACTTTGGGAGGCATTTCCTTTACTGTGGATGAGTAAGTGATTGCGCAGGCTATAGGGCTCCAGTGTGCTGATATGAAGCATCAAAACACACCAAAACTTAGGACAATGAAAGTATGAACAAGTTTTTTGTGGGGAATGAGGTGTCAGTGTGCAACTAGTTGGGTTTTGACCGGGAGGCTCTCCCTCAGCTGTGGAACCAGGTTTGCCTTGCTTTGATGAAGTATGTGACTCTGGAAGGTAGGTAGAAAACCTATTACTTCTACCATTTCCCTCTGTTGAATCACCTTAGGCATAAAGTTTTGTTAAGCTTTCCTTTTTTCTTGCTTATGGACTTAGAAAATTTAGTTGAAAAATGTGTTGAGCCTATTGGAAAGAATCCTAATGACCCTACTCCCCTGCTGCTCCACTAGGGCCTCATTTTGAGGCTATACCATTTCCACCTTGCCTTATGTTCGCCAAAACCCATATCGGCTGTCCACATTGAAGAAATTGAGCCACCCACTATTAGCAATTTATCTTTGGCTGAATCTTAAGGCCCTGTTAGAAAAAACTACCCGGTTCCTGCTAACACACATAAATCCAAACCCACTGCTAAAAAGCTTAAAGGGAACGAGGGAGCGGCCCAGACTAGTGTGACAGCTAGTTTTTGTGAACTCAAAGCAACCCCCGCCAAGACTACCAGCAAGCCTTCCCAGAGAAAGAAAGGCAAGGAGGAAGGTAAGAGCTTGAAGGAGCCTCCAAGCAAACGAAAAAATGTGGTGAACAAGGACTCTATGGGGGATACGGTGGTTGTGGAGACGGTGGTTATTGGTTGTGATGCCATCATTCAACGCTCTGGTAGGATGGCCAAGAACAGGAAAAAAATGTAGGTTAAAGATTTGGATACGGAAGAGGAGCAGTTAGACAACAAATATAGTAGGGTTGAAGAGGAGTTTGAGGGTGAGGAGGAGGAGCATGCTAGAGGTCCTTGCTCTATTCCTGACATGGGAAAAGTTCAAAAGGAGGTTTCGGCTTCTCAGTCATCGGAACCGCTGGATGCTGAGCATACTAATATTAGCAAGGCTGTAGTTGGAGGGGAGGAGCTCTCTGTGCTAAAGGAAAGATTGGAAAAACTTGACAAAAAATTATGTGGTTTGACTCGCTTCACGGTTAAGCTAGTCCAATGTGTCACCAGTACCTTGTCGGTAGTGATGAAGGATGAGATGGACATGAAAAAGACTGAAGACCATCAGGAGTGGGTCGGAGATGATGTTGTAAATCTCCTGTCAAAGAACTGGGAAGAGGCTAGTTAGTCTGTTGTCAGTCTGTTGTTTGTTCGTTTGCTGTTTATCTGTGGTGTCTGTTTTTTGGCTGTGTTTTTTGATGCTTTTTTATTATCTTGAACTCTATTGGCCCTTGTGGCTCTATGTGAAGGGTACAACACCTTGAAAAATGTTGCTTACCTAATCAAAAACATAATATTATATATATTACATCTATATATTATTAATAATTATATTATAAAATAATATTACATATAATATACTTATTAATATATTAATAACTATATAAAAAATAGTTATTAATAATATATCATAGTTATTTATTATATATGCTTATATTATATATTATCAAATAACATAATATGATATATTATATTATATTATTTATATATTAATATTCTATAATTATTAAATAACACATATATAATAATTATAGTTATTTTATTATATATATTAACTATATATAACTATAATTATAATAATAATAATAACTATAATATATAGTAATTAGGGAAAATTTTGGTCTATTTTTTAGCATGCATTGTGTAGTACATGAGGTCAATTCCTACGCCATTTATCAAATGATGCTTCATCTCCATCTCCATCTCTATCTCTATCTTCCTCTCTATATCTCTCCCTTATCTCTATATCTCCCTCTCACTCACACTCACACACACACACCTTGTTTCTCCCTCCCTATATCTATCTTTATCTCTCCCCCTCTATCTCTCTCTTCCTCTCTCTATCACTTGTCTCTATCACCTCCTTTATCTCACTCTACCCCTCTCTTCCTCTCTCCCTATCACTCTTTCTTTCTCCCTCCATTTCCCTCCCTCTCTTTCTCCCTCCCTCTCTATCTATTTATACATATCCATCTCCCTCTTTGTCTCTCAATATCTCTCTCATATACACACACACTCCCTATTTCTCCCTATCTCTATCTCTATCTCTATCCCTTTTTTATACCTCTCTCTCTCTCTCTCCATATATTTCTCTACCTCTATCTCCCTATCTCTCAATCACTCTCTATCTCTCTATATCGCCCTCTATCTAAATATCCCTCTCTTCCTCTTCCTCTGCCTCTCTATATATTGAGTTCGCTCTCTCTCTCTCTCTCTCTCTCTCTCCTTTACCTATGTCTCCCCCCTTTATCTCTCCCCATCTCTCCCTCCCCATCCCCATTTCTATCTCTCTATCTCTCTCTACCTCTATATTTATTTGTACCTCTCTCCTCTCTTGCTCTATCTTCATCTCTACATCTATCTTCCTCTTTCCCCCTCTATCACTAGACATGTTTCCATCTATTCATCCATCTCCCTCCCTTTGTATCTATATCTATCACTAGACATGTTTCCCTATATCCATATCTATCTCTCCACATTTATTTTCCATCTCTCCCTCTATCTCTATCTCTTTATCTCTCCATCATCTTTCTCTACCCTATATCTCTCCCTCTCTACCTCTCTCTCTCTATATATAACTTCTTTTTATATTTCTTATCTATCTCTCTCATTTCATTTTCTCTCTCCTCTACATATTTATCTTTTCTAATCTCTATCTCCTTCCTCTCCTCTCCATATCCCTTTTCTCCATCTAGTTTATATCTATAGTCTTCCTCTTCTATCTCTACCTCCCCTTACTCCCCCCTTTCTCTTCCCCCATCTCTCCTCTTAAACAAGGCCAGACCTATTTTTTCCTTAACCCACCTCCACACCTCTTTGACATACCCATTAGGGGAGAGGACTCGATAGTTGAGCACCCTAGCTTCGCGGTTCTCAAAATCCCACGTGGAAATTTCAAAAAAATTCCAAATTTTTATAGCAACTTGCTTGGCAACGCCCCTACTTATAACTAAGGTTTCAAGGCCACATCATCAAATATGATGCCACATCGGCATGCTTTTTGTTGAGGTGTCCAAAAAGGTCCCAAAAAAAAGTGAGATTGATACTTGTGCACTAAATCATGTTTTATTGGTGTGTTGATGTGGCATCACATGATTTGTTGCTTTTTAGATCTAAGGTATACATATTATTCAATTATTGGTAGTTATCATCAACACAAACAATTGTAAGTCACAACTATTGGTTCAATACTGTCAAAAATATTAGACATAAAATCAACAAATGCTATAACAACTATTGAAACATGCTCAACTTCGAAATCCTTTCCCCTACACACCAAGATGTGATTGCACTTATATTTCCTATAATAAACCCAGTACATTTATTTTATATTTTATTATATATAGCTGAAAAAAAAAAAATACCAGACAACATTCCACAGCCATCCATTGGATTTACAATCAAAAGGTGGAAAAAAAATAGTTGATCCAAAAAAGCAAACAAATGGAAAGTTGAAAAAAGTTCTCGTACACTACTATAATATGAAATCACTCTTTTCCATGCACAGATGGAAATACCTCATAAAAATGGCAATGCATTATATTCGCTATTATTACAGTCAAAACAAAACAGATAACAAGCGGAACTCCTTTGTAACTGCATCTATAGGCGAATCTGTAAGGCTATAGGCTTACAAAACAGACACCCCAAATGCAGAATCCTTACATTTATGCAGAGGTCTCGTTAGACTGAGACTCTGGTCGAGACTTATCTTTCTGGTTATGGGACTGGTATTTGGCATAGAGATCCCCTTTGTAAAAATCCTTGGTTCTGACCACAAGAAACCCAGATATAATCGCCCCTAACAGAGATACCAATGCCATTATGATGAACGTTAAACGAAAGCAGCTCACTCCTGTGCAGAGGAGGTCATTCCTGTGAGGGGCAGGAGCTTGGGCATTACCTCTATCCGCCATTATGTTATTTTGTTTGCTTGCTTCCAAATCATACAAGTATCCAGCAACTCTCACGGATAAAATGTAAGTACCAAGAGGGCTAGCAGAGCCTGCTAAGTTATAGAGCGTAGAATAGTACTTGAGCCCAAAAAACTCAGAAATTATGGCGAAAATCACAGGCCACTGCGCCCCCAAACTGAAGCCCAGAACAATGGAAGCCACATAGAGAGACCCCGGCAGAGCAAATGCGATGAAGAGATGTCCCACGCAGGCAAGCGACAGAACAAAGGTTAAAATGACAGGACGGGGCAGACTGAATTTCTGGAGAAGGATTTCAGAGGAAAAGCCCGATGTCACCCGACCTAAGAAGTTCCATATGCTCATGAGGGACACAAATGTGCTGACATCGACTGGTGAGTAGCCCAAAGCATGACCAATCTGTCCCATATTGTCTATGGCCGTAAAGGCTGCCCCCACACCGCAGGTGGTTGCAATGAAGACAATCCACATGTCCAAGCTCACCATGGCCTGTGGTATTGTGAAATCTTCTCCTCTCTTGGGTCGCACGCACCAGAATTCTTTGATGTTTAAGAACAGACGTTTCTTAGAGGAGGCCTGGGCCTTCGGTTCATCTGTGGCCGCCACAAGCTTTGAGAGCTGATTGTGAGCGGCAGTTACATTGGTGTCAATAGGTGGAAAGTTTGCCTGGGGAGTTGAGCTAGTGGTGCTCTGTATCTGTTGATGTTCATCCTCCTTTAGATTGGCTTGTTCAGCCTCTGACAGCTCTCTATCTGCCTGCGGTTTACCCTGCTCTGCCTTCGCAAGCACGGGCATCGATGATCCCTGATCGGCAGGCCCATTAGGACCCGGGTCAATTCCGTTAGGATCCGGGTTCCCATGTGAACCGCCAGTGCATTGGCCCTCCTTATCATAAGCCTGCCCTGCCTCGCTGAGCTCCATGGCGGGCAGTTTTTGATCTGCCTTAACTTTATCCCACTCTGCCTTGGCAACCACGGCCAGAGGAAGCACCAGGAAAACCACAACAGAGGCAGCTACTGTTAATTTATGTAGCTTGGACAGGTGTCTCCATTGTCTAGAAGTGTCATTTAATTATTTAATTATTTTCTAGAAACCTCCAGAAAAGGGCTGAGTTGTCTAGATAATTATGTAATTAAATAAATTGATTCTCCTAGAGACTTCTAGAATCCAGTTAGTTAGGGTTTTTAGAGTCTATTTAATCTTAGCCATTGATTGAGATTAAATCATGGCCATTGGTTTTCCAATGAGAAAAGTATAAAAGGGGATCAATGGGCAATTGGAGAACACAACAACAAGTAGACTTGCAGTGATAGCAAGTAGAATTGCAGTGAGAGCAAATAGTCTTGCAGTGTTAGCAAGGGCGCAGTGATAGCGTTGGGGATAGCAGCTGTGGAATTTCAGCAGGAGAAATTGAGGGAAGAATTTCCGGAGAAGAATATTGCCGGAGCTCTGCCAGTAAGAGGCAAGCAGTTTTTGTATTCCTTAATTTGCTGAAGTTTAATATAATTCCTCATCTGCAGTAGTGGTTTTCCCTTCGGGGTTTTTCCACGGACAATTTGTCCAAAAATATTGTGTTCATTATTGTGAATGTTTTCTTCTCTATTCTTGTGAGTTTTTATTGGTGAAGTTGCAGTTGTGTTATTCTTCGATATTTGCTAAGAATTAATTTTCCAGAGTCAAATAATCTATGTATTAGATAGGAGATTAATAATCAGTAACTGCAATAGAATTTCACAGCTACAACCTTAAACCCCATTGGAGGGAACTTGACATGGTTTTCTATAATGATGACCACCATGAGAAACCCAGCCAGAGCCAGGGCAATGTAGAGAAAGTAATAAAATCTATTGAGCTCTTTAAACTCTGCGGTGGGATTCATGGGACGGACGACAAACATCAAAGTGAGGCAGACCAGACAAGGCAGCCAGCCAATAAGCAAGATGACAGAAGTAGCGTCATTCCCGTAGAGGGCATGATATATCTGAGTAAAAATGGCGCCACTGAGCCCTGCAAATCCTTTGAGTATCCCCAAAACAATGCCTCTGCTTTGGGGGAAATTCTTCACACAAGTGACCAGAGCTCCTGTGTTGGTAAAGGTCTGAGAATTGGAGCCCACGGCGATGTAAGTGAACATCTGCCATTTCTTGGGCTTTGCCATACGGCCAGTGACAGAGAGCCACACCAGAAGAAAGCCTGTTAGGTTCATCACTCCTCCTACAGCCAGCACAAACCACGCAGGGGTGACTTCATTCAGAAGGCCTGAAATGATGCCAAGATTGGCTCCCAGGTCCTTGAAAAAACCCAGTGTGTTCAGTGTCTTCTGGTCATATTCCAAAGCCGATTTAATTGCAGGAGAGTAGAGCCCAAATATGTACGTCGCTCCAGAGAATGAGATTATCAGAAACGACGCAAACAGAACAAACCATCTGCTCTTGCCCACCACTTTCCCGAACACCAGAGCCTCCTTCAAACCCATATCAAAGAACCGATTTTTAAGACTTTTGGGAAAATCTGTGGAGAAATTTTTATATCAACCTTTCTTATTAGGTACAGGCTTCACAACTGTGACAGACTTTTGCAACCGCCTCTTCACAGAAAGCTGGATACCATGCATACCATTGCTGCCGGCTGGGCTTAACCAGCACTCACTAAGCGTTGACCCCTAGGGTGACTGATGTGGCCCCCTTAATCCATTCACCAACGCTCTTTCCATTTTTTTAAGCAATCCCGATCATTGCTACAGTCAGCAGTTAGTCGCAGTTAGCAGGCCAGCGCATACACCAAACCAAATTTAAACTCACTGTTCCTTGCGCAAGATTGGACGCGCTTCATCATCCCCATGAATGTACATGGTCACACTCATTCTTAATGAAACTGCGATCGCTAAATTTGAATTTCAAATTTGAATCTGCAACTCCCGCCCAATCCATTGAAAGGAGCTACGGGAGGATTTCTTCGACTGGATCAAACATCACAGACATAAGAGTTGCAGAAGTAAATAGGTCATCCTCAGATTTGTTGACGTTTGGAATGGTTTTCATTACAGAGATAAAGGCGCTTCTTTAACTCTGGCCTTGTCTGCTGTGTTTGAGAACTACCTAGAAGTTTAATGGAAACACACTTCAATTACAGAGAGTGGATCCTGTTTTTTCAAAATCGAAGGGAGTTAATTATGGTAGGAGGAACTGGTCAGTTTCGATATGCTCGTGGGTAAAGCAGCAGTTTATGATGCTCGCATCACCGGCTTTAACACCATTGTGATGTTTAGTATTACACTTGTATTAGATTAGATTACCTACCTAGATGTTCGATAAATTTAGAGATATTGATTAGGGGAGAGGGGCTGGTAGTCGTGTGGGCTAATTTTGTGAACATGTAGTGATTGTTATGGACTACGATAACAATACTTGTTTAAATGAGTGTCTTATTTTATTAAATGAACATTTTATTTTATAAATGGCACACTTATAGTGGATAGTTTGATATTTTATTTGAAATAAAAAAATATTTATTTCACTTCTTCATGAATGTATTTATGTTTTTTTTATATAATATTCTTAGGTTCTCATGTGTTCAAGTATGGGTCCTTTTGACCAACATTTGGTTATTTATTCTATTTACATGTGGACTATTTATTTACAATATATAGTATACATATGTGGTAAGACTGAGTATCATAAGCACAAGTGTTATAACAACAATTGGACCCTACACAACTATTGTCCCCTCTCCCCTAGCCATGAAAGTCCCCAATTTGAAATTTGATTGTCATTCACTATGATTATTAAATTTACTTAGGTTTCTTTTTAAGGCGGGCCTTAAACTTCATGCATCTTTTCATTCGATTACATTGTTACCTATGCAACATAAACTTGAGTGATTTTACTAAACTGTATTGACATAGATAATAGTCTATTATTGATTGTTGCATTCATTTTTGTAGCTCTACGCTTACGTTTAGGATTGTTTAGGTTTTTGGACCTTTTGTTTATAAGGATTGTTAGTTTAATGGAGAAGAACTTGTACTATTGAAAAAGAATTCACAAGTTCAAATCCTGCAGGGGGTAGGGTATGTATGCCTCGTATTTGAAGCATAATTAGATGCCTCCTACATAATAGGAGTACAAGGTAGTCTCATATACTTAAGTCATTTGTAAATCCAAAAATAGATCACCTAGTAATGTGGACTATAAAACAACCTTTCATTTCCTTTTCTTTTCCTGAAATGCAGTAAATGTTAGGGTGACATCTGCTTACTTTTCCCAAAGAAATGTTAGAAAAGGTGAAGGGCTTTTATGATTTTATTAGCATTTTAACCATTCCACAACATTGTATGGAACTTTCTTCCTTTGTCTAAAATTCAACAACATTGTTAAAAGTTTATTCTTGCCACTTCATGGCCATGTCAGGATTATTTTCTAATCTTTTGTGACCAAACATGTAAAAGGTGTTGCAAGGTGTGCACCCTTGGTCTCCTTATGTTGTGCAGCGCAGCGCTTGGGTTCGTGACATGGCTTAACTGCCTCGCATGGATTCATTAACTCAGATGGTTGTATCAAACTTTAACAGGTCGATCTTTTGGTGCAGCAACAACCATCTGTGCAACAATTGGTATCAGATCCTAGGTCATGGGTTCGAACCCCTAACTTCCGTTGGGAGGGATTGTTGCAAGGTGTGTGCCCTTGGTCTCCTTGTGTTGTGCAGTGCAGTGCTTGGGTTCGTGACATGGATTAACCGCCTCCTGTGGATTCATTAACTCAGGTGGTTGTATTAGGCATTAATAAGTCGATCTTTTGGTGCAACGACAACTGTTTGTGCAACAAAAGGGTATATTATTTTAGTTTGATATTACACAAATTCTAAAGAAAATTTATAGGCATTCAAGAAAGGGGCAATAATATGTTTCTTTGAAAGAAAGGTTCCTATTTTAAATGGACCATTAGTATGAAATTGAATGCAAAAATTAAAAACTAAAAAAATGGATATAAAACATCAAATAAGAGTTTTCATTTTGACCCAATCCATGAATATAACTTGTGTTGGTAGACAATTATATGAATCATGGAAATAAAGTTGAATGTATCAAGGGGATGATGAAGATTGGAATTTGTGTATTTTTAAATTTTTGGAGTGTTTTCTACTTTTATATAAAATAATGATTTTAAATTAGAGATACAAGGATTGTAACTATCTATTATACACCTTGGTGTTAAGAATATTATTGTAAGGGTGTATTATCGATTGAAACTAGCCCATTTTTAACATTTGAATGTCTGCATGTAGTGATTGTGGTCTTGGGTCATTTTCATGTATATATTGCATTGATCAAATATTTTGAGACTCATATTGTATTAAATGGATGGAAACCAATGTAGGTTACAAAAGAGGTTAGAGGAATTTATTTCCATCTCAAGCTAGCTTCTTGCTTGGAGATGGTCAATTACATGAGAAGATCCAGATTGTCAAATTATTTCTCTTTTGCCTCAAGAGGGGTTATCTTGGTTGTTGTGATATAAAGTTTTGGTAACCAAGACATTGAGAGAATTTGTAGCTAGGATAATGAATGTGATTTTTGTAACCAAGATAATGAGAAGTTTTTGTGGCTAAGAAATGGAGGAACAAATATTGGTAAATAAGACATGAGAATGTACTATAGCCACAATGATGGAGGAATAGTTTTGATAACCAAGAGAATTAAGTTTTAGTAGAAAGGTTAGTGAATATGAAGGAGGAATAGTTTTGGTAACCAAGATAATGAAGCTTTGGTGACTATGATAGTGAACTATTAAAAGTGTCATAGATCAAGAAGTGGTTGTTTGTACTATTGTGTTTATCCCATATTAGTTTTTGGTATCTTTATCTCAACAAGGAATATTATGTAATTAAGGGGGAATGTTTAAAATATTACATGTCATATGGTTAGTTTATGGTTATGTATTAAAATGTGATTTTGGTAGTTTTTAGTTTTTGATCTCTATCTTAACTAGGAATATAATATAATTAAGGGAGTAATGTTTGAATTATTATATCATATAGTTATTTTAAAGCTTTTGTTAGTTTAAAAATTTGTGATTTGGGTAGGTTTAATTATTGATGAGTATCTGATAGTTATGTAATGTCAAAAATTGCATGTAGCTTGCAATTTTAATATTATAAATTATACATATTTTAGTGTTCATTTATATAGTATATTTTTTACTCAAATGATCTCATATGATATCCCCTTCCCTAGTTTAAATGCTAAGTAATAGGTGTGTTGGTGCATTCATGTTTCTTGTCATGTGTTTATAATTTTTTTCATGTTTTCTTTCTATAGTTTCTTTAATTTAGTTCTACTTGGATGAAAATATGGTCACATAGATGCATGTTAGCACAAATTCATGCCATGATAGTATAGTTGTATGACCAATTCTCAATGGCCAAAAAGTTGGCATTTTATATTCATCTTAAGCATAATGGCATCCACCTAGGTCATGTCTATTCCTACTTATCTTTCTTTGATTCTCGTAGATGAGGGAATTTTCTACCCTCAAGATAACAAGATCTTAAGGAGCAAACTATCTCTCAACTACCTCAATTGACATGGCTCAAGTGAACTAGAAATGGAGGAATGCAATATTTAACATATTATAGAGATTATCTAGACCTTTTAAACATTAGAGACCAAAAATGTAAGGAAGATAAGGTAGCAGAACAAATTCCTACACTAATATTGGGAGGAGGATGATGCGAAACTTTACAGATCTTTTCAACATTTACATAAACTTAAATAGAAATAAACATAAATATCGTGCATACCACATCACAATGATTTATGTGGGGAAAACCCTTTCGGGAGAAAAACCCCACACTACAAAAGCTAACCAATATATTATTCAGAAATCACAAAGATAACAATATACTTGCAGAGCAAGCTTCTCACTAGAGTATCACCAACTAGAGATCTAGAGACAACATGACCACTATCAAACTCTTAGAATACATCACAATACACAATCATGATACAACACCCTCATAAAATAGGGTTTCCTTCTAGGGAAAGTAAAGAAAAAAATATATCCACCATCAGATATGAGACCTAATGATGAATGGTCCAGATTTACAATAGTAAAATATAAATAAAATTTAGCTTTTAGGGGCGCTGGGTACCCCCAACCCCCCGTCGTGGAATGCCTCCCTTGGACTCCCCATCGAGGGGATGATCCCCCTGGACCCCTCATGGGGGGTACTCCCCTACGCCCCTTGTGCTTACGTATCAACAATACCTTATGTAATTGCAAGGTTGAGACACATTTTCCCAACACGAAAGTACATGGTATAAAGGTATTTTGGACAACTTGGTAAGCTTTCTGTCTACAATAGACACATGTATGATGGATGAAAACACACCACATTGGTGTCCCATATAGATAGAGAACAAAATTTGTCATAGGAAGACACAAAACAATTCACACAGGTTTCTATATGTGAAAGGGGTGCAAAATGCAAGATACAAATGTATAGCGAATATAAAGTGATAGAAATAAAGATGTTAAGTGAAAATTAGACAAAAATGACAAGGAGAGGTTGAAGACATCATTGAAAATGTTAGATGAAATCCAAGCTTTATTCAAGTAGTTCTTCTACCTGCACCTACACACACAAGACCAAAGAGAAAGGTTTGGGTGGTTTTATAGGAGTTTGTCTCAGTCAAACCCCTATATTGGTGTTTCCACCTCCACGGACAACCTTAGACGAGATACTAAAAATAAATATAAAATGATAAAGAGAACAATATGCTTAACAAATAAATATAATATGCTTGAATAGTTACCGCTCCCAAGAGAAAAAGCTATGCACAACTTGTTGGTGCATAATGAAAAAGTAATGAGAAACTATAAGATGACATTGGCCTCTTTGTAAGATGATCTCGTATTTGCAATGATGGAGTTTACTCTAGAAGTTGTAGGAGATTTTTTAGAAGATATACGTACAAAAAGGATGGAGAATGCGTATAGAAAGGATGGAGAATGTGTATAGAAAGGATGGAGAATGTTGTGAAAAAAAGAGGTGTTGTAGAATGGAAAAGAATGGGAAAAGAGGAGAGTTGTGTTTGTTTTCCCAAGAGAGAAAGATTGAATCTTGAACTTGAATGAATCTATTCTCTTTAAGAAAGAGAGTCTTTTGTCTTCAAATGACATGCCCAAGCTACTCCAGATGAGGTTGTAGGTTGATAGAGGCGTTACATTTTCAAGACGCGATAGGTTTAATGTCTCACTGGCCAACTTAGTCACATATTTTCATGGGATGAAATCATGGAGCTCACAGATGTCTTCACGACATGCATATGTTCATGAGAAAATCAGACTCAATAGTTGAGAAACTAGATATGGTTGGAGGTGGCAAGTGATGGTTTCAGGTTGAAGGAGAGCATAATTATCTTAGTTTATCTAAAGAAGAAAGTATATATAATGTGAAATTGTATAAGATGCAATTTACGATGTTACATGGTGCCCCCACTTTAGTGAGCATATGCATTTAAAAGGAAATGTAAGCTAAAGTAAAAGGAGGAGAGTATTTTACCTAGGATGCAAAGGGGAAGAAAATTCTTTTATCCATGTGGAGTTTCCTCCATGGAAGAGACTTGAGTCAATCTTGCATAAAATGGTTAAGTTGCTTCACCACAAACATGTTAGTTGTAGACAAAAAATGTTAGGTGAAAAGCAGAGATTTAGACATCAAGAATTATGTAGACATAAGATGATGTCAATATGTATGGGTAGCAAGCTATTTTATGCTAGGGACCATATGAAAATCCAACCAGCCTATGACTGCTACAAATTGTGTCGTAGGAAAACCACAGAAAAAAGACATAGACATTCATAAATACAAAGTCTAGTGGGTTGTCCCCATGCTAGTGTTGAATGCACAAGACAACTAAGAGGGAGGGTGAAACAGTTGTACCTTAAAGCTTCAAAACCCTCACAAACATTCAGATACACATTCATTCATTTAACCTTTAATCTGTTATAATGATTTAGCATGAAAAGAGAATAACATAAACTGAATCAAATCAACACCATGCACAAGAGAACACCAGATTTACATGGAAAACCCAAGATGGGAAAAACCACGATGGGGATTAGCTCACAATATAAAGTAATATCAACATCGAATATAAAGGGCTCACTACCCAAAGAAAGAAAGGTTCACTACCAGAATAGAAAAGAATATAGAGAAGAATGTTACACAAAGAAATCCATCTTAATGAATAGAGAAATCGATCACAATATCACCAACACCTTCGTAGCTTAACTAAAGAATTGTAGACACCTTTTGCACATTACATCCAATAATCAAACACATGAAAGCTTGCACTACACTTTTCAAATTCGCACACTAATACTCTACAATTCACATCATTTGCATCATACTTTTCTATATTCGCATCCCTCAACAACTCAACTCATATTTATATCATCTTCAACCTTGAAACCATTCTCCAAGGTCGGCTATGCACATCAACTGTGCAAATTAAAATTAGGTTGGCACCAAAACACTTTCGTGGTGGATAAAAGTGAAGGCGGACCACACCACTCCTTATCTAGGACCCAAATCTATAACACCACACTACAACACGCTTCTACAAATAATAAACATCCATTGCAATTAGTGTAAACACTAAGGTTGACCATTACCCATGTAAACACCATTAAATTTTTAAGTACACATGCTTCCTTTGATCCAACAACTCATAGACAACAAATGTCACCTGAACACAATCTTGAATATTCCACAATTACCCTAAAAGTCAACAAACTCCTTCACAACAACTTTCACCTGAATAATGTACACACCCAATACACTTAGATAATTCTATCATACATTGTAACTTAAGAATTTGACCTCAGAAGCATCAAACCTCAAACAAATTCAAGTAAAGAAATATACCAACACTATCAACACACATTCAGATCTGCGAGACTTGAAACCAAACTGTGAAGAAACATAGAGCAAAAATATTTCTCCCAAACACCTCTGCAATACATAGCTCACACACCGGTGAACAAAACTTCCTTTGTATAGTGATCCAGCATACCAAATTCTAGGTATAACACCTTTGAACTCTTCTGATAAACATATCTGAAGTGCATAGGTAGATCTTCAATCTATAAGAAATGTAGAGCAACACTAAAACACTACTCTACAACCCAAAACAACATTGCAACCCACTGTTTCCTCCTTTTATCAAAATTTCTCAAAAGCACTTGGAAGCCAAACACCAAAAACACATCCTCATCATATTCAATACTTCTTCAACCATAGACAGAAGCTTATCAAAGTAACACTAGAGGTTGAAACTAGTAGCTTACTAATGACAACATAATGTAGCTAATCAAAGCATCATTAATGTAATAACATAGACAATACCAACAACTACACATACTCTTGCAACAATCTTCTTATCATACAATTGAAACTAAGTCAAACCTCTTTTCTGTATTTCTACCTCCACAATGCCTATGATGATGTAAAAAGAGAGCATACCCTTAGTCGAGTAGAGGGTAAATGACAACAAGTGATAAATTGACAAATTGTTGCAACTCACCACTTAGATCTGCATTCCTTGATGGGATAAAGTCATGTATTCATAAACCTTCAAAGAGAAATTGATGTATGATTTGATGTCCTACAAGTTTTAGTACTCACAAAACAAATGAATACAAAACATGAACAAACTTACATAAAAACACATGATGCATGGCTAACATGATGATTGACTAAAATAAATGTTGCAATAATTTTGATAGTTCTACTCTTGATTGCTCTTGATTTCTTTTAGGATTCTCAACTTTGCTCAATGAATATTTTAGGATTACAATGGTGAAACTAATTTGTATTTATATACAATTCTTCTAATTTCTTGAAAATCAAATACTGATAGCTGACAAATAAAATATAATTTTTAAATAATAAAATATTGACACCAACATATTCAAATTGGTACCAAAAAGGGTTGGGCAAGGGTGTTGGGCACCCTATTTTAGACCCATCCCTATCAGGGCCTTAAACATTAGAGTGAAATATTAAATTTGCTTATTTTCATTCTCATCTTTTAATTTTCATTCATAAAATGAGAAATAAATGCATAATTTTGTCCAAGCACATAGGGGGAGCTAAACCTAGTGTTAAATTGTCAAGGATGATACATTTTGATGCTACACAAAATAATCTTCTAATTTATTCATCCAATCAAGAAATTTTTTATGGTTCAATTCACCATAATAGTTTGAAATCTCAACTCTAGGTCTCTTAACAATATTGGAAATCAATTTCAACTCCTTCACCTTCTTGGACTCTTCTTCTAGGTGTTCTCTAGGTATTATTTATCTACCCACCTTCCACGTCACTTTAATTATCACCTCTTGGAATTCAAGCTCTCTTTTTATGGGTAAGTGCACAAAGATGGGGGACCAAAAAGGGGTCTTAAGTGGCCACCTTTTTTTTGAAATCAAGAAAGACTGACCTTGGATGACAAATTAAAGATAGTTACACTCAAAATTTTAAGATGCGACAAAAAAGAGTCATAGTACTTTGAATCTACTTTCTAAACTACTATTTAGAAAAAATGGTAGATATTAAGGGGTTCAAAAAGGAGGACCACACAAATTGGTCCTATTTTTTCTAAAAAACATAACATAACATTTAGGTGCCCCCCCTCAAATGTTAATTTTTTTTTAGTATTGTACAAAAACACTCAAGTGAGAAGTTAGCTAACACCATTTAGTTTATCCCTTATTTTCTACTAATTTTTTAATGAATATATTATTTTTAACTAATTTTCAAAGTGGACACATTCTGAAAAAAAATTGAGTGTGCTCCCACCTATTTTTTTGAAAACTGATCTAAAATTATTTTTTAAAAATGTGTAGAATGGAGTCTAGTTTCTAAAAATGTAATTTATTTGAAAATTTAATGAACAGTTAAAAAATAAAGTGAAAAATATGGGGGGAGACCCTTTGATTAAATGGTAGGGCATCTTTCTTGTAGAGCCAATAACCAAGGTTCAAACCTCATGGGGTTGCTCTCTACCGTGTCAACAATGGAGTTGCTTACCTTGGTGTTAAGGGGAGGCTCCTTGGTGAAGTGCTGTGGCTTCTTGCATGTAGTGCCAACAACCAAGGCCCAAACCTTAATATCTTTTGAAAAGTGGGTGGAAGGGTGGGTGGCTTGCCACATTGGTGGTGGAAAGTCCGTCTTGTGGGGTGTGGATGAGGTGGTGATGGTTTGGATTGGTGATTTGGCGGCCACATCGATGGCGGGGAGATGCCTCCTCGCATTTCGATGGCTAGTACTGCATTGATTAGGGAGTATTTATGAAGTTTTTCTTGCATCGGTAATTGGGGTGGTTTGTGTGGGCTTCAACGGTCATGTCATGATCGTCTTGCATTATTTCCTCACAAGCCCACTTGTTTGAATGACGACAAAATAGGATACACTGGTGGATTTGAGCTGACATGCTTATGCTATACAATGTAATAATCTAGGTGGTGTCTTCCATTTCTATTTGAGAAGTTGGCGAGGCCAAAGAAACTTATTTAGTTTCTATTTCTTCTCACTAGTGTAACGGTTTGGTGTAGGCATCAATGGCAGTGCATTCTAAATTTATTGTGGAAATGTCAGCAGATACGCTGGTTTGTTTTGGGGTGGACACCTCGATATCTCTCGATAGTAAGGTTCAAAAAAATGCATTTCAGGTGGTCATAGACCAACACCTCAAGCACATTTTGCTAAATATTGACCCTCTCACCATGGTGGCTGTGAAAATGATCCTAGGAAAAGGGAATTTGGAGGATAAATAAAATTTTAGGAAAAATACATAGATTGTGTCAAGGTTTTTGGCGTCGGTTCTAGATAATCATATGCCCAAGGCAGAGGTGAAGCACTTGTGTGTAAGCTTTTCAATAAAAGTCTGCTTGGCGGCCTAGAGGAGACCCTGAAAGCCTGAAAGCTGCCTTTCTTGGTAGGGGAATTCTGCGGGCACGAGATCTGGACCTATTAAAAGCTCAAGGTGAGGTGGTTAAGATCTACCCTTTCCTTTTGGATTTAAAGGGGATGACGCTAGTGAAGCACGAAATGATTGTTGTGGTCATGGTAAATTTCCTGAAGAATATTTTTCGGATGGAGGAGGTGAGTGACTTCGAATGGGTCAAAGAATTTGATCAATTTGCAAAAGCCAAAAAATTCCTGTGAGCTCTGGGTGTCTCCTGTTTCCTTGTGTCAAGGTGTTGGGTGTGGGTCCGTTAAATGCATTTGTTAGTCTTTGTAAATGTTTGTGTGATTTTGAAGGCTCAATTTAAAACCAAAATTTGTAAAATTGTTAGAAATCTATGAAAGCAATGGCGGCAAGCTAAGGTTAGGTTTCTTGTCATCTTCGTTTGGTCTAGTATGTAGTATTCTAAGCTCAAATGATGAATTGGCATGAAATTCCATCTTTATAATGCAAACTGCAATGGGTCTATTGTTGCTTCTAGTCTCGAGCATGGTTGTTTTGGGGGAGTCAAGGTACATGCAGAGATGGCCTTGGTGTTTCTTTTGGTTCTAGGGTCATTTCTCAAAGACAATGGTTTTCTGCAGTGCAGACCCCTGTATTTTCTTTTGGCAATATAATACATTCAATCTTATAGAACAAAAAAAATAAAGTTAAAAATACCAAACATTGGTTTTTAAGAAAATAAAGTATACACGAAGAAAATAAATTAAAGATGAAAACCTTAACATACTCAAAATGTGAAAAAAAATTACATGGTTAGATATCTAAGAGGGAGCTTAACATTACCATGGCGTTTTTTGACTTGACATTGAAACACGTGCAAACATGATGGGAAGCATGCTCAAGATAATGCCATTTTTTGTAGAATTTGCAAAAACATGTCTTTAGAGATTAGAAAGTCTCTCCAAGCCTTTGTGTTCAAATCCCAAGGAAAATTCAATCCAAAGGATTGGAAATTTCCAAAGCAAGAAAAAACGTGAGGTCTTGCATTGAAATTTTTTCTCTTTCTCTTTCTCCTTCTCTATCAGTGAAACTGGACACAAGGAAATGGGGTTCCACCTTTTGGGAGATGGAACTAGGAGAACCTATTTCACGTTAGTTCATCCAAGGAAAACCCTAGATATCTCAACCCAGGGATGGAAAGAGGGAAAGAGATCTACAATAAGGTGTCCTACAGGTGTGATTAAAGACTAAGAAGGGGTTCACCACCAAGCTAGGGCTTGGAAAGAAGAAGGTGAATGCAATGTGAAAACATAACTATATGACATAGAGTATGAAACTGAAACACAAAATGACAAACTAAGAATGAATAGAAAGGTACCTATAGGAAAGGTGTGGTCAAAATAAGCTCCAAAACCTTGAAATTATGTTGTTGGATGCTCACCGGGACTCATACACCAGTCTGGGTGATTTAGTCCCAATCTAGGGTTTCTATGTAGAAACTGGAATCTCGTAGGGCCTATTTAGGATCTTATGAAATATGGAAAAAGGCAGTATTGGGACTCATACGCCACAAGTGGCACTTTAGTGCCAGTATTAGGGTTTGGCTAAAATTATGGTATTCTCTGGTGATCTCTTGTAACTTCTCTCCTGCTAGATCTCTGAGTATGAATCACTGAATTGCAACTTGTAGATGACTTTCTATGATCTTGAAATGGAGATGACAACTTTGGAAACTTGACAACTCTTCTCCAATCTTGCAATTTAGTCTTCAAAGGATCTTCAAGTCTCACAACACCTAGATCTGCAATCACACATCAAAGAGAAGAAAAACTTGTTGATCATTAGGGAATAGGGGTTTTCCTAGGTCAAACCCCATTTAGGTAATTAAACCTTATGATGAAATAATGAAACATGAAACATGAGACACAAAACATGAAAAATGATACCTTGAATGATGTCTTGAAATGTAAGTCAACACTCTAACATTAAGTGGCCATGTAGAATGTAGATCTTGATCTTGAATTGGATATGAAACAATGCCTAACTTGGATCTTGAATACTACATCACAACACTAGCTCAACAACATGCTTGATGCATTATGCCTTTGATATGATGATGGATCTTGACTTGCTGCAACAAATGATAAAGAAATTTTCCCTTGAATGCGTTAGAAATGATCTTAAATACTCTATGATGCTCTTGTGAAGTCTTAAGATACTTGACTCTTGATTGCTTAGTTGATATTATGATTGCTTAGGTGAAATAATGATTTGAAACCTTGTTTATATAGGCATTCCATCTAACTTATCATTTATTAGATCTCAAATGCCGACATTCATGAAATTTGAATCCAAAACCCTGATTTCCTGCTCAAAACCCTAAAAAGGGGCCAAATGGGACTCATACACCACTTATGGTGTATAGGTCCCATTTGGGTGGGCTCATATGCCCAAGGTGGTGTATGGGTCCCACCAGGGCTTTTTAGGTTGAGGAAATGTGAGGGAGTTAGGATATTAGGTGTATTTGTTGATTATGTTGGGATCTTGATTGAAATAAGTCTCATGATACATAATAAAGGGTCTTAGGGGCTTATCAATGATGATATCAAGGTCATTAATGCAAGAGGGCCCAAAACTTAATGTGAAGGTGTAAATAAATTTACACGTTACACCACCAAATTAAGGAAAAATTAGGTCTATTTAGCTTAAAAGGACCCTAAACCTAATGTGAATGTGTAAAACACATTACAACACTAGATCAAGGCAACATTAGGTTCATTTTAATGTCAATCATCCCCAAATTAAGTGTGAAAATGTAAAGGGATACATTTTTCTACACTACAAAAACTATATACATGAAATAAACATTTAAGAATAAGTTGATGTTTACATATGTACATTTAATTTCTTATACTTTAATTTATATTTCATGTATATAATTTCAAAATGTTTGAGAGTGGTTTCAGATCTCTAGGAGTTGCAATGCAAATTCTAGTTTTTGGAAGATCTTATAATTTTTTAAACTTAGTCAAATTTCAGTAATCAATATGTCAAATTTCTGTAATCAACAAGTTGTATCATCTCTCTCTCTGTCTCTCTATCTCACTCATTGTTAATCCCTTATGCTCTAGACCTCTCTCTCACTATCTTCATCCCTTTATTTGACTCTCTCTCCCTTGAGCTCAAGAACCACCTCTTTACCTATCCATTCTTCTCTCTCTCCTTCCCTCTATCTAAATTCTCTCTCTCCCCCCTCTCCTTCCCTCTCTACTTCTCTCTATCTCACCTCTCTCTCCCTATCCCTCCCTCTCCCTCCCCCCTCTCTCTCCCTATCTCTTCTCCCTCCTCTCTCTCCTTGTCTCTCCCACTCCCTCCCCCTCACCCTCTCCCTCTCTCCCTCTCCCTCTCCCGCCCCTCTCTCTCTCTCTCTCTCCTTCCATCTCTACTTCTCTCTATATCATCATTATCTCTCTCTCTCCCCTATTTCTCTTTCACTCTCTTTCCCTCTCTACCTCTCTCTATCTCACCATATTCTCTCTCTCTCTCTATCTTTCTCTCTCTCTCCATCCCTCTCTACTTTTCTCTCTAACCTCTCTCTCTCCCTTCCTCTTTCCCTCTCTAATTTTCTCTATCTCCCCACTCTCTCTCAAGTATGTTTACAAATTTTTTGAAGACCTATGAGGAATGTTGAGAACACTAACAAGACCAACCAAGAAGGTTTACAACCTTCCCAAGACTTCACAAGACAAGGTGCACAATCTCCCTAATTAGCCCTATGTTTTCCAAACAACCAACTTTGAAAGAGTGCATGCAAAATGATGTAGGTGTTGAGTAGGAAAAGTGATCCTAGATCTAATTAGATTAACTAGGATTATCTCCTTTTCACTTGACTCCACATTCAAACATAAACCAACTAGGTTTTTATGATTGGTTTTCTACCACAAGGGAGAGCCAACCTCCTAGGGATTATGTTGATTTAAGTTGTGAGGATGATAAATTTGATGTGTGTTTTAACAAGTCTATTTGACATATAATGCATGTTACTAGGTTATTTCTGTTGTAAGAAACTACCAATGAATACATCTATACCACTAAATTGACCATTTTTCATCTTATCATTGCATAAGTTAACTCAATTGCTTAAAAGAAGAGATTGTGATTTATATGTGTAAATGATCCTCCACAAAGAACAACTATTAAAGCTAAAACAAAGTCATATTTATGTGTGGATTCACTTTAATATATTATGTATTTTATCTAGAAAGGATCTTTAGGACCACCCTCCCAAGCTTGACAAGGGTAAAAGTGCTAAAGAGATCTCTTTATACCTCTTATTCATTGGCCTTTTCCAACCCATAGTTTGAGGATAGGTTTCTTCCTTGTTTGACGAAATTTGATCACCTTTTTTGTATCTTGGTAAGACCCTTAGGGTTAGGGGTTACTACAAAAAAGAACACCAATAAAACCATTGCTCTTGAAATATCTAATGAAAAAGGTGTAAAATGATTAGAAAGTTAAGAATATCTAACCCATCATCAATTTTAAATACAAAATATCAACTACATAAAAAATTAATTCAATATTTACCCCCCACAAAAAACTTACACAATAAAAATTAGATAAGATGAGTTAATAATTCAACACCAAACTATTAATAAGGTTTAAAATATCTAAAGCATCCACTCATTCAAGGGTTAAGAGGTAATCATTTGGAGAATGGTAAGGTGATTATTAACTACTAAGGGGAAAGTTTCAAAGACAAAATGGAAAAAAGGAGTGAAGACAACCACTAGGGCTTTCCCCTTACAAGATTTATTGATTTGAAGTTTGATGGGGCATGCAAGGCAATTGATGGAGTACTAGGGTTGGGATTGTCCTCCACAAAGTAGATGGTAGTTTCGTATATGGTGGCTTGTGTTTTTTAGGTCACAAGACCAATAATGAGGTGAAATTGGGAGGAGTGATTGTAGAGTTGGCACTAGCTTTATCTACTATTGTTCAACATATTACTATGGAGGACGATTCTCTTATTGTGATCAATGTACTAAAGAAGGGTTTGTGCCCTAATTGACATCTTGGTATATTTCTAGTGGAAACCCTCTACCTTAGCTTATAGTTTAAGGAAGCCATTATCTCATTGTTAAATCTATGTTATTTAATGGTAAGACTATTTAGCTAATTATGGGATTGATTAGGTTTCTATTGCTACTTTGTATAGTGCTAACCCTTCCTCTTGGGGGTGGAATTGAAAATTATTTTAAATTTAAGCCACATTATTATATCCCTTTCGAGGATCATTGGTTCCCCTCACCAAAATGTTGAGAAATTTTATTAAAGGAAACTTTAATTGTGGCAAGATGACCTAAAGGATTTATTCTACAATTTAGCTCATGTAAATAAGTTTTTTTCATTAATTCTTTCTTCTTTTTTCATTGATGTTTTGGGTACAATGTCATTTGATAAATATTTGACAATTGGCCATGGTCTAGGGATAACTTTAAGAAATATACATCAAGTCAGGCTAATCCCCCAAGTGCCAGACATGAACATAACTGCAAGGTCACAGTCAACTCCACCAGCACAACAATTCATGCAGAAAGGTGAAGGAGTTGATAGTTCTTCTGTTGGAAATGTTTGATATTATGAACATTTTGGAGCATTTTACGTACAACTATTTTTTAATCTACTAATCTATTATAAGATTTCAAAGCATGAGATGTATGGGTTAGTATATGGCATATGAAGCATAAAATTTTTGGAACAGTTTTTGCAGAAGGATATATTCAGATGTAT
This sequence comes from Sequoia sempervirens, assembly GCA_007258455.2. Taxonomy (NCBI): domain Eukaryota; kingdom Viridiplantae; phylum Streptophyta; class Pinopsida; order Cupressales; family Cupressaceae; genus Sequoia; species Sequoia sempervirens. The sequence continues at coordinate 236,099,164 of VDFB02058242.1, forward strand.
ATGAATATAACAAGTTGAAATAGTACAAGGTCTTCTAAAATTTTGTCAGCAATGAACTGAGCATCACAGAAAAAACATGTTGGGAGAAGAAGATGTTGATACAACAACATATTATTGTATAAGCTAGATTTTGGATTATGAACTGGAATGATGTTTCTATTGTAACCTTTTACATTATTATATAAATATATTTAGTCGGCAATATGCCATTTATTTAAAAAAAAAAAACTTTATGATATATATATATAGGCATATCTTTCATCTCTTTAGAAAAATATTAATTTCTATTAGCCAATCTTTTTTTTTTTTTTAAATATTAATTTTATTGGTATTTTTTACATCAACAAAATTTTATAGAAAATATTGCCAAATCTTGGTAAATAATAGGAAAAATTATTAATTACCATGACAAATCTTTCCAATTTAATCAAATTTAATTCTTATGAAAAAGTAGGGGCCCGAGGGTGGAAAGCATTAATGGATTTAAGGGGTAGAATCTATAATATTTAGTTGCTACCATTGATTTAATATATAATTTAATGGCTCTTGTTATATTTTGTGAGGTAAAACATGTACCCACAACTTATAATGCTCATGGGGTCCAAAATTTCTTTTAGATCGTTGATCTCCATTGAGATCAACGATCCAAGAGTAATTTTTGGCCCCATGAGCATTACAAATCATGGTACATTTTACCTCACAAAATACGAAGGTTGTAAGATTATATTTTAAATCAATGGTGACAACTATTTAGATTGGTGATATGACCTAAAGTAACTAATAATTATGATATATTATTGGTGAATTAATTTAGATTTTTACAATAACTTATAAAATTTAGGAAAATATGATCTAATCATGTATTGAATAGTGTGGCAATTTTTTGAGTTAAAAAATTAAAAAAAAAAAACATTAGTGATTTAAATAAGACTAAAATAAAATTTTGTAAAAATGTTGCTATTTAGGTTTTGAACTTGAACTATTAATCAATTGACGAATATTAGCCACTAAAAAAAATCACTGCTATGGTCTAGGGGTTTTGGTTGATAGTGTTTAGCTAGTCATTTGGTGTAAGCTACTCAAGGGTTCATAAAAGTGACTTTGAGAGAGGATGGTATAGATAATGTGGGATCCCCTTAGTCAAAGGCATCAATTCATGAGAATTTTAAACCTAAGATAGTTTTTGATAAAATAAGCTGCATTTACAGGGTGTTGTACCCTTCACACAGAGAGCCTAAAGGGTCAAAAAGAAGCTAGTTCAAACCAAAACATGAACTAGGAGAAAAACAAACAGAAACAACTGACCGACAGTTGTAGAACAACAAACAAGGATTAGACAACCCCAGAACCAGAGGGGACTAATCTAACTCCCTGAACCCTAGGCCATGAAGTAGCAACGAATAGTTGTGGCAATGTTTGATGAGTAGTAAAAGTTATGGCCCATCTCTACCTTTTTTTACCTATGGATTTTGGCAACATGATGGTGTTGTCTATCAAAGAAGAACAATGGATCAAGGAGAATGTTGTGTCATCAATTAAAAGGGAGGCTAAATGGGAGTCTTCATTATGGAAAGAGGTGATAGACTATTTGCAAGGAGGTGTCTCTAGATGTGAGAAAAAATTGTCAAGAAATGTTATGATTAAAAACATTTTGTTGTGACATGAACAAGATCTTACAAGGCTAACCCATAATAAGACCACCTCGAGGTTTCAAATGACTTCACCATCCCTATGTTTAGAACAAACTTGATTTATAAAGCTCATTGACATTTTATAGGTCTTCTTCCTAAGGACATCAATTTAGAGGCCACTTGAGACTGTTGGAGAGCAAGTAGTGTGAAGATAATAGGAGAATGTCTTGTAGTATGAAAAATCCAGTTGTATATTGAACACCCTTTTGTCTCTTGTTCTTCTAATGGGATAAGCATTTTCATAAAACTTAGTTCTATTTAGACTCTTTTAATGCTGATATCTTAAATAAATTAGGTTTGTCTTTAACTATTATATATAAATCCCTATCAGGTCACGATAAATTGACACATGACTGTTATCAACTCTACTTGTTTGGTCGGTTGTATAATGACTGGTATTGACGGTTCAACCCCTGTCAAACTCGTTTACGTAAGCAGGCGTACAAATACAAGAAGCTATCAGATATTTTATCTCCACAACTCTTAATATAAATGGCAAGTTACATAATTATAGCAGCAGAAAGAAGGATGTCCACGCTTAGAATGCGGAGTTCCCTGTCAATGGCGATGTTAATGGCTTATATGTTTGCACCTGTTTAAGTTTTAATTTTGATTATCAGGAAGGTTTTTCTATCTGTTATCACAGATCATCATGTATTCAATATGTGCTATTGGGATACTCTTCACAATACATTGTTTTTAATATGTATTACGATAAGACTTTAGTTGTGAGTGAGTTGTAATTTTGTATTAATTTTGAAATAAGATTTAATTATGCGTTAGTTTCATTTATATGTGTGTATAGAGAAGTCTAGGAAGTTCATTGGATTATAAGGAATAGGTTGTGAGAGTCGAATGTGCAAGTTGATATTTTGGACAGTTGATATATTTCAAGGTTGCTGGTATGACAATGTGTTGGTTGTTTACGTGAGACTCTTCTTAACAATATATTGATTTGTATTTTTATTGAATTCGTTTTACTGTTTTGGATCTGGGAGATTAGTGGGGTGGGCCTCACATAAGTAGTCAACTTGTTAAGCACAAATGGGGTTGCAAGCTAAGTGGGCTTAACCTTGGGGAAAACTTTGTGGTTAAGCATGCTTGAGCTGGAGTAGTACTCAGATGGGTGACCTCCCGAGAAGCCCTGGTGCTTCACCTATGTGAGCATCACCTGGATGCAATGAGTGCTAAGTGGACCATTCATTATCATGAGAGATGGGTTCTTGTGAACTAGTACTCATGAACACATGGGTCAATGAGTTTGACTTGTAAAACTACACGGCTGAATCTTGATAGCAATATCACAACTTGTTAATTGGTATGTTTTATGGTAAGTAGTAATAAATTATTAAAAAAATAGAAAATTTGTCTAAAACAAACTTATATGTTACAATTCATACCACAAATATGAAAACTCTTAAGATGGAAACAATTATTAAACATGTGAGAATCACTTGATATATTTAGAACAATCAACAAACGACACAACATTTGTGTGAGCATTCATTACATGTTTATTATGGTATGAGTTTTTCATTAAAATATTAATACCAATAGATCCATATATTAATATGTTCCTCAAACCAAAACTAAGTATATTTCATCAAATAATAAATTAATATATAAATGATCTGGCATAATCCTCATTGAAAAATAAGATCTATTATACCAATTCAAACATAAAATGCATGTTTACTTTAAAAAGTTATTCCTATGAATTCAAACATAAAATGTATGTTTACTTTAAAAAGTTATTCCTATGAGATTAGGCATATGGGGTCACTTCTAATGATAATTAAATTAGATTGTCAATTCTCAAAATGAAATATTCTTTATTGAATTGATTTCTTTCTTTTCTAATTTTACTACATGTAGAGTTTCATATGTATTGTGATGATGAAAAGTGTACATAAGTAAAAGATCTAGATTTTTTTTATAATTTTCTTTTTCCCTTTTACATTTCATACATATATCCCATGCAAATCTTGTGTATCATGCCCATCTTACGCTATTGTCATTACAGTATGAGAGAGTCATTAAAATATGGTTTAATCTCTTCTAAATTGAATTTTTCAAATTGTAACATAATAACATAATTTTCGTTGAAAAATAGTCAAATTATGTTAACTAACTCAAGATTTTATCACAATAGAAAAATGATTTTAGATGTGATAGGAATTAGACAATTTATAGCAATGCTCAAATTCCTACATGTATTATGAATTAAAAATAAAATGAGAATTTCTTTAACTAATTTATTATTAAACGCACATCAATAAATTTTATATATCTTATTAAATACTTATAATTTAATCTTAATTTTAAAAATTATTTAAATTCTTTATCACAATAAATAAAATATATATTTATAAAATGGTTTATTTTTAAAACATCCATAATATTTTTAAACAATTTAAAATTTATATAAAAAACATTCATTTATATTACTTAAAATAATTTTACACTTCTAATTGAAATCAACGAGTAATCATTAAAAACAATTGTGAAAGTTACGCATGATTTTTTTAATTTACAAGCAGTCAAACACAATAGAAAATTGTGATAGGATTGTATTTTATGCATGTGGAACTAATTCTCTTTTGTCTTGTATGTTGACGAGAGTCTTATTCCACCACCATTAACTCCATCTTATCTGGGTAATCATTTGTTGTGGAATAAGCGTCATACTTTTTTGAGTGTTATAAAGTAATTGTCCATAGTTGGATAAATGAAAACTTTTCCCCCTAAAACTAACCCATTTTATTTTATTTTATTTTTTAAATTTTGCACATGAGAATTTTCACCTTTTTTAATACTAGCAATCCCACCTTGGTGTGCAATGGGTACGCCGAAAAAGTGTGGAAGTTTAATTATAAAAAAAATTGGTCTATTGTTTGCATACATTTGTGCAATACATGAGATTAAATGGTAAACCATTTACAAATATTTTATGAGGTTTGAAATAAATGCAAACCCAATAAATACCACAAATATTCTAAAAGGGTTGTGCATAATTTTCTACCCATAATGCTAAAAGTTCGAAGTGGTAATTATTATCCAGATAAAGGAAAAGAAGGATGAAATCCAGAATAAGTCGAAAATATACTAAGGTGAAAAGTCGAAGATAAAAATGATGAATGCATTGGCTGTCACCAATGCACATCATTTTTTAAAATTAGACCTTTATATTTAAAAAATAAATTTTAAATAATTTTCTTAAAATAAATTTTAAATAATTTTCTTTCAACAAATTTTCACACATAAATGTTTCCTCCCTATTAAAATTAATTATAAAACAATTGTATCGATTATCCATTATTTATACATTATTTAAATTCCATATTTATTAATAAAAATGATAATGAACCAATTTTATTAATACAAGAAAAATTTGGATGAAGAGCCACCTCAACAATATCATCTACTTCAAATTTCGTAGTAGACAGAAAATGTAGAAATAAGGAGTTTCTTAGGGTGGGGTCCCATGGGGGGGCTGCAGGGTCTACTTTTTAGGAACAGGAGGTCTCATGGATTCATAAAAAGATTGCTACGGGGTTAAATGGAATCTGTTCCTGAAAAATAGCTGCTCCTATGTTTATGGGCTGCAAACTTGAGGGGTGGAAATGAGGTGGGGCTGGAGCTGGCCCCTACAGTTTAGCAATTGTCTCTACCATTTATTGACAATCAACTCAAGTTTCAGATTCCCTCTAAAATAAGATTGGGGAAATGTTGTGTATTTACAAGTTTCTTTTCGAAAAGGAGGATCTTTGTGTTATCTGCATTTTTAGAACACATTCTAATTTTATCGAGATGAACTTTGTGTTGTCTGGAATTCGGGAATCACAAATCTTCCGGTGAAGGAAATTACACGCCAGGTGTTCCAATTTAGTTTCATTTTTTAAATTTGCGGAATCAAGAACAGTGTGGGATTACCAGTGTTACCACCAAATACTTATTGTTATGGAGGCTGTATTCATTCTTTTCAGTGAAGGACATTTTATAATTAATTATATTGGATTGGGATAACATCTAAATTTATGACAGAAGAAATAGATTAGCCTTTTACATTTAATATGCAAATGGGGATATTTAGCTCCCGAAACGCGTCCCGCTTCTCCCATTTCGTCTCTTGCCACTCTTGGCCATTCCATCCAGGATCATTGTAGCTCTTCTCCTGCGTTTAACCTCTTTTCCGCTTCCCAAAATAATCTTCTTATACTGCACTCTACAATTCTAGAAAGCAGAAATTGGATGGTAATGCATAACACTGGCCTAAATAGCAATTTCTTCTTTCTCTTCTGATCTTCATTAGCTTGACATACAATTAAGGAGATTGGCATCCTTTCAATATGCACATACATTCTCTAGAGTTTAGGCTTATTACTAGCTCACAGGATCCTCCTCTTTGTCTTACGTCATTTCTGCTGGTAAGTTCATGGGACCGCCAGCTTTAAAAAATTCCTAAAAAATCTCAGCAGCACCCGATGAGATTTTTCAGCATGCGCCTCCCCATGGGACCCCACCCTTGTCTCCATCTCTGGAGATGTAGAGGCAACATATCCTATTAGATCACAATTGGTGGGAGCACAACCTCAACCATTTAGAATATGTCAAATATCAAGCTCATAATTTATATTGTGTATGCATGAGTATGAGCAAGTAGAATAAACAAGGAATTTAGGAGAGTTTGATATAAACAAGCATCACAAAAATAGTGAATAATTCTTGAAAAGTTCATAAGAAGGGAGAGCTATTTGGAAGGAAAAATAGTTCAATTTTTACAGTTTTGATTTCTCAGCACCTGTTCAAGTGTTGATGCTAGAGTGCCTTGGCAAGGATCCCACCTGGTGAGAACTTTGGCAGTGTTGTGTTTCTTTTTTAAAAGATTAGGAATCAAGAACAGTTGGGATTACCAGTGTTACCACCAAATATTATTGTTATGGAGGCTGTATTCATTCTTTTTGTGAAGGACATTTTATAATTAAACTTATATTGGATTTATTGGCTTTTATTAGATGGTTTTATCACAAACTGTTCTTTTTTCTGCTCTAAATGTTCTGAAACTGCTCAATAATATTGTTGATTTCTCAGCTTTTTTCATTTTATAAGAAGATTTTATTGCTAAATGCACAATATTTTTATGATAAACCATGGTAAAAGCTAATTTTTTTAAACAAAGTTGAATTTTAGTTTTTTGATTTAAGAAATTTGACAAGTTCAAAGTTGAAAAAGGATTTCATCCTTGAGAAAAATGGGTAGTTTACTTTGTAGTTGTATCTGAAACACAAGAAAATACTCAAGTGTGGTTCAATGACATTGCAGATCCAAGTAGATGCATCTCAACTTTTTCACAACTTCCAAAAGATTGTCAGTCTTCAAATGATAATCATTGATGTGGTCAAGTTGTATGTCATCGTAGATTGACAAAAATCCATTTTGTGCATATCCTCCAATCATTGCATTCTATGAAATAACCTCTCTTTGAGGCATTCTGTCAAACAGTTCACGTGCCTTTTCTATGCTTCCACATTATGCATACATGTCTACCAGAGCATTTCCAACTATAATATCTGAAAAAATCCTCCTTTCATGATGTTCTTTTTATATTGGAGAAAGAAAAATAAAACACAACAGAAAAAACAGCCATAAGACTATTACTTACATCAGCAAATTTGGCCAGAGAGTCAATTTAGAAGCAATAAAATGCTGCCAATTCCAAACAAAATTACAGAGAGGACAATACAATGCTAAAGTCAAATGAAGACAGCAACAAGGCTGTTATATAACAGTAGAAAAATAGTATGTTGCCAAACCTGCACAAAATTACAAAGAAAGCAATACATCCAATGCAGCAGCATCAACCCTTTCAACGCTATTGCTTTGTGCCTTCTCATTAGAGTTGTCATGGTGGAGAATAGCCGACTTTTCTAGAAGAATTAATAATTCTCTAGTCCAATAGCTAGCTGATAATAACGACTTGGTAAGTAGCTAGTATAAAGAGGCTCACAAGTTTTTTTTATTTTCTTTTTGTCATAATTGTACATAGGCATCAGAGGAAAACATCAGTGAAACAGTCCAGTAGGGGACTGAAGAAAATCCCACACTCTAAGAGGCAATGTCTCAGAACAATCAGCAACTAAACCCCATGTTGAGAAAGGAGCACACTAGACTTTGACAAGAGCAGCTACTTCCATGGGTTGTCATGTAGAAATAGCAGGGGCAAAGCTCATTGCTTCCAACTGTTTCTGGAGGAATACAGTTGCACCTGGCACAACATGTGCCACAAGCTCTCGAACGACGGTCATACAAAGATGCTGCTTTACATTTATCTACACAACTACCCCAATCACCATGTGAATCTGAAGAAAGCTCAACCATCATAAGGAAATAGTTACTCTTTAGTAGCCACCCCAACTGAAACAAGGAAGGGACCTCAAAACTGCCAGACCACATTGGAAAATCAAACTTTCTCTTTAAACCTATAACCTCAAAATTCCACACTGGAAAATCCAAATTCCTTGATGCATGTCCATGCCCTGTTCCAAAGCTCCCATTTTAGCACAGGCAGGGAGAAAACTGGCGAAGGTTGTGGAATTTGGATTTACACCTGCCAATTGCACATGCTTGAAAGTTTCTAAAGTCTTTTCAACAAATCCATTTTGCACATATCCTGCAATCATTACAGTCCATGAGATGACATCTATTTCAGGTATTCTGTCAAACAGTTTGCGTGCCTTGTTAATGCTTCCATTTTTTGCAAGCATGTCTACCAGGGCAGTTGCTTCCTCTATCATTTATGCTTCGATGGATGTCCATAATGTTCCAAAGGTCCCATTTTGGCATTGGGCAGGGAGGATGCTAGCAAAGTTTGCGGAATTTGGCTTTAAACCTGACAATTGCATTTGCCTGGAAATTTCTAAATCCTTTTCAACAAATCCATTTTGTGCATATCCGAGACCACATCTCTTTGAGGCACCTTGTCAAACAGTTCACGTGCCTTGTCTATGCTTCCACATTTTGCATACATGTCTACCAGGGCAGTTGCACCTACAAGATCTGAAAAAATTCCTCTATCCTTTATGCTTTGATGGATGTCCATACCCTGTTCCAAAGCCCCCATTTTTGCACAGGCAGGGAGAATGGTAGCAAAGGTTGTGAAGTATGGATTTACACCTTCCAATTGCATTTGCTTGAAAGTTTCTAAAGCTTTGGCCATCCTTTTGATTGAACACAACAGAAAATTGGTGGAAACCATGTCGTGGGGGATGAGAAGGCTGAGCCTTGCACAGTGTCCCAGCTACAAGCATTAGCAACAGGGGTGGAGATGACGAGCATAGGGGAAAGCAAAAAGCAGAAGTCAGCAAAGATTCAACGGACCGGTTGAAAACAATCATCTCCATCCTCCCTCGACCAAGCTGCACCGTAGATGCATTAACTCGGCTGGGTACACTTCAAATAGGATACCCTTCGGTGCAAAAAGTTTGGTGTATTTTGTATTTGAGGTGTAAGCAAATAATTGAACAATTTGTATTTATCAATTTTCTTTTTAAAAAAAATATTATTTAGCTAGAAAAATGTTATTTAGAGATCTAGGTAATTGTTATAATTTATCATTAATGTTTGAGTTGAGATGTTTTTGATAGGTGTTGAAATTGAATATGATTTCATCTAATTTTTAGTAAAATGTTCACATGCATCAATTATGACTATTATTTTTAATTGCATATATTAATAATTAAATTAAGACATAAATTTAATTAGTTATAGAGACTTAATGTACTTATTAATAAAAAAAATAAAATCACTTAAAGTAGTTTAAAGCTTCTTTAATCTAATCATCGTGTATTATAAGATAAATTGATGGGTGATTTATTAATACAGAAGTACAATATCTAATAATTCACCAAATAAGTCATACACCATAAATTTCAATCTTTTGTTTGGCTTTTACAGTTCAACCTCTAACCTAGTTCATGGAGATAATCAAAGTAAATCTTGATATTAATAATGAACATTCATACATATGAGATACATTTCACAAGTTTGTGGGTGTATGGAGTAGGGTCTAGGGTGATGCATCAAGGGTGGCATATTTATCATACTAAATATGGGTAAAAATTTATAATTATGTCATTTTTAAAAAAAGAAATAGCCAACACAAATATAATTCTTCAACTTTGATGCTTAAATGTGGCATTTATGTTTGAAAATTTAGAATGATATAAATTAAATGTAGAACTCTTAGTTTAGTTTGTGTTTATATATATCTTTTTAAATTTAAAAATTAGTTGGATATAAATTATTTATAATTTTACGAGAATTATTTTAATGTTGAAAAAAGTGAAGTCAATAGAACATCACAAAAAGTAAAAAAAATCAATTTTCATTGAATATTTAATTTTTAATAAGTTTTAAAATCAATTTACTCAAAGTATCATAAATTTTGAAACATCAAATTTTATCTAATTTTTTTATAGTTATAAAGAAAAAATTATACTATCTTGGAGATGACTCTCTCCTCTAATGCACTATATATTTTTAAAAAATAATAAAATTTATTTAGTCTCATATTTGATTATAATAATCTACTTGTAATAAATTTAAAAAAAAAAAAAAAAAAACTAATCAAAATATATATTTTTTGAATTTTAGGCCTTCAAATCTATAACAAGGTTTTTTTTAATTTTCATGAAAGTACCCTTTGTTAGAGAAATCAGGGTTTGAAATTGATTTTTGGTTGAATTTGTCCCAAAAAGGGGTTAGGCTCTAACATAGGTAATTTTGGGCAAAAGTATTTCAATCATACCTCTTTTGCCCACAAATATTTTAATCAAAACATTACATATAGACTCAACCAAGTTTGAGTTTTGAAATTAAATTATATTAATTTAATAGTTTCAGACAAAATATTTTTTCTTGAAACTCTTTTTGCCACATAGGTGCCAAATAGTTCTAAGAAAAACTATTTTGCTTGAAACCAATTTATTGGCCAAAAGTGTGACACAATTATAAAAATTTATTTGTGTTATCGTGGAATCATATAATAGAGGCAAATAATTATATCAAAGTACCTAGAGCTATGGAAAGATGAATAACTTATAACAACTTCGAACACTATGACAATAAGTAAAATATGAAGATTTCACTATGTACTAGTCATGCACAAGATTTGAGAGGTCAAATATATTGTGAATTCATATGCCATCCTCTTTTTCTACTTCTAACCAACTAATAATTATAGTTTGTACACTAGTATACATATAGGAGGATGATGAACAAGTCAATATTTATTAGATTATACACCACTATGTTGAATTATAGATAGATTCCTCCATATTTTTATTACTTCAAAATGGCACTACAACTTCTTCCACATAACAAGTTTATCAAAAGAGTCAACCATAAATTTGTGCAATGATTTTGGAGAAGAATGAGGCTATCATGTTACTACCATTTGTTTTGGATCTATAACAACTAACTTGTTGATATAGTGGTGCAAGCCATATGTGAGTTGTGATAGTTATGAACTTGAGGTAGTCATGGGAAAATGATCTAATGTACTAAATTATCCAACCATGTAGCCAAATATTCAAACAAAAAAATATCAACATGAATTTATAGGAACATTAATTTATAATTTATTGATCTCCCATTAAAATGAGTACAACTTGCCACAATGGTCATATTACATGTAGGACACAACCATTTTTATTATTACTAATAAAAAATATTACAACTAAATGATTCAACTAAAAATTCAACTTTTAGTGACAATAGATTTATCATCCTCAAACTCCAATCTAAACATTCATCCTTGTATTTACACCCATACCTCCAATTCTCTACCCTCAACTCTTCCCTTGCTTCTTCTCTTCCTTTTTTTCTTGGAATTATTTTAGGTGATATAAATATATAACAATCACTAACCTTCCAAGTGATCTATGTTGGCTTCAAGGTGGCACACATTTTAATTCTTTATAAAATATGTTATAGGCTAGAAATAATAAGCTTAGAAATTTAAATGGTAAAATGGTGGAGAACCTCCATATGGTACATAACATACACCCTCAATGGTTGATTAAATTCTTATAAATATTCTTCGTTAGGTGCAAACCCAAATAAATTACCACAAATATAAATAATAATAGTTGTGCATAATTTTCTACCCATAGATGCTCTTAAGTTGATTTAAAATATATTATTCATCCATATCATGCCAAAAGTTAACATGAAATCCATCAATAATATTTAAAACTATACTAAAAATGCAAACTCAAAATATAAACCATGATGAAATGCATTGGCTTCTTCCAAAACTAATTGGCGAATGAAAACATACAAAAGAATAAATTAAAAATTAAAAAAATAAAATTAAAAAAAAATTAATTTTGGTTGATACAATACTTCCTTTTTTTTTTATTATCAAAGTCCGTTCCTATACCTTGGGTCAGTGGAGCAAGAACGACACAATATTATTGACCTTTTCCTTTCCCACTACGAAGCGGAGTTGAACATGTGATCTCGAGGGAGCAAACCTCAAGCCCAAGCCAACTTCGCTACGTTTCTTGGGTTTTAAAAATCTAACCTCAAGGAGGTTAGGGGTAAAGTCCATTCCTATACCCCGGGTTAGCGGAGCAAGAACTGGCACAATAATACTGACCCTTGTATTTCCCACTACAAAGCGAAGTCAAACCCATGACCTCAAGGGAAGCAAACCCCAAGCCCTAGCAAACTCCGCTACAAATGGTGGCTGATACAAGACTTCCCTTGCTCTCTATAATATTATTTAAAAAAATGAGTCCCTCATTTTCTAGTAACTAGAGGGAAACAAAGGCAATCCACCTTATCCCTAGAAATCCAACTTGAATCTTCTTTTATTCTACTTCTCCATTTTACTGAATATTCCTCATATTACATAGATGTTTGGTAATATACCCCATGTGACTATCAAATATCTTCTTATTATCCTTTTTGGATATGGTGGTATGGGTTTTTGGATTAGCTCTTTTGTGCTACTACTAGTTAGCTCATATCCATGATAATGGTACAAAGTTGAAATATTGAACACTAGGGATATGACCATCCCTTTTGGTAACTCTACTTCATATGCTTTTCATGAATTAAACTTCTACACAATCCTATAGGGCTCAAATTTCTTCATCTTCAACTATTAGGTCCCAACTAAAAATATTTCCTTTTTAAGATATATAATTACTTCATCTTTAATTACAAACTCTTTGTGCCTTCTTATTTTGTCATCTCTTTCCTTCTATTACAAAATTTATGACTTCTTACTTCCACATGTACTTTCTTGATGTTTTTTATAAATTATTTTTCCTTTGCACTCCTTTTATCTTTATTCCCAATGTCTCTTAACTTTGATACATTTCTTGGACTACTACCATTCACAATATGAAATGGTGTTTTTCTAGTACTTCTATTTATTGAATTATTATATGTAAACTTTACTTGAAATAAAATTATGTCCTAATTTTCTATTTTTTTTTCCTACTAGACATCTTAGTAGATTTCCTAATCTCAATTTTACAAATTTAATTTGTTCATTAGTCTACAGATGGTATTTTGAGCTAACTTCAATTTTATTAAAACAAAATCCACAAGGTCCTCCAAAATTATCCTACAAATTTACTCTACCTATCTAAAACTATGCTCCTTGGCAACCATCTAACCTTACAACCACAATAAAAAATAGATCAACTATGTGTATCATGTTATTGATTTTCTTACACGAGATGAAGTGTGCCATCCTATAGAACATCACCAATAATACGATCATTAAATCATTTCCCCTTTGTGTTCTAAAAAATACTAGTAAAATCCATGCTTATATCCTCCCAAGGCTTCTCCAATACTAACAATGGTTGATACAATTTAGTATTCTAATTGTGCCCCTTAGTAGCTTGATAAATATTGCAACCTTGAACAAATTGTTTATAGTAAAAAAATAGTTCTTACTAATTGATACAACTATCTAATCTACGTGAAAATGTCCTACTAATCCACCATAGTGATTCTCCCTCATAGGACTTCTGGGTATTTGTAGACACCTAAAATTGTCCTAACTGGCAAACAACACTATTTAACTAACTCTCACTCTTCTGACTAATAATACACTATTATTTAATTATTATCATTTCTCATATTTGTCTATTAATTAAACGATTTAACATTATTTAATTAATTTATCCTTAAATCATCATTTACATCAAAAACCCTAAGTTCCTCTATTAATTGAATAATAATACATTATTTAATTAATTCACTTTTTCATCATCTTTGACTAATTAAATAAATTTATTTATTTAATAAAGTCCTAATCTAACTTTATTCCTCTTGAATTGAAGCCATGGCTAATCAAATTAGCATTTTCCTTTGCCATGACAAAGCCTTCTTTACAAAACCTAATAAACCTATTAGGTTTTGTGTTATGTTGGATGTAAATAAACCCACTCCTTCCCAAATATACCTGGTGCCAAGATTTGGAAGATGGGTTCAAGAATTAATCATTGAAAATGCAGGCAATGCTTGCTTTCAATGCCATGAGTTGGGGCATACCATGGTAAACTATTTGCTTTTCAAAGAACAATCTTTGGCTCAACCACCAACTGATTTGTTGAGGCAATAGTTAGTTCCAGTCAAATCCTCTTTTCTCAAACTGGGTGAGAAAACCAGCCTATTCAAATCTATAAGTGCAGAGCTTGCCAAGGGAGCTGGGGAAATAGTAGAGAAGTATTATGTGTCAAACTTCAAAATTCATAATTCTATAAAACTATTTTTTCACAAGCTCCTAGCTAAATCTCTGCATTTATCCAACCCATCTCTATTTGATTCATCCTTTAGGCAGATAGAGGATATTGTCAAACAATTAATGTTTGAGAACAACTATTCAATAGGGTTTAATGCACCTACCCTAAAAGTAAATGATAAAGTGAAGTGTATTACTATGGGCCATGATGAATCAGTTTCAAGTTTGGAGTTAGAAGATTTTGTAGATAAGATGTTAGTATCTATTGGATCAATTCTACTAGCAGAGATTGCATATGAAGTTTTCAATGAGAATAAAGGTTTGGAATAGCCTACTAGAAAGGAAATGGATTTAATGGAAGATTTAGAGGACATCATAAATTATGAATCCAAAAAGGAAATAAGCTTTGTAGATGGTTTGAATATTTTTGGTCTAGAGGGTATGGCAAATTCTAAATTTAAAGAGGAAGAAAACTTGGTAGATGTCTTGAATTTTCCTGGGAAGCTTAGCTCAACTTTAGGGGAACTTAATTCAGCCTCAGGACAGTTTGGGTGTTTTGATTATTCACAAATGTTATCAATTATGCAAACCCCATCAAGTCAACCGAGTCCAGTAAATACTTCATGCAAAAGGGGGCGTAAATCTTATGCCACAAAGATGCGAGAAGCCATAGTAGCAGGGTTGCAAGCAACTTTGGATTCAAAATTGAATGTGTTAGGGAATAAAAGGCCGAGGAGAGCTTGTTGCTCTCCTCAACTCCAATTAAGATTTTCTCATGGAATGTCAGGGGCATTAATGCCCCTGACAAGAGAGCTCAAATCAAGCAAAAAATTGATGCTTATGGAGCAAATGTGGTGTTACTTCAAGAAACTTAAACTTCTAAGAAGAATTTTGAATCTTTTATTGGAAAATGGAAATTATGGAAATCGGTTCACTCACTTGCACAAGGGGCATCAGGTGGCATTATCACTTTGTGGGATCCAAAAATAGTTATTTTATAGCTGCTAAGTAATGAGAAGCATTGGCAACTTGTTAAAATTACGCATTTTGATCTTCACTTCCATCTCATAAATGTCTATGCTCCTAATGCTACAATTGAAAAGAGACAACTTTGGGAAAGCTTGTCAAATGCTTTGGATAACTTGAGAAATGAAAAGATAATCATAGTTGGGGACTTTAATGCTATAGCATCCTTAAGGGAGAAAAAAAGAGGTATTTGCCCCCCCCAAGAGTAATGGAGGATTTTTCAAATTTCATAAATGATAATGCTTTAATTGATATTTTTCTAGAAAAGGGTTTGTTCACATGGAATAATAGAAGGAAAGACTTCTTATAGATTACAGAATGGCTAGATAGATTCTTAGCCTCATCAAATTGGTTTTTGGGACAAACAGTTTTCTTTTCACATATTCTGCCTACTGCGGCTTTAGATCATTATGTTGTTTCCTTAGACATAGTGGTACCTTCTGTTGCTTCTAAACCTACTTCGTCCTTCAAGTTTTTTAAAATGTGGTTTAGAGACCCAGATTTCTTCCAGTTGCTGCAAAATTGGTGGTTTTCAGCTCCTTTTATCAAGGGTTCTCGTATGCTGCAACTTTGGAATAAATTGAAGTTTGTTAAATCACATATTAAGCAATGGAACAACAGTGTTTTTAAGAACATCTTCCATCAAAAAGAATTATTTTTCCAACAACTATTAGAAATAAATGTGAGGATTATAGTGCAATGATTGGATGCAACAACTTTTGAGCAATAGAAGAAATTACAATTGGAGTGGGTTGAGTTAGTGGCAAGGGAGGAGATATATTGGTGTGAAAAGTCAAGGGAGTTATGGTTAAAAAAAGGAGACAAAAACACAAATTTTTTTCATACATCTGTGCAACTTAAAAGGGTTGCAACAACAACCTTCTCAATTCATCAATCAAAGACAAACGAGTTACTCACTTCAGTAACAAATATTCATAATGAAGGGGTTAGATTTTTTTCTAACGTCTTGAGTAACTCATGTGTTGGTGGGAATTATTTTCAAGATAAGGAGCAAGATTTTCTTGGGTGCACCCCAAACTTGATCTTTGAGGAAGACAACAATATCTTGATGAGACCATTTACATTAGAGGAAATAAAGAAGGTGGTATTCTCATTAGCTCCAGATAAAGCCCCGAGTCCTGATGGATATACAACGCTCTTTTTTCAAAAATGTTGGGATTTTGTAGGTGTTGATATTTTGTTGGCCTTAGAAGAATCCAGGAAGTCAGGTATAATGTTGAATAAGTTCAATACAAATCATATAGCCCTTATTGCCAAAGTGCAGTCTCCAAGGACTTTTGCAGATTTTAGGCCAATTTCATTATGCAACACTATTTATAAAGTATTTACAAAAGAAATCTACTTTAGAATCCAACCCCTCATATCCAAAGTAGTTTCACTAGAGCAAGATGGTTTTGTTCCTGGCAGAGAGACTTCAGAAGGGGCTATAGTTGCTCATGAAGTTCTTCATTCAATAAAATCCCCCAACGTTCCTTCTTTTATTATTAAGCTAGATATGATGGAGGTGTATGACATAGTTAATTGGGACTTATTAATTTAGTTTTTGAAAAGGTTTTTTTTCAATAACAAATGGTGTAAATGGATCAAATCATGTTTGGCGGGAGCTAAGTTCTCAGTTTTAGTGAATGGTACACCATCAGGTTTCTTTAGTGCTACTCAAGGGGTTAGGCAGGGTGATCCATTATCCCCCCGCCTTTTTATTTCAATGGCTGAAGCATTGAGTAGATCTATATGGAGATCCCATAGACAAGGACTCTGGCAGGGTATAAGAATTCCTAACACTCAATGTGTTAACACACATTCATTATTTGTAGATGACACTCTGTTATATGGGAAATCAACTGTCCAAGAAGCTCACCAAGTAAAGTTAATTCTTGATGATTATTGTTTGATCTCAGGGCAAAAAGTACATGTGGAGAAATCTAAAATTTTCATTTTCAATACAAGCTCTGCAACTTCAAGGAGAATTAGTGAAATTTTGGGATTTCAATTGGCAGATTTACCTAGTTCTTATCTAGGGGTGCCATTTTTTATGGGTCAAGATAAAGTCAAGTATTGGAAATAAGTTATTGATCGGCTCAAGTCCAGAATTCTATCATGGAAAGCAAGATGGTTGTCATTGTCGGGCAAGATAATATTGATTAGGTCAGTTTTATCTTCCATCCCAAATTATCTCCTTGTTGTTTTGAAAGTGCCTCAATGTGTTATTAAAAAAATTGAAAAAATTATTAAGAGCTTCTTATGGAGAGGCAATATTGATGATAAAAGGAAAGTACCTCTCATCTCTTTGGATGCAATGTGTGTAAATAAACATGCTAGTGGGGCTAGATTACAAAGTTTATCAATCAGAAATCTAGCTTTGGGAGCAAAATTATCTTGGCGGATGTTCAAGAGACCTGAACTCAAATGGTGTAACATAATGCAACAAAAATACCTTGATAGTAGTAATCCCCAAAGGATATTCACAATAGAGGATCCACCTTCTGGCTTAGTCATGTGGAATTTTATTATATTACGCCATGATATTATCCTTCCTTATTTAACATGGGAGGTGAATGATGGGGAGAAAGCTCACTTTTGGTTGGACTCATGGAATGGCCTTCCACCTCTTCATTCTATGATAGAATTGCAACCTTTAGTACAAGTTTTATTTGAAGCCTGGGGTACAAAGTCGATAGATTATGTAGTTGCAGCTGATCTTCATTCTTATAAAGTTATATGGAAGGACTTCTCTATACTAGATATTACTCTGGATCAAGAGTTAATTCTATTAAGGGAATTGGACAGAAGGCAAGTTTTGTTCTCAGGGAAAGCAAATAGTTTATTGTGGGCTCTGACAAAAGATGACAATTATTTCGTAAAGGAAGGGTATAAAGCAATGATGGCGAGGGCATCTCAACGCCAATCTCATAGAGCATTCTCCTTTTGTTGGAATTCTATGTCACTTCCTAAGGTTGGAAGTTTTTCTTGGTTAACACTCAAGAAGTGAATCCTAACAAGTGACAGATTACATAAATTGGGCATAGAAACTCCCTTTTCTTGTGTTTTATGTCAAGATTCTATTGAGTCTGTGGATCATCTTTTTGTTAGTTGCAAAATTGCTCAAGAATGTTGGGACTTTGTAAGAGGTAAAATTAATATAACTAATATAACTTTCCCATTACCCAACAAACTTTGGGATCTTTTTTCAAGCTGGCCCATGTTGTATAAGTCTTCATTTTATGCCTATATATGGAAAGTAGTACCTTCTTTGGTTATTTGGTGCATTTGGTGGGAACGTAATCGAAGAATTTTTAGGCAACAATCTCAAACAGTGCATCAAATTCTTTTTAAAATTGAGAAGCAGATCTTAGAGATAGTCAATTCCTGTGTGAGGAATAATAAAAATCACTCATCCACTTTCACTAATTGGGATAATTGGATTCTAAGCCAGTGGGAACTCATATCCAAACCAGTATTGGGGCTTAATCAAAGTCATTGTTTACCTAAAGTGGATAGATCCAAAGTTAAGTGGTCTTCTCTGTTCCTAGACTTTGTTAAATTGAACTTTGATGAAGCATGTAGAGGTAACCTTGGTGCTTCAGGAGTGAGAATTTGCATTCGTGATTCAAAAGGCTTGTTGTTGATGGCTCAAGCTCTCAAATTGGAAGAGGATACAAACCATATAGCAGAGGCGAAGGCTCTCCTTCAAGGCTTGCTTTTGTTAAAAGAAATGGGTTTGCATAAGGTTCATATTGAAGGGGATTCCCTGTTCATTATAAATTCATGTAAAATGAGAGGCACTTATAATTGGAAAATTGGTTATATTTTAAGGAAAGCTTGGTCATTGTTAGATTCTATTCAAGAGGTACAACTTTCTCATGTTTATCGTGAGGGAAATCAGATAAAAGATAAACTGGCCAATCTGGGTTGTGAAGGTCATGAGTTCAAACATAAAGACTTTCTTAAGGTAGCAAGTCAAGACTCTGGCTTGTATGATCTATTGATTGCTGAACAAAACCTTCAAAATGAACCAAGTTTTTAAAAGAGGCAAGGCAGGAAAATTAAGCTATGTCAATCTTTGGGGTAGCTTTGAAAGGATGAGTCAACATTATATTTAAATGATTAAAACCTCCATGGTGGATATGCTTTATGCCTATTCATCATTCTTTTTCTCTCACCTTGTTTTCATTGTGTAGGTATGCGTTTCATCATGGAACAAAGCTGGGCAGATGTTTTGATGTGACCTGCTCAGTGAAACGTGCCTTCATTTGGCGATGGGAAGGACAAGATTATTTCTCCATCATTTAATGCATAATAATTATTTGTTATGGTTTTGATGGTTGGAGGCCTTTTTATTTGGGCTGGGCTAAGGGACACATCTTTTTTTCATCTAGTTGCGAATTGGTAAACAGTGGCGGTGTTACTGTGGCAAGCAAGCTTTCATGTCTTCTCTAGGTGACAATGTCTATGCTTCTTAATACACACATGGCGTGTCCTTGGAATCTCAAGTTCTTCATGCATGTTCAAAATTGGGAGAAGCCATTCAAAGAAGACCTTTCAGATGGAGATCTTGCCTTAATTTTTGAGATGGATTTCCTGAGTGTTACATACAACATTCGGACCATAATTGGAATGAAGATCATCAATCCAGCCTCACGCCGGGTGATTCTTCCTTCTCAAATTCTGTCTATTTCCTTTTCAAACTTCCTTGAAATTTCACAGTCTTTTAAGGAATTGGAATTAGTTGCACAAAAGTATGTTAAGAGTCAGTTTTTGGATGGTCAGGCATTGCTCTTGGCAGTTCAAGGGCACTATTTTCTCAAGGGAAAAGGGTTAGTTGGTGGGATTTTTTCACATAAAATCTTGAGAAAATGCCAAGTTCTGAATGAGATATTTGAAGCAATGAAATTGGGGTTACAAAGTAGGAATGATAATCTTTTTCTAAAGACTTTGAGAAAGGGTTCTCATGTTGTATGCGCTGAATTGGAGATGGATATCAAAAACAAATACTTTGCTATCTCCTTCCTCAATTCTCATACATGCTTGATTTCTCAAAAGATTCACAATTCTCGAAAGAAAGAAGAACAAAAGGAGAAAGCACTATTGAATGACACTGACATACCCAAGGGAAATGCAGACACAAGGAAGATGCCTGTAGCAGCTGAAGGTATTAATAGAGTTGTTGGTATGAAGGTGTACATTGGGCACAAAAGAGCCAGGGAACTGGAAAAGTTGTCTTCTGTTGAGAGTCAGGGTGAGAATGAACCTGTTGCCATGGAGGAATGAAGATCATGTGGGGTTTTTTTGCATACTGCTGCTTAATAGTTAGTTATTGGGGTTTTTTTGTTATGTTACAGTAGTTTATGGGATTCCAAATACTGTTGATGGGGATGTAGAAAATGTTAAGAGTTTTGTTTATGGGTGCTTTTTGGTGTATGGGTATAGTGTTATTGCAGAACATGATAATCTTTTGTAGGGTATTGCTAGTTTTTCAGCTGGGAATCAAACAATCTTATCACAATTTTGTTATATTTTTATATATTAATATAAATATATAGGCTCTATGCCTCTTATCCAAAAAAAAAAAAACTTTATTCCTCTTGATTAATTAAATAACATCAATTATTTAATTATGTCGCTATTTTACCCTATTCCCCTAAATTAATTAAATTATTAAAACATAATAGTTTAATTAAATCACTTTCCCCTAAACATGAATAATTAATTTAATTATTTAAAACATCATAAAAAAACAAAATAAAGCAAATACAACTTTGTTTGCAAAATTCAAACTTGATTTGCATGTTCAACACAAAAATATTAATTAATTATCCTCACCCACTTTCACGATTGAGAAAATTACAATCCCCTAATTTCTCACTCTATTCTCTGACTGATCCATCTATTTCCTAATAGATCAATCTATTCTTCAATTCCACAAATTATTCAATCTATTTCCTCAATCCCATTGAACACTTAAAATTATTTCTTCAATCACACCGATTATGTAATCAAATTTGCACTGATTATTCCCATCTAAATCCTCTCAATATCTTTCAACTATTGATCAGGATATTCTACTATGCAATCTTGAGTGTTCATTTCGACACACAAATCCTATATAACAACCATCATTTCTTCTCCAAAAGGATAAGGGAATCAACATATTTTACACAAGAAACTAATGCCAAAATCTTAATCAATATTTTGACAAAGTTTTACACATATCTTCGATCAATACACACACGTTCTTCAAGCTTTTTCTCGCACAATGGAGGCTTCACATTGATATGAACAACCCAACATCTTCGCAAACACAATCCAACATGGGATGGTAATGCTACATTATTTTTGAGTTCATTGTTATTGTTTTCTTTCAATTACGTTCTTGAATTCATTATTATATAGTTTCATTTCGTGAGTAATGGGCATGAATCTTGATTTTTGTTTTGAGTTGGATTAGTTTCTATTCAATTCATTTATCTTATTTGATACCATCAATTTCCCCCTTACACATTTTGGCACGCTCGGTGGGACCTTGGTCCTTAGCACTAACCATTTTATGAGTGAGTTTTGAAGTTGCAGGTTTTGGAAACACAATTGCAAATTTTTCACGTTTTTACTATAGTTGACTCTTTTCTAGCCGCAGTTGCACTAAAATTGGCTGCTTTTAACATTTGGTGTGCTTTTGACAAAAAATAGGTCTGTAGTTGCATTTTTGTGCCACTTTTGACTTTTCTAACCGCATTTACTAAAATAACAGGCCCGCTTTTGATTTAAATTTTTGCTTTTACTCTATTGTTTTTTATCCGAAATCTGAAAAGAAGTTTTTTGATTTCTAACATTAACGGTTGCTTGATTTGGATGTTTGAATGGTGCTAATGTCATTTGTGTAGCTCTTGTAGGATATGGTACACGTTACATGAAGAAAACAACTAACATGTTTATTGCAGAGAAGGTAAACGGTCCAAGTAAAATTTTTTTAGAAGCTTTCATAGTTTAGAAAACTTTAAATTTGGTGTCTAAAATGAATCCCACAAACCAAATTCTTTCAATTGGTTCTCTTAAAAATAATTTTCATAAGCTTTCCAGCTTAGGAAAATCTCAATTTGGTGCTTAAAAAGAGTTTTCAAAAGCTTTCTAGCTTAGGAAAATCTGAATTGGTGCTTAAAAAGAAATTTCAGAAGCTTTTTAGCTTAGGAAATTTCAATTGGTGCTATAAAAAGAACCCCACAAATCCACATGCTTTCCATTGGTGCTCTAAATTTTTTTTTTACAAAGCTTTCCAGATTAGAACAAACACTCTGTTATGGCGCTCTAAAAAAATGTTTGCTTTCGACCAAACATTTTTATTTTGTTGACAAACACACAATTTTCTTTTGTTGACCATTAAAACAAGGCTTTAGAAAACACTTTGGTTGGTGCTTAAAATGAACAAATCAAATTTTTGTCTTGCACATTGCTATCTCTTTGTCGAAAATCTAGAATATTTTACTTTGGTGCACGTAAAAGGAACAAAATTGTTATCTTGTACACACCATTATTTTCATTCTACTTTATTTTTATTTTAGATTTATTTTTCATTTTTTTGAACTTACAAAGAAAACTACGATGAAGTGTATGCTATGTATTTTGTGTTTGGAAAACTAGGTGTCTATCGTCTCCCCTCGCGCTTGTCAGTGATCTTGGGTGACATAAAGCATCTTGAGTTTCACACTTTGTTTACATTTCAAAGCATATGTTTAGAGGTCCTGCCTCTCAACTTGTGAGAGGGAATGACCTAATCAATACTTTTGTTTTGGTCCGCTATATAAATAATTGTGGTTGTGATGAAAGTCATCAACCACCTGGTGCGGATGTTCTATACCAACGAAAGTCTCCCTCAATTTTCGTGAGATATGTAAAACCCCTTTTTATTAAGGGATGGGAGACCTCTTAATTGAGTGAATCATTGCATGTATAGACACTAGAAAATAATTCCAAAACATGACTATGAACCAATGTTGTAGAAGCCACCCCTTTTCAGCCAAAAACATTTTTTGAAGTGGTGCATCAAAAATTTGATTTCGAGAAGTTACTTACCAAGTCTGACTTATGGTTGAGCTTAAAAAACTCTCCATTCGTTGCATGTAAAATCATCCCTTTGAGGCATGAGGTAAGCCCACCTAGAAGAAAGTGTCTATCCCTAGGGTATAAATTGTCTTCACAAAATTTCTAAATCTTTCGGTTACTTTGAAACATCAAACATTGTGCTTGAATTAAAATGAACACATCAAAACAAGCATTTAACATGGTTCTCAAACCTCAAACCCTTTTGACTTGGTGAGAATCCTTTGAAAAGAGCCCTATATTTGCACTCATTAAGGATATCTTCAAACAATATCTTTAAAGGTTTCCAAATATTTAGGCTCACATTTTAAGTCGCACTAAAGACAAAGTTAACATTGGAAACTATGATTTAACATTTCAACTTCCACGAACGTTGAGCATTTGTGGAAAGAAGCATGTTTAAAGTTGTAGACATTTTTAGGGTCAAATAGTTTCGATTGTTGTGTTGTGTTATCACTTGCCAAAATCTCAAATCAGATCAAACAAAACCATCAAAACTGCAAAATTCATCCAAACTACTACTAATATTGAAACTAGAAAACAAAATAGTCGCAATTGCTTAAAACAGTAGAAATTGCTTAAAACAGTAGCAATTGCTTAAAACAGTAGCAGTTGCTTAAAACAGTAGCAATTGCTTAAAACTATAGCAATTGCTTAAAATAGTAGCTTTTGACAAAATAGTAGTATTGTGAAATATTTTTGGATTAAAACTGTGTGCTAATTTTTACATCAACATTTTAGATCATACTCCATGATCCATCATCAGGATGCAATGCAGATAGAGAGAAGAAGAGTGGAGTATGATCTGAAACGTTGATGTAAAAATTAGCACACAGTTTTAATCTAGAAATATTTCACAATATTGTCATGGACTATGGAAACTTCATGAATTAAAACAGTAGTAATTGCTTAAAATAACAATTGCTTAAAATAGTAGCAATTGCTTAAAACAATAGCTATTGCTTAAAATAATTGCTTTTGAAAAAACAATAGCTATTGCTCAAAACATCCATTATTGCTAAAAATAGCCGCTTTTGATCAAGATGACCGCTTTTGTATTCATTGTTCACTAGTCATAAAACTTGCAACAAAGGCTGCTTTTGTTGAATCTATCGCAGTTGTCACAAAAAACTTTACTGCTATTGACACAAATAGAACTTCTTTTGCCAAAAATGATTGCTTTTGAGCTCTTTATTACCAATCACAAAAAAGGGACCGCTATTGCTATAGGTCTTGCTTCAAAACATCCCAAACACGCAACCATAAACATGTCAATCTACTACCCAAATCTAGTTCCACTCTATACACCCATGGGGACATTCTATGCAACACATGTCAATAATATATCAACTATAGATTCCCCTAATCAAGGTTTTAACGTATCTTGTCACATGGCATATTTCAATCAAAATCCTCATCCATATCAAAATCCAACTTATCAAGAGTCACAACAACAAATAGTGTTGCAACAACATCAAGGGTTTCAAAATCACCATCAAGGACTAAAACTAGAACAACAAATTTCCCTAAATGCACTTGAGAAAAATATTGAGGAACTTGAACAAAATAAAAATATGACATATTTCCAACATGTTCAACATCAAGACATTGCATATCAACAACAAAAAAACATCATTCCATAAACACCTCAATATCCCCATCAACAACCCTTCCGACATCATCAAAACATTGACACATATTAGCAAAAAAGTCTATTTCCACAATGTCAAGTGAATCAACAACATCAATGGTCACAAAATAAAAATCAGATCACCCAACATCAAAATCAAATCCATCAACAATATTAACCCTCAAATCACGAATATCCCCATCAAAATCATCAATCTCAAGACCAATAGGAAATTCCATCTCAAAATACATCTCCACTGCAACAAGCCTTACAATTCAACCACACTGCTGAATGTAAATACACTCCTTTAGGGGATCCAATTGAGGGGGTGATAAAAATATTAGTCAATGCTAAACTTATTACACTTCCAAAACTACCACGAAGTGGTGAACCTAGCATCAAGTTCCCATGGTACGAGGACAAGGTCTACTGCAAATACCATGGAGTAAATGGCCATGATGCATCAGAATGTGTTACACTCAAAATACTCATCCAAGACCTTATTTATCAAGGATAAATAACCATTGAAGAAAACATCTAAGGGCCATCTACCAATGACAACATTGACAATATCTCAACCTCAAAATTTGAAAGCAATGATCAAGAGCTATCTATCACTAATCACATTGACAATATCTCTACATCATCCAATGAGCAAGAGGACATACATAAGTAATTTAATCCTAAGCATGATCAAAATCAATCACCCAAGTCTAGAAATTATTTAGTCCAAGATATATTGAAATCATCCAACCTCATGGTAGTACATATTGAGGATCAAGAGACTCTTAATCCAACAATTATACCCAATGTAGAAAATCTAAGTCAAGAGTTATCACCCATATGTCCACATTTTGAGGAAATCCAAGGATCCATTACTAGAAATCCCTTCTTTGAAATTGATTCATGTCAAGAGCACAAACCAAAGCATGCCAAAGATAATACCACACAAAGTCAAGATCAAGAATCCCTATCACCAAAATACCACAATGACTTGGCAGATATCTTCCAAGACATCCAATATTTTTCAAAAGAAAAACAAATCAATGTACCAAGCACACATACGTCTACCCATGAGATGCCTACTACTATTGGACATGTAATTGATTTTCATTTAAAACAAGTCTTATACTCTTGATATTTGTGACTGACTGATTAGTATGGGAGGACTACACTTGATCCATGAGGATACGAAGCATGATCGTGCCACTAAATGTCAATCCCAATAGAGATCATTCAACAAAATTAAACTAGGAATTCATTAAAACTTAGCATATTAAACTACAAAAGCTTTTGAAATACCTATTCTAATCCATTGAAACTTATCCTATTGGGGGAGTGGTGTCACATTGATGTGGAATGGTGACCCTTTCCCAATCTCATGGATAAATGAGCCCGTTCCGATCAATTCTATTGAAGAGAATTGTCGAAACTGATGATAGATGTGTGATGAAACATGATTTAAAGCTAAATGAACATGATGCAAGCTATTTTAACATGATTTATGCTAAGATGATCAAGATATATGAATGCAAGGCTAATCTAAATGGATTTTAAGCTAAAAAGATTGAAGCCCTAATTACCAAATAAGCTAAATGAATGCATCTATGTTACCATGGAATCCATTAATGGAAGCTAAGTTAATATGCTGCAAGAAATTAAACTAAAAGATGCTAAATAAATGCTAAATATGAGTGCAAGTGCAAGTGATTTTAACAACATAAGTTTGATATTAAAAGATGGATCCATTTGTCTCCAAATAGTGACCTATTTATAGGAGGACAAATGATAAATGAAGGGTTGAGATCAAAAAGGTTAATCAATGGTCAAGGATGGAGGAAGAATGAAACATGGATCATGGTTTCTCATCAATGGATGAGAATCAATGATCACATGGATCAAGGAAAGAACCAAGGGTTCATATTCTTTCAAAAAAACACACCTTTAACTTGCACAAGAAGTCTTGTAAGTTGACTTGCACATGAAGTTTTGTAAGTTTGTTATAAAGGAGAATATTCCTTTTTTTAAATGAGCAAGGAGAGAGAATATTCTCATTGGTGATTGGAAGTTAGATATTTAACAAATTAAAACAAAGTTTTAATGTGCAAAAGGGGAAGGAATATTCCATGGGAATATTCCTTTTGGAGGAATGTGCAAAGGAGGAATATTCCCTTGCAAGTGGGGGGAATTAGATTTATTAGTAATTGATGATTAAAACAATGCTAATTATGCAATTTAGAAGAATTACATGATATTCATTAAATAAATGATTTAATGAAAAAAGGGAAAAGGTGATGAAATTTAATTAAATAACTTAGGGTTATTTAATTAAATAAGAGGACTTAGGGATTTAAATTAAATAACTTGACGTATTTAATTTTATAAGACAAAATGTTAGCATGAAAGGGGGTGAATTAACCTGATTAGATTAATTAGGTTAATAGATGCAAATGATGTTCATCTATTAATTAAATAGCTAGACTGATTTAATCAATTAAGCAAAAAGAGAATGTGTTTCAGGACGAAATGATGTTAGTTATCCAATGTGATCCATCGAGACATTTTTAAGTGTCTACAATTTTCCCCTCTTTTAAGCAATGCAATCGTTGCTTTGGTTCAAAGACTGATGTTGATTTTGATGCTGATGATGATGTAAAAATAGATATCGATGATCTCTTTGAGATGTTGATAGCCAAGCTAAAGTTGATTTATCTGATTGATTGATTGATAACATTTTTGAGGATTCACAACAATGCAAGGATAGTGTTGCAAGATATGAACAACACAAGGATTGATAGGGAAAGATATATCCCAATGATTATTGATTTGATAAATTGATCAAGATTTGTTAGCAATGATAGGAACAAAATCCTTTAGATGATTTAGAATCAATATGATTGAAAGATGATTGGTTTCCCCCTTGAGAGATTGATCAGAGAATAAAGTGTTTCGATTGGGCTCATGATAGGTGAAAATCAGACTTATGCTTGAGATGCTTGAGATTTTAGGTTGCTTTTGAATCAAAGAGTTGCAAATTTTCAGTTTGTTGAGTTGAAGATGATATAGATGGACCACTGTGCCCCAATGGAAAAGGGATTGTTGGTACGTGCTATCTTAGATATTGATGTAGACAGATTTTAGGATGTATAGACAGTCATCAACTATGGGTAGCCTCATGTATATTTTGATATATCACACATATTCGATACTTGGATAGAATTGTTAGTAAATATAGAAGAATAAGAAGAATAAGATGAATGGATTGACCATTGATTTTAAGATTGATTCAAAAAGTCCAACAATTCCATCATCCATTGAGACTTTATTAGAGATGGTGATGGGAGATGATGATGATGATTTGCTCATATCTTGGGATTGGGATTTTTTGTCATTCCTTATTTTTGATATAACACATAGACATGACACATCAAGGTATTGATAATCAAGATGGCGTTGTATCTAGTGACATGGACTTTGACTTTGCAAATAGATAGGATAGTTCTTGTTCACACCTTGAAATACCAAAACCTCGTTGGAATGTAAGTTAGAAGCTTAGAATATATCAGACCAAAGCATACACAATAGTAAAAAATGTACTCCAAACCACTTTCCTACACACAAATAAGCAAGTATGTGCCAAGATTATTTTACAAGAATACCCACAAGCACAAAAAATGATAGATAATGATTGATGCCCCATTCCTTTCTCTCTAAATGTTTTTGATAGACATCATTGAGAGGTCCTCAAAATGGGTCAATAAGATAAATCAAAATAAAAGATCAAAGACAAACAGTCAGTGCTATCTATCTCTTTCCAGTTTAATATAGCTAAGGTGATTTCTGATACTGATGCCCATCGTAGGAAGGATTCATCCTAGGACATGTTGATCAAATGTTTTTATTAGGATGAGGTGTGTGATAAGTCACTGATACAAACTCCATTAACTCATTTACCTATGATCTAGATTTTAGCTTTTGACACTTAGTTTCTCACTTTACGACTTGCGATACTTGCTTTCTATTTGTTTTGCCAAAGTTTGAAGGTGATGACTGATTTATTATGAGTGATGATTTATTGCGGGTGAAAGTGAAATGGGATAGATGGTTTTTGATTTTCTATCTAATATTTCAATGTTTTTGGTATTTTGAAAATGTTTTGAGGTTATTTTTGGTCTTTTTGAAAGTTTTATATGAATGTTTTGGTTTTCAAATTATTTGAGGTTGTTTAGGGTTTTTTTGAATATATTTGATGCTATTTAGGTCTTTTGAATGTTTTCTAATGTTTTTTGTTTTTTTTTGAGTTTTTTGAATGTTTTTGTGTTTTTAATTTTCAAATGTTTTGGGATTTTTTGATATTTAGATGTTTAGGGATTTTCTAAGTTTCGACCAAGAACTTAACCTAACAGACCTATCCTAGGGGCCTCAGGGGATGATCAAAGATAAGCCTTGCCTACGTTACACACATAGAGACCACGTAGTTTGACTGAATTGACTTATTTGAAGATGAAGATGAACAGTTGATGGAATGTCAGTTTATTATAGCGGACTCCTAAAGGACTGACCTAGGGTGTCTTAGGGGCACATCATTGATGGACTTGCCTACGTTCAAGCTCAGAGACTCGTAGTTCAACTGGTGTCATTTTTGGATTTTTGATGTTCAATCCTTTTAGGGATTTTGATGTGTTTTGGATGTTTTGGATTTTGACTTTACGATTTTTTTGAATGTCTTTGGATTTTACTTGTATAGGATTTTGTAAATGTTTTTGGATTTTTTGATGAACGTTTTACAAATGTTTTTTTCGATGATATTTTGAGGTAAACAATACCTAGATCATGATGTCAATGTCACATTATGAGATATAAGACATGGATCAAGAGTTATTTGAAAACAAGAGTGCACTAACCTACCCCTAGTGTCTAGCAATTCTTCATAATGCAATGGATAACCAAGATAGGTAATGTATATGTGAATAGTTTGACAGAGTTTTATCATGCTAGATATGGGCTATGGAACTTCATGAGATAAAATGGTAAAGGTCCTGTCAAAAGTTGGCCATGAGTAGAGTTGAAGTATACGCCAAATCTTTGTCAAGATCAAGATAAATGGGAATATTTGGATAAAGCTGAATTGGATGGATGGAGGGAACATTGGATTTATTGTGACAAGGACAAGATTCTTCTATCTGAGAAGGATCATATAAACACTCGATTCTACTCATGATGCCTGTTTGCTAGGTTTTCATCATAGTACTTTCCCAAAGTGCCACCGTAGTGGTTTTCACTAGAGGACAATTTTTATTTTTACTATTTTCTTGATTTTTTTATTTTTTTTCTTATTTTGGATTTTTTTGAAAATTTTTACCCTCATGTTGAACTACCTCATGGTACTGATGTAGAGGCCACTGACATAATGTGCCAATGATACCCTTCTTGAAGAAGCTTCTTTGCTAAGATACAAGCACTTGAATGCAACTTTGAAGAACTTTGATCTGCCTTCCTGGTACTGAAATTAACCTCGTCTATGTGCGCACATCATGATATGGTACCTTTAGAATCCTTATGATGAAGGGTAGCTTCCAACACATGGTCAATGTGAGAATTGGATATCATGAATGGAGTGGATGGTGACATGTTTGAAGGAATATGAGATGGATGGGTCGATAGTTTGGAACCTTTGACTCTTCAAACTTGGGAATATGAGCAATGATGGGTGGGAATGGAGTTTTTCATAGTATTAGGACCAATCATTTCATATACTTCAAATTCCTTGGTTGAGAATGTTGGATCTCAGTTGTGTTTATGGTTTGTCCTTGATGACAAAATCTCTTTCAATTAGTTCTCTTTAATGATCAGTCTCAGTTTGGATCCTTATGATTTATTATGGCACTTCTTTGATGTCTCTTGGTCAAGATGGTTCTCTTTGCATATCACAGGCTTACACATTTCGGTGTGAGAATGGCAGGGTCTCCCCGATCCACTTTCAAATGTCTGTGTTGCCTATCGACAAGACATTTCTAATGTCATGTCGATTGAATTTATCATACAGGCTACTGTCGGCAAGACTTCTCTTTTGTTTCGGCGACAGAAAGTGTTCTCTATCGGCATATGTTATTCCGTCAGTATGTGGTCTCAGCGAAATTGGTATGTCACACCGATTGGAGATTAAATGGAAACACATCAGCAAGAGCTTAAGGCTTCGACGAAGGGTCTTAGCGAATGTGCAATGTCACACCGACCGTCGTTGAAAATTGCATATCGGCAATAGTTTTTGCTTTGATAGAAGGTCATAGCAAAAAGGGTTATGTCTCACTGACTAAGTCTTATGAAGTGCTTTCGGTAGGAGTTTGGTCTTTCGGCATGATGTCTCATCGAGCGCTTTGTGTCTTGTCGACCGGCACATGAAAGAACATACCGACATGAGTTATACCGTTGGAAAGATGTCATAGCGAACCTTGTGGGTCTCGCTGATGAAATTAAAAAGGACTTTATCGGTGTGAGATTTGTTCTCTCTTGGCGATCTAAGGTGTTCGGGTTGTATCAGTATGACAATATAATCTACGAGACGTCTCCTCGATAACAATTTGTTACGGTGACTCTCAGAAGAATGAAGATTACTTTTTCGGTGAGAGAACTGTTGTGTCTTACCGACCATTGATAATACTTTTCGGTATGACTCATGAGTTTTGATGAAGAGTCTCAGTGAACTCGTCAAGTCTTGGCGAAAAAATCTAATGTATGGCTTTCGGTGAGAGTTTGGTAATGTCTCGGTGATCTTGTATGATTTGCGGGATGTTTCGGTATGTCTCAATGAATTCATTGGGATTTCTCCCCGATTATGGATTGTCTCAGCAACACTAGATGACAGGATAACCTTCAGTATAACAAAGTACTATCTATATGAGGTCTTCCCGAGAGCGATATGTTACAATGACAATGTGTATCAAGTGACACTCGGCAAAACATTGTGAAGTCTACAAGAGGTCTCTCTGATATTGTTTGGTCACAACGATAGTGAATGAAACAAAAGTAAATCTCGGTGAGAAGTTTCCTTATGTCTCAGCGAATGAATAATACACTAAGGAAGCCCATCGATGAGACATGATGTATTCGTTATGTCTTCTTCCCGACTCTGATGGCTCATGGCGAAAGCGATAACTAAGAGGAATGTCTAGCGGTGCAATTTCCTTCGGCAGAACTATCTGGATGTCTCAACGAATGGTTAATGAAAACTCAAAAC
The DNA here is from genome assembly GCA_007258455.2 of Sequoia sempervirens. Classification (NCBI taxonomy): domain Eukaryota; kingdom Viridiplantae; phylum Streptophyta; class Pinopsida; order Cupressales; family Cupressaceae; genus Sequoia; species Sequoia sempervirens. Next base: position 236,131,626 of record VDFB02058242.1, read on the forward strand.
ACTGTGGTCGACATCATGGATTGGCATCAAATCTTAGAACAGTTACATAACAGAATATTCATTGAGTTTCTTTTGAGCTGTTGCATTTTTGAAATAATGGATGATTTGTAGCTCTCTGGATAAGCATTACTCTTGATTTTTATCATCATCGACAGACTGTCATTATTTAGCCTCATATTCAAAAATCGGCAAGAGAATTTGAGAATCTTGTGAAAAATATTTTTGAAGATTTCTTCATAACAGACATACTTGAAATGTAAATAAATACCAGTGTTGAAAACTGTAAAAACTCTCTGATTGTAATTCGAGAATATTGTTCTTTGGCTATATCAAAATGTATTAGGTAGATGAGGAAAACAGAGAGTTATGAGCTTGACTGAAAACAAAGAGATCCTTTGAGATATTTTTATTGTTCAGATGTATAATTTGAGGGGTTGGTGCTCCTTGAGTGGGTGCTAAAAAATCAGCCTATAAGGCATTGTGAACTTTTGTTTAAAAGATTAAGCCTGAAAGGCATTTTGGGAGTGGTTTTTATACCCTAGGAGGGTTTTCCACTCGGTAAAATCTTGAGTCTCCTTGTTCTTCTGAGTTCCCTTTGCTTTACTGTGTTGTTGATTATTTTAGTTCACTGTTTGGTTATTACTTTTCTCAATTTTGTTTATGAATGATTACATTCAACTCATGAATGCATTAATCATAGTATATTGAGATAAAATCTGAGCTATGGTTTTTGAATTTGTGAAAATTGGTCAAATCTGTTAAGACACTGATTCACCCCCCCCTCTCAGTGTCATTTTAACTCCAATAGAGAAGCCTACTTTTGTATTTGAGGATGCTTTTTATGGATATATTTCCCTTTTTGACTAATGGAGTTTTTGAGGGATGATTTTCTTTATTTTTCTTTGGTATCCATTTGTATTTGATGTGTCCTTTTTGCTTTACCACTTCATTTTCTTTTATGATCTTCTCCTTTCTTTGATAGGAATTCTTCTTTTTATGTTAGGCCCAATATGTGTATGAGATGATGGGTGAATGCCAACTCATGAAATTATATAGCTAGTTGTAGCATTGACAATATTTTCATCATAAGGATCCTTCATTCCCCATATGTTGATGTTTGTTGTAGATAATATTTCCCACGACGTTGTGAAGGTATTAACAACACCTAATCATTTTCCCTGATAATGTATCCTCTGATCCATAGCTAATGAATACAAATTTTCATGAACACATGGTATTGCTATGGGTTCCTGTTGTTCCAGAACATGAACTGTTTGCTCTAATTCTATGGAATTGTTATTTGTTGATACTGCTTCAAAAGATGTTGATGCTGAATCAAAAGATGTTGATGATGCACAATCACTATAAGAACCGATAATCTTGACCGTTGCTTGCTCTTGTGTAGGAATACCAAGAGTGGGAGACTCTTGTTTTGAATTAATAACATCTATATTTCCGTCAGAAAGAAACATCTCAGGGGTGATATCAGGGACATCTTTGGAGTTTAAAATGGTTTGGAAGATGTCCCTTAGCTCTTGGTGAAACTTTGGGGATAGGGGTTCTTGATCCCGACTTTATTTTGAGTAACTTTCGTTATCCTCAAGAGCCTCCTCTTGACATGATCCTTGGGTGGATGATAGATCATTGGTAAAATACTCTTCACAACAGTCAGTAGGTATGGGTGCAACAAGGGATATTTCTGGCTCATTTGGAACTTCTTCAACATGCCCAATCATTGAGTCATATGTGGGAGAGATATCACAATCTGATATCCACTTGATGCGTATTTGATTCCTCATGTTGTGATAAATAAATATGTCCCACTGTGGTATCATGGGTATGGTTTACATTTTTTGAGGTTGATGCCTTTCCCGAATCTTTTGCTTTTGTATGATTAGGCATGGGGTTCATGTAAATTTTTAGATTTTCATTCCCAAATTTTTTATCAACATGAATGTCTCCTTGTTAATAAGATCTTCTGTTAGATGCTTGAGTCTAAAATAGTTTTGTGTGTTATGACCTTTGTATCGGTGAAATTCATAAAAGTGATCGTCTCTATACCTATGAGGTTTGACTTGTGGCTCTTGATAGTTCAAGAAATTGGGGAGTGTGATAAGGTTAGACTGTATCAAATGCTTCAACACATCCTCCATAGGTTCCCCTAAGGGAGTGAATTGTCGCTTGGGAGCACTATTTGTTCTTTGTTTTCCATGTTAAGTGTTTGAAGCATTGATCATTGGTTGATTGTTTGGTGGTTGCACGCATAGTTGTTATGTGTTCATGGTTTGGGTGTTTTCTTATCTAGGAGTAGTTAAGAACACCTTTGCACCAACAACACCATCACTAGTAACATTTTTGTTCTTGGACCAATAGCGGGGCTTGTTGTTAAAACCAGTGGATGGGCGGTTGTATTTATACACTTGTGTTTTCCTTTGTGAGATTAGGGCTCTCTTGATGTTAAGGGCCCTAGGGAAAAGCTTGTCGTAAGTGGTAATACAATGAATTTTCAAGTGGAAGGATGGATATGGATCAACATTTGCTAATTTGATAATCCCTACTTGTTCGTTAGGAATGGTCCATTTGCTCTTAGTAGCTTTTTGCCTCCACCTTTGTAAGAAGTTAGCGAAGGATTCTCTTTTGTTCTACTTGAGTGTGTATAACTCTTCTATGCTCACATCCATGTCAAGATTGAAGGAGAAGTGATCTATGAATCTATCAATGATTTCTTGGAAGGCTTTGATTCCTGGAGGTAACTGTGAAAACTAGTCCATGGTAGGACTTGTTAAACTTCATGGGAAGAGGCACATAAAAAATGACTCATTATAGGCAACCTCCATACATGTGACATTAAACTATTTGATATGGTCCACAAGACTTCCTCTCCCTTTGTATTTGTCAAATTTGGGGATTTCAAAACTGAGAGGGAACAATACCATTGCAATGTTTTGATCGAATGGATATGGACATAGGTTTTGTTGTGTATGGGGATTCTTCATTTTTCCCATTTTAATATCTTGCATTTCTTGTGTTAACGCCTTAAGTTGTGATGCCATGTCATCTTGTGGGATTGGTGGAGGAACATATGTTGCATATGATGGGATGGTGGATGAAGTGTATGTGGTATTCTGATATGGTGGGGTGTTGTATGGTGTGTATAGTGGTGTAGGATATGGTGATGATAGTGTAGCCGTATATGTTCCTAACGTGTTCGGGTTGATGATTTTTTGTTGAGGGTTATAGTATAAACCTTGTTGTTATTTTTTTTGTGCAAGCAATTGTTGTTGTTAGGCATATTGTTGAGCTACTAGGGATGATTGTTGCGTTGCTAAGGCTACTTGATGTTGTTGTTGTTGTTGTGCTGCTAGGGCTACTTATTGTTGTTGTTGTTGTTGTTGTTGTTGTTGTTGTGCGACTAAGGCTACTTTCTTTTGTTGTTGCTGTTGTTGTGCGACTAGGGCTGCTTGTTGTGTTTGTTATTATTGTTGTGCTACTAAGATTGCTTGTTGTTGTTGTTGTTGCTATTGGATTTTTTGTTGGTAAGCCTATTGTCCTTCCTATGAAGCTAAGGAATGTGCTTGCAATGTAGGATCAATCAATAGTTGGGACATTTGTGATGGGTTTTGGGTGTTGATGTTTAGTGCGGGTTATAGATTGTTGATGAGAGGTTAGGGGTTCGCTTGGTTTAACACCCCTTGCAAGATAGTGGATTCGGATGGAGGAATGTAAGATTGAGGTGCCATTTGATTTTGCATGACATGGGGGACCAAGGGAAAATATGATGTTGGTGCCATTTGGTATTGCGATGGTAATGACATATTAAGACCTTGTAACTGATTGAAAGGGTTCCCTTGACCAAACGGTAGGGGTCTCCCTTGTTGTATTTGAGGTGGGATCAAGGTATTACCTTGGTTGATGGGATTTGTAACCAAGGTTTTGTTTTGATTTAGGTCGATGATACATGGGTTTGATGTGGATGGTGAATTAACTTGGGTAGCTTGGGTAGCCACTTTTTTCAATGTGTCAATGAGGTTGTTGGAACCACTTGTCAAGGGTTGACTTTGCGTGAGAGTGTTAACTTTCCCTTGTTTTCCTGCTTGAGGCACTTGGTTCACATTACCTTGTGTAATGTTAGGCTCACTTGGGGTATTTGTGGTGATGGATGAATATGGTTGCACTCGAAATGTCGAGGTTGTTGTGGTATCATGGAATGTAAGTTTTTTTCCAAATGTTGGTGTCCAACTTGTGTTTTGGGGAAGGTTGGCGGTTAATGGAATGGTAGTGTTGTGAATACCCATAGTTGTGTTTGTTCCTAGACATGAAGTGAGAACAAGGTTGGTTCCTAGCCTAGTTTCAAGACTAGATGTTAAGGGTTGACTTGGAAAAAGGGATGGATTTGGTTGAATCATAGATGAAGTTGAGCCTCGTGTTAATGATTTCTTAACAAAAGATGGGGAAATTGGAGCCATGTTTTCTAAGGCCTGATGTTCCATGATTTCTTCCCTAGTAATTCCAAATGGATTGTTCGTGATATCTTCATATGACCCTAATGGAGACGAGAGTTGTTGTGACAGGGTAACTTGACTTCTTGGATCAAATTCATATGAGTTTGGATCACTTGTGTGGATGGGACTTTGGTTTCTTCCATGATTCTCTTGTGTTGTGATCTTGTTGTAACCATATATTGTGGGTCACCTATGGGAGAGTTGTGTTGAGATTTGTAATGTTTAAACTAGATGACTCAAATTTAGGTAGAAGGGGTGTTCTAAGTCATTTTGGAGCAATGGTGATAATGGGAGATGAAAAGGTGAATGATATGGGGAAAGTGATCTTTGCAAATGTTTTGGGACAACACTTTTGACTTAAGTTTGATGTTTTGATGTTTGGATAAAGGATTTTTATGAACTTGTGAACATTTAGGGTAGACTCGTGACCTTCGAGATAAACTAGTTAAAAGATGATAACTAACTTAACTAAGTGCATGGAAAAGCATTAATTTCACATAAAAAGTAGCTAAGTTAGGGTTTGGGTTGATAGATGTCTAAGTTCAAAGTGTTGGTGTATTCAAAAGTTTGCAAAGTTTGGTGAAGTGAATGATGAAATATGATGAAGGATGGATGAAATGTTTGACCCAAAGTTGGCCTAGAATGAACCTTTATTTTCCAAGACCAAGGTAATGAGAAACATGCTATACCTCTAAATTGATAAAACCCTAAGGACTCAATGATTTTGGAAATAGGACCCAATAATTTTGACAATAGAATTTGGACTCAATGTTTTTCAATGTTTTCCTTGTATGATAGCTGGTGTAAGGTTTGGTTGTTCCTTTGGAGTGATTGGATGCCAAATGGTCATGTGGGGTTCAATTTTTCAATTTATCTTGCTTAAGTGAGGTTCTTTTTACCACAAACACTTGTCTTGATTAAGTTTCAAACTAAATGTCTATGTCCAAAAACACCATCAATTTCACAAGGTCCATTTTGTGAAAATCATGAGGTTGAAGCCATAGTTGCCTATGTTAACTTTGGGAGGTATGGATTGAGATACAAGTCAAGATATTTAGAAATCTCTAAGGATAGAAATCCTTAGGACAAGCATCAATATCAAGGCTATTTCAAAGGGTATCCATACTTGACCAAAGGGTTTGAAATTTTGAGGAAGATTGTGAATGCTTGTTTGCAATGTTTTGGAACCAATCAAAGTATTAAATTGACTCACAAGCATTTACCACCCTAGGTTCAGAAGATACTACTTGCTGAATCCCCACTTGGATTTCTCCAAACAATAAGACAATGCAAATAGTTAGAGATTTGGAGACATTGGCTCCCCCTTACACGACACACACCTATCGGGTACACCAAATCTCAAATCCTTAAGATCTACAGATCTGAAGGATTTTTTTGTTTCTACAATGAACAGTAAAATGTGGGGTGGCTTTAAAATGACCGTTCTTGCACCAGCAAGAATGAAGGTTTTTTGGATTCTAAACAATTGGGTCTTACTAAGGGATTTCGTTCAAGGTGGCCATACACGCGACAAGATTAGCTCAAAATTATTTCAATCAAGAGGCCTCCCAGTCCCTTCCTAAGAAAGGATTTTGATGTGTCACGCAGAAACTAGGGGTGGCACTTGTTAGTATGACACATCTGCACTTGATACTTATGAATTTCATCACAAACACATTTTTTATATAGTGGTTCGAAAGAGTTTGGATTTAGCTTGTTATTGCTTGGGTCGTTCCCACATTTCAAAGTGGGGTGGTAGGCCCTCTAAAGGTATACAAAAGCAAGGAATTATGTTTGTTTTTGGATCTCCTAGATAGCACAAAGTGCAAGGAGAGAGCATACACAATGTGTTCTCCTCACAATAGCATGGGGTTCATTTTAAATCCAAATCAAAATATGTGGGTGGTTATAAAAAATTTCAAAGGAATGCTTTTGATTCTCAAGATCATCGAGTGGCATGAGAGAAGAACATACACATTGAATGAGGAAAATGAAAACCATAAGACATGGCAAACACATGTTAATTTTAACCCTCAAAGCAAAGGTAAGTTCATTTTAAGCACCAAACTGAGTGTGAGTTTTCCTTGTTCAATTTTAATCCAAAAATAAAAATAATGTGAGGGTTCAATTTTAACCAATTTGAATGTTCATTTTAAAGCCCAAAATAAATCTAGTTTGGTCCTAAAAATGTGAAACAAAAAGCATCATAAAATGGGTTATAAAAAGCATCATAAAATGGGTTATAATTGCCCCATAAGTGTAAAACACTTGTTACAATATAGCTTTAAATGCCTTTTTCTTCAATTAAATGCTCCATGCTCCTCTTGAAACCTACAATCCATGTTCCAAATGTTAGATGAAATCAAGAAAACAAGAAGATGTTAGGGTTAGATAAATGATTAAGCATTAAAACCCTACAACCTAGACCAAGTTGTAATGTGATTTGAATTTAAGTGCAAAAATGGAAAATTTAACTCCACCATAATTGAAAAACACCTATACCAATTGTGTATAGCATAAAATTTTACCCCATTTAAAAAAAAAAGCTTCGAAAAAGACCTTTGTATGACCAAGATATGGCCATTTTAAGATAGATTGTAAAAGCAAAAAATCAATAGCGTCACTATAGAAATATAGCGACACCTTTGTAAATTGTGACGTTTTTTTCAATTATTGCGACACTTTTTTCAATTATTATGTCACCCTTGTAATTATTATGACATTTTTTTCAATTATTGTGATGCCCTTGTAATTATTACAATGCTTTTTTCAATTATTGTGAATCCTTTGCAATAACATTGCTTTGGTGAAGAATATCATTACTTTGGTGAAAAATAGCATCGTTGTAGCTTCCACAAGTGCCGCTCTATCCCAAAAACCTGCAACTCATGGAAACTAAAGAGAAATTCATAAAAAAAAAGTTAGTAAAGCCCTCTTAGTGCCAAAATGTGACCGACGGATTAGTATGGGCAGACTACACTTGATCCATGAGGATACAAAGCATAATTTTGCCACTAAATGTCAATCCTAATAGAGATCATTCAACTAAAATAAACTAGGAATTCATTAAAACATAGCATATTAAACTACGAAAGCTTTAGAAATATCTATTCTAATCCATTGAAACGTGTCCTATTGGGGGAGTGGAGTCACATTGATGTGGAATGGCGAGCCTTTCCCAATCCTGTGGATAAATGAGCATGTTCCAATCAATTCTATTGAAGAGAATACTTGAAACCGATGATAGATGTGTGATGAAACATGATTTAAAGATAAATTAAACATGATGCAAGCTATTTTAACATGATTTATGCTAAGATGATCAAGATATGTGAATGCAAGGCTAATCTAAATGGATTTTAAGCTAAAAAGATTGAATCCCTAATTACCAAATAAGCTAAATTAATCCATCTATGTTACCATGGAAGCCATTAATGGAAGCCAAGCTAATATGCTGCAAGAAATTAAACTAAAAGATGCTAAATAAATGCTAAATATAAGTGCAAGTGAAAATGATTTTAATAGCACAAGTTTGATGTTAAAAGATAGATCCATTTGTCTCCAAATAGTGACCTATTTATAGGAAGACAAATGAGAAATGGAGGGTTGAGATCAAAAAGGTTAATCAATGGTCAAGGATTGAGGAAGAATGAAACATGGATCATGGATTCTCATCAATGGATGAGAATCAATGATCACATGGATCAAGGAAAAAATCAAGGGTTCATTTTCTTTCAAACAAACATAACTTTAACTTGCACAAGAAGTCTTGTAAGTTAACTTGCACATGAAGTTTTGTAAGTTTGTTATAAAGGAGAATATTCCTTTTTTTCAAATTAGTGAGGAGAGAGAATATTCTTTGGAATATTCTCATGGGTGAGGGGAAATTAGTGTTGGATGTTGTGGATATGGTTGCTGATATGTGGTTGTCATTGATGTTAACACTATTAGCATTTGGTGCATTGAAGACTGTATATGTCGAGGATATTGAGAAAATTGTAAAAGAAAGTATCCTAGTTCTCAGTGGAACCATGCAAGTCAAGAAGGCGTTGTGTTATATACATTGAAGATTAGCTAATGTGGATTAAAGGGTTTATTGTTGAATGTTTCTAGATCATCTATCGAAAGCTTCAAAGGTCCGTGTGAAGTTTTGAGTATGTTGTGGTCTGACAGTGTGTTGTTGGTCTCTGTCAATGTTCCTGAATGAAGTTTGTGTAATTCTTGTTCTCTCAGTTGTTACAAATGCTTCTCTATTGTTTCTTGGTGTTCTATGGTGTCTCTAGATCATTCTCTATCTTTGTGGTGTGTCCACATTATTCAGAGAGTTCATAGTTGAAGATATTTGTGCGCATGTCCAATTTCTCTTGTTTCTAGCCGATATGTTGGTGGTAGTGTGTTGTGGATCTTTGAGGTGTAATTAATTAAATTATTTTTGTGTTGGAGATGTTAATTTGGGTCTCCATTATGTTGTGGCTGACCTTGGTGGTTTTGCATTAAAATTTTATTTGTAAATCTGGGCCGACATTACAAATATATTTTAATTTTCTTTGGTCGACGAAGTGGTGATGGAATTTCGTGTAGCGGATATATAAGGGCGACTAGTTCAATTTTTGTGATGGTGCTTCGTGTGCTCTTGTGTGTGTATGTGCTAATATCATTCGATTGTTGAGCAGAGTGTGACGAAGAATGTGCGAAGTGTGAAGAAGTGTTGAGCTTAATTGGAACTGTAATCAGGCTTGTGAAGAAGCTATTTTCTCAATTCACAAATCTTGGATGGTTTTAATCCAAACACTATTGTTGGAAAGTGAGTCCTCCTTTGTAATTGAGCAATGAGCTCTAGGTAGTGTGCCTGAATGCATGTGCATTCCCCTTATTGTTTCTTTTATACTTCTAGCAGAGTATAATCTTGTGGACTAACGTCCACTGTGGTTTTTCCCCAACAGGGTTTCCACGCAAAAAAATATTTGTGCTATTTGTCTCTCTGATGTGTTGATTGTTTATGGTAATTGCTTATTCATCATATCTGAGGTTAAGTTAAAATTAAAAAGGGAGAGTTTTAGTTTTTTCCACAACTGATTCACCCCCCCTCTCAATTGTGTGTCCTTGTTTTGCCAACAATTAGATATTTAGCAAATTAAAACAAAGTTTTAATGTGCAAAAGGGGAAGGAATATTCCATGGGAATATTCCTTTTGGAGGAATGTGCAAAGGAGGAATATTCCCTTGCAAGTGGGGTGAATTAGATTTATTAGTAATTGATGATTAAAACAATGTTAATTATGCAATTTAGAAGAATTACATGATATTCATTAAATAAATGATTTAATGAAAAGGGGAAAAGGTGATGACATTTAATTAAATAACTTAGGTTTATTTAATTAAATAAGAGCACTTAGGGATTTAAATTAAATAACTTGATGTATTTAATTTAATAAGATAAAATGTTAGCATGAAAGGGGGTGAATTAACTTGATTAGATTAATTAGGTTAATAGATGCAAATGATGTGATTAATTAAATAGCTAGGCTGATTTAATCAATTAAGCAAAAAGAGGATGGGTTTCAGGACGAAATGATGTTAGTTAACCAATGTGATCCATCAAGACATTTTTAAATGTCTACATTTTCCCCCTCTTTGAAGCAATGCACTCGTTGTATTGTTTCAAAGAATGATGCTGATTTTGATTCTGATGATGATGTAAAAACATATATCGATGATCTCTTTGAGATGTTGATAGCCAAGATAAAGTTGATTGATCTAATTGATTGATTGATAAAATTGTTGAGGATTCACAACAATGCAAGGATAGTGTTGTCAATATATGAACAACAAAAGGATTGATAGGGAAATATATTATCCCAATGATGATTGATTTGATAAATTGATCAAGATTTACTAGCAAGGCTAGGAACAAAATCTGTTAGATGATTTGACATTGATATGATCGAAAGATGGTTGGTTGCCCCCTTGAGAGATCAATCAGAGAATAAAGTGTTTCGATCGGGCTCACGATAGGTGAAAATCAGACTTATGCTTGAGATGCTTGAGATTTCAAGTTGCTTTTGAATGATAGAGCTGCAACTTTTCAGATTGTTGAGTTGAAGATGATATAGATGGCGCACTGTGCCCCAGTGGAAGAGGGATTATTGGCGTGCTATCTCAGATATTGATGTAGAAAGATTTCAAGATGTATAGACAGTCATCGCCTATGGGTAGCCTCAGGTATATTTTGATATATCGCACATATTTGATACTTTGATAGAATTGTTAGTAAAGATAGAAGAATAAGATGAATGGATTGACCATTGATTTTGAGATTGATTCAAAAAGTCCAACAAGTCCATGATCCACCGAGACTTTATTAGAGATGGTGACAAGAGATGATGATGATTTTCTCATATCTTGGGATTGGGATTTTCCATCATTCCTTATTTTTGATATAACACATAGACACGATGCATCAAGGTATTGATAACCAAGATGGCATTGTATCTAGTGACATGGAATTTGACTCTACAAATAGATAGGATAGTTCTTGTCCACACCTTGACATACAAAAACCTCATTGGAAAGTAAGTTAGAAGCTTAGAATATATCAAACCAAAGCATACACAATAGCAAAAAATATACTCCAAACAACTTTCCTACACACAACTAAGCAAGTATGTGACAAGATTATTTTACAAGAATACCGACAAGCACAACAAACGATAAATGATGATCGATGCCCCATTCCTTTCTCTCTAAATTTTTTTGATGACATCATCAAGAGGTCCTCAGAATGGGTCAATAAGATAAATAAGAAGAGAAGATCAAAGAAAAATAGTTAGTGTTATCTATGTCTCTTGCCAGTTTAATATAGCCAATAACACATTTTAGTGAAAAAAAAAGATATTTGTTTAATATATCTCTTGCAAGTGTTATGGCATAATTATTTTATTATAAAACAAACATATTTTTTTTCACTACAATGTGTTATTGGCCTTCCTACCTAGATTAATACTACCTGAATTGCATTCCCACTAGCATCATAATCAACTTGGAATAACTTATTTAAGTCCTATAAGGCTAATAATGGTTGTTTTGTTACCTTTTTCTTCTACAAATTAAATATTTTATTTTCTCTAGTGATTCATTTTAATTCCTTCTTGTCCTCTCTCATTGGCTTAGTCATTGGTGCATAAATGCTACTATACTTTTTGATGATTTTTTATAAAATATTGCTAGTCCATGAAAATATCTCACTTCTCCACATTTTTTGGTGTATCCCTTTCCACAATGGATTTAGCTTTCTATTGATCCATGTTTAATCCTTCAACTGATATGATAAATCCCAAATAGGCCAATTATTTCTTCATGAAGTTGGACTTATTCAAATTCATTAACTTCTCTTCTCTCAACCTATATAGTAAAATTTTCTAATATGCTAAATTTCTTCCTTAGTCCTATTGAAAATTAAAATATCATCTATATAGAAACCACAAACTTCTCTAAAAATTTCCTTAGTATAGGTCATTCATCAACTACATAAATGTAATAGACACAATTGTTAGTTTGATGCAGGAGCATCCAGGTGAAGGTCTATCTTAATCAATAAAAAAGAAAAAAATTATTTTGTTTTCCTAAGGTTTGGTAGGTGATTTATTTAATAGGTTAATTTGAAAGGATAGACTAAAATAAATATAAATAGTTTCCTTTTATTTTTTTGTTGCAAATTTTGGGAGTGGAGATAATTTAGGAGGGAATTTTTGAAATTTGTCAATTTAAAAAATTAGCAAAAATGGACTTGGGCATGGTTTGGGAGAGAGTTATAAGTTTTAATGATGCATTTAAAAATTTCCTAAAATTATGTATGCAAAAGTGGGTGCTTCGGTGAGTTGACAGGAGTTACAATGGAAACTGACCTAAAATCTAGGAATGGACTCCAATTTTGGCAATTTTGGTGGGAGTGGGTTAATGGATGTATTTTTAATATTATGGAAGATTTTTTGAATTCAATTTTGGAGGTTTCTTCCCAACTTGGTCGTGGATTTTTTTTGGAGAAGCTTTGGAAGCCTGTTTTTGAAGATTCCAGGCAATTTGGGGTATGTTTTGGTAGCCATTATTGGCTAGAATTTGATGGTTGTTGTTACAGGTGTAGTTCCTTCTTGGGAGGGTTGTGGAAATTGTTATTGCAGATATATTGCAGGTTTGAAGATGTTTGTACAACATAAAATTGATGTGTGAATCCATGTTTTATTGCAGTAGAGGTTTCCATTGAAGGTTGCAAGTTGTAGGAGCTAGAATTTGGTAAAAAGTTGGATTGAAGGAGACCATTTTTTTGGTTGATATTTGCTGTTATAATTCAATTTTATATCAGTTCTAAAATGTATTTAATCAACCCACGTGACTGAAAACCATTGTAATTTCAGATTCTCTTTATTATTATACAATTTTTGGAGGGTTTGAATGACAAACATGAGATCTTATTTGCAGATTTTTGGTGTTAATTTAAATAATTTCTGAGTCAAAATTTCAGATTATTGGTATTTTTGAATGAGGTTTGAATTCCCTTCATTAGTGGTATTAGAGTAGGAGTTCCTGAGTGTGCAAAAAGAGCGCCAAATGTGAGGTAGTTTGCACCAGGACTTGTGGTGGTGTGTACAATTTGTGTGTAGACAGATCGTCAGACGTGAGGAAGTCTATACTAGAGAGGATGGGATGGGTCATGAGGAGGCCCATACGAATTTTTTTTTGGGAAAATTATTGGGAAGAAGTAGAAAATATGAAGTACCAAGAAGAGTTTGAAAAGCTCCAGGTTGAAGTAGATGTATTGGAAAAGATGATTAAGAAGAAAGTGGGAATATGAGAAGAGAGATATGGGAAGAAGAATGTTTTGTTGAAAGAGGACAGTGAAAAGAAAAGAAGCATAAAGGAAGGATGAAGAAAAAAATAAGAGAAAATAGTCATTGTAGATCATAAATTTAATGGTAATTTTAAAGATTTTGTGTTATCTGAAAATGTTTTGTTTGCAAGATTTAGCAAGGACAAGGAAAATGGTGAAAAGAAGGATATCACAGTAGAAAAAAGATGTATCATTTAATTATGTTAGTAAAAATTTACATGAAAAAGAGGTATATGAAGTTGTGGATGATGTTGTAGTAATTCAAAGAATGGATTTTGATAGTCCTAGATTTGACAAAGGGAATGATGAAGAAGAATATAGTCTCCTATTGAAAGAGGAGATAAGAAAATTAGAAAAAATATTTCAAGGAGAAATTATAGAAGATGATAAAAAGAAAGAGGTTGTAGCTAATACATGCCTCTTTGAAGGATGAAAATTTGTAGACGTGAGCAAGGGGAAGAAAATAGAGGTAATTGTTGATTTATCAAATTTTGTCAATGTTGCTAATGAAGCTAATTTTTGTGAGGGTGAAATGGTAAAAGGAAGTGAAGAAAGAGAGATGGTAAGGTGTAGCAATAATAGGTTACAAGATTGAAATAAAACAAGGTATGATGAATTTTTTTGACATAGAAGAAGAGGGTGAAGGAGAAATGGTTGAGAAAAATATGTAGATAGAATTCATCGATTTCCATAAATTTGTTAATGCTGATTTGAGTGCAGGTGTTGAGAATGATCAAGTGGGATGGAAAGATGAACCATGGTATAGCAAGGTGAAGAAGAATAAATAGGTGGATAAGGAAGAAAGATGGATGAAGAACCAACACATGATCTATAAATTTTTATGAGTTCAACTCATGAAACATTTCAAATTACCTTGGGTGTCTGATGCAGGAGCATCCAGGTGAAGGGAAATCCTCATCAATAAAAAAGACAACATTTTATTTTATTTTCCTAAGGTTTGGTAGGTGATTTATTTAATAGGTTAATTTGCAAGGATAGACTAAAATAAGTATTAAATAATTTCCTTTTACTATTTTGTTGTAAATTTTGGGAGTGGAGATAATTTAGGAGGGAAGTTTTGGAATTTGTCAATTTCAAAAATTAGCAAAAATGGACTTGGGCATGGTTTTGGAGAGAGTTATAAGTTTTAATGATGAATTTAAAAATTTCCTAAAATTATGTATGCAAAAGTGGGTGCTCAGGTGAGTTGATAGGAGTTACAATGGAAACTAACCTAAAATCTAGGAATGGACTCCAATTTTGGCAATTTTCATGGGAGTGGGTTAATGAATGCATTTTTAATATTATGGAAGGTTTTTTGAATTCAATTTTAGAGCTTTCTTTCCAAGTTGGTTGTGGATTTTTGTTGGAGAAGCTTTGGAATCCTATTTTTGAAGATTACAGGCAATTTGGGGTATGTTTTGGTAGCCATTCTTGGCTAGAATTTGAAGGTTGTTGTTACAGGTGTAGTTCCTTCTTGGGAGGGTTGTGGAAATTGTTATTGTAGGTATATTTCAGGTTTTAATATTTTTGTGCAGCAGCAAATTGATGTGTGAATCCATGGTTTATTGCAGCAGAGGTTTCCATTCAAGGTTGCAAGTTGCAAGAGCTATAATTTGGTAAAATGTTGGATTGAAGGAGACCATTTTTTTGGTTGAAATTTGTTGTTATAATTCAGTTTTATATTAGTTTTAAAATGTGTTTCATCAGCCCACATGGCTGAAAACCATTGTAATTTCATATTTTCTTTGTTATTATAAATTTTTTGGAGGGTTTGAATGACAAGCATGAGATCTTATTTGCAGATTTTTGGTGTTAATTTAAACAATTTCTGAGTCAAATTTTCAGATTATTGGTATTTTTGAATGAGGTCTGAATTCCCTTCATCATAGTCCAAAAGGTATTAACAACCATTCATAGTCCCTCATTAGTCTTCAATGTTGTCTTCCATTTATCTTCTTCCCTTATCCTAAAATGACAACCTCTCTTTAAATAAATCTTGGTAAAGTAATTTGTTCCACTCAAGTGGTCCATTATGTCACCCACCCTTGGTAATGGAAATATATATCTTACTATGATTTTATCAACTTATTTAAAATTAGTACACATCCTCCACTCACAATCCTTTTGTAGTGTTAAAAATTACATACCCTTGTAATTTCACCAACACTTTTGTATCCACTTTAGTGTACACTCCCTTAGTATTTGTGTAGGCTCATCTTAGCCTTTGCATCAACCCTTTTCCCCTTAGGATGCTCAAGAACCATTTTCAACAACCACCTTTGTGTGTCAGTTTTACGTTAACCTTGTGTTTTCCTCGTTTCCCACTATTTTTAGTGTGATTTTTCTGGACACTAGCACATCACATGGATGTTCGCACTCCAAGCTAGTGTCCCACGACATTTTAACATTCAAAAGGTCATTTTTGAATGTTTTTCCACTTGTCACCCTACCTTGGTGAGTGGAAATGGTTTGGGTTGACTTGTAATGACTCGACAACCTCTTTTTCCCTGCTTTTCTCTCTTTTAAATCTATCTTTTCACTTCATTTTCTCTCTCTTGGTCTCTCTCTCAAAAATATCTCTTTCTCTCAAGATTGCACAACTGTCTAAAACTTGCTACAATAGTCTCAAGTTCTCACAATGTTCTCTACAACTCTCTTGGCTCTCACAACTTTCTCTTTCTTTCTTTCTCTCTTTGGCTTCCTCAAGCCTTGTAGGTAATATTTGTTTTCTTTACATCTTTACGCATCTTAGGATTTATCACATACCTTATCTATGCATTTATTATCTTGTCTATTTATCTATCTATCTATCTATCTATCTATCTGGTTGTCCATGGAGGTGGAAAGACCAAAATGAGGGTTTGACTAAGGCAAGCCCCTAGATAGCCCCAACATTTTCTCTCGATCTTATGTGTGTAGGTGTTGAAGACATTCCTTTTTTGGAGGCTTCATTGCTTGATTCCTTGTGAGAAATTTATTTATCTTCCTTTGTTTCATTACTTACATTTCATTTATCTTACATTATTTTAGTTTTGTTATTTTTGTTATTTCTTTACATTCTTAAAATTTCTTAGCAATCAAAATATAAGTAAATTTCACTTTGTTGTTGTCTAGGATATTCTCAATTTTTGGTCTGTATAAGACACCAGTGCATCACGGGAATGTTCACACATTGCATTGTCATCCTTGACCGAAAGCTTTCTAGTTTGTCTTGAAGACCTCTGTGACTACTCTTTCTATTTCTCGAACTCTCACCATCTTAACCTGTCACCTGAGCTTTGATCTCTAAGGTAGTTGAGGACCATTTTCTCCTTGAGACCTCATCATCTTGAGGGTATCAAATTTCCTCCTCTACACCTTCTTGGGTGCTACTACCATGGTTACCACACATGGCCTCAAACTCCCCCAAATCAATCCTTTCCTTAGTAGCTCATGTATCCACATATTCAAGTCTTAATTTCTTACTATTGTTCCTATGCAATTCCTTATTTTACAAGTTGGCTCCAAGAACTAGGTCCATGTGATTATCAATTCTCCTTATTGGTAGAAATATTTCTAGCATGTTGTCTGATATAAATTCCTTGTACTCTATTAGGGTGATCCCATAATAGCATCTCCCAATTTTTGGCCTAACTAAGATGCTCAAAATCAATATTTTTTAGCATTTTTAACCTATGTTAATTATAGAGAACAAATGGTCAAGAATTCAAGGACAATGCAAACTAATTAGTTGTGCAATTTTTGATGTGGATTCAAGATATGTTTTTTCTAAGATATAGAAAATTATTTTTATTACTTTTATTTTTATTTTTTATTGAGTGAAATTATTCTATAATGCATAACTTTCACTATAAACATTTTTTTCATGATTATTGGAATTATACCTTTGGCTCCAATGCCTAGTGCATGGCTGTTTTTTGATAATTTTTTATTAAATATTTTCTTTATTATTAATTTTTGAATTAGTACTAACAAAAATTTCATATCAATATTATTATATAGCACATTTCTCTTAGTATACTTTTCAAAAATATTTTATTTTTCATTGAAACAAGGTCATTTATATAGAGTGCAATGCATTTCTTAATATTTTTCTAACAATGTATGTTATTCTCCTTAATTTATTGAACATAGGTCATTATTGTTTGTAATGGACCTACATTCGTTATAATTTTTAAAAAGTAATGTTAAATATAGTATATAATTTTTTTGAATAAATAATACTAGGGACTACATCCTTACACAATGAAATCTCCAAATGACTTCATTTGATCCCCAAAAAGGTAATTTATTTTATGAATATTTTGATAGGTGTAGAGGAAAATCCATCGAGGGTATTATTTATTCCTAGGAGGGTTCTGTCCAAGGTGTTTTGATCTATTTTACAAGTAGAAATATAGGATTATATTATCAATCTATAAGGTTAGATAAATATCCAATTTAAATATGTACCTTATGTATTAAATTCTACCCAAAGTGTTACTCTCATGTCCACATATGTCAACAACAATTAGAAGAAATAGATGTTGAGTTAAATAATCTACAATTATATTAGAATTTCCATTCTTGTGCATTATGTTGAGGTAGAATTATGGAGATACGATAATTACTTATGATGAAATCCATAATATAGCTTAATCTATAATTGTAGAATCTAAATAGGCTTGTGGTTTATATGGATCATTATTTTTTCCCATTATTGACCAAAGGGAGTTTATACTATAGGTATAAGCCCTATTCTCTTTTAAAGTTGTATTTGTACCCTAATGTGATGGGTAAGAAATGTGACTATGAAATATGTGGTGGATTATAAATCAGTGGTGTGATTTATAACACACACAAATAAAATAAAAAATTCATTAACATATCATAAACACATATTAGATCCCATAAATCATCATATCTTCATTATGCTATCATGTAGTACATCATTATCAATCCTTTATTGCATATTAATCTTTGATATAATATCCTCTCACATATTCTTCTCTCTTTCTATATATATATCAATCATATACATTCTCTTTACAAATATTATACCTCTCTTACATATATTATCTCCCTCTTATATATATTACATGTACATTGAGAATTCAATCCATCAAAAAATATATAATATTGAGAAGGAATAGGTCAAAAAAGGTATTTCTAATCATACGACTTTTTCTTATACTATTATAATTCCCATTGACAAACCATTCCCTAAGTATATCCCATTGGAAATGGAACAAATATTGAGCTAGATAAAAAAGAAAAAAGGCATAAGGGTATAGATATAACTTTGACTTGTGATACCCTTGTAGGTCAATCTGATAATAGCAAAAAAAAAATAATGAAGCAAAGAATAGAGAACCATAAATGGCCAAGAAAACCAATGAAGTTGAGAATATAGAAATACTTAAGGTATATTTATGAGTTCCATATTGAAAAATGTCCATCTCAGGTTGACCCTTATTATGTCACATTTTCCATTAAAAACAATCTTGTTAGAAATTACATGATCTACTCTAGATCTCTACAAATATCATGCCTTTACAAGTTATGAATATGTTGGATCTACAAGTCACCATGTCATTTGGTAAGTGCTTTGATATGGATTCTATGAGGTCCCTATGATAGGATTCATGAAAATTTTAAAATTTATATTGGAAGCATTCCAAGGGAAGGATTGCAATATTAATATTATTGTGGTTGACATTCCCCCATAGTATGGAATGCTATTATCTAGAAGGTGGTCTATTGATATTGGAAGAAATATCCAAATGGATTCTTCTTATGCTATTATTCCTATCAATGAAATAAATGTTATACTAGATAGAGAGAATAGACATCTAGACATAATTAAAGAGGATAATGATATATATTGAGAGATGTACTATATTTATACACAAATTGATAACTTTAGGGTTGAAGTTAAAATGTAGAAAATGGTAATGATTATTAACATGTCCTAGAGGAGTAGGAGATATTATCAAATAATGTGTTGAATATGCATTTTGATGGGGCTTGTTCTAAATAATGTGTATGTGTTAGGTTTGCATGGATTTCCAATAAAGGTGAGTCCTTCAAATATTTGTTCAAGTTAGGGTTTGATTCCATAAACAATGTGGTAGAGTATGAAGCTCTACTATTAGGTTTACTTTTTTCTTGAAGCATAAAATTAAGATTCTTAAAAACTTGGGAGATGTAGAGTTGGTTATCTCCCATATTATAGGAAGGTATGCTTCTAAAAACAAAATTTTGAATCAACATAAGAATATTTCTTTGAAGACCATTGCATTGCTTGGTGCCTTCTTCATAAAATGAGTTAAGAGAAAAAAAGTAATGGTTGATTTTCCTTCTAACATAGCCATTAGATTAGAGGACATAACATTGACTAGTATTTCAAAGGCTAACATGTTGACAAGGTCTTCCATCCTCGACAAAATTCATAATTGATGTTCAACAATAACTCTAATTTATTTAGTTTTATCAACTACATCAATTTATACCATAATCAAGAGATAGATTTTAAACACTTTATTGAAAATGTAGATGAAAAATATATTAGTTCTAGTAATAAAATCATCTAAATAAAGAATAAAAAGATACCAAAAGGTTTGGCCACCCTACAATGAGCATTTGGTAGTACCTATATAAGCTTAAACAAAAAATAGCCGTGCATGAAAAATATTTGAATGAAGTCACATTGGCCATACATTTTACCCCAAAATTATTTACATAGAGAAACATATGAATCCCTAAAATTAGAATAATACAGATTATGTTGTTGAGAAAGTATTCAAATACATTCACATTCTCATATGATGATCTAAAGGCATACGTGGAGAATATTCTCTTCCCTAAAACTATATGCTAAGACTTGTAAGCAAAAAAATGCCCATAAACCATACCTTAATTCCCAAGATACAATAGGGACTTGCAAAGATCAAAGGAGGGATTATCAAACATATTAGACATTATTCATGGGTTTCTAACATGGTTTTGATTAGGAAAAAGAACAATGACATTAGGTTGTGTGTAGATTTTAGGAGCCTAAATATGGCTCATTAAAAGGCAACTGTCATTTACCTAACATGAGAGCATTGCTTAAGAAAAGTGATTGGCTACAAGCTATCATCAATAATAGATGGATTCTTGAGCTATAACTGGGTGAAAGTTAAAAAATCAAAGAAGTATAAATAGATTTTATAACTCCATGGGGGCGTGCATGTATGTTTATGTTTGAATTCTTTTGGTCAAACAAATGTTTGGGATACTTTCTAGCAAACTATGTATGTGGCATTTTTGTATCTACTTGAAATAATCACGGTTGAATACCAAGATGACTTAATAGCTAGAATTTTTAGATCTAAATGACATAATCATGGTTATCTACCAAGATGAATTGATAGAGTTTTCAAAGAAAGTGGAAGATCACTGTGGTCATCTAGAGAAGATCTTTTACAAGTGCCTTGAATATGAAAGTTTCCTAAAACCAGAAAAATCACATTTGGGGTGACTAAAAGTAGATTGATGGGACATATAGTCTCCAAAGATGGGATCATAATTAATCTTGAGAGAGTTTTTATTATTAAAAAGATACCATTTCCAAAAAATGTTAAAGGTATACAATCCTTGTTTGGACAAATTAATTTTGTTAGGCAGTTTGTCTTTAATTTTTTGAAAAACAAAATCAATATTAAAATGTTGAATAAAAGATAAAATATTTCCTAGGATGGTGAGTCAACTAAGGTGTTTCAAATAATTAAGGAGAAAATTAAGAAATCTCTAGTTTTGGATTAATTAGACTTCTCTAAACCTTTTCACTTGTTTTCATTTGCTTCATGTACGCTTGTTGTTTTGTTATAGAAAAACTAAGATGGGTATGAAAATGGACCATATATTTTTTAGTAAAAAGCTATATGGTGTTGAATTGAAGTATGATTCTATAGAGAAATAGGCTTATGACTTAGTTAAGGATATTCAAAATTTCAAACCTTATTTAGTTGATGCAATTTTTTTACATATGCACTACATATATAGTGAAGGGAATTTTTACTTGGCAAGAAGTGATTAGAAGAAGATGCGGGTGGATCAATAAGAAATAAGAGTTTAACATTGAAATCTAAGTTACCAAATTGATCTAAGGACAAGGTTTAACCAGACTTATGGTAGAATCAAACTTTGAGGTCGCTCGTATAAATCACAATGGCATTAAAGATGATTAGAATAAAGAGTGAAATCTACAACAATGCCTTTGTTACATGGAAATTATTTATTATTTACACCGCATGAACTATCTAGAAGCAACAACAAAAAATAGAGAAGAACCCTAAAATTGCATGCACAAAAATAGATTGATTTGTGGAAAATTAATATGGATAAATAGGGACAATGTCTTCTTAAGACACCTAAATGAATAAGAATTTTAAAAATTATAATTTGAGATGCATAGTGGTGCATGTGACAAGAATTACATGGATAAAAATACAACCCATCAAATCCTCAGAGTTGGATATTAGTGGCCATCCCTATTTTCTAATGTGAACAAGCCAGTAATAACTTGTGGTGCTTTTTATTGTTTCTTAGGAAATCTTAAAGGATAAAGCCTTACCTTTAAGGCCCTTGACCATAGAAGTCTCTTTTCACTAGTGGGGTGTTAATTTAATTGGTGAAATCACTTAGAAGTTAAGTGGAAAATTCAAGTGGATTCTTGTAGCTATATATTATTTTACAAAATGGGTGAAAGAAACTCCTACAAAGAGAGCTACATGTAAAGTGGTAATAGATTTAATTCTTGATCACATTATACCAAGGCTTGTTGTGTCAAGTAGAATTATCTAGTTGATAATGCAATGTGCTTTAGATCAATAAATTTTACTAAATTGTATAATTAGAATAGAATCACTATCCCCCTTTCTTCCCCATACCATATACAAGGGAATGAATATGAAATAAATAAAAACTTGATGAATATTATCAAAAGGTTATTGGGCTGAAATAAAAAGGCACGTGACTTTAAATTGAAATTGGATATGGGTTGATAGAGTGACACCAAAAAATTATATAGGTAAATAACCTTTTGAATTAGTGTATAGAGTAAGTACGAGTCTACCCATAAATAATTTATTTCTTTTTGATAAGTTTACGCAAAAAATTAATGAAGATTTTGATGATGTAATGACTAGTATAATAAACTAGCTAATTGAACTTGATGAGAGAAAAATAAAGGGTCAAACAATCAACATAAAGAAACAACAATAGGTAAAATACCTATTTGATGAAGGGGCTAGTGCTAAAAAATTTAATATTGGAGACATGGTCCTAGTATGAAATGATAGAGCACAAGTCAAAGGGAAAAATGGAGACTTTGATTTCATGTGGTTGGGTCCATAACCATAAAAAAATTATATGGTGAAGATTTATTCTTCATCAAGAGATTGAATAGTAAGTTTCCAAAAATTTCAATGCATGTACAATTCTTGAAACACTCTTTTTCTTAGGCTTTAGCCCATTTTTAATTTTAAACAAAATTTTATTACCTCTATTTTGTGTGCTTTGTGTAGTCTATCTATTTGTGACTCATGGTGAAGAATTTATATGTTATTTATATCTTTGTGCAGACTTGAAATTTGTTGGTTAAGACTAAGTGTAGTTTACATTAATTTTATTTTGGTCTCTCTTTTGGTATGCTACCCTAAGATAACTAAGAATCTTGCTATAACTAAGAATCTTGCTATGTTTGTAAGAGACACACATCCTCAACTAGAGCTAGTGTTGGATCCCAATTTTAAATAGGATACAAAATTTATAATTAAGCTAATTTTTTCCCTTATGTTGTATTTTGTTTGTGGTAGCCCACATTTCATAACTAATATGATATAATCAAAGCGAGTTTCAATGAGTCATTTTTTTCCAAGTGCTATCCTATGTCATTTCCCATGTGCTCATTATGTGTTAAATTTTATAAAAAATCAAAAATATTCTAAGTGTGGGGTGTGTTTGGGTATTTTCCTTGGGTTTTTGAATATTGTTAGAGTCTTGGAATTTTAGGTTTTTCCATTCTAGTATGCCATCCCATCCATCTTCACCTTCCCCTTTGTCCTTATCAAGTTTTCAGACTTCATCCTCCTAGCATATCTTTCCCTTTGATCTCGACATCCCAATACCTAGAATTATAAATTTTCCCTATGTTTATTAGAATATCAAACCATCCCATGTTTACATACCATCCATATAAACACCAAAACACTAGTCCATTAAATTATGTTCCTTTTTTCTACTAGAGTTTTGGACTTATGCTTCCCTTGATCTGCAATTTCTCTAGTATCCCTAAGCTTTGATCCCTAAAATTTTGCATTGAATAACTTGAGTATTTCATTTGCATTCTACTTTAAAACTACCTTATCTCATCATTCCTTTTATTACGCCGAAGGCGTGTCCTATATGAGCTTTTGAAGCTCATTTTCTCCACGGACGGTTCAAAAGAAATGACATACCCTGGTTGACACCAAAAGGAATCTCAGCCGTCCATCATTTTTCGCCATTTTTTCGGTTGTTTTTTGCCATTTTTTTTCTACTTTCCTCGTCGCTATCGATTTCCACTCCTCCAAACATTGAATGCATAGTTGTCGCATGAGCGCGTTTTAGGGAAGCGTGGCGTACGAATGTGGGGAAGGTAACGTGTACAACCGACTTTCTTCACGATTGTTGGCCTCGTAAGAAGTGGTTTGACGTCTTCCCCACAGAATGAATTCCCTTCCTACCCTGGTTATGGACCCCACTGTAACAATGGCCAATTCCCTTCTGTTTGTGGTTTATACGGTGTTTGCTCCAATGGCCAGTGCAGTTGCCCCATCGCCATGTTTACCATGCGAGAGCCATTTCAGCTAGATGTGGGGTGCTCACCTCCGCGTCCTCTCAGCTTGACTTGCAGAGGATTGACAATGGTGGAAGCGAAGGGCTTCAATTATTATCCCAAAAAGTATCTTGCTTTTACTGCTTCCACCACCTCCGCAGCTCTGCAATGCAAAGATTAGTGCGTCTTTAAACTAATTTTTGGTGAAAACCCACATTCCATTTTCAATTTGAAAAATAAATAACAAAAATTGATAAAATTATATTGATTTGTGCATAAATTCAGCTATGGGTGAATTTGTGTGTCTATGCATTGCGTTTCTGTAAAATGGGCTAAGCTCCCTTACACACTTCTCTGAATAAATGACGTTTAATTTGAGAAAAATAAAAGAAAAGAGAGACCCTCAACCAACAACTGTCACATCAAACCTTCATAATCTATATTATCTGGCCAACCAAGTTTTGTTCTAAGCTAGTTATTCTGAAATTTCTTTTACAGTGTCCTATTTCCCTCCACGTACACCATTATCTGTGTGATCTTCCATTTCTATATAGAAAAAAAGAGAATTGAATTTCTTTATTCTTCCACCATCGACGCATAAATTATAAATGGTATGTTCACAACTCCCCACTTGATCAATCCAAGAGCCACCGTTTACACAACTTCCTCACTCTTCCCTAGCTTGTTATGAGGTTTTAACAGAGTTTTAGTATTACTGGATGACTATTCTCTTTCTGAGGAGTAAAATCGAAAATGGCATGTCAATTGGTAAGTGGGGTTGGGGTGGGGAATGTGAATGTAGGGAATTTTTCAGGGGAAGGGAGGGCGGTCCATGTGCACAAGAGAGTGAGTTTGTTACTCTGTCAAATGTATGGGAGTTTTAGAGAGAAAGAAAGTAGCGAGGAGGAAAAGTTTTGTCTTTGCCATTTGTTCGTAAGCATGTATGCAAAATGTGGAAGCAAAGACAAGGCACATGAACTATCCCCCAGAATGCCACGCAAATAAATTTGAGCTCATCCAAGCAGAAAATAATATTAATAATACATTTGAGGTTTTAAGGGAATTTGGTTTTCAATAGAAATTATAACAAATACATTTATATTTGTAGATCTGCAATAACTTCTTCTCCAACTTTTATATTCTCAAATTTAACATCATTCTAAAATGAACTGATGACATATAGGTGAGCTGATGACAGATAACACCAGCATAAAATATTTTTTTCTTCTCATTTTTATTTCCTTTGCTCTTTTCAAAATAAAGCTCTTCGGCGTACCCATTGCACACATAGGTGCAATTGCTAGTTATTTCCTCATTGAATTGTCAAAGTTCCCCTTCCATGCCTCACCCAACTCCCAGTTCCCAAGTCAATATTTTTTGCTACGTTCTTTATTAAAATGAAATTTGTAGCCTTCCTTCTATCCAAGTACTCATTTCTTGTTGTCCTTGACTCTTAAACCCTACCAAATCCCTCATATACTTTTTTGGAGCTAGAATTTCACCCATCCACTTACCTTGGTACTATTCCTTGTGCATCTATGAAACTCCACCACTTAATAAATTCCCTTATTATTTGTATTATAGTTTGAGATGTGGTCTTCCCTTCAAAGTGGTAATAGGTATGATTCATCTACAAAATCCAATCCCCAAAATTTAAACACTCTCTCATCTCATAAGGACCATTTGTTTGGAATTACCTCCATTAGCATGACTTCCTCATTACTCTTGATCCCTGATACTTTTACTTCTCGACTAGCATGAGGTATGAGGTATCATAACCCCTAGTCCTTGATAATCCAAAACTCTTATATTTTTTTTGTACACTCCCACCTACCTCTTGCATGTTCAAAAGTCCATTTATGACTAGATTTGATGTAGTAATTCCTAAATAAACTTTTTTGTACCCATAAAATACTATTTATCATTTGGGCATGAGTTTGCACATGTAGTTTCTAATGATGATGAAGAAAATCTATAGGATGTCATTAATAAGATGATATGGACATGCAATGAATATATTTGATCTAAGTGTTTCCAAAATCATTGTTTATACAAGAAGGACCACATTCGAAAGAGAAAATGGCGTAGGTTGTCATGGCCCAATTTAATTCAAAGGTTGAAGAGAGAAAATTTCAAACATTCACACCATTTTCCAAGACCTTTATTTAGTCAATTTTGTAGGTATTCTTCTACCCTATACACACAAATATTGAGGCTGAAAATGACCAACATGATTGAAAATAAAAATAGATCATTTTTTCATGCATGTAGGCGCATCTTTTGGTAATTCAAATTAGATAAAACAGATCAATAATAACGCCAAACTATTAACATGTGGTTTACAATATTTAATTATTCCACTCATTTGAGGGTAAAGAGGTAGTCATTTAGAGAATAGTAAGGTGATTCTTAGCAACTATAGTGTAGAAAAAATGTAATCCTTTACATTTTCACACTTTACTTGGGTCCCCTCAATTAAATTGGATTTAATTCTACCTTAATAATCCATATTTTACATCTACAAGCCTAATAAATTACATTTTCCAAAGGGGAAACCAGACAACAGTTAATGCCAACACATATTACATTACCTTGAGCAATGTGTGTTCCAAGAATAGGGACCTGGGACCCATTCACCCATGAGCAAATGGGTTCTCCCTAAGCCTTTGAACCCATTTTTAAAACATTTTTTTGCAGTATTTTATAACCCCAAATTCAAATTTTAACATCAACTTGTAATGTTTAATTTTTGGGAAATTAAGGATAGATATCTATAAATACAAGGTTATTTTATCAAATCAACTAGAAGTTCTCAATTATATTTTTGAGAGATAAATCCTTAGAGAAAATATTATTGTCAAGAGCATTGAAGAGTAGCTTTATCAAGCATCTACAACAACACTCAAGATCAAGAGCATCATGTCAAAGTTATCAAGCATCATGCATGTTTTGGAGCTAATATTGTAATGTAGGTTTCAATATCCAAGTTAAGCATTCAATCATTCATTCAAGACACAAATCAACATCCAATTCAAGCCATTTCATGCAAGTTTCATTCCTTCAAAGATCTCCATTCAAGGGTTTCAAATCAAGGGTTTAGTGAGTTGCAACATAGCATAATTTGTTCATTCATCATTCCTTTCATGTTTAACTTTTTCATTTCAAGGTTTAATTACCAAAAGGGGGTTTGACCAAGGAAAACCCCCATTCACAAAAACTAAACAATTTTTCCCCTCTTGTGTATGTGCAGGTTCATAGGTTGAAGAAAAGTTGAAGATCTCAAAAGAGGAATTTTGCAAAGTTGCATTTGTTGTCACCTTTGTTGTCAAGCCATGGAAACTCAGATCTTGAATTTATTTGTCTTTTCGATAGTGGTATCTAGGGGAATTAGAAGTATAGAACCAAGGATTGAGGATCGTGAAACCATAGTTTAATTCATGTAAAAACCCGACTCATTCCGTAGTGGGCGAATGAGTCCCAGACAACTTTTCAAAAAGTGATTTTGGTGATAGGTACATGGTGTTTAACCCTTCTCAGATCTTCCAAAACTTTGTTGTTTTTCATTGTTTTATGCTTCATCTACAAGATCTAAGTGGCATCTTGCATGATTGTAGTGATTTACTATTTTTATTTTTTCTCACAAAAGTGTTGTTCAGGCTGATACCCCCATCCTCAATCATAAGGACACTAACAAATTACCCCATTTAGTTGAATCTCCTAAGGGTTGTAAGTCAATTATTTGTGGGGATCTTATTTACCAATGAAATAAAGGAAAGATAGGTCCATCATACCCCCATTTTCCCCATTTCAAATTTAGTAAAACTTATTTTTCTATATTCCATTTTGGTGAACCCAACTTTGTACAACAAAATTCTAAAATTTGGAGTCTATTTAAACCCTAGATCTAGGATTTGCATTACTTTGCATTGCATTATTTGGAATCTCATTTAGGGTTGTTTAACTTGCATTAGTTTGCATCTCATTTAGGGTTTTAGGTTTGCATTTTTCATCCTTTAAAATCTAATTTTTTTTTTTTTTGCATAATACTTGCATATTAGTGTACTTTTCATCATTCACATTAAAAATTGAGTCAAAATTGCATTTTAAATTTTTTCATATTGTTCATTAATTTTACTTGCATTAGGTCACTTAAATCTAGAAAAATTTGTCACAAAAACCACAGTCTAAGACCTGGAATAGAGAACACATACAATGACCCAAAAATCACAATTTTCATTTTTCAAACCCTGTAAAAAGGACCCATTCATCCATGGGAGAATGAGTCCTTGAGAGCCTATCAAAACCAACTTTTCTGAGCATTTTTGTGGTCTTTTGCACTTCCCAAATCTGTTGGTAAACCACTATTTGAGTATGTCAATTTTCAAGAACTTTTGTTTTATGCATTAGGTGTAATCATCCATTTAGTTTAGGAATTGAAAATTGGGAAAATTTTTGCATGTTTCAGTTGTAGATAGTTTCAGATACATATACATTTACTTTATTGTCAGCATTATTTCATAGTTTAGATAGATTAATTTGCATTTTACAATCATTGAAAACTGAAAACTACCCTAAAATATTCAAAATAAAAACCATAAACTAAATGATAAACCTTGGTGAAAGAATATCATTCAAACCCTTTAGTTGTGATGACTTTGACATGTTAGATCGTTCACTAAATCTTTTGTGCAAAAGGATGTTGTATAGTCATAAAATTACACCCCTTGCAATTTCACATACATTCTTGTATCCACTTTAGTGTCCACTCCCTTAGCATCTTGAGTAGGCTCATTTTGGCCCCTGCATCAACCTTTTTCCCTTCTCAGGATGCTCCAACACCCTTTTTCAGTAGCTAGCCTCACATGAAAGCTTTGCACCAACTTTGTGCTTCTTTTGTTATCCTCATTTTGTAGCATGACATGTCCAGACACTAGCATGCCACGTGCACGTCCGTGCACCGCGCTAGCGCCCTACAACCTTTCAATGCTCAAACAATTGTCTCCGAGCATGCTTTTCACTTGTCACTTACCTTTGTTGGTGGTAATGGCTGGGGATGCCTTGTAACAGTTAGAGAAGCTTCTTTTCCCTCATTAAATGCTATCTTTTCACTTCATTTGCAACTCTCTTCCTCCACTTCTAGCTTCACTCTTAGCTTCTAACTTCTTCTAGCTCCATTATTCTAAGGACTTCTAGCTTCTCTCTTGCATCTTGGCTTCTCCTTTTTCCCTCTTTCCTCTCTTGCTTGCACAAATCCATTACTTGCTACAACAACATTCTCAATCTCTCATAGCACCCTTTGCAACACACTCTTGGCTTTTACAACTCTCTTTGTCTCCCTCTTTGTAGCTCCTTTGGCTCTTGCAGCTTCATCTCCCTTATGTCATGCTTGTGAGCATCTTGGGATTCCACATCTCCTTTCTATTGCATCTATACTTTGTGATACAAGTTCTCCTCCTTGAGCGGGGATTTCTTTTATCACCTCTTTTGTAATGCAGGTTCTCCTCCTCAAATAGGGTTTGCTTTTATCACTCATACATGATGGTGGAGGTTCTACTCCTAAAGCGGGTTTTTATTTCACCACACGCTTTGCTCATTTCTTCCTTTCTCTATCTTCTTGGCTGTCCGTGGAGGTGGGAACACCAAAATGGGGGTTTGACTAAGGAAAACCCCTATACAACCCCAACATTTTCTCCAGATATCTTACAGACGTAGGTTTTGAAGACATTCACTTGTTGGAGGATTCATCACTCATGTGGCTATAAGTATTTCCTTTCTTCTCCTTATCTCTATCATTTCTACTTCACTTTATTTCAGTGGACTATCACTTTCTGTTACTTTCCTGTAATCTGGAAGTCCTTAGAAATTACAATAGAAGTATTTCATTTGTCATTTTCTGTGATAAAATCAATTTTTGGTCCATACGAGACGCCAACGCACCGTGTTGTTGCTCGTATTTTGCGTTGTCGTCCTCTAGCCGAGAGCTTGTCAGTTTTTCTAGAAAATCTTTGTGACCTACTCTTTCCAATTCTAGAAATCTCATGCTATTCCTAACGTAGTTTAGGGAAGTTCGCCCCATGAGGCTCTCTGAATGAAGAGAACTCATGAGTAGTGAATCCCCCTTCTCTATAGATGCAATCATAAACAATCATAGCAATCCTAGTTAATCTTTTCCCAATACATCTCCTACTTGTGACGAAGGTATTGAGCGTCATGAGAATCTTGTTTCTCCCTCTTCTAGTGCTACATTTCTCTCAAAAAACACTAAGATGGATGACATAGATGAAGATGTTAAGTTCACATTAGATCCCCCCTCCCTAGAAGGTCATCTAGGTAACTCAGTTGAGGTTATGAATGCACAAATTGGATCTCCTTTAATTAGTGAGCATCCTAAATCACCTCCCATCATAGGATCTCATAAATCAACTCTAGTAGATATCTTGAATTTTATAATGCAACTCCCTAGTAAACATGTGTCACAACAACCAACTTATCACACAATTGATCACACATATAACATTCCTCAGCATAGTGGTAAAGAGTATGATGTTGTTGAGCAACTTCATCGTTCTCAAATAACCATCTCCCTTTGGGATTTGATTCAAACATCACCTACATACAATAGGATGTTCCAAGAAGTTTTGTAGAAGAATGATATAAAATATTCTATTAAATTGAATAATGTAGCAAGCTCCTTTGATTGTATGAAAGTGAAAAAGTCAAATATCACATTCCATCAACATGAATTACCCTCGCTTGAGATCCAAAATAAACATGAGGCCTTAATGATAAAGGTGATCATCAATGAAACTGTAGTTAGGTGCACTCTCATAGACAATGGAGTAGGTATTAATGTTTGTATTGTTGTTCTCCTCTAATAAAATTGGTGTGGACAAGAAGATTATTCAACTCAATGATGTTAATATTCGTGGCTTTGACAATGTTAATAGGAAACCATTAGGAATTATCACATTACCTATTGAGGTTGAACTTATAGTTTTTCCTACCCCTATCCATATAATTCCAAGATCTCTTTCATACAACCTTCTCCTAGGGAGACGATGGATTCATGCAATGAAAGGAGTCCCATCTACTCTTCACCATGAGATGAAATTTGAATACAACAAGATATACACAATTAGAGAAGATGAACAAAGATATAATACACAAGTTCAACATGATCATAGAACTTCCAACTCCCCTAATACTTTGAATTTCAACTTCCAAAGTAGAACCTATACAAGTTGATGGTAATCCTAATTGTCTCTCACCTACAACAAAACTCTTAGGCGACGATTAGGGGTTGTTAGATTTTACACCTTGTTTCAAAGAAGAGTCCAAAATCTCACCCTCAAAGTCCAGAGTCAATTACAAATGATTCATCTTCAAACACATGTTTTAGGGAGGATTGGGGTTCATTAATGTAGAGGAGGGGGACCAACCATACCAAGGCTCCAGGTCACAGAGAGCCGAGAGTGGAAGGCTGCCTTGATCTACCTCAAGTTGGACAAGTGTTTTATGTCAAGGATAGAGAATGAAGAGCGCTCTCAGTTCTTTTTTCACTCTACTTACCTGAGATTTTTGGTGGGACTAAGCGAGCAGGTTTTTGGAACCAAAACTGTACCTCAGATAACTCTCTACTAGGGGACAATAGTGCATAACAGGGACAACAACATGGAACACTAGCATCTCAAAGGTGTGTTAGTGACTGTATGAACAAAAAGTGCAAAAGGATAGTGAAAGGTATAATGAACCTATTGACAACTTAGCAGTTGAGGTTTGGAGTGCTAACCAAAATGATAAATAGTAGAATGACTAAAATGATAGAAAAGATGATATAGAAATAACCAGAACAAAGGTGGTGGAAATGAACCGATGAAGGGTCCATTTCGCCAACAAGCTCCACATGAATGTGTACTTACACACAACTGAGAGGGGAAAAATGTTGGGGCTGTATAGGGGTTCGCTATATTCAAACCCCCGCTTTGATGTTTCCACCTCCATAGATAGCTAGATAGATAGATATGCAGAGATATGATAAAGAAAACAATTCTAGAATGAAAATGAAACCAAGCAGTACGAGAGACACTATAATACTCAAATCCAACAAAAAAGTAGTAATACAAAAGTGTTACCACCCTTGACCAAAGGAACTCAAGGCCAATGGGAGAGGAATGCAAGTCCAGAACTATGGCAGAGTTGATGTAGCCGTAACAATGTCAAAAGCAGTCCCGCAAGCCACCAAGTTGTAGCTTCCATGGTAGATGTGAAAAATGTTGTGATTGTTGGAGTCATGAAGCCAATAATACAAGTAGATTGAAGTTGCAAGAGTAGAGAATGGGGAGAGGATCGAATTAGTGTGTAGAAGATCAAGAATTGCCAAGAAGATGATTGGAAGTGAAAGATAACCATTTGAAGAAGGCTTGGGAGAGAAAGAATCGTTCAAAGGTTAGCAAGAAGGCGCAGGGGCGTTACGTTTCATCGACAATGGAGAACGTAATGCCTCTACAAACTCTAGAGGTAGGAATCCTATGACGATGACAATGCGTCATGCAGACGTCTGCGTATCACATGCTCGTCCCTGATAGAAATTCTCCCATCGACACTAAAAACAAGCACCAAGTGGATGGGGTACAGAATGAGGACATGAAATTACTTAGTCAAATTTGATTTTTCTAAGGTGGAGGATGTAAAAGGAGAATTTTCAAGAGGGGTGCAAATTCAATGCTACACATTTTGGACCCACTTTAGTGAACATGAGTGCCAATGAGTGTTTCAGTAAAGTAGGTTGAAAGAGTTTTAAAATGTATACCTAAATCGTCAAGGAGGCAAACCACAATCCGGTGAACTTGAAAGCGCAGGGCAAGAAAATAACTCCATAGGTACTCTCTCCTAAGGAGGTTCAAAAAAAGTGCAACGAAGGCCCATAGACCAATGATGGATAAATCTCGCAAGATGCAAGCACTTCGCAGGTCCTCAAACCTGCAAATAAGGCACCCCCAGGTATTTTCTCCTAAAGGAAGCCCAATGTAAGGGAACTCCATAGAGTTAGACTGGAAAGAAACTTCATAGGCACACCTGCAAAGCAACATGTTAATCCATAGACAAAACATGTTAGAAATTAAAAAGCAGCCACACAGGTAGACAAGTAGATAGTCATGTAGATAGTAAAAAAAATTTGAAGGATAAGTTTTCAAAGAGGTCCCTAGGGAACCATTTAAAATAAAAGGGGTCCACTCAAGGGACACTTAGTTTGAAAGTGCACGAGTATTTTTCACAAATCAATTCAACATCAAGAAATCCTTTTGAAAGATGTAAGGATTTCGAAAGGAAGAAGGTCCCCTCACAAGGGGAAGGTCAGACCTTTTCCCACAGGGGAAGGTGCTCCCTCCTTGTAGGAAATTTTTTCAAATTCTTTCTTTATGAACCCATGATGAAGGAAAAGTATTCTGCTAGGGGTCCTTGTTGAGGAATGCAATTTTTTGAAAAATATTTTCAAGAAAAGATTCACTGGCCATCGAATGCATTTTCTAAAAATTGAAGTGACATGATAGCCCCCCCTTAGGATGGTGTGTGCCAAACACCAAGGCACGTGAAATCCTAAGGAGATAAAAACAAGAATGAAAAAGTGATGTTGTGGTCTGCAGAGCATAACGAGATGTAACCGTGGTAATTTTGTCGCACATGCGAGGGACAACACATGAGCACCACAACATCACAAAACAAACAAGAAAGATAAGAGCAAAGAAAAAAAAGACAATAACATCATGAACAAGGGACATGGGTGATATGATATTTCAGGATCAAAGCTACTCATAAATATAGATAAATAGATATAATAATATATAAATGAACTGTCATCAACCCCCCACTATATCAAACCATATGAAGAATGGCACATGAAGAAAAAATAAATAAAAAATAAAAATAATTGGTCAACATGGAAGGGAGGCCTAAATGTCCCCAACACTTTGTATCGTCCCCAATTGTCGAAAATCAATACACAACAGAGGAAGAATGATGTGACAAATAGAGGAAGTTTTACGACATAAAAAAACTCATGTATCCAAGCACCTACAAGGGTGACAAGGGTCATTTAGGAACACATAACGCAAGCATGGGTGAACACAAAAACACACGTAATCTAATCTATAGATAAAGAAGAGGCACCCCCTAGTCCTCATCAACCAAGAGGTCATCATTCTCCCAGTCTAGATCATCATAAGGGGAGGGTGGACAAGTGTGCAAGGGAAGAATATCAAGGGGGAACCCTCCAACCCTCCCAAAACAAGAGCCAAGGAAGAAGGTCCCTCAAGGTCTTCTCCACTCAGTTCTTGTGGGGTGAACGTTAGTGATTTCATGAAGATTGCTGATAAGGTTTGGACCTCATCCACATAATTAAACATGCAATTCATAGGAGTATTAAGCAAAGTAGGTGGTGCCTGAGATCCACTTCTAGGCTCTCTGAATGACTTGGGAGTAGTTATGAACTCTGGGGACGTTGGGGCTTCCTTTGTCACCAGGACAACACAAGCCAACACATAACCACCCTTTGAAGAAGGTGAGCTCTTCGTCTGACTCCCATTGCTAGTAGGGTCATCCTCCATTTTTTGCTTCATCAAAGGATGCGAGATCCCCATAGATGAAGTAGAGGGCATGGAGGAAGAGGAGTGAATTGTGGTGGAAACCATTGTGGTATTTGGCATGTCCACGGGTTTCGAAAATGGTGGGATGTCTAGAAGGGACATCAAAAGGGGAAAATCAATCGAAGGAGCAATAAACACCTACACCCTCTTCGGGTGAGGATATTTTACGTTTGTGGTTGAAGCTTGAAGAAAGACAAAAGTTGAAGGAATTAAGTAGAGAGGACATAGTAGAAGGTGCCAAAGTGGGAGTTTCCGTCTCCTCTTCCATTTCAGGCAAGGTGGCTTGATCAGTGGCCAGAGCCTTCCTCCGATGCTTGTGCTCATGCACAAGGCAGTTGCAACTCCAAGAGCTAGATGCTACTGGTTGAGAAGCGACATAAGACTCCTATTTCACCATTAGAGTATCCATCTTAGCCATTTCCAGTGGAGGGAGGGATTCCTAGATGAAAATAGGAGGAAGAGATTAAGAGGATTATGGAACAACGGGTGGCGCAGACTCCAATGCCTTGGTGGAGGGCCTCTTCCCATTCATTGCTTGAGAGGCAAGAGCAGTAGGAGGCCACTGAGGCTGAGACATAGAATATGCTCCATGGGGAACCTTCCCATTACCATACCGAATGGGCCAAGGCACCATGGGTAAGACGTGAAATTAAAACGTTGGACACTTGGGATTTTTCCAAGCAGGAACCATCTGGCTCTCTAGAAAATTCCTAGGAGAAGAAGACCATGGTGTTGTAGTAGGGAAAGAGGAAGCGACAAAGGAACAATAGAATAAAAAGAAGAAGGGCATTGGACATTCTTCTCCTCTTCTCTTTTTCAAGCCAAGGCAACCTCACTGTCTGCCTTGAGGCAAGCTCTATGCGAAATGGCATAGGGAGGAGGGCATCTCACTTTAGGTGTTATGCCCCTACTCTTGTACCTCACATAAGTTTGGTACAAGAGGTCTGTCCTAGGAGGAAGTGGACCAATGGGCTTAGTCTAGAAGTGATCTAGAGAGTAGCCCCCACGTGCGATTGGCGGCTTATAACTGATGTTGTGGACTACATGCACCATACCCTCATGGGAAAACTTTAGAAACTTGTGAACTACGGAGGGAACTGTATTCATAGTGGCCAACTAGGGGATACCTAGTTTCACCCTGAACAATTTAGACCCTTGGATTATGTCAAAGAGTGCATTTACAGATCTAGGCCCAACTACGACTGACAAGGTGATGCAACTGATGGGAGGAATAGAAAGCCCATTGTGTGTATGAATAGTGCTTCTAGTTTCTTCATACCCATCCTTGTGTAGGAAATTAATCAACATAATCTCCTCAATGAGAACAATCGTTGTAGTGTTTCTGTTGATACGTGTGGGGATGTATAAGGGAGATGGTTCTCTATTATAATTCATCGACAAGTCTTGCAAGGTGAATGTTATGGTAGGAGATCCACTCACAAGTTGCACAAATGGAATGGGTAGATGTGAAAAGGAGGCCTTTTCTATGTACACTAAACAAAGCTTTCATGGGAGACAGTAACCCACTTAAGGTTTCATTCCATGATGCTTATGGAACCTTCCAGCTATGCCACTAGGGGTCCTAGGTTGGGTTGCAAGGCTAATTTCCTTGCAACACTGACACCCAAAAAACTCCTAGGATATGAGGAAAGGGTCTTTCAACACTACCAAACAAAACCAGAATGGTTCATGTCGGGTTCACCAAAATGTAGAGGAGGGGGACCAACCACACCAAGGATCCATGTCACAGAGAGCTGAGAGTGGAAGGCTGCCCCGATCTACCTCAAGTTGGACAAGTGTTTTATGTCAAGGATAGAGAATGAAGATCACTCTCAGTGCTTATGTCACTCTACTTACCTGAGAGTTTTGGTGGGACTAAGCGAGCAGGTTTCTGGAACCCAAACTGTACCTTGGACAACTCTCTGTCAATGGACAACATCGTAGATTAGGGACGATAGTGCAAATTAGGGATGACAACGTGACACACTGGCATCTCATAGGTGTGTTGGAGTCCATATGGACAAAAAGTGAAAAAGGATAGTGAAAGGTACAATGAACCTACTGACAAATTAGCGGTTGAGGTTTGGAGTGCTAACTAGAATGATAAATAACATAATGACTAAAATGATATTTTATGATATAGAAACAAGAAGAACGAAGGTGGTGGAAATGAACTCATGAAGGGTACAATTTGCTAGCAAGCTCCACACAAACACATACCTACACATAACCAAGAGGGGAAAGATGTTGTGGCTGTATAGGGGTTTTTCATAGTCAAATCCCTGCTTCAGTGTTTCCACCTCCACGGACAACGAGATGGATAGATATGTAAAAATACGATAAAGAAAACAATGCTAGAACAAAAAATGAAACCAAGTACTACAAGAGACACTATGCTACTCAAATCCAACAAAAAAGTAGTAATGTGAAAGCATAACCACCCTCGACCAAAGGCACTCCGGGCCAATGCGAGAGGAATGCAAGTCCACAACTATGGAAAAGTCGACATAGCCACAACAAAATCGAAAGTAGTCCCGCAAGATACCAAGTTGCAACTTATGTGGTAGATGTGAAGATGTGAAGAATGTTGTGATAGTTGGAGTCATGAAGCCAATAGTGCAGCAAGTAGCTTGAAGTTGCAAGAGGAGAGAATGGGGAGAGGATCAAATTAGTGTGTAGAAGATCAAGAATTGCCAAGAAGATGGATTGGAAGTGAAAGATATCCATTTGAAGAAGGTTTGGGAAGGAAAGATTTGTTCAAAGGTCGACAGGAAGGCAGAGGGGCATTATGTTTTATCACCAATGGATAATGTAACGCCTTTGCAGATTCCAAAGGAAGGAATCCTGTCAGAATGATAGCGCACCTCATAGACATCTATGCGCTGCGTGTGCATCCCCAACAAAAATTCCCCCTTTGAAACTATAAAAAAGTGCCAAGTGGATGGGGTATGAAATGAGGACGTGAAATTACTTGGTCAGATTTTATTTTTCTAAGGTGGAGGATGTAAAAGGGGAATTTACAAGATGGGTGCAAATTTGCTCCTATACAATTAGATTTTACACCCTCCTTTATGGGAGAGTACAAAATCTCACAATCTAAACCAAAAGAACCTTGTGTTTCATTTTCTCAACTTGGTTCTACATCAGCAACATTAACCCATGATAGTGATGGGGGCTCTTCAACTCCCATACCTCATGCAGGAAGATGCTTAACTTTACAAATATTAACAAGGATTTGTGTGCTCATGAAGAAGCCAAACCTTCTAAGAGGCATAAAATATCTTCATCTAAGTTGGAAGCATGTTACAGTCTTGGATACAATCTCCTTTCTCAAAATGGATAGAAATCAAGTGAAGTCTATACCATACTTCAAAGGTATAGGTTTCCAAACTTTATATTCATCCTCATCTAATGTCTTATCATCTACCGTGTGTATGACGTCTTGTGCTAAGAAAGAACTATCCCCTACTATTGATCAAGAGACTATCTTGTCGAGGCTTCTCAAACCACACTTGATTACTCTTCCTCCAAAAACACGAAAGAAATTTTACAAAAAAATTCATTTTACGCATATCATGGAGTTCATGGTCATTCTACTAATGAATGTAAGACTTTGAGTGATAAAATTCAACATCTTAAGAATTGTGGTGCTCTTCCTTGTGTTGATGCACCTATTTCCTCTAATTGATACTAATTTTCATCCTATCACGTTGCTCATCACTATGTCTCATTAGTAGCTTTATGTGTCTTGCTCATTGCCATTCATGGTGGTACAATCTCAAGTGCAACCATATCTTGGCAGCAACATGATAGTTCTTGGTGGTAGTATTTGTCTCTATAATTGGGGGGCAAGGATAACTAGTTCTTTGAGGTGTGCATTTTTTTCAAGGTTCACATATTCCTCTCTTTCTAATTAAAATACCAACATAGAAAGTATTTTGACATTTTAAGTGGGGGGCATATGGTTCCCCATTCATTGTTTTCATGTTCCCTTCTTAGTGATGATAGCATACATCTCCTAGGAAGTGTGACATTTACATTAGCATTATTTTATTGACATTGGTATTATTTCATTTTGGCATTAACATTTTGACATTTCTTATTGAATTTAGTGGAGCACTAGCAGAGCATGTTGTGTGGCATCTTATCAAAGTTATCAAGAGGTATAACTTTTGGTATGGTTGTATGTATGGGAGCTTGTAGACCTGGCATGACTTTCCCATTAGGCACCTTTTTGGGGCTCACCTAGTGGAAAACAGATTTTCACTAGCTTGTGTGAGCACATTTGGTTTGCATAGTGAACAAAAATTTTTCACTTGTAAATGTTTTCTGACAAACAGCTAAGGCTTGATCCACATCGTGTTGGACAAAAAATCGAGGCTTGATCCACCCCTTTTTATTTCTTTCTTTAAGTCTTTGACATTGTATGTTTGTGTATCTTGTCTTGTTGCTTCATATCATACATCTCGTGTGTGTTCCCTTGTGCTTATGTTGGCTTTCCATGGGATCTTGATCTCGGGGCCTTGGCCACTTCCTTGATCTTTGTCATCCTATCCTTTTAACATTTATACACTTGGACCCCCTCTTGGTGCATATTTGGCTACATTAGTGTGAGTTTGCACTTGCGCTCATCCTCTCACTAAAGTGGGCCTAAATGTTGTGTAGAAAAATCTACTCCTTTACATTTTCACACTTTGTTTGGGTCCCCTCAATTAAATTGGACTTAATTATGCCTTAATAAGCCCTATTTTACATCTACAAGCCTAATAAATTACATTTTTCAAAGGGGAAACCCGACAACAATTAATGCCAACACATAATACATTACCTTGTGCAATTTGTGTTCCAAGAATAGGGACCTGGGACCCATTCGCCCATGGGTGAATGGGTCTTCCCTAAGCCTTTGAACTCATTTTTAAAACATGTTTTTGGTGGTATTTTTATAATTCCAAATTCAAATTTCAATGTCGGCTTGTAATGTTTAATTTTTGGGAAATTAAGGATAGATATCTATAAATACAAGGTTATTTTATCAAATCAACTAGAAGTTTTCAATTAGATTTTTGAGAGATCAATCCTAAGAGAAAATATTATTGTCAAGAGCATTGGAGAGCAGATTTATCAGGCATCTACAATAGCAATCAAGATCAAGAGCGTCATGTCAAAGTTATCAAGCATCATGCATGTTTCTGGAGCTAACATTGTGATGTAGGTTTCAAGATCCAAGTCAAGCATTCAAGCATTCATTCAAGACATCAAATAAACATCCTATTCAAGCCATTTCATGCAAGTTTCAGTCCTTCAAGGATCTCCATTCAAGGGTTTCAAATTAAGGGTTTGATGAGTTGCAACATAGCATTTGTTCATTCATCATTCCTTTCATGTTTTATTGTTTCATTTTAAGGTTTAATTACTAAAACGAGGTTTGACCAAGGAAAACCCCCATTCACCAAAAATAAACAATTTTTCTCCTCTTGTGTATGTGTAGGTTCATAGGTTGAAGAAAAGTTGAATATCTCAAAAGAGAAATTTTGCAAAGTTGCATTTTTTGTCACCTTTGTTGTCAAGCCATAGAAACTCAGATCTTGAATTTATTTATGGCTTTTTAACAGTGG
Source organism: Sequoia sempervirens (assembly GCA_007258455.2). Taxonomy (NCBI): domain Eukaryota; kingdom Viridiplantae; phylum Streptophyta; class Pinopsida; order Cupressales; family Cupressaceae; genus Sequoia; species Sequoia sempervirens. Next base: position 236,172,112 of record VDFB02058242.1, read on the forward strand.
GATTTGGGGGAAACAGAAGTGCAGACCCAAGGGCTGAGGATTGTAAAATCATATTTTAATTCCTATAAAAGGGACTCATTCCCTAATGGGCGAATGAGTCCTAGACAACTTTTCAAAAAGTGCTTTTGGTGACAGGTACATAATGTTTATCCTTTCTTAGATCTGGGCACTAGAACTTTGTTGTTTCTCATAGTTTTATGCTTCATCTACAAAATCTAAGTGGTAGCTACTATATTTAGTTTTTCTTCCAAAAGTGTTGTTCAGGATGACACCCCCATCCTCAATCACAAGGAAACCAGTAGACTCCCTCATTGAGTTGACTCACCTAAGGGTTGCAAGTCAATTCTTTGTGTGGATCTCATTTCCTAATGAAAATAGGAAGAGAGGTCCATATTTGATGTCATCCCTTTATATTTTCTATGTCCCTATTTTTCTATATTTTACCAACCAAAGGAGCAATTTTCAATTGTAAAATGTAAAAAAAAGGAGTGGAGAAAACTACCCCTTTCTCCTTACAAGATTTATTAGTTTGAATTTTGATGGGGCACACAAAACAACCCGTGGAATTCTAGGGATGGGATTGTCCTCTATAAAGAAGATGGTAGTTTCCTACTTGGTGGCTTGTTATTTTTGGGTCACAAGACTAATAATGATGTGAAATGGGAAGGAGTGGTTGTAGGCTTGGCACTAGCTTCATCTATTAGTGTTCAACATATTGTTGTGGAAGGTGATTTTCTTATTGTGATCAATACACTAAAGAAGTGTTTGTGCCCTAATTGGTATCTTGTTATATTTCTAGAGGAATCCCTCCCCCTTAGCTCATAATTTAAGGAAGTCATATTATCTCATTGTTATATGTATGTTATTACAATAGTAGATCATTTAGCTAATTATGAAATTGATTAGATTTTTATCACTGCTTTGTATAGTGACGACTCTTCTTTTTGAGATGAAATTAATAATTATTTAAAATTTAAGCCACCTTATTATTTCATCCCTTTTGAGAACTATTGACTCCCTTTACCAAAATGTTGACAAATTTCATTAACTTACAATTTAAATTGTGACAAGATGACCCAAATGATTTATTCTATGATAAATCATGTGAAATAAGTTTTTTTCATTAATTTTTTGAATGTGTCATTCAATAAACCTTGACAACTGACTATGATCTAAGATTTTGGTTGATAATGTTTATCTTATCGTTTGATATTTTGATACCATAAGAAGTCTTTTGTAATGAGAAATCTTTGAAAGGACAATAGAATTTTTTGATGAGACTCCAAATAAGCATCTATAAGATTTATAAAAGTGACTTTGAAAGAATATGATATAGACAATGTGGGATCCCCTTGGTCAAAGGCCTCAATTCATCAGTGGTGAAAGTCATGGCATCTTTACATTTTGTGAAGATGGTGGTGTCGTGTATCGAAGAGGAAGAATGGATTAAGGACAAAAGTTGAGTCATGAATTGAAGGGGACACTTCATTATGGAAAGAAAGGAGGAGGTGGCTCTAGATGTGAGGACCATTTTGTTGTGGCTCTCCTTGTTCATATCATATATGTGGTCGGCTGTATCATGAATGGCATTACTGGTCCAATCCCTGTCAGACTCGTTTACGTAAGCAGCCATATAAATACAAGAACAAATCTGGCATTATGTTACGTGGATTGGCAGAAGTTTCACATTATTTTATATGATAGGAGGATGATCTGGCATTATGTTAGAGTGGTGTGAGATCTTCATCTTGGTGGGCAACATTAAATGGTAGGTATTAAAGGAAAGCTTTTTCTTGACTTTGTTAATCACTCACCATTATTTCTTCCAATTTTATTAATGAATTTGAGATCCACGCCTAGAATGTGAAGGCAATACTATTACTTTGAATTGGTGATGCTAATGGCTTAAAATGTTTGCAGCTGCTGTGAATTTTGATAGTCAGGAAGGCTTTTCTCTCTGTTATCACAGGTCAGTCTCAAAATACATTGTTTTCAATGTGTTAATGGAAGAGTTTAAGTGAGTTGTAATTTTTTATATTAATTGAATTAAGATTTGATTATATGTTAAGTTTCATTTATATGTGTATGTGTAGAGTAGTCAATAAAGTTCGTTGGATTATAGGGAATAGATTGTGTGGTTGTAATGTATTTGTCAAATTTTTGAACAGTTGATAGATTGCGAGGTTGGTGTCATGACAATGCATTGGTTGTTTATGTGAAACTTTTTTTTTTTATGAATAAGTTTCAATTACTATTAATTAAAGATAATAATACACATTCACAAAAAAAGGTGGGTGGTAAAAAGGCACATTCTCGAAAGTCGCATGAACCTAGCCCAAAAATAAAGAAAAACAAAAACAAAACCACTTAAGTAGTGAGAGCAGTGCTAGTAGTGGGAGGGTCCTTATCATCTAGCCTACCCCATACATTAGACGGGGTTTAGAGTGACGTAAGCAGACATATAAATACAAGAAGAAATATGGAAAAAGATAAATGACAAGTTTCACATTATTTTATATGATTGGGCAACAAATAGGAGGATGCCATTGCTTATTGGGTTAGAGTGATTTCCCACAAGTGAGATCTTAATCTTGGTTGACAACATTTCTTTGTAGCTTAGAAAAAAATATTAAAATTGTGAGAATCAGTTCACATATTTAGAACAATTAAATTACATTAATGTGATTTGAATTGTAATATTAGCATCAATAGATCCATATGTTAATATGTTTTTCAAAATCAAAATTAAATATATTTCATTAAATAATAAATTAATATATGAACAATTTAATATATTTCTCATTGAAAAATAAGATTTTTTTATACCTATTCAAACATAAATATTGAGAATATATGTTTACTTTCCCTTGAGATCAAGTATATAAGGACTATTCTAATGACAATTAAATTAATTTGTCAATTCTTCAAATAAAATATTTTTATTGAATTAATTTCTTTCTTTTTTGATTTTACTATATGTTTAAAATAGTATTATTGATGGTAAAGTTTCACATGTATTATTGAAGATGAAAAATGTACATAAATAAAACAGATTTTTTTCCTTTTTACAATTCATATGTACATTCCAAGAAAATTAGGTGTATCATGCTTCTCTTACATTATTGTCATTAGTTTATGGGAGGGTAGTTAAATTATGGTTAAATCCTTTCTAAATTGAAATTTTCAAATTTTAACATTTTTTTTTGTTGAAAAATAGTCAAATCATGTTTGACTATATAAAGATTTCACCATAATGAAAAAATGATTTTAGATGTGATAAGAAGTAGATAGTTTATATAATAGTGCTTTAATTCCTACATGTATCATGAATTAAAAGAAAAGAGACAATTTCTTTAACTAATTTATTATTAGATACACATCAATAAAATTATATATCTTATTAAATATATAATTTAATCTTAAATTTTAAAAATATTTAATTTTTTATTAGAATATAATTAAAAAATATTAGATTTATGATTTATTTTAGAACATCTGTAATATTTTTATACATAAATAGTTTTATACTTTTCATTAAAGATGAAATTATGTTACATCTAGAGAAATGAAATCAACGAGTAATCATTAAAAAAATTGTGGAAGTCAAGGGTATGATATTTTACAAGCGATCAAACATAATATAAAATTGTGATAGGAGTCTATTTTATGCTTGTGGAACATATTTTTTTTTGTCTTGAATGTTACAGTACGTGAGTCTTATTTTCTTTAAGCTAAACATAGAGCTAAAATAATGTGTTCGGATGTAATTTGACCAACTTTAGAAGTTCAACTTCATTAGAAGAGCAACATTGCACCAAATAACATTATGATCAACTCATTCATCTTTTCCCCCAATAATTTCTTATGGAACAACTTTTGCAATAATTATTAATATTAAGTTTGAAAATGGAGTTAGGACAATTGAGTAAAATATCAATATTGAATCAACCAAATACAAGAGATTAGAGGTCGAATTGATGTACTTGCATTGAGTATATAAGGGAATTTTGAGCAAATAAACTATGAGAGATAACTACCTCTCTAACTACCTCTCTAACTACCAACTCACCACCTAAGCAAGTGATTAACCTATAGATGTAAAATAAATGGCATTAATAAGGGTAAAACATGAATTTTACACAAACACACCCCCTTTAGCACAACTTAGGTGGGGAAAAAAGATTGGGTCTCGTCAACAAGGCCTACTAAGGTGCCTGAGTACAATGCAACCTCATAAAGAAGATGAAAAATCCTATGGGAAAAAAATCCCCCCAAATGAGGGTAAATGAAGAGGATTAGAAGCCCCACCAAGGATGATTGATCAAGTGGAACACACCCTAAAAAGAGCTCATAAATTAATGAAATTTCTATCAATAAAAAGGTTTGGTGAAGATGTTACCAACTTTCTCTAAAGACTAACAAAAGACTAAGTTAATGATCTAACTATGAATGGGATCCCAAATGAAATGCATATGAATCTCAATATGTTTTGTTTGTTGGTGTTGAATTGGATTCATCCATATTTGAATAGTACTTTGATTGTCACAATAAATGCCAGTGGGTTATCTAAAGGAAATACCAACTTAGTGAGAATACCTTGAATCCAAATAACCTGTGTTTGCATTAACAACTCCTTGATACCCGACCTCTATGGAAGATAAATAAATAACATGTTTCTTTTTCTAGATCAATTGATAGGACTAGATTCAAGTGAGAAAATATAGTCAAAAGTGGATTTTTTTTTTAATCAAAAGTGGTCAAGCCACTATATTATATTATTTATATTTAATATATACAAAACCCTGATTCAATAGAGCATACCAGTAAGAAAGAATCAAGAAGAAAAGCTTTGGTTATAGCCCAAAAAGTTACATAATTTGGATACAAAGCCCAAATAATTACATAGCTACAACATATATCATCCCTCTATGCTTTGATACAACAAAAATTACATAGTTACACCACTTATCATCCTTCTATGCTTTGATACAACAACATTCTATACCTATTTACATTTTGTCAATACATTTCCAATGTTGCACCATTTTAACCCAAGAGTGAGGATTTGTTAAGACATTTCATAATCCTCTTTTCATAAAATTACCCAAAATATCATTCAGATTTTGCTTCCATTTACATGCGTACTAGTAAATCCATCTTTGCTAGCCATTACCCGCATCCTTATTGTTTTTTGGACAAAATTGAGACAAAATTGAAACAAATATTAAATATTATAATATCTCAACCTCCATTAGATTTGATTGTTCATATTCACCATGGCCTTCACCATGGCCTTCATCTGACCAAACAATAAGTTGCTCATTTTCCACAACTGGTAACAATTGAGAAGTGTAGACATATCGAGACTCACCAACTTGCATTTCACCAGAATTATTAAGTCCCATTTGAAGAAAATATGAGTTATGCTCACCACTCTCAGCCTCAACCATAGGTTCATCATTAAGATTGAAATGATTAGCAACTTGCAATCCAAACAACTGAAAATGAGTAACCCCAGATTGTGCATTTACCTCTGTCATTTCCTGGGAAAAACCACTTTCTGCTTTAGATTCATTTTCACCCACAACCTAATTCAAATTGTTCACATTTGACAGTGTTTGTGCTTGAAAAGAAAAAGGAAAAGGAAAATCATGATCATGTGTAAGTAGCACCAAAATAGCATGAAACTCTACTTTTACCTTGTCAACAAATTCTAGTGCAAACCCACGAGCATAATTTCTAAGTACATTTAACATAAAACTTGAATTTTGATATGACAACTCGTCTTATTGATAGCAATATATAACTTTTGGAACTCTACCTTATGAAGAAGGAAATGCCTAGGGAACAAACCTCCTACATACCCATGCCCTTTCCAAAAATCATACCTTTGATAGGCTTTTTGAAGAATATCATTTTGCAAATAAACCTCATTCACAATAAACTCCACCAAACTGAAGTCTTGTAACAAGTCTATAAGATTTGATATAAAAATGGATAGTAATTGAAAAGGATAAATTAACCTTTTTGCTTCCAGCTCTAGTATTTCCTTTCCTACAACCCTTTTGATGTGCTTTATGAAAATTCTGCAATGATCTTTAAAAACCAAATGCATCTCTGCATCTCTGAATTCTTCTGATACTAGCAACTTGTAGTCATTGATTGGTATGACAATTCTATAATTCCTAAGATAAAACTCCATTTTCCTTCTTGCACTCTCCGAACAGAAAAGCTTAGGAATACTAAGCTCACCACTACTAGAGCTTGACGAAAACATATGCATTATTTTCAAGTATGTCTTCCTGGCCTTAGCTTCATTTATAAAATTTTGAACAACAATCATGATTAGTGTATTTCTCATGCCTTTACTGGCATATCTTTACAAATCCTACGCAACTTGTACTCATGTACTAGAAGGAGTTAGTTATCAGCTTTTGAGAAGTAACTTATAACTGAATTGCAATAAATTATAATGCATGGCTTTCAATAAGCAGAATAACATTAGCTATATAGAACTTATCTAAATTTAGATAAAGTTCGTATAGATTTTCTCAATCATTTCCTTACAGATGATACAATCATGATAAATTCATCCTTTGAGCTCGCACATTTTGAGATATTGTGTGATACCATATACTTGACACTTATACACCTGCACAGATCACGCATGTTAAAGCAATCCTGTATCGCGCAATCCTTATGAGGATATCATTATAAGATTTGATTTCCTTTGATGTATTAAAAGGCATAATCTTTTCTGCCTCACATCCAAAAAACTGAGAGGCACATTTTTCAACAAAACTCACACGTGATTACTGAAGCTCATATGAATGAAAACAAAACACACAACCTTGAAATAACACCATTGGTACCACATTGTACCACCGATATAAAATACATTGTACTAGCATTTTACTATTGGTACCGACCCACCACCTTATTCATGTGCTAATGCAATATTCCTTGTTATACATATAGATACAATCGTGACACTTTCCTTTTTTATTTGTAAAGATTTGGACCTAACACACATGTAATTGCCAATTACATGTGTGCTATTAGATTAATCAATATATTTATTTTTCCATATTTTATATAGATTTGTTCAGAGAAAATCATAACACATATGTAATTATCAATTACACAAGCATTTCCAAAACCACAGTGGCAGATTCATATACATATGCTTACATTTGTAACTGCTAATTACATATGTGTAACCAGATCACCAAGTAAATATTTTCCAAAGTTCTAGCCAGAATCAAAATGCACATGTAATTGTCAATTACACATGTGTTACCAGATCATCTCATTGCTTGTATAAAATATTTGTCATAAAATTTTGTACCATATGCATATTTTAAGAATATGTCAAGCAGTTGATTATTAGATGATTCACCATACATCAATTATTGAAGAGAAGTTACTAACTTTCCTCTTTTTTTAGTAAAGCTTCTAATAGGATGCATCTTCACCAGATCAGCCACATGAGTAACTACATCATCTACTTGATCACACCCATAGTTTTCCAAAAAATCAGCCACCATATTTCCTTCTCTGTATGTGTGCAAAATTTGATAATTACCTAATTTATCAAGCAAAGACCAGATCTGTTTAACAATATACTCCAATTTCCAATTTTGAAGCTTACGATCCCTACATGCATTGAGTAAGATCAAGGAATCACCTTTGACCTGGATCATAGGAAGTTTAAAACTGTGAACTAATTTCAAGCCCTGCAAAAGAGCTTGAGCCTTAGCAACATTGTTAGTTTTAGATACTAATTTGAAAGATTTGGAACATAAAACTATTCCTTTATGGTCTCTTATAATCACCCCTGCTCCAAACAAACCTGGGTTTCCCCTAGAGGTTCCATCAATATTCAACTTGAAAATGCCAGATGGAGGGGTAAACCAAACAATGGAAGATTTTTCCACTTTTTGGACATGCTGATGAAGATTGCCTTTGAAAGGAAAAGATAAAATGTCCATGTGAACAACATGCTTGAATCCCATTCAGTGAAGAGTGAACCTACATGTTTTACTTTATACACATATGCATTTGTTGTTTCAAATATAGATGTTTCCAATAATAACATTTGATCAATATTCAACTTCTCTTTCCTAAAGATGCATCTATTTCTTGCCCACCAAATAGCCCGTAACACAAAGGACCGTATATAATACACCAAATACTTGAAAAAAAGAAAGTTTTGTACAACTATGGCCAACTAGTAAATAACTTCCAAATAGTGTTTGGCAAAACTGTCACCCATTTCATTTTACCAATCACAAACATCCAACAAATATGTGCTACTAGACACAAAAGGAAAAGATGATTAATATCTTCCAATTCTTCATCACAAAGCACACATTTGAAAGGAGTAGCTATCCTTAGCTTAGCTAACTTATCACTTGTAAGAATTTTATTTTTTATTGCTAGCCAACATAAACAATTTGCTTTAGGCAAGACTTGTGAATTCCAACAAAACTTATATGCTCTTTGATTTGTTATTCGAGGAGCTTGAGAAATTGATTTATACCCCTCTTTAACTGTATAGCAACCTATTGTTGCTTTAGACCAAATTATTCTATCCAGTTTGGATGAAAAATAAACCATTCTTTCTTGAAAAATAGACGAGATCTGGACTTTATGATTCTCATCTATTGCCTCATTTGAAAAATATTTCCACTTGAATTTACCCATCAATACATCCACATTTTGGACATAATCTTTTACTTTTGGACCCCAATTTTGGGACATTATAGATACAAAATTTCCAAAATTATAATCCACAGCTAAATTCTGACATCCATTCCATGAGTCTTTCCAAAATAAAGCTTGATTGTACCATCATTAACTTCCCAAGTTAAATGTGGAAAAATAACTTTTCTGTACAAGAGACTAAGAAGTTCCACATTGCTAACCCCAAAGGTGGATTTTCCACAGTCAAAATTCTAGATGGACACTGGCTATCCAATATATTTACTTTGCATAAGATGACACCATTTTGTGGAGGGTTTTGCATACATTTTCCAAACCATTTTGGCTCCTAATGCTTGGTTCCTTTGTAACAAGTTATGAAGGCTTGCTCCTCCTTTTAACTTATCTAAGCACATTGTTTCCAGAGATATCAAATGAATTTTCTTTTTGCTATCCACATTACCAAACCATAGAAACTTTCTAATCAAATTTTGAATTTGAAAAATGATAGATTTTGGAGCTTTTAAAACTGCCAAATAGTAGTTAGGAATTGTTGATAACACAAATTTTACCAATAAAATTCTTCCTACTAAAGATAACCATCTCCCTTTCCATGACAATATTTTAGATTAAATACTTTGGATTATTTTTTTCCAATAAGTAGTTTTATTTTGAGCTATAAAAAGTTGAATCCCAAGATATTTACATGGTAACTGAGCTTGTTGAAAACCAAATAATCTCACTAATCGGTTCTCAATGGCAGCTTTTGTATTGAATACATAGATTTTAGACTTTCCTTCATTTACTTTTTGTCTTGAAGCTCTAGTATACTTATCCAATAATGACTTAATATGCAAAGCTTCAGACATTGTAGCTTTACCAAAAAGCAAAGTGTCATCAACAAAAAGGGAGTGGGTCACTAATATATTAGTATTTGGAATTAAAACACCTTGAACAAGACCTTGCTCATGAGCTTTATGAAAAGATCTACTCAACACTTCAGCTAAAATGATAAATAAAAAAGGAGACAAAGGATCCCCTTGACAGATCCCTTGAGTAGATCCAAAAAACCCAACTATTGATCCATTTAGTAACACAAAAAATTTGGCACTTGATAAACATGCCATTAGCCACTTACACTGCTTATGAGAAAAACCAAACTTCAATAGCACTTGATTCAAAAAAGACCAATCAACTCTATCATAAGGCTTCTACATATCAAGTTTAATAACCATGGAAGATATTTTGTTTACAACTATGTAATGCAATGTTTCATGAGCAACAATTGCTCCTTCTGGTGTTTCTCTGCTAGGAACGAACCCACCCTATTCCCTAGAAATGATTGATGACACTAGAGGATATAAATGAAGATAAATGGCCTTAGTAAAGATTTTATATATTGTATTGCAAAGGTAAATAGGCCAAAAATCAGAAAAAGTATTTGGTGAACTAATTTTTGGGATAATTGCAATATTAGTAACATTGAACTTTTTCAGCATACCTCTTGATTTTCTTGATTCCTCCAATGCATTTAGAATATCTACTCCAATGAACTCCCAACACTTTTGATAAAAAATGGTTGTGAAACCATCAGGTCCTGGAGCTTTATCAGGAGCCATGGAGAAAACCACCTCTTTTACTTCATTAAGAGAAAAAGGGGACATCAACCTAAGATTATCTTCAAGAGATACAAACTTTGGAATATCTTGAAGAATCTCTTCTCTCTCCCTTGCTAAATTAACATTTCCATTATTATTTGTTGTTAATAAGGTAGAAATTTTTTTTACTCCTTCATTCTTAATCTCTTCCTCATTAGTAAGCAAAACACCTAACTCACTATCTTGGATTGAGAAGATTGAGCATTTGGATTTTTTAATTTGGGCTGATATGTGGAATTTTTTTATATTCCTATCACCATCTTTCAACCATAACTCTCTTGATTTCTATCTCCAATAAACTTCCTCTCTCAATAAAAACTCTTTCCATTCCTCTTGCAATTTACTATGTTCCTGAAATAATACACTGTCAAGACCATTAACAATAATTTTATCATTTACCTTTGATAACCTTTTGTAAATCAAATCTTTCTGCTCAAAAACATTCTTAAAAACATGTTAATTCCAACTTTTTAACTGTTGTTTAACATGATCCAACTTCTTACTCAATTGAAACATCCTAGAACCCTAAAAAAAAAGGTTGCACTCAACCACCATTGCTTTATCAAAGAAACAAGCTCAGGATGCCTAAACCACATTGCCTCAAATTTGGAAGAGGACTGAAATTTAGATTTTACCTTTTTTGTTGTCAAATTTAAAGAAATAGCGAAATGATCTGAGGCAAAAAAAGGTAATATTTTAGATGCTAAATCAAAATCACTTAGAACCCAGTTCGGAGAAGTTAAGAACCTATCCAACCTTTTTGCAATTTGAAGGAAATCTTTCCTTCTATTTGTCCAAGTAAATCCTCCATTTTGTGGAATTACATTTGCCAAAGCATTATCTTGAAAAAAAGCAGCAAAATCCTCCATATCTTTCTTTGGAGGACATATGCAAACTTTTTTCTCTAATAATTTGTAATTGCATTGAAATCACCTGCAAGAACAAGTTTTTCTTGCCCCACCCCATCTATCTTCAGTTTCAAGGTTTCCCACAACAACTTCTTACCAACTGTACTATTAGGACCATAAACATTGAGCAACCAAAAAGTTAAGTCAAAGTGAGTAATCTTCATTAATTGCCAATTATGATCAAAAGAAACATTACTAATGCAAATTGTTTTTACATTCCAAAGTGTAATCAAACCTCCTAAAGCACCCTGAGATGGCGAATGAGAAGCTTTCCATTTGTTCCACTTCTTAGAAATAGCTTGAAAAGACTTATCTGAAGTTTTGGTTTCTTGAAGAACAACAATATCAACCCCACAAGCATCTAATTGTTACTTGATTTGGGCCCTTTTGTCAGGGGAATTTATGCCTCTGACATTCCAAGCTATTACCTTCATTGCAACTTGGGAGAGCAACACGCTCTCCTTGGTCTTTTTTGTTTCAAACCTACTCCCATTTTAACATCTAAAGTTGACTGTAAGCCTGCTGCTATTTCTTCTTGTAACTTAATAGCTAAAGATTTCCTACCCCTTTTGGTAGGTGACTTTTTTCTTGAGGGAGGAGACAAAGGGGACTGATATATTGATAACGAACCTATCTCATTTGATAACTCCCCTTCCCCAAAAACCTCAAAAGCAATATCATCAATCATTTATTCTCCTATAAATACTAAAGATTCATCAAAAAATTTCTCAAACTCCATCTTAGAAGGAATACTAGAGGAACAATCACTAGAGCCAAGTAAAGCCGACTAAGAATTCAAAATGCAATTATCAACATCATCTTGGCCATCAAATATCTTTAATCTTTCTTCACATTGATATGAGAGACCAAGTGTTAACATTGAAGCACACTAATTCAATTGTAGAAAACTATCAAAAGTGATTAGAGGGCTGAAGAGCTTGAGAGAGTGAAAAAATATTTTCATGGGAGACAACAAAAGATTCTCCAATCCAGATACAAAAGAAACCATCAAAGGCATTTTATAAGAACCAAAAACCTTGACAAGTACTCCACTATTATAGTGAAGAAATGAATTTTTCGACAGTAAAAGATCTCTATCATGGACACATTCTAACTGATTAGAGTAAACAGCTTAAACACCTTGGGCTTCCCCCAAAGAGGGAAAGCTACCACAAGAATCCCTAATTGAATTCAATACCGAAGCTTCTTGTTAACTTAAACCAGTGATAAATTGACACCACTTGAAACAAATATCAAATACCTTAGAAAAAAAAAAAATCACATGTTTGCAACAAACCCTTATTAGAAGATATGATAGGCACAATCAACAAGTCATTCAAAGAGTTAATAGAGCTTTTGGATGGAGGAATCATGGCATCTGAGCTCAAATCCTTAGGCTCCACACACTTTTGTGAAGGATGAATGGGATAATGGAAAAGATAACATGTTTGTTTAGGATCCTAAAAAAAAACCTTCTATTTCCACAAACCATAAATAGACTTGATATTGACAACTGCTGGTAGGATTTTAGAAACATCAATAAGAACACAAAGCCTAATTGGTAATGATGGATTAGAGAAAAAATACAAATATTGATTCAGAAAAATCCCCAACTGATTACCAAGAACCTCAATAATGCTCAATTCTCTGAACTCCAAGGGTGACCCTTGCAACTGAACTGAAAATGGAATGAATTTAACCCTAATATGAGAAGGACAAAAAATTGGAGTCCATAATGTTGTGAATAAACCATTACCCTCACAAATACAAGTTTTTTTCCTATAAACAACATTCCTATAATATTTATTAGAAAAAATCACTACAAAGAAACCTTCCCCCTTGTCTAAATAGAAAACTTGGTTAGATCCTTTCCAAGTTTGAAAAATCCAACATTTCAAAAAATCAAGATTTGGAGTAAAATTCCAAAACTTACAAATGAGAGCCACATCCTTGAGCTCATCAATATGCGGCTTAAGCATCGCATGAGGTAAAGTAACATTAACTTGGTCACTCCCCAGATTTTGCTTCGGAATCCACTTCTTGCCTTTAAACCCCATATCTTTATTCTTACCCTCCAAATGAGATTTAGATGGAACCCTCTGCTCAACACCATGGAAGTCATTAACACTTGGACCCAGGTGACCCTTCTTAGAGATAAAGATGTTATTTGGAAAAGTAAGAGGGGATCTCACTAGAGCAAAGGATTTTGGACAAAAATAGGAATGGCATTCAGAAAAGTGGCCGGACAAGAAAGAAATGATTTTGGAATGAAGGGAGCCCTAGGATTACCAGAAAAAAGAATATTATTGGGGAGAGAAGTTGAAGAATAGTAAGCAAAATGACCACAAACCAAATCTTCCCATGAGTGAGAAGAACTTGAGGAATCTGACAGGGCTTCCATTTCAGAGACACAAATTTCAAAGGGAGGTTGATTCTCTCTAATAAGAGATTTAGTGGCATGTAATGTGCTCTGAAAATTCTTATTAGGGAGAGTAAGAGCTTGCGAATCAGAAATCCAAGCCTCGTTATGAAAAACAACACCTAGAAATCCCTTAGAACCATTAAACTTGGGGGAAGATATCTTTTTCGTCCATGAAGAAACATTTCCAGAGTAACCCAAAGTTGATCTATTAGAATCAACACCATTATCCTTGGGAAGATCAGGCAGTGATGGCCTTCACACCCCATGAAAACCCTCAACCTTCACAAAATGGGAATATTTTTTTGAAAAATTACTGTTAACGGCAAAATGCAAGCTCTGTTTCATGCGGTCCCCCATTTCCCCTTACCTTGTCTTAAAAGTGGACTTGTTAGTTTGAGAGTCACTAGCCCAATTTAAATCTATATAGCTAACAAAATCAACCTTTGTGTCAAATCCGTAGTGGATCCCAAATTTGATAATGTCTTAAAGACAACAAAGGATCCTCTTAGCTACTTTTTAATGTAGATCATGAGGCTCCTACATAAATCTTAAAACCATGCTAAGAAGATATGAAATGCTAGGCCTGGTATGAGTCAAATAAATGATACTATTAAATATTTAGCTTGATCTTTGAGAGAAAGGGAGTTAGAGATGGCTTGTAATCAGCCATGTGAAATTGAGCAAGAAGAACAATGGTGTACTTGTATTAAAAAAAAGTGATCCCTATATTAGACTATGAAATCTTAATGCCAAGAAAGTAATGTGGTAAACCCAGGTTAGTCATATCAAACCTATTTTAGAGAGTAAATGCCATTGTTGTACTAGTAGATGAAGAACTCCTAATGACAAGTAGATCATCAACATAAAGTACTAGTAGCAATAATGAATCATCCCGCTACAAGAAGTACACATTAGGATTTGAATGACACCAAGTAGAACTAGAAGTTGGAAGGAAGGAATCCATCTTGGCATACCAAGCGCTAGGGGCTTGTTTGAGGCCATAAATGGTTTTCCTAAGTCTGCACACAAAGAATGAATCATGGACAAACCTTGATGGCTGCTCCATATAGATCTCCTACACAAGGTCTCCATGAAGGAAATCAATATTCACATCCATTTGATGCCAATTTTAATAATTTGATTATGTACATTTAAAATATAGTAGATTCCCTACCCAGGTACCTACATTGTCAAGTGCATATCTAACATAGAGAGGGAGAGAAGTGGGTGAGTTAGGTGCCAAAATATCATCCTCCGAAGAATGTGGTGAATTAGATGTAGATTGCTTCCCATGACTATCCTCATTGTCAAAAGAAGAAGTCTCTACCTCAAGAATCTATTGTGGATGATTGGAGTCATGAGAAAAATCATAAAAACCAAGTGAGTGTTGAATAAAGCCCAATGTCAAGTGTAGAGTTAGTAGGATCCCCCTAAAACTTAACACTTTCTCAATGAAAAAAATCATTTGTGGTTTGGTGGAGAAGTTGATATCCTTTTATACCATTTAGATAACCTACAAATATGTAATGTTTAGATTGAGGATTCATAGTTGTGCAATCTTGTTGTGGTATTAGAGCTAGGCTTGGAATCTCAAGCACCTATAATGTGGCTTAAGGGAGGTGTTGGAAATAATCCTTACGTAGAATGATGATGGGATGTCCAAAGAGGAGACATTAGAGCAATCCAATAACAAATGGAAGGTCATATGTTTCAGTTTTGAGTGTTGTAATAGTAATTGTTAAATAATTGGATAAATGAAAAATTTCTCATATAAATAATCAAAACTTTGGGAGTGTTTAATATATAATAACTTCCAATTTTTTATAGGATTTTGGTGCATTTATTTTTTTAACCATATTAGTGAAGATAAAAATGGAAAAAATAATAAAAAATAAGATAAATGCAAATAATACGTAATTAACTTGCTTTTTACCTTCCTCATCTCATGGATTGAGTTGAAGTAGATGCACCCATGTCCACTTGATCTTCTTTGATAATGCAACTATGTGGTTGCTCTCTAATGCAACATATCTCAGGTATGGAAGAGATTTTGATGATGAATTCAACAACATAAGTTTAGAAAACATGAGATATGAAAATGGGATGGAAAAGTTCCAATTTATAGATTTTTGGAAGGATGAATGGGGGGCTAATATCTTCTTGTGAGATGGACAGTTGGAATTGAAGGAGAGAGTGGAGGCTTAGCATTGTGACAAGTTTCACAAGGTGGAGGCTTAGCCTTGTGACAAGTGTCACAAGGTGGAGGAATGCGAATGTGACATGTGGCATGGGAAAGAGAGAAATGTGTGCTTGCACATGTGTGTGCACATGTTGGGAAGATAAAGAAGATGACAAGTGGAAACAAAAGTGACAAAGTGTAAGAGGTGCAAGATTGGAGGTGTGACAAGTGGGAAGAAAAGGAAAGTGTAGGGTGGCTTCATGGGGATGAGGATCTCACACATGTGTGAGCATCCAATAGAAAGGGAGGTCAAAGGATGAATTGGAGAGGAAAAGTGACATGTGCATGCAAGACTTTAAGAGGGCTTGGAGGACACATGTAACATGACTACAAGTTTGGGGAAGTATGAGGAAATAAAAATTTGAAGAAATGTTAATGAAGAAATTAAGAGGTGGATTAAATTAATTAATCAAGGATTAATTAACTTAATTGGGATTAGAGGACTTAGGAAAATAAAGATTAAGGCTGAATTAATATAAATTAATTAATCAACCTTTTAGGAATGGAGCATTAATTAATGTGATGGTGGAGAGAAACTAATCAAATAAATAATTTGATTAATTAAGAAGAATGAGGATAATAATTAATTAAATATTTAATTTAATTAATTACAAACTAAACTATAATTTATGGAATGAGGAGTCAATTTAGGGTGTCTACAATTAGATATCAACATCCTTATAACCAAGTTCATTTGGTCAAATGATTTTTTGAGCAATTTAATTGTCATCCTTTTTCCTCTTTGAAAAAATGTTATTTAGAGATCCAATTGTTATAATTAAGATCATTAATTATACATTGACTCCACTAATGTTTGAGTTTAGATATTATTGATATGTTTTCAAATTGGAGAAGATCCTCATCTATTTTTAGTAAGTTGCCTTATTTTAATCACATGCTTAAATTATGATTATTATTATTTTTTGAATACATTAATAACTAGACTGAAAAATAAATATTGAGTAGTTATAAATGCTTAATCTTCTCACTAACAAAAAATCAATAAGATCTATTAAATTAGTTTAAAAATTATTTCATCTAATAATCAAGGTATTATAAGAATGATTGATGAGTGATTTATTAAAGTAAAAATTTATAGTAATTTTTTGATGCTGTCATAACATAAAAAAAGTCATTTAAAAAAAAATCAATTTGACCTTCAACCTAGTTCATGGAGACAATCAAAGTATGTTCTAGATGCAATTTTGAATTTAAGCAATGCACAAAATGAACCAATGTAAACTAGATGCAATGAATTGAATGAAACATAAAGCTTGTAAACTGAAACAAAAAGTTATCAACATCAAATAGGAGCACAAAAACATAGTTTTAAATTCTAGAAAATGTAGTTTAAAATCAGCATTGGGACTAAATTTCCCAAAGGGGTGTATGAGTCCCAGTGAGGGTTTTTTTCAATTTTTTTCAGAAAATGTTTGAGTGATTTTTTATGATTTTTAGTTTGTATGATCTGTAACTTAAGTGCAAATGCATATTTTAGATGATTTTCAATGATTTGAGATGCAAAAATGCAACCTATATGCACTTTAACTAATGCAAAATTATAAATCCTAGAATGTCAATTAACTAATGCAAACCCTAATGCAATGTTAATGCAAGAAAGATTTGGGATGATGATGCACTCCAAATTAGAATTATGATATTCTAAATGCAGGTTCACCAAAATGAAAGGAAGAATTTTGATATGATTCTATGCTTGGGAGATAGAACAACAAACTTCAAACACTTTCATTCAAGGACAAACCCTAGAGATCTCAACCTCAAGTATGAAAAGGAGAAAGAGATCTTGCAATAGGGTTGTCCTAGGGTTTGATTATAAATTCAAGAGGTGTTCACCACCAAGCTAGGGCTTGGAAAGACTAATGAAATGCAAGATGTGATGTTTAAACCTAATGCAATGCAATCTTTCACTAAATGACCTAGAAAATCATGTAAAACATAATGAAAAGCTGAGAGATGAAAGGTGTGCACCTAGAGACCTAAAGAAGGCTAAATGAAGCTCTGAAATGCTAAAAACATAGATTTTAAAGCCTGTTGGGACTCACACTGGAGTTTGGGTGATTTAGTCCCAGATTAGGGTTTCTAGGAAAAAAATGAAATCTGGCAAAAGGGTGTCTAGAACTGCAAAAATCTGGAAAATGACCTATATTGGGACTCATACACTAGAACTGGCGTATCAATCTAGCAATGGTTTTCTAGAATTTCAAAGTCTGATTCTGGTCTTCAATGTCTGCTCTATCCTTTCCAATAGATTTTCAGATATGAAACCCTAATTTGCAACCTGTAGAAGTCTTCCAATGATATCCAATGTAAGGTGACAACTTTGACAACTTTGAACACTTTGACAACTTTCTCCAAACTTTCTCTTCAATATGTATTCAACCTAGACCAACAAATCACACACTAAAGAGAGGGAAAAAATGTTGTTTTGTTAGTAGAAAGGGGTTTGCATTGGTCAAGCTTCGTTTTGGTAATCAAACCTTGAAATGAAATGAAATAGGAATGGAGAATGATGAATGAACAAAATATGATTTTGCAACTCACCAAACCCTAGCAATAAAGTGTTGCAAACATGTATGAAGTGGCTCCAATGGATGTAAATCTTGAATCTTGCTTGAATAGGATAGATCTTGACTTGAATGGTAGCTTGAATCATGAAACCCTACATCACAATTGTCAGCTAAAAAAAAACATGATGCATGATGACTTTGACATGATGCTTGATGCTTGAATAATGCTCTAAATCACTTGATAATCTGCCCTTGCATGATTTTGAATGCTCTTGTGAACTAAAACTCGCTATATGCATGAATACTTGAATGCTTGGGGTGAAAATGAGTGAAAGAACCTTGTATTTATACTTGTTTATGCAAAAATTCCCAAAATTACAACACTACAAGCCAACATCAGATCTAAGAGGATAAAATCCTGCCAAGAATTTGAATTAATTTTTATTTTGGGCCACACGAGACTCATACGCCCAAGGTGGCATATGAATCCCATTAGGCATAAATTATGGGATCATTTTCAAAAATGTTTAGAAAGATGTAAAATCTAGATTAGGACCCAAAACCCTAGGTGGGACTCATACGCCCAAGGTGGCGTATGAGTCCCAGATCACTAAATTTGGGCCACACAACCTAAAAAAACCTGAATTATGATTGGATGTTGATTTTTGTTGAGATCATCCTAAAAAAGATGCATTAATTAAGGCTTATGGATGCAACATAAGGCCAATTAAAGCATAAAGAGGCTCAATTATTAATGACAACCTTAGAAATGTGTGAAAATGTGTTACAACACTTTACAACACCTTAAAATAAGGTATGATTAGGTTTATTTAGTTTACAAGGGCCCAAGACCTAATGTGAGTGTGTTAAACACATTACAACACTAAGTCAAGGCAACATTAAGCTGAATTTTATAAGGAGGGCCCAAAAAAGTGTGAAAATGTCACTGATGACATTTTTTGACACTACAGGTGGTATTCATTATCTTATACTAGTCCTCTTCTTTAACCCAAATTTGATTGTACAATTAAAAAATCCATCAAGTAAAGAGAAGTGATCTAAACCAACAACTATTTGTAATATTTGGTATTTTCTCTGTAGAGGGAAGATGGTAGTGATCCTTTAATGAATCCTTATTTAGGTCAAAAAAAACAAAATATAGTTACATTTTCCATTCTTCTTGATTGATACCAAATTGAATACAAAAATAGAATGTTTGATTGCTAACATGAACTTTGATTCAATCAATTTGGTGAGTTATTGTTCTATCGAGGGTTAAATCCTGGAAAGGCTCAAAGTGAAAATATGTCTTCATTCCTATTGTTCATTGGCCTTTTCCAAACCATAGTTAGAGGATAGGTGTCTTCCTTGTTTGACAAACTTTGGTCACCTTTTTTGTATCTTGGTAAGAGCCTTAGGGTTAGGGGTTACTACAAAAAATAACACCAACAAAACCACTACTCCTAAAATATCTAATGGAAAAGGTTTTAAATGATTAGATAGCTAAGAACATCTAAGTCATCATCAAATTTAAATACAAATTATCAACTACATAAACTAATTAATTCAATATTTACCCCCTACAAAAAACCTACAAAATAAAAATTTAGATAAGATAAGTTAATAATAACGCCAAAGTTCTATTAGTAAGGTTTAAAAAATCTAAAGAGTCTAGTCGTTCATGGGTTAAGAGGTAATCATGTGGAGAATAGTAAGGTGATTATTAACAACCAAGGAGAAAGTTTCAAAGGTAAAAGGGAGAAAAGGAGGAGTGGAGACAACCACCAAGGCTTTATCCTTGCAATATTTATCAATTTAAATTTTTTTGGGGCACATACAACAACCGATGGAGTACTAGGGTTAGTATTGTCCTACACAAAGATGGCATTTTCCTATATATGGTGGCTTGTTATTTTTGGGTCACAAGAGCAATTTATTGAGGTAAAATTGGGAGTGGTTGTAGATTTGGAACTAGATTCATCTACAATTGCTCAACATATTACCATGGAAGGTGATTCTCTTATTGTGATCAACATGCTAAAGAAGGGTTTGTGCCTTAATTGGAATCTTTTTAGATTTCTAGTGGAATCCCTCTACCTCAACTCATAGTTTAAGGAAGCCATATTATCTCATTGTTAAATCTATGTTATTCAATGGTAGAATATTTAGCTAATAACTTGATTGATTAGGTTTCTATCACTAATTTATATAGTGTTAACCTTTTGCTTGGGGGTAAAATTAAGAATAATTTTAAATCTTGGGGACCATTGATTCCCCTCACCAAAATGTTGATAAATTCTAATAAAGAAAACTTTAAATGTGGCAAGATGATCTAAAAGATTTATTCTACAATAGCTCATGTGAAATTAGTTTTTTTCATTAATTCTTTCTTCTTTTTTCATTGATTTTTAGGTGTTCTATTTGATAAATATTTGACAATTGGCTATGGTGTAGTGGTTTTGGTTGATAGTGTTTATCTACTCATTTAGTGTTATGGCCCAACATAAGAGGTCTTTTTTAGTGCAAAATCCTTGGAGAAAATATGGAGTTTTCGATAGGACTCCAAGTAAGTTGCTCAAGGGTTCATAAAAGTGACTTTGGAAGAGGATGGTATAGAAAATGTGGGATCCCCTTAGTCAAAGGCTTGAATTCATGTGAATTTTAAAGCTAAGATAGTTGTGGCAACATTTGATGAGTAGTAAAAGTTATGCCATCTCTACCTTTTCTTACCTATGCATTTTGACAACATGGTGGTGTAGTCCATCAAAGGAGAATGTTGTGTTATCAATTAAAAGGGAGGCCTCATTATTAAAAGAGACGATGACTATTGGCAAGAAGGAGGTGCCTCTAGAAATGTTATTATTAAGGGCATCGTGTTGTGACATGAGAAAATCTTAGAAGGCCTCATGGTAACCCATAAAATGACCACCTTGAAGTTTCAAATGAGCTCACCATCCCAACGTTTAGGACAAACTTGATTCATAAAGCTCATTGACATTTTAGAGGTCTTCCACAATACATGTGTTTCTTCTCCTTGAATGCATCAATTTAGAGAACACTTAAGATTGTTGCAGAACAAGCAAGTAGTGTGAAGATAATAGAAATCGTTAACTAGAGAAGGAATGTCTTCTAATATGAAAAATCCAATTGTATATGAAACACCCTTTTGTTTCTTGTTCTGCTATTGTTGTGTGCAATGGGATAAGCATTTTCTTAGACTCTTTTAATGCTGATATCTTAAATTATGTTCGTCTTTTAACAATTGTATATAAATCCCTATTAGGTCAGGATAAATTGATATGACTGTTATCTACTCTTCTCGTATTTGGTCGGTTGTATAATGATTGGTATTAATCTTTCAACCGCTCTCAAACTTGTTTACGTAAGCAGCCGTATAAATACAAAAAGATATCAGATATTATATTACCTGGATTGACGTTTGATCTCAACTCTATTATTGCACAAGATAAATGGCAACTTACATTACTTCATACGAAGGTGCAGCCGAAAGGAGGATGTGATTGTTTAATGATATACATTGATTTCCCACAAGTGAGATAGATCTTCATCTTTGCATTATTAGGCTGGTCGGCAGCATTTCTTTGTATTAGAGGAAAGCTTTTTGCTGACCATGGTGGAGGGATATTTCTTCCAATTTTGATAATGAAGTTTGTTAGGTAATCATCCCCACGCTTAGAATGTGGAGGATGGTGATGTTAATGGCTTAAATGTATAAATTTTGATGATGAGGGTGGCTTTTCTATCTATTATCACAGATCATATGTGATATGTGATATTGTGAGACTCTTCATGGTACATTGTTTTTAATATTTCTTAATGGAAGAGTTTAAGTTGTGGGTGAGTTAATTTTTATATTAATTGAAATAAAAATTTATTAGTCGATAGGCTATTTACATGGGGAACCCCATCGGGATCTCCTCTAGTCTGACGCTGAAAAACTGCTCGCCATTTGATTTTCCGGTTAATGCTTTTTCACGCCACCGTCAATTTCGTTCACTATTTAGAGGATCATTGTCTATCGGCTAATCCGTTGCACGTGATTTTTGTGCAACTGCTAGTTATATATTAGTTTTATTTATATGTGTATGTGTAGAGTAGTCAGGGAAGTGATTGGATTAGAGGGAATAGATTGTGAGGTTCAAATACATTACTTGAAGTTTTGGATAGTTGGTATATTTCAAGGTTATCGGCATGACAATGTGTTGACTGTTTATGTGACGTTCTTATTAACGATATATTGGTTTGTATTTTTATTGAGAAATAATTTACTGTTTTGGGTCTGGGAGGATGGGAGGTGGGCCTGACATAAATAGTCAACTTGTTAAATTATGATTTAATTTATGGTAAGTAGTATTAAACAATTAAAAAGTAAAAAAGAGTGTATAACACAAATTTATATAATAAAAATTATGTCACAAGACTGATCAAGATAAGAGAACTTTTAAGATGGAAAAATATTAAAATTGTGAGAATCATCTGACATATTTAGAACAATTGACATAATATTATTGTTTACATACATGACATGTTTACTATTGTATGAGATTTACATTAAAACATCAATATCAATAGATTCATATATTAATATGTTCCTCATACCAAAACTAACTATATTTCATCGAATAATAAATTATTATACGTTTGATTTAGTCAAATGATTATTGGAAAATATGATCTATTATATCCATTCAAACATAAATGGTAAGAATATATGTTTACTTTAAAGATCTCTTGTAATGATAATTAATTTAGATTGTCAATTCTTAAAATAAAATATTCTTCATTGAATTGATTTCTTTATTTTTTGGTTTTACTATATGTTTAGTTGGTATTATCAATGGTAGAGTTTTAAGGATGAAAAGCATGCATAAGTAAAAGAGATTGGCTATATATTTAGATTTTGTTTCTCCTTTCTACATTTCATTCATATATCCCATATCCCATGCAAATTCTATATATCAATGATTTTGTTACATTATTCTCATTAGATTATGGGAGGGTCATTAAAATATGGTTTGATCCCTTCTAAATTGAATTTTCCAAATTTTAACATAAGATGACATAGTTTTCTTTGAAAAATAGTCAAATGATGTTTAATTGCACTAAGATTTCATCACAATGAAAAATAATTTTAGATAATTTATAGCAATACTTGAATTCCTACAAATATTATGTATTTAAAGTAAAACAACCATTTTTTTAATTGATTTGTTACTAAATACACATCAATAGAATCTATATATCTTAACAAATAATTATAATTTTATCTTTATTATTATTATTTTTTTTTATTACAATACGATAAAAAAATTGTATTTATGAGCGAATTATTTTTAAAACTTTGTAATTTACTTTCAAACATTTTATAATTTATTAAAAATATATTAATCTATATTACCTAAATAGTACTTTTTATGATACTAGATAAATGAAATTAATGAGTAATCATCAAAAAAATCAAAAGTTGGGGGTGATTCCTTTCTTACAAGTAGTCAAAACATAATACAAAATTGTGATCTAGTAGTCTATTCTATGCAAGTGGAACAAATTTTCTTTTTTCTATTATATTTGAGGGGAGTCTATTTTCCTTAACCTCAACATAGAGCTCAAATACCATGTTTGGCTAGAAATCCTTAAGGATTTATCTGTGTAATGATCATTGAAATAACTAAAAGTTACATTGAACAACATTATGATCAACTCATTTATCCCCCAATAATTCCTTGTAGAATAATTTGTTTTCGTTTGATTTTTTTGAAGGCACTTGAGTGAGAATAGTATTGGGAATGGTGACTTTCTAGGAAGTCCTAATAATTCGACTATGTGTTCATCACTTAGATGCAATGAGTGCTAAGTAGATAGGTTTTCTTGCTCCATAGAGATGGGTTTGTGTGAACCACTACTCATAAAATATGGTTCAACCAATTTGAATGAAATAATGCACAATTGAATTGTGATAAAATACCATAATTTAACACACTATGAAAAACATCCTACTTGTTAATGTTGTAATAAGCTTGAGAGTTGTAATAGTAAATGTTAAATAAATGGATAAATGAAAAGTTTTTTTTTCATATAACTAACCAAAATTTTGGTAAATCTTAGCATACTATAACTTCTACCTTTTCTATAAGAATTTGGCACATTTCTTTGTTTAATCATATTGGATATCAATAGCCTTATAACCAACCCCATTTGACATTTGTGGTGTAATTTTTTTGGAACAATTTGTCTGACATCTTTTCTCCTCTTTGAATTTTTTCAATTAGAGATCTAATTGTTATAATTAGGATCATTAGTTGTGCATAAATTGTACTATTGTTTGAGTTTAAATTTTATTAACAAGTATTCAAATTGGATAGGATCCTCATCTACTTTTCATTAAGATATTTTATTGTAATCGCATGCATAAATTATGACTATTAGTTTTAGTTGAATACATTAATAACTATACTAGAAAATAAATATTGAATAGTTATAGATGCTTAATCTTCTCACTAGTTAATAAAAATTCACTAAGATCCCTTAAAGTACAAAAAATAATTTCATCTAATAATCAAGGTATTATAAAATAGGTTAGTGGGTAATTTATTGATAAATAAGTAAAAATATCTAATCATTTTTTGCAATTAAGTCATGTAACATAGTTTTATTTTTTCTCTGTATTTTTAAAGCAATTTTACGTTCAACCTAATTCATGGAGACAATCAAAGTATATATTGATGTTAACAATAAAAATTCATATGAGATACATTTCACAAGTTTTTGGGTGTATGGACTAGGGTTTAGGGTGATGCCTCAAAGATGTGCATAATTATCAAACTAAAATGGTAATAGTGGAAGCATATAATAGAGTCCAAGAATAATATCAAAGTACAAGAGGCTAGGGAAAGATGAATAGCATAACAAGTTTAAACACTACAATGGGAACTATAATATATGTAAAGTTTCAATATGTGATAGTCATGCACAATATTTGAGAGGCTAAATGCATTATGAATTCATATTCCATCCTATTTTTCTACCTCCAACCAAGAAAGAATTGTACTTTGTACCCTACTATACATATAAGAGGGTGATTAACAACATAATATTTATTATATTTTTGTCGCACTATTGAATTCTAAATAGATTCCTCTATATTTTTATTACTTCAAAATGGTACTACAACTTCTTGGATGAATTTTTTATTATCAAAATAGTCAACCATAAATTTTTGCAACAAGTTTGCAAAGGAATTTGGATATCATATCACTACCATATGTTTCGGACTTGCGATGGCTATATTTTTGATAGAGTACTACAAGCTATATGTTAGTTGTGATAGTTATGAACTTAATATAGTCACATGGATAGATAATCTAATTTATAGTTGTACAATTATCTAGCCAAATACTCAAACAACATAATATCAACACGAATTTATAAGAACATTGATATAGAATTTATTGATCTCACTTTAAATTGATTACAACTTTCCATAATAGATCCATTACATGTACTTATTTCCCTTGTTATTTGTAATGAAAATATTACAACTAAGTGATTCAACTAATATTTGATACTTTTAGTGATATATTTATCATCTTCAAACTCCATTCTAAACTCCATCCCTGTAGTTGCTCCTAGACCTCCAATTTTCTACCCTCAACACTTCCCCTACTTGTCCTCTTCCTTTTTTTCCAATAATTCAAGGTAAAAAATATATAGCAATATCTAACCTTCCAAATAATATGTTTTAGCTTCAAGTTGGTGCAAAGTTTAATTCTTTATAAATATATTAAATAGGACAATTTTTTAAAAAAATTAAAAATTCAAGTGATAGAATAATGGAGAACCTACACATGGTACATAACATACACCCTCAATGGCAAATTAAATCCTTATAGATATTCTTATTTTGGCACAAACCCTAAATAGCCTACCACAAATAGAAACAACCATATCTATGCAAAATTTTCTACATATAAATGCTCTCAAGATTATTTACAATATATTAATAATCTATATCACCTCAAAAGTCACACATGATTCATCCATAAAAAATATTTTAAACTATCCTCAACATTGTGAACTCAAAATATAAATTACAATAAAACGTAGTGGATTCTTCCACAACTAATGAGTGAATGAAAACCTAAAAATGAAAAAAATGAAAAATATTTTTGGTTTATGCAAGATTTCTCTTGCTCCCTAGTATGCTCCTACATAAAACACCCAAGTTTATTTGAAATTTGAGTTCCTCACTTTTTATTAAATAGAGGGAAACTAAGGTAAACCACCCTATCCTAGAAATATAGCTTGAGTCTTCTTTTGATCTACTTTTCCATTTTAGTAAATATTCCTCACATTTCCTATGTCTATTTATTTTACCTATGTACACATCTATCCAATATCTCCATAATATCCTCTTTTAGATATGGTGAAATGGGGTTCTACATTGGCTCTTTTTCATTACTACTAGTTAGACCTCCTTCATGATACTAGTTCAAGTCTATGATGTTGAACACTAGAGATATACCCATCCCTTCTTTTTACTCTACTCCATATGAATTTCCTAAATCAAACTTCTACACAACCCTATAGGGTTGAAATTTCTTATCTTTATCTTTTTGTAGGTCCCAACCATTTTTTCCATTTTTGAGATAAATCATTA
Source organism: Sequoia sempervirens (assembly GCA_007258455.2). Lineage (NCBI taxonomy): Eukaryota > Viridiplantae > Streptophyta > Pinopsida > Cupressales > Cupressaceae > Sequoia > Sequoia sempervirens. The sequence continues at coordinate 236,199,247 of VDFB02058242.1, forward strand.
GTTCATCTTTGAATACAAACTCTTTGTGCTTTTTGTCTTGCAAACTCTTTCCTTCTATTCTTCATTCTTCTACTTCAAGCGACTTATTACTTCCACATGCTCTTTATTGATGTGTTCTAACAATTATTTAAATCATTCACACTCCTTGTGTCTTCATCAACTCATCCATTTCTTAGACTGTACCACCATGCACAATTTGAAATGATATTTTTCCATCATTTCTATTCATTGAGTTTTTATATGCAAACTTAGCTTGACATAGAATCACATCCCATTTTTGTATTTTTTCTATTAGAAATCTTAGTATAATTTCTAAGCTCATGTCTAAAAATTTGGATTGACTATAAATCTACGAATAATATATACTAAGATATTTAATTTTATTTGAATATTTTTCCACAAGGTCCTCCAAAACCAACACAAAAATTTAGCGTCCTTGTTTGAAATTGTGCTCATTGGAAAACCGTGTAACCTTAAAACCTTCTTCTTGAAAAATGTATCAACTATGTGTACCACATATTGATTTTCTTACATGGGATGAAGTGTGTCATCTTAGAGAACCCCCATACTACTACCATTATTGAATCATTTCCCCTTATGTTCTTGAAAATACCAATGTAAAATATATTATTATATCCTCTTAAGGCTTCTCCAGTACTAGTGGTTGATATAATCTCTAGTACCATATGTGCAGGATCATCATGGAAAAAACAGGCCCTTAAGTGGCAAAAAATTCAAAAATTAGAGTTAGGCAACTTGACGTAAAAATTTGAATAAGTTATCTATATTATTTCAAAAATATGTAAGAATGGAATCTGTAGAAAATTGAATGTAGCTTCTAAACTACTAGGTTTATTTAAAAAAAATAAAATCTATTTGGTGAAAATTTGAAATTTCAATGCAATAGTACTTAAATTTCAGGAAAAAAATAAGAAGTAGGTGTCTGGACCACCCTAATCACAATAAAATTATAATATTTTTTATAATATTTTAAATATAAGTAGAGGACTCATGTCCCGATGTGATGCATATTTTTTTGTAATTTTTTTCAAGTAAATAATTAATTATGAATTTTTTATTACAACTTTTAAAAAATATAAGAACTCGTATGTCTAACCACCTTAACTTGGTCAAAAATTCATGAAACTCATTTTTTTTATTTAATCCTATAATATGTGAAGCATATAATGTGACACATGTTTCGAATTCAAAAAATGTGATACCGTTTGAAAGCTATAGATGTTTTTCAGTCAGCCTATCAATCAGGACTTTACTCGTAATTCAAATAGAAAATGAATAATAATTATTTATTAAATTCAAAGTAAATCATAATTTATATTGGTGGAAAGTTGATAGTCTCCTTTAAAAACCCTTTTCATTTCATCGATTTTGGGTAAAGAAAAAGTCGTCAGCCACATACTCTACAAATACCCATCATATCGCCACTTTTTGGCCCATCATGATCCTGCACATACCCAGTATATTCTAATTATGTCCCTTGGAAAGTTGAAAAATATTTCAACCTTAAACATATTTCCTTTCATTCTTGTATATCTACAACAAAAAATAGTTCTCACTAATTAGGATAATTATTTACCCCAAAATTTCCTACTAAAAAAATGTAATGTATCTCCTTGATCAGATTCTCCCTCATGGAATTTTTGGGTATGCACAATTGACTACCATTGAATAAAATATGATAATGATTTAGATAATCTTGAAATGTATAAAATTGTCACTCTATATTTTGGAAGATAGAACCACCAATTTCCTCCAAGTTTCATTCAAGGAAACCTTAGAGATCTCAATCTAGGGATGGGAATGAGGGAAAGAGATCTGCAATAAGGTGTACTAGGGAGTGATTAAAGACTAGAAGTTGGGTTCACCACCAAGCAAGGGCTTAAAAGAAAGAAATGCAATGATGCGTAAACTTAACTATACAACTGAAGGTATGAAACTGAAAATCATAGGAATGAACTGAGAAAGGATAGAGGTGCACTTGGAAAATTGAAGAAGCTCATAACAAGATCTAAAATCCTAAAAAATTGACTTTGAATGCACACTGGGGCTCATACACCAGGCTAGGCAATTTAGTCCCAGTTTATGGTTTCGAGCCAAAACCAAAATCTAGAACTGCTAAACCAGGATCTACATGAAATGCTTGAAATCTAGTATACTAGGACTCATACGTCACAAGTGGCGATTTATTCCCAGTATCAAGGTTGATCTGAAACTCTGATATCCTCTAATGTTCTCTTGTAGCTTCTCTCCTGTCAAATCTCTAATTTTGAAACATTGAATTGCAACTTGTAGGTGACTTTCCATGATCTTGCAATGTAGATGACAACTTTGACAACTTTTCTCCAATATTTCTCTTTAATGGATCTTCAACCTAGATTTGCAAATCACACATCAAAGAGAGAGGAAAATGTTGTTTTATTAGCACGGATAGGGGTTTTCTTTGGTCAAACCCCATTTTGGTAATCAAACCTTGAAATGAAATAAAATAGAAAGAAGAAATGATGAATGAAAAAATATGTTATGTTGCAACTCACCGAACCCTTGAATAAAAGGATACAATCTTGTATGTAATGGCTAGCATGAATGTAGATCTTGACTTGAATGCTTGCTTGAATCATAAGAACCTACATCACAAATGTTAGCTAAAAAAAAAAACATGATGCATGATGACTTTGACATGATGCTTGATCATTGAAAGTAGCTCCAAAATGCTTGATAAACACTCTTGAATTATCTTGAATGCTCTTGTAAACTCTCTTGATCTCAAATTTACTATAATGCTTGAATACTTGAATTTCTAGGAAAAATTATGTGAAATAGCCTTGCATTTATTCTTGTTTATGCCAAATTTCCTGATATTGCAACACTACAAGCCAACATCATATCTAGGAGAATTAAATTTTGCCAAGAATTGAATTCAAAACTAGGTACAAGCTAAGCATGACTCATATGCTAGTTGGGGCATATGAGTCCCAGTAGGCTAGGCTTGGGACACATTTTTCAAGAAATGTTTAGTGTAATGCCAAATTCAGGACTAGGCCCTAAAACTTAGGTGGGACCCATATGCCCAAGGTGGTGTATGAGTCCAAGATCACTAAATCTGGTCCATACAAACCAAAATCATTAAATTATGAGTGGTCATTACATATGTGTCAGGATTATCCTTAGAAAGATGTATTAAATAAGGCTTGTGGATGCAAAATAAGACCAAATAAGGCATAAAGAAGCCTAATTTAAGCAATGAGGGCCCAAACAAGTGTGAAAATGTAATGGGCTACTTTTTTTGCACTACATTTAGCCCCCACTTTAGTGAGATGATGAAATTGCTTCAAACTCACAATAAAGTAGACAAAATTCTCATCAAGAGGGGTTCAAGTGTACCAATGCTAGTAGAATAGGATGACAATGATCAAGCCCCCGGGATCAAGATCCTATGGAAAACTAACATAGGCACAAAAGAACACACATGTGAATGATGTATGAAGCAACAACAAGCTACAAGCATACACTGCCAAAGACAAAGAAGAAAGAAAAACAAAAACAAAAGGGGGTGGATCAAGCTTCAACCGTTTGTCCTGCATGTTGTGGATAAGATCTAAGCTATTTGTACAAAAAACATTTACAAGTGGAACATCATGATGTCCACTATGAAAACAAAACACATGCTCACAAGGGCTAGTGGAGTTTGGTATCCACTAGGTGAGCCCCCAGAGACACATATGCACATGGCTAATATGTGCTCACACAAACAAGAAAGTGGCTATGGGAAAGTCACACCTAAGTTCGGCTCCCATACATACAAACCATACCAAAGCTATACCTCCTCATAAATTTGATAAGGTTCCACACAACATGAACAACAAGATTCACGAGGGAAGGAAAGCTTCATATTCTTGACACCCATGAATAAGCAAGATTGCTGCACATGCAAGCAAAGTGTGTTATGCAAAGTGGCCATATAACATATATTGTAAGTGCAAAATAGTGTAATGTACATTCAAAGGAGTTTTTCTTAGTTCACGTAAGGTATTAACTTAGGGAACATTATTCCTAATGTCTCCAAGAGAGGACCGATCAAAGAATAGAAGATTCACAACTTAGGGGATGCAGTTTGTCGCATCAAGCCACTAAGAGGAATATAATATGCTAAGAGAGATCACGCTCTTGAAGGAAATCACACCCAATGTCACCACAAAGAGAAAGACGCATCGTATGAAATAAGAAGACTACACAATGAAACATGAGTTATAAAATGCAAAAGAATAATGCCAATGTATGCCCCCACTTTAAAGAAATTGCTAAACACCATGCTATGAGAAATTACTTTAAAGTAGCAAATGATAAATGCTAATAATAAAAATTACATGAGAGCTTATTTGAAAAGCCCTATGCCAAGTCATATGTTTCCTAATGAAGCTGCCTCATGAAAAGGGGTTGCCCCCAAAATGAAATCCCAAAATAACACATAAGGGATCCATGGATTCGAGGTCAATATTTTTTTGCTACAATGTTTTTAGAGAGCTCAAAATTGTCATTATTCCCCAAATACTCATGGAACAAGAAGAATGACACATAGAGAGCAAAAACAAATAAAAATCCTTTTGAGTCAACATGGAAGAGACCTAAATGTCTCGACGCCTTGTGTCATCCCCAAACCTAAATTCTTACTTGTAAAGTACACAATTGAGAAATATTTCTAGGAGGTGGCATGTTAACTATAGCTTCAATTTTCTTCGTGTCCACCTCAATTCATTTGTGAGATATGATAAAACCTAAAAGTTTTCCACTGTCTATGCCAAAGATAGACTTTTTCAGATTCAATCTCATGTTAAATTTTTGCATGCGCTCAAATATTTTTTAAAGGATATTCACATTGTCCTATCAATTTAAAGATTTGGCTAGAATATCATCAACATAGTCTTCCAAAATATTATGTATGTAATCATGAAATATCAATGTCATAGCTCATTGATATGTTGCGCCTGCATTCTTTAATCCAAATAACTACGCAAAAAAATGTTCCCCAGGTTGTGGTAAATGTTGTTTTGTATTGATCTTGAGGATTGATGAAGATTTGATTATATCCAGAGAATCCATCCATGAATGAAAATAAAGAATGTCGCATAGTCAAGTCCACTATCATGTCAATACTAGGAAGGGTGAAATAATATTTTAAAGATGCTTTATTTAAATCATGAAATTCCATACACATCCTAGTACGATTATCAAGTTTCACAACTGCAACAATGTTCAAGATCCAAGGAGAATAATCTATAGGTCGTATAAAACCAGCTTCAAGAAGTTTCTCAATCTCAACCTTGACCAATAAAGCTATCTTAGGATTCATCTTTTGTCTAACTGATTTAGCATTCTCTGCAAGGACTATGTTGTGTGTCACTATCTTAGCATCAATTCTTGACATATCCGAATAAGTCCAAGCAAAAAGTTTGGGAAAGTCATGAAGTAAAGTTGCATGGTATTATTGTTCATCATCATCAAGGCACTTTCCTATCTTAATCACTTTCTCCTCATTATTAATATCCATCGGTATGCCGATTGTATCCCCCAAAGGAAGTGTGTCTTCTTTTGGAAATTCAAGATTATATTCTTCATTGTCCTTATCAATCTCATTACTTTCTTTTTCTCCATCTTCTTGCTTAGCACTAATCACAACACAAGCAACCCATTTCTTTTTAGGAGTAAATGGTTTATCATAAACTCCTAACATTTATTTCAAGGCCTCATCATCTTCAAAGTATTCCAATGATTCTCTGCAAGTTGTATCAATCAATTTAGGATGCTTCATGGTGAGAGTTGTTTTAGGGTTACACATGATGGTGTTTATGTTTAACAAGGGTCTTTTAGCTGCTTGTGTGTTAGGCTCTATAGGAACATGGATGCCTTTCTCTTTCCTTCCACATCATTTTCCACTATAGCCAAGTTGTTTCATAACCTCATAACCTTTTCCATAAAATTTCTCCATTTCTTTTTCCTTTGGTGGTTGTTGATAGTCTATCTCATCAAATTTTGTTGCATAGCTTGTTTCTTCTTCTAGAGTAGATGAGGTAGGTGCTTGTGAATTTTCTTTTGAATTCTGTGTTGATAATACCATTGGTTTCTTTTTTTTTTTTAGTTTGTTTTGTTGTGATTATGTATTCTCTCATAAATGAAGGTGTGAATTCTAAGGAACCCCAATCATCTTCTAATAGCTTTGTCACTTTTTCCATCTCTTGTTTCTCTTCTTTCACAGGTTCTATCTTTGAAGTTGGAATTAATGTGTTTAAAGGATTTTTTGTTCCTTTTTCAACTTGTAAGCAACTTTTAGGCTCGGGGTCTATTTCAACTTGGTACACTTAGTTGTTATAGACATACTTCATGATACAATGAAGAGTTGAAGGCACTGCATGCATCTCATGAATCCAAGGTCTTCCTAAAAGGAGATTGTATGAAATATCATGAGGCATAACATGAATAGGAGTTTGTAAGGTAGCCTTTCCAAGTGTAATAGGCAAAGTAATCACACCAAGCGGTTGCTTTCCTACATTTTCAAATCCTCAAATCGATAAGGAATAAGGTTCAATTCTTGATTTATCTACACCAAGTTTATCCAAAAGATTCACACTACACACATTAAGAGTTGGGCCATTATCTTGTTTTTTTGTTGCACCAGAGGTATCCCTGCGACCCAACATAGTGGCCCAACCAGCCTTGCCTTGGTCTTACTTTTTTCCAAGTTGGGGTTTGGGAGGGGCAAGCTGAGGTGAAAGAGCTGAGCCATTATTAACAAGGGTTCTTTTTATTCTTTTCTTATTGAATCTAGCTATTATCATGAAGGCATCATTTTTCTTTCTCATTTCCAAAGGAGGTAGCTCATGTTGATGAAAATTAATGTCTACGTTAACCATATTTATTTGTTTAATTAGAGTTTCCACATCGCTTGCATTTGTACTAGAGGGAGCCACAACTTGTTGCAAGGATATTTGAAGAATAGTAAAATAGTTAGGTGAATTTTGAATTAGGTCCCATAGGGATATCTTTGTTGGAGTATTCTTAAGTTGCTCAACAAGATCATACTCCTTCCCACTATGCGAAGGAAAACGGGGAGCACTAGGCAAGATGGGTTGAGGCAAAGGTAAAGATGTTGAAACTGTTTGTATTGGTTGTGGATTGTTTCTAGTGTTATATGTATGAGCAATGTTATTATAACTTGATTAATGCAAAACATTATTCTTAGGTGGTTCAAGGGTGAAAACGGGTTTGTTTTGAGTTTTTTTTGTGGGTGGGTATAGGATAAGTTGAGGTTGAATCACATTAACTTCTCTTTGTTTCAGTTTTTTGTAACAAGCCTTAGTGGATGAACCTTGTGAGATGAAATCATCAAGGGCTTCATCTAACATATCAAAGTCATCACTACTAAAAGGCTTGAGGGTTAGGTTAACTTTGGAAAATAGATTTGACATACTCAAGTAGCTATGCTTTCTCTAAGTGGTTCATCTGTTTATAGGTGTTTTTGGTTTTGTTTTTAAAACTATAAACTAATGCTAGAAATGAAAAGTACAATAATGTAATTGTATCCACAATTGAAATAAATTTAAATTAAGCTAGATCTAATGAAATGCATGAAACAAAAACTCAATAAACTAAAACAAAAATCTAATAACAACAAACAAAAGTATAGGAACATAGTTTTTAATGTTGTAAAATGCAATTTCAGGTCTAACATGAGGCTAAATCGCCCGAAGGGGCATATGAGTCCTAGTTATGGTTTTTTAGAGATTCAAATGTTGTAAAAAAATCCACACTTAATGCCCACAAATCAGGTAAAACCACCTGTATTGGGACTAAATCACCTAGAGGGGCGTATGAGTCCCAAATTAGGGTTTTTGTACTAATTTCAGCAAATTTTGAGTGAATGCTAGGTTTTCTGGTTTGAATGATCTCTAGAAAATGTGAAATTACATATTTTAAGTGAAATTCAATGATGCAAGATAAAAAAATGCAACCTATATTCACTTTCACTAATGCAAGATTAAGAAATCCTAAATGCAAATTAACTAATGCAAGACCTAATGCAAAGATAATGTAGGATAAATCAAGGACTACGATTGTAGTGCCTCTCATACTATTTCTCTGATAGAGTGATAGTTAATTTTTTTTATGATGTTAGACTTATTGTTATGATGATTCCTTTGATGACACTTTTGTTACTTGAGGTTTCATGCACATTTTATGATTAGTATATGGTGTTATTTAGGTGACTATAGAGATCAGATTGATTATGAGGACTAACCCTATCATGAGCACTATGTGATTATCATGTGATTGATCTTATTTTGATTACTATGTAGTTGATTGTTATGTGAGTTGATTCAATTACTAGGTGTTGTTGTTACTGATGTGATTGAGTGGAAGAGACGGTGTCATATCACTCACTCATGAGTACCTGCAATGTTGCAATTCTCTTTCACAGTGTGACTGTTATATGTATACATGTATATGCACGATTGTTTTGTGTGCTTTAGGTTGCAGGTACCAGGCATCAAATCCACCTGAATTGGAAGGTATGAGCGTGCCTTGAAACCCAATGGATTAGTTGATCAGAGATAACAATTGATCCCCTACCCTAGCCGTCATCCTCGAAGAGGATGAGTATCCGGTTTGGCACCTTGTCAGTTTTGTCAGTAGTCTGTTAGTGTTGCTTGAGGTTTTGCATTTTGACCCTAAATAGTGGTCAGGTAATCATTTGGGCATTTGGTTTGATTTAATTTAAATTGTTTGATAAATGTTGATTGGATGTTTTATGCATTAAAATAATTTGCTAAGAAAAAGGTATACTTTGATAAATAAATAATCATAGTTATGGTAAAATAAATTTATAATGTAATGTTAAAATTAAATAATAATAATAAGGTAAATAAATAGAATATTATAAAGTTGGGTTATATAATTAGTTATAAGGTGTGCGTAAATGTTGGGTAAATAGTTTTACCCATTTGTGTAAAATTGGAAATATATCATATTATATTGTTATGATTTTAAATGAAAAGATTTTAATTAATTTAAAATTAACTACAATGTTGTGTCGGGAAGGAAGAATCAATAAATTAAAAACTAACTTTAATCTGTTGATAGTTGGTTGGGATAGTTGGAATTTCCCATGCAATGGATATTTTCTTCCTGTAAATGTTTTGTTTTTTGGGGGATTTCATTCTATTCTTTTGGGGGGGAGAAAACTATCTATAAAATTTTTATTCTATTGTTGATTATGGAGAGGATGCACATACAAGGAAAAGACGAAGGAAGGCATTGAGATCACATTAGTTTGAGGAAAGTAATTATAGGAAAAGAAAGTTGAAGGTGTGAGGGAGGAAAGATGAGGTGGACAACAGTGCGAAAGATGAAGTTACAGAGGTAGATCGCCATTTTCAGGTTACATATTGTTCCTGCATATTGCAGTAGAGATCTAAGTTACAAATTTGGGATGTGTGGCTTTTGATTATATTTTTTTATTTTTGTTCTTAAATGTACATTTATGAATTCCATCTTCCTCACTTGATATAGACTTTTAATCTGCAAAATCGCTTCTCTAGACCCATTGCATGTAAATATTGTATCTTTATCTCTGCAACCTGAATATGCTCATCTCCTTATTCTGTTGACTGGTATTATTCATCATCATCTGCATTGCTATTATCTTCTTTCCTCGACCTGCAAGCATCACTCCATACCCCACGACTTGCATTGCTTAATCTAATAATTGTAAATGTTTATGTTTGTTGTCCATGATTTGCATGTGCCCAACCTTGTTAATCGACCTATAAATTGAAATATGTTCTCCAAATTGGAATTCCTTGAAAAATTCTAAATCTCTTCCAATAAACCCATTTTGTTCTTGTGAACCTAAATGTTTATCAACCCTAAATATGCAAAAACAACAATAATGCAATGAAAGAAAACACAAAGGGACATCTCAAGATTAGCCTAAGAAATTGTTAACACAAAGAGATAAGATGGAAATAGATTGAAAATGGTTATACCTTCTCTTTGTAGCTGAAACTCCTTGGTTGGCTCTTAATTTTGATTACTTTGTATGCTTCTTAAATGGCTATTGATGTAGCTAAATGCAAGATTAACTATATGATGGGATGCAAATGCAAATGGCTAAAATGGATGGCTAGATGAGAGAAAATGTTTGTAAAATGAGTGCACAAAATGACAACATAAGGTTGCTCAAATGACTAAGTGTTCTATCAAAATCCTTAGAAGAGGGGGTATTTATAGAAAAATTTGAATTCTCTAGAGAATTCAATGGTTGAGATTGAACCACCAAGGTCAAGATGTAGGGCTATGGTGAGTTGAGGACTCACAAACCCTCACATCTTGACATGTGGAATGTGAGATGGCTTAGGATAAGATGATGTGGAAGTGAGGTGGAAGGGAGGTACATGATGTGGAGGAAGGACAAGTACCTTGTAAGTACCTTGGGGGGATGAGAAGAATCTTGGGTGAATAAATGTGAATTAAAAATTCACATGCTTGGAAGAATCTCATGGACAAGACAATTTTCCAAAAAGAGAAGCACTTGTCCACATGTGACTTGATGTGACAAGTCAAAGATTCTAGAAGATGCATGGGAAAAGGGGATTCTAAGAGGAATAAAAGTGAATTAAAAATTCACATGGGGAAGAGAGGAGCTTAGGTTAAATAAATGTGAATTAAAAATTCACATGGGAAAGAGGGTTAATGCTAAGAAAGACAAATGGAAAAGTTGACTAAAAAGGGATGCTAAATGTAGTTAATGACTTTGATTAAGGTTGTGCAAACACATAATTAAGATAATTAATGGAAGATTAGAAGCAAGTGGCAAATGTAAGAGGATGTGACATTAATCCTTGATTAAGAGGATGCACATCTTAATTATTAATTAATTAAATTAATCCAAATTAAAGAGGTATTATGGAGGATGTGACAAGGAGAGAAATTTTTTAGAATTTTAAATTGATTTTATTCAAAAAGATTAGATGACTAAATTAAATAAATTGATGTATTTATTTAATTTAGAGAGGAAAAGGTGTAAGGTAAAACATTTAATTGTTAAATTAAATACTTTATGGACCTTAAGCAGACCATGAAATATTAATTAAATGAGTGATTTAATTAATACTGACCAAGAGGATGAGGTGTATGAGTTAAAGGGATGAATAAGGAGACAAATTTCACCATATGGAAGTGGTCAAATTTGGATGTCTACATTTTTTCCCTCTTCGAAACACTGTTAGGATAATAGGGTTTCGAAAAATATAAAATGCAAATGACTCTATAGAGGAAACAACCAGAAAAAGAGATGCCTCAGCATAGGGGAGGCCACGTGAACTGCCCAAACGGACGGAAGTGAAAGGGGATGCCCCAGTCTCACGAGAGAAGGCTCATGACAGAGGAATATAGAGGAATAATAGGATATCCCCCTCGAGGAGGCGGATGGGAAAAAAAAAGGGGTCATGAGCGACCTCTCAAAAGTATGACATAGTATATGCCATTGGAAAGAGTGCAAAAAACTGAGAAGATTGGCATTTGAACGAAGTCAATCAGACGCACGGTTTGCAAATGGCGGCCCCGGGAAGTTAGGGGCTTGGGGCACTTCCACTCTGGCGCAGGGGCGCTTCTGCCCTAGCTCGTGACAACTTTTCAAAAGTATGACATGGTATATGTCATTGGAAAGAGCATGAAAAATTGAGAAAATTGGCGTTTGAACGGAGTCAATTGGATGCACAATTTGCAAATGGTGGCCTCGGGAAGTTAGGGGTCTGGGGTGCTTCTGCCCTGACGCAGGGGCGTATCCACCCTGACCTAGGGCAACTTCTCGAAAGTATGACATGGTATATGCCATTGGAAAGAGCACGAAAAACTGAGAAGATTGACATTTAAACGGAGTCAATCGGACGCACAATTTGCAAATGGTGGCCTCGGGAAGTTAGGGGTCTAGGGCGCTTCCGCCCCAATGCAAGGGCGTAGCCACCTCGGATTGGGGCATCTTCTCGAAAGTATAACATAGTATATGTCATTGGAAAGAGCACGAAAAACTGAGAAGATTGGCATTTGAATGGAGTCAATTGGATGCACAGTTTGCAAATGGCAGCCCTAAGAAGTTAGGGGCCTAGGCGCTTCCACTTCGGCCCATGGCAACTTCTTGAAAGTATGATATGGTATATGTCATTGGAAAGAGCACGAAAAATTGAGAAGATTGGCATTTGAATGGAGTCAATCGAACGCATGGTTTGCAAATGGCGGCCCCAGGAAGTTAGGGGTCTGAGGCGCTTTCGCCTCGGTGAGGGGGCATATTAGCCCCAGTGCGGGGGCGCTTCTGCCCCGGCCTAGGGAAACTTCTCAAAAGTATGACATGGTATATGTCATTGGAAAGAGCACGAAAAACCGAGAAGATTGGCATTTGAACGGAGTCAATCAGACGCACAATTTGCAAATGGCGGCCCCAGGAAGTTAGGGGCCTGGGTCGCTTTATCCCCGTCGTAGGGGCACTTCTACCCTGGCCCGAGGCAACTTCTCGAAAGTATGACATGGTATATGTCATTGGAAAGAGCACGAAAAATTGAGAAGATTGGCATTCGAGCAAAGTTGATCAGACACATAGTTTGCAAATGGCGGCTCTAGGAAGTTAGGGACCTAGGGTGCTTCTGCCCCAAGTTTGGGGCGCTTCCGCCCTGGCTTGAGGAAATTTTTCGAAAGTATGACATGGTATATGTCATTGGAAAGAGCACAACAAACTGAGAAGATTGGCGTTCGAATGGAGTCGATCGGGCGCACAGTTTGCAAATGGCAGCTTTGGGAAGTTACGAACCTAGGGCGCTTCCGCCCTGGCTCGGGGCAACTTCTCGAAAGTATGATATGGTATATGTCATTGGAAAGAGCACAAAAAACTGAGAAGATTGGCATTCAAACGGAGTTGATCGGACGCACAATTTGCAAATGGTGGCTCTGGGAAGTTAGGGACCTAGGGCGTTTCCGCCCCGAATGGAATACAGGTTCGCCCTGACTAGGACAAAGCGGGAGGGGGGGGAAAAGAAACTAAGAGAGAAGAAAAAGAGATGTGAAGTATTTGCACAACCAAAATCCTAGGGTGAATGCGATGCAATGGTAATGACCATGAAATGCAATCCTAATATGATTTGCTATCTTTGGAGCACTGAGTTTTGATATAGCATAAGACACGATACAACAATGTATGATGGACCAAGGTAGATTGGTGTCTAATGCATAAAACAAACACAACAAACAAGAAGGCTATCCCAACACCCGAAAGTGACAAAAACTTTGGTCGGGCCAGGCATTGGGATAACCGCAAGCACAAAGGGATGTCCCAACATAACACAAGATTACATGGGTCTTGGTGGATACTACATGGGACAACCAACTAGACATCAACAATAAAAGATCAAGATACGCCCCTTTGTTGACTAGTCAAAGCACACCGTGATATGATGGATTAAGGCGACCATGACGAGTGATGATAGGGAGCTCAAAGGATAAACAAAAGCCAAAAGCATCAAAAGAGCGCAATCAAGTTTCAAACGTCCTTTGCCATAGGATCAAGGGGATGAATGGGATTGATGAGGTTTGTTAGGAAGGATGCATCCTATTGAGACTGATGATGGATACTAAACTGAAAGATCGATATGACGCAGGATATTCAAGACCGATTGGATCTGCTGATACTAGTGGATCTCGTTTGTTAAGAACCAACTAGATAAGGGCATAACTTGATGCCATGACACAAGGGAGATAAGACACAAGACAGAAGACTGACACATCCTAGCGACCTAGGGGCTCGAGGGCCGATCAAAGATTAGCCTTGTCTACGTGAAAGCGCAGATCCCTCGTAGTTCGATAAAAGACCATGGATGAAAGCGAAAAGAGGTAAATGGAGACTGATGATGGATGATAGGACTGGACAGACAAAAGAGCCCTGGGGGCAGATCAAATGATTGACCTTGCCTACGTGAAAGCGTAGGGGCAACGTAGTTCGACCAACGACCAATGACAAATGATGGATAAAAGATAATGAGATGATAGGATAAGTGGATAAAAAGATGGGACCGATACAACGAGATAGGATAGACCTATTGGACAAGATAGGATGATGGCAATTACAAAGCTCAGGTATGGGATAGTTATCCAAATCATTAAAATGACTTGGGAGGATGATATGATAGCTAGATGAGTGATGACAAGTGACAGGGGATTGGAAAGATGTGCAAGAGAAGCAGGAGTGATGATGATTAGATAGATGGAATTGGATTGCATTGGGAGAAGCCTATAGCCAGATACCAATGACAAGGGATTATGAGATGGGATAAAGAGAGAGACAAATGAATAGGGAGATAGGGAGGGGGGATGAAAGGGATGGGGAATAGAGATAGGGATGGATAGCAAGATAAGGAGGTGGAGTGATGCTAGGATGGATAGATAAGGATAAGGAGGTTAAAAAAATTGTTTGGATGGATAAGAATACAAGGATGGGGAGATGGAAGGGATTGTTTGGATAGGTAGGAAGACAAAGATGGGAATATGAAAGGGATTGTTTGGATGGATGGATAGGAAGATAAGGAGGGGAAGACGAAAAGTTAGATAGGATCGATGAATGATATCTCCAAGGACTTATGTCACAAAGGAAGTAGATGCCCCCACTCGAGATATGTCATGTGTGATAAGGAAGAAGGGGCGAAAGACGAGTGGATGGGAAGATAAAGGAGATAGCTGGAGGAGGATAGGATGGGTGACTAAGGAATATGATAAAGCATGGATGAAGGGCATGTATACCGAAAGGTGTCTAAAGCATGCATAGAGAGATGGCTCTGATTTGATCAAGATCATAGGATGCGGAAGATAGGTGGGATGGAGGGGATGAATGAAGAGGATGTATGGAAGGAAGTATAGTGGATGGAGGGAATGCATATTAGGAAGCTGCCCCCAAGTGTGGAAAATGACAGATGGGGATTTATGCATAATGCTTGTTTTCCAAGTTTTCATCATGGTACTTATCCAAGGTGCTTGTTTGCCAAGTTTTCACCATTGGATGAATTATTTCTCTTTACGTTTTTTTTTGACTTTTTTTTGGATTTTTTGACTTTTTGATTTTTGGATTTTGGATATCATGCAAAAGGAGATGGATAAGGATAGGGAGGCAGATAAGAGGATTTATAAGACATGCAATAAGGAGGTGGATGAAGGACTTAAGCATCAAGTTCCATACAAGGTGTTAAGAGCCCATGTTTGGAGTGACTGTTGGATGTTGGTACAATCTTATTAGGATAAATGGATTATGCAAGAGGATGAATTAGAGGCATTTGATGGGGGAGGTATGTGGGATAATGGATGAGGGGCTAGAAAGGGTATGGATAGAATGATGGGGTGGTGAGTTCAAGACCAACATTGGCACATACGGTGATGGATGTGAAATGATAAGAGGATTAATGGATGGAGAATGTGGGGATAATTGAGGAGATGGGATAGTGAATTTTTGGGACATAGGGATCCAAAACCGATTTAGGAGAGGGTGGATGAAAATGATTAGCTTTTGGATTAGCAAATTTGGATGTTGTTACAGATTTGTCATTTGAATGTGTTGTATCTTTTTTCTTTGGGATCCACATGGTTTTGATCTTTGCTTTGGTGGACCTTTGTGGGCTATTTTGATTTTGGATTTTATTTTTCTTTTCTTCAACATGTCGTTTAGAGGGGACAAGAGAAGCTTTAGATTCATGTGGATGTTTAGATTGATGCATTTTTATTTTTGCATCCAAAGTGCTTTTAATAGCAATGGGATGGGTGTAAGGAGAAGGATGGTGTGGAATGATGGAGGTAGGATCTTGAGGATTATATGTGGATGGAGGATGTGTGGGTATGTGCCTTTGTTGATCCTGAATATGGGGTATGAGAGGGATGTTTATTATGGGTGATATGGATAGGTGATGGATGGATAAAAGGATGAATAGGACAAGATGGAGGAGGTGATTTTGGGATATAAGGGCCCAAAATGGACTTAGGACCTGGAGAAGACATGGACGGGGTAGATGAAGGATGGGAGATGGTGGATGGAGGGATGTAAGGACCCAAGATGGATGGAGTAGATGAAGGATGGGAGATGGTGGATGAAGGGATGTAAGGACCCAAAATGGATGGATCAGATGAAGGAGGAATATGGATGGTTGTTTTGAGGTGATACGATGGAGGAGGAGGGATGGTAGCAAATGATTTGGTGGAGCGATGGGAAGAGCCTATATTTCTTGTGGAAGAGGCTCGTTTAGGAAGTCTAGAAGTTGTACCAACATCTTTAGATTGTGAGTTTTGAGAAATAGGTCCAAGACCTTGCATGCACAGTTTTTCTTTGACCTGGATGGGCTCTAAAATACCTTGCTCATGAAGGCCAAATTTTTTTCCTTGATAGTTCATGTTCTTGAACATTCGATCCATGATAGGATTTTTGTTATTCTGGAAGAATGATGCGAGTCCATTATTAGGTGGGGGAGGATGGGTGGTATATATGTTGTGTTTTTCTTCTGCAAGGAGACCACCATGGAAGAATGTGAGAGTACCAAGGGGATATAAAAGTAGTGAGGGGATAGTAGGTTTAGGTGACGATGGAGGATCATGAGATGGAGATGAGGGGATAGTAACATCTTGATCGGGACAAGGGAGTGGTAAGGGATGAAGAGAGGGATTAGGTGACATGATATGATGTGGATTTGTGGTAGCGGGTGATGGAGATGGAGATAAGGGCTCACGAGAGAGAAGGGGATCATGGGATGAAATGGATGGGAGATTGTGATCTTGAGATGGGTTAGATGGGTCGACAGGATCTTGATGTGAAAAATGGGATATGATAGCATGCTTTCGATCGGGCTCTTGGAATGACTCATCTTGTGTGGGTGGTATGATAATGGGGTCTTGAAGGGACTCTTCAAGTGGGGGAAATGGAAGGATGGAGGATTCATGAAGTTCAAGGGAAGGGATATCAGTGATACTAGGAATGGAAGAAATGATGGGACTTGTGTGTCATCACTAGGAATGGGAAGAGTTGATTGGATTTGCGGATTTGCGATGGGTTTGGAGGATCTAGGTGTAGGAGGAGTAGATCGAATTTGGTTATCTTCGGTGGGCTCGATAGATCTCAGAGTAGGAGATGGGGGATCAGTAGATCCCGAGGATGTGATGGTTTTGACAATTTGAGTGGTGTTAGGGGTGGTAGTGTCAATGATAGATGTGGGCTGAAGAGGGGTCTCATCACTAGTGACTGTAGACGATGGATTAGGATAGCATGGTTCCGCGATTGCAATGTGTGGAGTGGGGGA
Source organism: Sequoia sempervirens (assembly GCA_007258455.2). Classification (NCBI taxonomy): domain Eukaryota; kingdom Viridiplantae; phylum Streptophyta; class Pinopsida; order Cupressales; family Cupressaceae; genus Sequoia; species Sequoia sempervirens. Next base: position 236,216,631 of record VDFB02058242.1, read on the forward strand.
TGTCTTTTTTGTTATAAGTCCTTGGAGAACTTCCAGAGTGAGAAACTTGCATACTCTAGGTTGAGATGGCGTGATAGGAATAGATGGAGGATTAGGGATTGGTGGAGGACTAGGATTATGGATTGGTGGCCTACGGTGAGATGGAGGAATGGGATTAGATGTAAGAATAGGAGTAGATGGGGGATTAGGATTAGATGGAGGGTTAAAGTAGGGATATTGGTATGGTGAATTAAGATATGTAGATGGTGGATTAAGACAAGAGGATGCAGCTGGTAGATTGTAGTAAGGGTATTGGGATGGCAGATTAAGATGTGAAGACGTGGATGTTGGATTAAGATAGAGAGATGCGAATGTTGGATTAGGGTAAGTTGATGGGGTTGATTGGTATGGAGGATTAGGATAGTGTGACATGGGTGCAGGATTATGATAAGAGTATTGGGATGGTAGATTAGGATAAGAGGATATGGGTGTTGGATAAGAGGAAGGTGTAGATGAAGGATATGATGGATATGCGAACAAGGAAGATACTGGACATCCCTTGTCAAAGGTAGCATAAGGAGCGTGATTAGGCATGGGTGAAGACATAACAAGATAGTTTGAAGGGGTGACTGGATTGTGGAAAGTTGGTGGAGAAAGCTTACTAGTGACGATAGCGTCAAGGGGATCTATGTCATATACTTCTTGATCGAGCAGGACTTCCATTATCGTCGTCGACGTAATTAGGGTTTCCCTTGACTACTATTGATGGAGGATAAGGATTCATGATAATGAAAGGATAAATAGGATGGATCAAATATTTTGGATGCAAATGGACTAAAGCTCAAATCAGGATTGGATTAAAGCTCAGATTAGGATGATTGGATGATGTGATGGGATTGATTATGACGATAGGATCGATTATCAAAGGATGATTATGACACCAAATCTACCTCAAGATAGAAGTAGATTGATTGGGTCGAAGGTGATTGGATTGGATTCGATAAGATCGATCGATGATTGATAAGATCGAATGATGGATCAGATAGGATGATGAGGGGGATTGAAAAACCCTGTTCGGAGATTACCCTAGGTGACTTAGGATACTGATTGATCGGATTAAAGGATGAATGGATGATTGCAGCACCGAATCCACCTTGAGATTGAAGGTGAATTAATTGGGTCGACGATGATGATTAACTTAGGATGGATGACAATCCTAAGCAGACGTTGATGATGATGATCGATTCAGACACTTAGGTCAATTCAAATAATAACTTGAAACAAAGTTCAAGGGATTTGGATTGAGAAAACGATAAGGGATGTGTATCCTAGAAATGCTTGAGGATGATGTATCGATACGATTCGAATAGACCAAAGCTCAGATTGGGATTAGATGAAAGCTCAGATTAGGATTGGATTGAAGGATATGATGGGATTGGTTCCACCAGTCGGATTTGGGAACTGGATTTGTTTATTTGTCTGTTTGCTAATTTTTTTCCGTGAGGGGCGAATTTTCCCTTCCAGAGCGGATCTACCCTCACAGACGGGCGAATTTTCCCTTCTATAGGGAAAATTCACCCCACTGTAGGGCAGATTCACCCCACTATAGGGAAAATTTGCCCCACTACTTTTGGACTTTCTGAGCGGGTAAACAAGCTGTTAGAATGAAGAGACGGGTGATTGGAATAGGGTGTTAGATAATCAGATTGATGAAATAGATGATCGGATTGGGAAAATGAATGATAGGAGTGGATGAATAAGAACTCAGAATTGGTAAACGATTGCTTAGAATGGATGAAGGATTCTTAGGTCGCAGAGACGAAAGCTCGAAACGAGTAAACAATTGATTAGAAAGGATGAACAACTCTCAAAATGAGGAGATGGATGCTTGGAATGGATGAAAGATTACTCGAAACGAGTAAATGAAGGATCGAAAGGGATGAAAGATTACTTGGTCAAACAAATGTTTGCAATGGCTAAACGAAGGTTTGGAATGGCTAAACAGAGGTTTGGAATGGCTAAACAGAGGTTTGGAATAAATAAACAGAGGTTTAGAATGATTAAATGGAGGTTTGGAATGATTAAACGAAGGTTTCAGAGGTTTAGAATGACAAAGCAAAGGTTTGGATTGATTAAACAAAGGTTTGGAATGATTAAACAAAGGTTTGGAATGATTAAACGATGGTTTAGAGCCTAAACAGAGCTAAACGGGGTGATTTTGACTATTTAGGAGGGAAAATTTGCCCCATTGCAGTAAACAGGAGGGAAAATTTGCCCCACTGCAGCAAAAAAAAGGGAAAATTTTCCCCACTATAGTGAACAGGGACTTGGTTTAGATGAAAATGACTATGGCAAGCACTTAAAATGATAACAATAAGGCCAACTTGTCAAAAAATTTACTAGTTTCTCACAAGAAATCACTTTCAAACAAGCACAATCCTACGATTAGTGTTAAGGGTATGGTCAATAAAGGTCTTAATCTAGGATGCACAAGGTGTCTAGGGAGTCCTTGATATACTCTCGGTACATGAGGCACAACTGTGAACACCAGCCTGTCACAAGCGTGAGTCGGGAACCCCAGCGAGATACTGAAGGGCTCAGACCAACTCTTCACCTCTATCTAGGTATCACCCTAGCTTCGAGGCTCCGCCAATTATGATGTGACTAGATTGAGGTACAACTTTCACTTACCCCCCTTTATATACTCCGCAAGTACGCGTGGTTGGAATCGTCCCTTGGGGTGATGAAATCCCCAAGCAGGTCCCACTAGAAAGAAGACACTAATCGTTTCTAATTACTCCCCAGGCTCACACGAAGTGCAAGGGGAAAGTGAAAACAAACTAATTCCCCCTTTGGGTAACACAAAAAGATAGACAGAACAAACAATGGATATTACCCCCTAATTAAACTATGTTCCTAGATTAACAAAAAACAACAAGGATAGCTTTGGAAGTTTGTGTAAACAAAAGGTCCTAGAAGAAAATGTTAGTTATTTTATACTTCTTTCTTCTCCAATTACACAAGAATATGCTACAAAAGGTTAGCAAAAACATAAATATCCTTGCAAAAAGTAATGTTAGGGGGTTAAGATCTGAAAACAGCAAAAAATGGGAGCAAAAACGAAGCTAAAATGGTTGTTTTACATTTCAAACTATATTGTTTTGGGGCGTATTCGCCCCATTGTAGTAAAAAGGAGGGCGTACTTGAACTTCTGTAGCAAACAAAAGGGCGTAGTTGAACTTCTGCAGTAGTAGGAGGGCACAGTTGAACTTTTGCAGTAGCAGGAGGGTGCAGTTGAACTTCTGCAGCAGAAAGGGGGCACAGTTGAATTTCTGCAACAACAAGGGGGCGTAGTTGAACTTTTGCAGCAGTAGGAGGGTGCAGTTGAACTTCTGCAGTAGCAGGAGGGCATAGTTGAACTTTTGTAGTAGCAAGGGGGCGCAGTTGAACTTCTGCAATAGTAGGAGGGCACAATTGAACTTTTGCAGCAGTAGCAAGGTGCAGTTGAACTTCTATAGTAGCAGGAGGGCGCAGTTGAACTTCTATAGCAACATAAGGGCGTAACTGAACTTCTGCAGTGAACTAGGGGGTGTAGTCACCTTTCAGTAGTGAAATGTTAGCAAGAAAAATTCAAACCAGGACGTAGTCGCCCTTCTACAGTAAAATGTTAGAAAAAAAAGTTTAATCAGGGGCGTAGTCGCCCTCCTGTAGTGAAACAGAGGGCATAATCGCCTTTCTGCAGTGAGCAAGAGGGTGTAGTCACCCCTCTACATTGACCAGGAGGGCGTAGTCACCCCTCTGCAGTGAACCAGAGGGCATGGTGGCCCCTCTGTAGTGAACAAGAGGGTGTAGTGGCCCCTCTACAGCGTACAAGAAGGCATAATCGCCCCTCTACAGTGACCATGAAGGCGTAGTTGCCCCTCTGTAGTGACCAGGAGGGCATAGTCGCCCCTCCGTGACATGTTCCTGCAAAACAATCTCAACAACAACAAACATAAAATAGAGGAACCCGCTTGTGGGTCCCACCAAGCGTGCCAGAAATATGGACCTAAATGTTTATCAACCTTAAATATGCAAAAACAACAATAATGCAATAAAAGAAAACACAAAGGGACACCTCAAGATTAACCTAAGAAATTGTTAACACAAAGAGATAAGATGAAAAAACATTGAAAATGGTTGTACCTTCTCTTTGCAGCTGAAAATCCTTGGTTGATCCTTGATTTTGATTACTTTGTATGCTCCTTAGATGGCTATTGATGTAGCTAAATGCAAGATTAACTATATGGTGGGATGCAAATGAAAATGGCTAAAATAGATGGCTAGATGAGAGGAAATGCTTGTAAAATGAGTGCACAAAATGACAGCATAAGGTTGCTCAAATGACTAAGTGTTCTATCAAAATCCTTAGAAAAGGGGGCATTTATAGAAAAATTTGAATTCTCTAGAGAATTCAATGGTTGAGATTAAGCCACCAAGGTCAAGATGTAGAGCTATGGTGAGTTGAGGACTCACAAACCCTCACATCTTGACATGTGGAATGTGAGATGGCTTAGGATAAGATGATGTGGAAGTGAGGTGGAAGGGAGGTACATGATGTGGAGGAAGGACAAGTACCTCATAAGTACCTTGGGGGGATGAGAAGAATCTTGGGTGAATAAATGTGAATTAAAAATTCACATGGTTGGAAGAATCCCATGGACAAGACAAGGTTCCAAAACGGGAAGCACTTGTCCACATGTGACTTGATGTGACAAGTCATAGATTCTAGAAGATGCATAGGAAAAGGGGATTCTAGGAGGAATAAAAGTGAATTAAAAATTCACATGGGGAAGAGAGGAGCTTAAGATAAATAAATGTGAATTAAAAATTCACATGGGAAAGAGGGTCAATGCTAAGAAAGACAAATGGAAAGGTTGACTAAAAAGGGATGCTAAATGTAGTTAATGACTTTGATTAAGGTTGTGCAAACACATAATTAAGATAATTAATGGAAGATTAGAAGCAAGTGGCAAATGTAAGAGGATGTGACATTAATCCTTGATTAAGAGGATGCACATCTTAATCTTGAATTAATTAAATTAATCCATATTAGAGAGGTATTATGGAGGATGTGACAAGGAGAGAGAATTTTTTTAGAATTTTAAATTGATTTTATTCAAAAAGATTAGATGACTAAATTAAATAAATTGATGTATTTATTTAATTTAGAGAGGAAAAGGTGTAAGGTAAAGCATTTAATTGTTAAATTAAATACTTTAGGGACCTTAGGCAGACCATGAAATATTAATTAAATGAGTGATTTAATTAATACTGACCAAGAGGATGAGGTGTATGAGTTAAAGGGATGAATAAGGAGACAAATTTGACCATATGGAAGTGGTCAAATTTGGATGTCTACAGTTCTTATTGCACAAACATGGCTATTTATTAGATCAATCCTTAGCGTTGTTTTTCTAGGTAGTTTGTGTGGCTAGTTTATATTTCCTCTTTTGCATGCATGTCTACCAGCACAGTTGCAACTTCAACTTTTGATAAATCTCTCTTTCTGTTACACTTTGTTGGTTTTCTTATACCTTTTGATATTTTCCATTGGGTGTAAGTAAGGTGATCGCGGGTCTAGTTTTATAACTATTGTATGTGTTGAACAAAGTTTTTTCCTAAAGCCTTGTTAAATAGTTCTACATTTGTATGCATTGTTGCAAGTTCATACCTTGCCCCATAGTATCGTTTTAGTGGTAAGAAGGGCAGTAGAAAAAGTTTAGATTTGCATCTTTAGGCCTACCAAATCCATTTTGTGCATATCATCCAATCACGACACTCCATGAGGCCACATTTATTCAACGTTCTTTTGTCAAACATTCCCTGTGCCTTGTCTATGCTTCCTCATTTTGCATACATGTCTACCAAGGTAGTTGTATCTACAACATCTGATGGAATCACACTATACTTTGATGAATATCAATAACCGGTTCCAAAGCTCCCATTTTTGCACATGCTAGAAGGATATTGGCAAAGATTATGGAATTTGGTTTGCATCTGTCAATTGCATTTGCTTGAAAATTTCTAAGGCTTTTCAACAAATTTAGTTTGCGCCCATCTTTTTGTCATTACGTTCCTTGAGATGACATCTCGTTGAGGCCTTCTGCCGTAGTCCACGTGCCCTCCTTAAGGCAGTGCCATCACTACCATTGCAACATGTTTCCCATGCCACGAGCATACCATGGCTAAGTCTATTCAATGCTTTGAGAAACTTGAATGCCATTGGTGATCGTTCAAACTCTTCTCCCAATCATGTACCCTAATCTTTATGTATGTCCATCGCTACCTTTGATGTGTTCCCTAAACTATATTGGTGTTTGCTTATCGTATGGAATTTAGATGATATTATGATTTCATTTTGAAATTCGATAATGTGCTTGTATCTGCTTCCACCCTTTGCATTCAAATAATTTCTTGATTGCATCTATCTCAGATTCTTATTAGAGTCTTATCATGCCTAAGAGAGCTTAGGTTCTGAGTAGATTCAATCTATCTCTATTCATTGTGGCCTTTGTTTTGTTTTCCTTCAACAATGTCAATGTCCACTGGCATTCTCTAGAATTTCACAGCTTGAAAATGTTCTCACTACCGGCTAAGGACTGTTAGATTCTCCCATTTGGCGCAGCCCATGATGTAGCTTCCTCTTTAATGTTTTCTTTTAATGTTCAACTTCTCTCATCATGCAAAAAGATAATATTGCTATTGTCTAGCATCTGAAAGATCAATCTTGATTAGGCATAAGATTGGTTAGTAATAAAATTAGGTTTTTGAGTAGCCTGTTGGAAGAGTAGATAAATTTAGATATAGTCACATTGGTCTTTCAATGTTTTGGTTACTTTCCACTAAGGCTTGTAGCTAGGTCTTAGGAAAAAAAAATCAATGTATATTAATTGTTGAGATCTTGGCCGCAATTTGCTATGAATTTACTACCTAGTAATAGTTTATTTCATGAAGTTTTATAATAACTTCCTTAAGCAGTAAATTTCCTTATAATCTTCTTGTGTGGTCTTCTCTTGGACCTGCATTAAACTAATCTATTTCTATTTAACATTATCAATCGCTGATTTTCTTCAAGAAGGTGTGATATGAACGAAGATGTGATTTTAGTAGTTCAACCTCAAAAGTAACTTTGAGTAAGGTATAAAGACTTGATTTTACATAAGTTTTAAGTTCAATTAGTTAATATTTAAATCTATTCAATTTGATTAATTAGTTGTGTTTCTCCAAATTAATCCATTTTATTCTCATCATGTTATGTTATGCATTCTATAGTTATTTGTTTAAAAAAAATTGTTCCATTAATTTGACATAGTTAGTGTTGTCCTCTAGGGTTCCTTGGTGGGGGCATTACAATGATGCACTCCAAATTATAAATAAGGTGTTCTAAATGCTAGGTTCACCAAAATGAAGTGTAGAAATTTTTTTCTCTATATTTTGGGAGATAGAACCACCAATTTCCTCCAAGTTTCGTTCAAGGAAACCTTAGAGATCTCAATCTAGGGATGGAAATGAGGGAAAGAGATCTGCAATAAGGTGTCCTAGGGTGTGATTAAAGACTAAAAGGGGGGTTCACCACCAAGCAAGGGCTTGGAAAGAAAGAAATGCAATGATGTGTAAACCTAACTATGTAACCCAAGGTATGAAACTAAAAATTAGAGGAATGAATTGATAAAGGACAAAGGTGCACCTAGAAAACTAAAGAAGCTTGGAACAATATCTAAAATCCTAAAAGTTTGAATTTGAATGCACATTGGGACTCATACGCTAGGCTAGGCGATTTAGTCCCAGTTTAGGGTTTCGAGTTTAAACGAAAATTTGGAACTGCTAAACTAGGATCTACAGGAAATGCTTGAAATCTGGTATATTGGGACTCATACCCCATGAGTGATAATTTAGTCCCAGTATCAAGGTTGATCTGAAACTCTGATATCCTCTAATGTTCTCTTGTAGCTTTTCTCCTGTCAAATCTCTAATTTTGAAACATTGAATTGCAACTTGTAGGTGACTTTCCATGATCTTGCAATGTAGGTGACAACTTTGACAACTTTTCTCCAATCTTTCTCTTTAATGGATCTTCAACCTAGATCTGCAAATCACACATCAAAGAGGGAGGAAAATGTTGTTTTATTAGTGGATAGGGGTTTTCCTTGGTCAAACCCCATTTTGGTAATCAAACCTTGAAATGAAATAAAATAGAAAGAAGGAATGATGAATTAAAAAATATGCTATGTTGCAACTCACCAAACCCTTGAAAAAAAGGCTACAATCTTGTATTAATGGCTAGCATGAATGTAGATCTTGACTCTTTCTTGTATGTTATGGATCTTGACTTGAATGTTTGATTGAATCATAAGAACCTACATCAAAAATGTTAGCTCAAAAACAAACATGATGCATGATGACTTTGACATGATGCTTGATCAATGAAAGTATCTCCAAAATGCTTGATAAGCACTTTTGAGTGCTCTTGAATGCTCTTGTAAACTCTCTTGATCTAAAATTTTCTATAATGCTTGAATACTTGAATTGCTAGGAGAAATTATGTGAAATAACCTTGTATTTATACTTGTTTATGCCAAATTTCTCGATATTACAACACTACAAGCCGACATCAGATCTAGGAGAATAAAATATTGCCAAAAATTGAATTTAAAATTAGGTCCAAGCTAAGCGAGACTCATATTCCAGTTGGGGCATATGAGTCCCATTAGGCTAAGCTTGGGACACATTTTTCAAGAAATGTTTAGTTTAATACCAAATTTAGGACTAGGGCTCGAAACTTAGGTGGGACCCATATGCCCAAGGTGGCGTATGAGTCCCAAATCACTAAATCCGGGCCATACAAACCAAAACCATTAAATTATGAGTGGTCATTACATATGTGTCGGGATTATCCTCGAAAAGATGCATTAAATAAGGCTTGTGGATGCAAAATAGGACCAAATAAGGCATAAATAATCCCAATTTTAGCAAGGAGGGCCCAAACAAGTGTGAAAATGAAAAGGGATACATTTTTCTACACTACAAATCCAACCACTTATGTCCATTCTTACTATTTCCTTACATTATTTCCATGCCTCTATAAAATTAGGATATGATAAATACAAAAAATAGCTCCTCAAAACTAGCTACTTATATTCTTATCTTTGTTAGGTAATTTTATATCCTACTCAATGCTCAACAACTATATTTGACTATATGTTCTTATGTTTCAACACTAAATTAAAAATCTACATAAATTCCACTCAATGCATATGTTTGTGGTTTAATTTTTCTTCGTTTTTTAGGTATTGTAGTGCTTGAGGATCAATGTACAACACAAATTCCTTAGTGAATAGGTAATGTCTCAATTTATTTAAAACTTAGATTATGATATATAATTATTTATTATAAACCAAATATATCCTTATGGCATCATTCAAGTTTTCATTAAAATATGTTATTGTCCTTCTTTCCTATATTTATATTTCCCTGATTGCATTTCCACTTGCATCGCAATCAACTTGAAATATTTTTTTGAAGTCTATATGGGCTAATATGGGTTGTTGTGTTACCTTCTTCAAAAACTCAATTCTCTTATATATGATTTAATTGTCCATTTAAATTTACTCTTTCACACCCTTATTATCTTAATGAATGGTGCACAAACGCTACTAATTTTTATGATTATTTTTTTATAAAATCTTGCTAGTCCATGAAAATATCTCATGTCTCCAACATTTGTTAGTATAGGCCATCCCACAATGGCTTTAACTTTCTCTAGGTTCAACTTCAATTTTTCAATTGAGATTACAAATCCCAAACATACCAATTCTTCCTTCATGATGCTTAAATTCTTCAAATTGATTAACAACTTCTATTCCCTTAGCTTCTATAGTATTAGTATAATATTCTCATGTGTTCTTCCTTTTTCCTATTAAAAATAAAATTATCATCTAGATAAATAATCACAAGCTTCCCTAAACATTTCTTAATACCTTATTCATTAACTACATAAATTTTTAGACACATTTTTCAATCAAAAAGGTATAACCAACCACTCATATAGTTCTTCATTATTATTGAATGTTATCTTCAATTCATCTCCTTCCCTTATGTTGATCCAAAGATACAATTCTTCAAATAAATCTTGGTAAATCCCTTCATTCCACTCAAATAGTTCATTAGGCCATCAATCCTTGGTAATAGAAATCTATATTTGACTATGATTTTTTTTGTTTCTCTAAAACAAGTACATATACTCCACTCATCATCTTTCTTGGGTGCTAGTATCATGGAAACTTACATGCTCTCAAACACCCAAATTATTTATTTCCTCAACAAATCATGTGTTAGAAATATGAACAATAACCCAGATGAAGTTGCACACACTTCAAAGGATCAACCACGAAGAATACCATCCACATGAATAAGAAAATGATGCATCATGAGCAAGAAGATAAATTGATCAAATGATGATCTAGAATGAATTGAGATAGAACTCATGAGATGATTTAAAAATGTACAAGAGCCTTCCTTATATAGGCAAGGTGAGAGGTAGTTGGATAACCATCTTAGTTGCAATCATTAAATGCCTAATGCATAATTATAAATGCATGAGAGAAATATTGAATGCCTAGATAACTACATGCCTATTAATGAGATATGGTCCCATTAAATACTAGTTTCTAGAATTCCACCTATGAAACTAACTCCTAAGTAAGCTTATTAATGATGTGAATAGGTCCTCACTAATATCTAGTTAGGAAATATCCCCATTCACACTAACACCCCCCATAAGTGAAACTTGGGAGTGTAGTTATGATGCAAATGATGCAATATGATGGGTCCTGACTACTAGGCCATGTTAGGTACCCATGTACAAATGAAAATGCAATCTCTTACAAATGGAGGAAAGGAGAAAACCTCATGGGACAAAACTCCTCCCCAAAAATGAGATATAATGCAAAATCTAATGCTAATAATGTACAAGTACAATGGAAGTGATGTATGGAGGTTTCAACATCAATACCCCCCAAGAGCTACATCCATAACAAGAATATAATAATCAATAGCCCCCCCATAAGAGGGAAATAGAGAGACTATATATCCCCCCGACAATATGTAATCACCTGCAAAAATGGTAAGTGCCTGAAGACAAAACATGATCCAATATCGACAAACAACTTGTCTCCCTTTTAGAAGAAAAAAAACCAAGTACAAATGCAGGGATGCTTCCCATTTCGAATAGGAATTGAAGGAAGGAAGAATGAATGATGATGATGTCTATGAAAAATACTCATGTGTCTCCTTTCCCAAGGAAGATGAAGATGCCACAATCAAATCAAGTACATGCCCAATCAATGAAAAAGGTGACAAACCAGGACTATGTAGAAATTGATGTTGAACAAGATCCAAAGATAATACAAGGATCCCTCCATTGAAGGAATAGATGGAGACTAGATTGCCACCCCATAATGAAGTGTCCTCAAGACCATTGAAAGAATTTTGAAGCTAAAAGAGTGTCCAATGACAACAAACCACATGTCTCCTGCTACCTGAAAACAAAAATCCAATGGTAGATGTTGAATAAACTCCAACTCCATAATGAAATGAGAGGGAATAAGTCTCATATATGAAATCTCTGAGAGAAGGTATCAATTGCCTACAAGGTGGTCTCACCAAGATCAGGATCCCCAATCAATGTTGAAACAATGGAAAATGGAGACTCATGAAAACCCTCCAAAGTAGAATCTGCATAGAGGAGAGATATCCCCTCAAGAATGTCCTCCAAACCTGTAGAAGTAGCCAAGTTTGCAATACCTAAAACAAAGCCATCCTGAGATTTCAAGTCTGGAGAACTAAATATGTCCTGTTGAATAGGAATGATGGAAGCCTCAATCAATGACTCTGGACAAGGAACCATTGAAGATGAAGGTACATCAACTGTGTCTGATGGAGAAGAGGCACCTATAGAACCCTTGACATCCTCATCTGAATATTCAAAGAATTCCAAATCTATAAGCTCCTGCATAGCAATATCATCATAGGGTATCCTGTCTAAAGAATGAAGAGGCACGTGAAAATTTGAATCATGATCATCAAGGAATGATGGAGTATTAGGATCTCCATATATCTCCCAAATCTTAGTCCAAATAATGTGAGGACAATCACAATTATCAATACCTTTCAAAACATCATCATCAACATGCATTGCAATAACCTCTAAGACATCATACCTTTGGAAACTCCAAGAAATTTTTTGGATACCTTTATCAGGATGAGGAACAAAACCATACAAATGTGGCAAAAATTGAAAGGATTGGAGATGGTTTATGATGCAATCGCTCCATTATTTATAGTTTCCCTTTCCAAAAATAATCACAGAAGGATAATATGAAAACCCCATAATAAACTATGACAAATATCCAAAATTACAAAGACATTGACCCTCAATATCAAATTAAAACTCCAAAATATGATGTGCCAATGAAAATAAAGCCTCCAATGCAAACAAACCTTTTCCAAATTGCAGTATGTCCAAGATATCAAGAAAATGCCACAAATTGCAAAAACTTGATAGAATATACATGTGGCTGAATCTGAAAAAAGTGGATGGATAGAATGATAGAGCTTTGAATCACCTTCGCAATGTCGTTGGAATCTCCAAAATTTGGCAAAATGGTGAAAAGATATGAGCTCAAGAGTCCAAAAGGAAGCATTGACTTTAGTTGGCTATAATTTGTACCCATAGAAAAATCTAGAAAAATAATTTGGACAGCTACGAACTACAAGAAAAAAAATTTCCAATGATATCTTGGTAAAATTTACACTCCATTGAAAAATCTACCCTATTAGGGGGTGTAGACTAACTAGGTGCAAAAAATAAGCACCAGGGGAAAAATAATAGCCCCTTCGGGTTGGCGAGCAATCACTAATATGACTGAGGGATGAAGTGGCACAAAAAATAAAAGCTCTACCAATGGTGGTAGTGGGGCAGAGAGGAGAGGTGGTGCCCCTACGGTGGCTCCACCTCTGAGAATACCCACTCGGCGGTGGTCGAAACTCTAGCGGATGGCAGTCGAAAACTGTGGATGGTTGGTAGTGATGGGCTCCTAGCGGTGCAAAAAGGTTTGTGGAATTGTAAGAAATAAATCCTGACACCTCCAATTAATGTCTATAGGTGATTAATGAACTCGATCCCCCAACAATTAATATGTCTGGTCTAATCCACAGGGCCGACATATGGCCACTGATATGATATTACATCGCCTTAAAAAATTATTTTGTCGAAGACAATAAATATTTTGTTAACCCTTTATCCGTAGATTTTGAAACCCTGTAAATAAAATATTTTTGCCAATATGCCAAATCTTCCACCTATATAAATATGAATATGTCCGACAATAAATTTTAATATTGTCGACTATTAATTTAATTTATTTGACCTCCAATGAAATATTAGTTTGCAGAAAATAAATACATTTCCACCAAACTATAATATGCCAACAAATATTAAATCAACCCTCAAATAATTTATTTTCCAAACTATAGGGAAATGCTATAGTACCTGAATTGATAAAAATATTTGAACCTGCATTATGATATGCCGACTCAGAGAAGGATATTTTTTTCCTACAATGGGGGGGAGATTTTTTTTCTCCAACACTTGTACGATTTGTACCCTTTCCCACTGATATATCTGCAAAAAGCCTCTGATGGCCTCTAGGTGACAAATTCAAATTTTGACAAATGGGTAGGCAGTCCTTAGGATTTTAGACCTTCTGAACACAATGACGGGGTCAAATCTGACCCAAAGCACCTAAGAAATTAGTTGCCTCCCAGATGATAATAACTAGCTCTTCAATGGAAACCCTTCATCCTTTGATAGTCTTCTCAACTCAACTTCCCAATATGAGATGGATCTCCTATTGCCTAAGCTTTGATACCATGTTGGAAACATGAACAATAACCCATATAAAGTTGCACACACTTCGAAGGATCAACCATGAAGAATATCATCCACATGAATAAGAAAGTGATGCATCATGAGCAAGAAGAAAAATTGATCAAATGATGATCTAAAATGAATTGAGATAGAACTCATGAGATGATTTACAAATGTACAAGAGCCTTCCTTATATAGGAAAGGTGAGAGGTATTTGGATAACCACCTTAGTTGCAATCATTAAATGTCTAATACATATTTATAAATATATGAGAGAAATATTAAATTCCTAGATAACTACATGCCTATTAATGAGATATGGTCCCATTAAATACTAGTTTCTACAATGCCACCTAGGAAACTAACTCCTAAGTAAACATATTAATGATGTGAATAGGTCCTCACTAATGTCTAGTTAGGAAATATCCCCATTCATACTAACATCATGTACCTACCCATTCAACTCTTAATTTTCTATTGATTTCATCCTATGCATAGCCTTATTTTGTAAGTTTTCTCCAAGAACTAGGTTTATTTGATGACCAATTCTCCTTACTAGTAGTAATCCTTCTAGAATGTTTTTTAATATGATGTCCTTGTATTCTATCAACACATTTAAAATATCTTGTAATGTATCCTCATCACTTGTAGTGGTGCTTCTTTATTTTTTAGTTTCATATGTCAAGTAGGAATTAATACAATGAAAATATTCTCATGTATCATTCCATCTTGGAATTTCCCCCTGTCTACCAAACATATCCTAGCATTGTTTTTGAGATACTACCTATCCTTCAGGGGCATCAACTTATGCCTCTAGCCATTAATTGTTTAAAGTAAATGTTCAACCTTACATCATGTATAGATTTTTAGAAAAAAAATGTCATGACATTCATAATAATAGGTGACACATCCATCATAATTATATCACATAGAATTTCATCATAGTAACCCCCTATCATAAATTTAACCAAATATTCCTCATTTTCCATTAAATTTCTTTCCTTCTATAGCTAAGCAATATCATAAGGGTTAATATATTTTTAACCACTTCAAATTTAAAAATTTTAAACTATCTCCTCAAATACAAGGTTCTTTGTGCTCGCACTATCCATAAAATATTTACAATAATTTCCTTTTCCCTTACACCTAGTTAAAATAGGTTATTTCTCTATATTGGTCCTTCTTCCTTTGAGCAATTCAATAAATACCTTCTCATGACTAGTGATTCACAATGTTCAATAGTATCTTCTAATTCATATGATATTCAAGTTTCTTTATCATGGAATGTAACTCAAGTGTGCTAAATTTTTCTCACCTATCTTGACCTTAAGAGCACTCAAATGTGCAATGCCCTTCTTCTCCACACTCAAATCACATTCCTCTAGAAATTATTCTTGCATTTCTCTGATATCCTCCTCTACCCTATCGCTATCCACTTTTGTAACTTATATTTCACCACTCATATCTTTGTGATAAGATATGTTGTCATCCAATTCTTTGTGGTGGGTATCATAATTTCTTTCTTCAATATGGTAGGTACAACTATCGTTGTAGTAGGCACTACCAATCTTCCTCTCTTATCTATATGGTTTTTTTCACCACAGATCAACCTTTCTCTCTAAGGTATCCCTTCTTCTCTTCTCTATTAATTATTATTATTATTATTTTCCATCTTTATCACAAATTGGCATGTCTCTTCCATTGTATTCAATTTGACTAAAACTATCTATTCTAGGATGCTTTCACTTAGTGTGCTTATGTATCTTGTAATATTTTTCTTGCTTACTTTTACTATGCTAATGATCATATTATGGAACTATATAGTGTATTATATCATAGTCTTATCCCTTTGTCTCAAGCATTCTAACTTCTTTATTATCTCCAATTCCTAGTTCACCAATATAAATTATCTTTTCAAAATTTTAACCATCCTATAAATTTTGTTATGCTTTTCTTTTCCTTTCTAATTTTTTCCAACTGTACTTCCTTCCACCAAACAACATGTCCCTTCAAATTGGTCTTTGAAAATTTTACCTTCTTAGGTTCTTTGATATCCTCATATTCAAAATAATCTTCTAAATTATTCATCCAATCAATTGATTATTTAGGGTTCAAATCACCATAATAGTTTGGAACATCAACTCTAGGTCTCTTAACAATATTGGAAATTGATTTCAATACCTTCAACTATTTGGACTCTTCTTCTATGTCTTCTAGGTATGATTAATCTTCCCACCTTCCACATTTCTTTCATTATCATCTCTTGGAATTCAACTTCTCTTTCTACCCACTTCTAAAATTTTTGATCTAATTCCATTTTCTCTTATCTCTTTCAAGACATCATCCAAATTTTTGGTGATATTAGTAACATGTATCTTTCCTATATTTGTTGCAAGCTACCTCAATTTGGTGGTCCACCTATAATCGAATGCCTTGCAACTATCTCTCAATTAGTGACATGTTAACAAGTTTCTTTTGGGTTGGCTCTATTTAACATTTTTTTATAAACATGACCTTTTGAAATATGACTTACTCTCCCTAAGATCAATCTTATGCTCTAATAGCACGTGATAAAGTGATGGGTAGAGGATGCAATATAGAACCATCCAATCATGCATCTAAATACTCAAACAACACAATGACAATAGGAATTTATAAGAACATAAAAATAAATTTTACTAATCTCACACTCAATTGATTACAACTTGCCACAGTGAGCCTATTACATGTACATTGTAGCCATTTTTGTTAATACTAATAAAAACTATTACAACTAAGTCATTTAATTGATACTTGATCTAATTTTTGTGACAACATATTTCTCATTGTCAAACTCTATTCTAAACCTTCATCCTTGTACGGTCAATCAAACCTCTAGTTCTCTTCCCTCAATTCCTCTCACGTTCATCTTCTTTCTTTACAATGATTGTTGTGTACAAAAAAAATTAGACCAAAACAAATAATTAAAATATAAATATCAAACCCTTTAATCTACATTTAATGCAACCTTAGTTATAGAAAAATAAAATTGAAAATAAAATGCATAAACCTTGAAATAAATTTACGTAATTCCAATTCTTGTTGCACTTGTAAAAGTGGATTTTCTCAAAATGATAGGAATGTGATACTTGCACTAACAACATGACATTGTAGTTAGGGTGATTAATTCTTCAAGATTTGATAGCATAGCAATGCAGTGATTCTGGATCCTCAAAATGGTTCAAGTATGGTCGATTTATAGGTTTTCTAGAAGGATGACCAATGGTAGAGATCTAAGAAGGGATGGATGGCTTACATTAAGTTGGTTGGGTATTTGAGAGATGGAGGGTGGATGATAATGGATAATTATTTAATTTAAATTTTATTTTTGGGAGATAGTTGGAAGTTGGTTATGAGATGGTTGGTGAGGAATAAAAGGAAATTTTAATTTCTTTTATTCATTTTTGGGTGTTTATGTGGGGTATTTAATTAATTAAATTAACTAAATCATGTAGAAAGGGGACTAGGACTAGGAAAATAGATTAGGACCTAGGGGAATATTTAGAATAAATAGGATATAGGATATGATCATAACCTAGATATTTTTAGGTGTCTATAATTGTAGATGAAAATATATATCAATCTCTAACCTTCCAAGTAATTTGCACCAACTTAAAGGTGGCATAAAGTTCAATGCTATATAAAATTTATCATTGGCTAGAAAAAACAAACTTACAAATTAAAACAGTAAAATGGTGAAGAACCTCCACATGGTGCATAACATACACCCTCAATGATTTATTAAATCCTTACAAAATAACCTATTGTAAATAGCAATAATCATAATTTTGCATAATTATCTACTTGTATACACTCTCAAGCCAATTTACTATATTTTACTCATATAAGTTAGCTCACACATTAACATAAATTCCATTAAAATATTTAAAATTATTCTCAAAACAAAATACTCAAAATATAAACTATGTCAAAATAAAATGGATTCTTTTGCAATTAACTAGTGAATGAAAACTTGTAAACAAACAAATCAAAACTATTTTTGGTTGATACAAGATGACCCTTGCTCGCTATGATACTATTGTATAAAAAATCATTAGTGTTCCATATTTAGTTTCCCCTCCTTGAATAGTAATGACCCCCATTATGTGCAACTACACAATCAAATGTGGAAAAAATGGGCAATTTGTATTTCTATGAACCACTTTTCTTTGGGGTTGTGTTTGTTTAATTTTGGTGTTAGTTATTTGATTAGTATTTATGGGTGTGCCATAATCAATATTTAAATTTTAATTGGTTATAGATTATGTATTTCATTGGCAGAGTCCAATTAATGTAGGGAGGAATAGTGCAAGTGTTCTCCATTAAAAATATGTTACATGTTAAGGTAAGAAAAAAGATAAAGCTCGAAAGAATTATATCTTGCTTTCTTGGTGATAACTTATAGGGAGCATATTTAAGTGGATGAAATTTTTGGTGAGATGTGATTAATTCCTCCTATTTAAATATATTTGTGTTCAAGTGTTTTTTACTTCTAAATATGCAATACAAACTAAAAATTCAATGTAAAGAACACAAGACCACCTCAAGATTAGCCTAAGTTAAGCACAAATATTTAAGAAAGATAAAAACAAGAGTGATTATACCTTTATCTGTGTTGATTCCTTGGTTGGCCCTTGATTGAAATTTGGTTATGTGCTCCTTTGATGGCAATGTGATGGAAGATGAATGCAAGGTGATTAAGATGCAATGGAAGATGGGTGCAAAAGATGGCTTGAGAGCTTGAGAGCATAAGTGTGCTAAAAATGCCTAAGGTTCCTTGAATGAATGAAAAGGGGGGGTATTTATAGAAAAAATTGAATTCTCTAGAGAATTCAACGGTCAAGATTGAGCCACCATGGCCAAGATGGAGGGTTATGGTGAGTTGAGGACTCACAAGCCCTCACATCTTTCCATGTGGAGGATGAAGTGTCCAAAGGACATGGTGAGATGGAAAGGGTACAAATGATGTGGAAGAAGGAAAAGTACTTTGGGATGTGATTGATGTGACCTCTTAATGATCACATGGGGAAAAGGAGATTCCTTGGAGTAATAAAATGGAATTTAAAATTCCATGATTGGGGGTATCTTAAGGATAAGACAAGGTTTCCAAAAAGGAAGCTGAGAAGTACCTTGGATAAGACAAGTTGCTTATAATAGAAGGTTCCTAACCCATGTGACTGATGTGACTTTTCAATGATCACATGGGGAAGAGGAGATTCCTTGGAGGAATAAAAGTGAATTTAAATTCACACGAGGAAGACAAAAATGAATTAAAAATTTCTTGGGGAATGAGAGAGTTGACCAAGATGCTAATTGGATTAGCTAATCAATGATTAAAAGATAGTTAGTGATTAATGAATATTAGAAGCCAACTTGCAAAAGTTGGAGAATGTGACACATCCTAATCAAGGATTAGACATGTGCACATCCCTAATGATGAGATTAAGAGGTAGATTAAGATTAAGGAAAAGTGATGGAGGATGTGACATGTGAGGAATTAAATAAATGTATTATTTATTTAATTATTTGAGGATAAGGGGGATAAAGGGTAAGGTATTTAATTATTTAACTAAACACCTTAGGGATTTAGAAGAATTGGGGGGGGCTTTAATTAAATAATAGAAACATTACTTAATTGATGCAAGTAAGAGGATATTTGGACAAATGTGAGTGTCCAAATTTAGGTGTCTACATTTTTCCCCTCTTTGAGATGGTGTTACAAAGTAGCATCATTTCAAAGAATATGAAAACATAGAACCCGAAAGAAGATGGTTAGATTGGGAAATATTCCCTAGTCATCAAAGGAGTGACTAGGAAGAGAGTTGATGGGGGTGAAGATAAAGAATAGGGAATGGGGATGCCCCCTCGAGAGGACATGCAGGTTCAAGAGAACACGGGTGTGCTCTCGAAATGGATGAGATGATGAAGGAAAGATGGAGAAGACGGTGCAAAATGATGAATAAGAGAGAATGATAAGTGATAGGAGATTGGGAAGCACAAATGGATTTAAGGAAAATGGTGATGTTTCCCCAGTCAAGCTACAAGCCCAAAATGGGTTGATGATGGATGAAGTGTTGTCGATGAGGGAATGATATATCCCAAGACAATAAAAAAGGATAGGAAGGATACATCCCAATGATGATGAAAGTGTTTATGAGGGAAGGATGCATCCCAAAAAAACACCAAAGGATAGGGAAGGATACATCTCGATGAGTGTTGTTGATGAGGGAAGGATACATCCCAAACAACACCAAAGGATAGGGAAAGATACATCCCGATGATAATGATGATGATGATGATGATGGTGATGATGATGATTGGATCAAGGCTTGTAGCAAGGCTAGGAACAAGACCAAGGATGTGATTAGATGATTTGTGCTAGATTGAATTGATGAGGATTGGATTGAGATGTGAGATGAATGAAAGGACTAAAATGATGGAGGATAAGATGCTTAGAATAACCAATCTACATTATTCTAAGAAGATTGAAGAGATGATGATAAGAGATTGGATGGATAGAGGAGGGAGAGTGATGAAGGCTGAATGGATGGGGGGGATTTTGATAGATGAGAGGATGGGGGATGGGGAGATGAATGTTTGCACAACCAAAATCATAGGTCATGGGTTGGGTAGGGAAGGGATGGAGGATACATGCAATGCAATGGAATGGGAGATGAAATGCAATCCTAATGCAATTTTCCATTTTCGGAGCATTGATTTTTGCTATAGCATAAGACACCGAGCACTAGAGTATTGAAACCAAGGCGGATTAGTGTCTAATGCGTAAAAAAACACAACAGATAAGAAGGCTATCCCAACACTCCAAAGTCATGAAGACCTTGGTCGGGCCAGGCATTGGGATAACCACAAGCACAAGAGGGTGCCCCAGTGTAACACAAGACTGCAAGGATCTTGGTGGGTACAACATGGGGCAACCAGGAAGAAAACAACAAACAAAAGATCAATATATGCCCCATGTTAACCATCCAAAAACACACCATGATATGATAGATCAAAGTGACCTTGACAAGGTATGATAGGGAGGTCAAATGATAAACAAAAGCCAAAAGTATCAAAAGATCACAATCAATTTCAAAACATCCTTTTCCATAGGATTGAGAGGATGGATGGGGTTGATGAGGTCTGTTAGGAAGGATGCATCTTGTTGAGACCAAAGATGGATACTAAACTAAAATGACACATATGACGCAGGATATTCAAAACTGATTGGATCTGTTGATACTAGTGGATCTCATTTGTTAAGAACCAACTAGATAAGGGCATAGCTTGACGACACGACACAAGGGAGACAAGACATGAGACTGACACACCCTAAAGACCTAGGGAATCAGGGGCCGATCAAAGATTAGCCTTGCCTACGTGAAAGCACAGAGCCCTCGTAGTTCGATAAAAGACCATGGATAAAAGTGGAAAGAGGATGATGGAGATGATGATAGATGACAAAGAAAGGCTGGAAAAAAGCCTCGGGGGAAGATCAAATGATGACCTTGCCTACGTGAAATCACAGGGGCAACATAGTTCGACAAAAATTGACGACTGGCCATGGATAACAAATGATGAGATGACCATGATAAGTGTATAAAATGATGGGACTGATACGATGATACCAAATAGACTTATTGGATTGGATAGGATGATGGTGATCACATGAAGCTTAGGGATGGGATAGTTATCGAAATCATCAAAAGATGAATTGGGAGGATGATATGAGGGAGAGATGAGTGATGCAAAGTGACAGGAGATTGGGAAGATGTGTGAAAGAAGTGGGAGCGATGATAATGAGATATATGACATTGGATTGCGTGGAGAGAAGCCTATAGCTAGATACCAATGACAAGGGATTATGAAATGAGATGAGGATAAAGATGAAGGGATGGATAGATAAAGATAAGGAGATGGAAAGATACGAGGAATAAGGATTTGGATGGATAGGAAGATAAAGATGGCGAGATGGAAGGGATGTTTGGATGGATAGGAAAATAAGGATGGGGAGATGCAAGGGATTGCCATGATAGATAGATAGGAAGATAAGGATGGGGAGATGGAAGGGATGTTTGGATGAATAGGCAGATAAGGATGGGGAGATGGAAAGGATGTTATGACAGGAAGATAAGGATGGGGATATGGGAGGGATGACATGATGGATGAATAATGTCTCCAAGGACTTATGTTATCAAGGAAGATAGATGCCCCCACTCGAGATATGTCATGCATGATGAGGCAGGAGGGATGGAAAACAAGTGGATGGGAAGATAAAGGGGATAAATGGAGGAGGATATAATGGGTGGATGAGGGAGTTTGATAGATGAAGATAGGATGTTGGGATAAGGAAGGAAGACTGATGGTAGCATGACAAGTGGAAAAAGAAGGTAGATGGATATGGATAAGGATTAGGATAGTGCATGGGTGAAGGGAATTTGTACCAAAAGGTGTCCAAAGCATGCATAGATAGGTTCCCTTGGCTGTATCAAGATCACAAGGAGGATGGAGGGATTGGGATAAATAGGATATGACAAGTAGGATGTGGAAGATAGGTGGGATGGAGGAACAGATGAAGGGGATGAATCTGTCCCCCAAGTGTGGAAGGAGACGGCTAGGGATTTACACATGATGCATGTTTTCTAGGTTTTCATCATGGTACTTATCCAAGGTGCTTGTTTTCCAAGTTTTCACCATTGGAAAAATTATTTCTCTTTACTTTTTTAATTTTTTGTTTTTTGACTTTTTTGAATTTTTTGGATAGCATGCAAATGGAGATGGATAAGGATATGGATATGGGGAAGTGGATTTAGAGGATATGTGATAAGAGGATAGATGGACTCAAGCATCAAGTTCCATTTGAGGTACTAAGATCCCATGTGTGAAGTAACTATTGGATGTTGGTACAACCTTATTAGGACAAATGGATTATGCAAGAGAATGAATTAAAGGGATTTGATGGGGGAGATATGTGGGATAATGGATGGGATGTTGGAAAGTGTATGGATGGAATGATGGGGTAGGTGTGTGATGGGGTGATGAGTTCAGGACCAACATTAGCACATATGGTGGTGTATGTGAAAGGATAGGAGGATTAGTGAATTTTGGGACATAAGGACCCAAAACAACTTTAGGAGATGGTGGATGAGAATGATTAGCTTTTGGATTAGCAACTTTGGATGTTGTTATAGATTTTTCATTTGAAGGTATTGCATCTTTTTTCTTTGGGATCCACATGGTTTTGATCTTCGCTTTGGTGGGCCTTTGTGGCCTACGGATTTGATTTGTATTTTGGGTTTGTTTTTTCTTTTCTTCACCATGTCTTTTAGAGGGGACATGGGGAGCTTTAGATGCATGTGGATGTGTAGATTTATGAATGTTTAATTTGGCATCCAAAGTGCTTTTAATAGCAATGGGATGGGTGCTAGGAGATTGATGAGATGGGGAAGACATGAATGGAGTGATAGAGGTAGGATTTTGAGAATGATATGTGGATGGAGGATGTGTAGATACGTACCTTTGTTGATCTTGATTATGGAACATGAGAGAGGGATGTTGATGATGGGTGACATGGATAGGTGATGAATGGACGAAAGGATGAATAGGATGAGATGGAGGAGGTGATTTTGGTATATAAGGGCCCACAATAGATGTAGTACCAAGAGGATGTGTAATGGCGGGTAGAGGGACATAAGGACCCAAAATGGATGGAGTAGATGAAGAATGGGAGATAGTGGATGGAAGGATGTAAGGACCCAAAATGGATGGATCAGATGAAGGAGGAATATGGATGGTTGTTTTGAGGTGATATGATGGAGGAGGGGAGATGGCAGCAAATGGTTTGGTGAAGCGATGGGAAGAGCCTATACTTATTTTGGAAGAGGCTCATTGAGGACGTATAGAGGTTGTACCAACATCTTTAGATTGTGTGTCTTGAGAGATATGTCCAAGAACTTGTGTACAAATTTGTTCTTTGACTTAGATGGGCTCTAAAATACCTTGCTCATGAAGGCCTAGACCTTTTCCTTGATATTTCATGTTCTTAAGCATTCGATCCATGATAGGATTCTTGTTATTTTGGAAGAATGATGTGAGTCCATTAGTAGGCAGAGGATGATGGGTGGTATATATGCTTCATTTTTCTTCTGCAAGGAGGCCACCATGGAAGAATGTGAGAGTACCAAGGGGATACAAAATTGGTGTGGGGATAGTAGGTTTAGGCGATGATGGAGGATCATGGGATGGATATGATGGGGTAGAAACATCTTGATCAGGACAAGGGAGTGGTAAGGGATCAAGAGAGGGATTAGCTGACATGATAGGATCTAGATTTGTGGTAGTAGGTGATAAGGGATCCTGCGATGGAGTGATTGGATCTTGAGTATCAAGGGGATCATGGGATGGAATGGATGGGGGATTGTGATATTAAGATGGACTAGGTGGGACAACAAGATCTTGATGTGGAGAAGGGGATATGTTGGTATGCTTTGGATCAGGCTCTTGGCATGACTCATCTTGTGTGGGTGGCATGATGATGGAGTCTTGGAGGGACTCTTCAAATGGGGAAGATGGAAGGATAGATGATTCAAGGAATTCATGGGAATGGATTTCAGTGATACTAGGAGTGGGAGAAGTGGATTGAATTTGTGTGTCCTCAATGGGTTCAATGACTCTCAGAGTAGGAGATGGGGGCTCAATGGATTCGGTGGATTTGATGGTTTCAACAGTTTGAGCAATGCTAGGGGTGGTAACAACAATGATAGGTGTTGGATGGAGAAGGGTCTCATCACTAGTGACCATAGATGATGGATTGGGATAGCATGGTTCCATGACTGCAATGTGTGGAGTGGGGGATGTCTTCTTTGTCATAAGTCCTTGGAGAACTTTTAGGGTGAGAATGGTGCATACTCTAGGTTTAGCTAGGGTGATGGGCATAGATGAAGGATTGGGATTATGGAGTGGTGGAATAGGATTGGATGGATGAATGGAACTAGATGGGAGACTAATAATAGATGGAGGATTAGGATTGGAGGGGGTATTGGGATTAGATGGAGGGTTAAGGTAAGAATATCGTGATAACAAACTAGAATAGGAAGTCATGGGTGGTTGGTTGATGTTGGAGGAAGTAGATGAAGAATTAAGATATGAATATTGGGATGGTGGATTAGGATAGGAAGATGTGGATATTGGATTAGGATAGGTTGATGGGGGTGTAGGATTAAGATAAGAAGGTGTGGACGTAGGATTATAATGGGTAGACTAGTAAGGAGGATTAGGATAGGGGGACATGGATGGGGAATTGCAATAGGAGTATTGGGATGGTAGATTAGGATGGGAAGATTGGGATAAGAGGATGTGGGTGGTGGATAAGAAAATGATGTAGATGAAGGATATGATGGAGATGCAGGTGAGGAAGATAATGGATATCCCTTGTCAAAAGGTAGCATAAGGAGAGTTATTAGGTGTGGATGGAGACGTAACAGGATAGCTCAGAGAGGTGATTGGATTTTGGATGACACTTGGGGAAATCTTGCTAGCAATGATAGCATCAAGGGGATATATGTCATATACATCTTGATTAACAAGAATTTCGTTATCATCATCAATGTAAGTAGGATTCCCCTTGACTACTATTTTTGGTTGCATCGATGGAGGATAAGGATTCATGATGTTAGATGTGATGGATACGGATTGAAAATATGGGAATAGACAATTAGAAGGAAAGAACAAATGATGAAAAGGTAAAGATTTGTTTCGATATCAAAAGATCATGGATGTAGGTGGACTAAAGCTCAGATTGGAATTTAAGCTCAGATTGGGATTGGATCAAAGCTCAGATTAGGATGATTGGAGGATGTGATGGGATTAGACTGGATAAGATCGACTGATGAGATGATTTGATAAGATTAGATGATGGATTAGATAGGATGATGAAAGGGATTCTAAACCACTTTTAGAGATCACCCTAGGTGACTTAAGGTGTTGATTGATCGGATAAAAGGATAAATAATGATTGCGGCACCAAATCCACCTTGAGATTGAAAGTGGATTGATTGGGCCGATGATGATAGCTGACTCAAGATGAATGATAATCTTGAGCAGATGTGAGTGATGTCGATCGAATGTAGATACCTAAGTCAATTTGGATAATAACCTCTAAAATGAAGTTTAGGGGATTTGGATCAAGAAAACGATGATGGATACGTAACCTAGAGTCATTCTAAGATGTACCTATTTGATTTAGATGATGAATGGATGACTTGCAGATGGACTGAAGTGAAGATCACCGATGAAAGGAAGATGCAAATGGACTAGAGGGCGAGGTTGCCTATCCACTGGGCCTAGTCACCTATGTCTAGGGTGTGGTCGCCTATCTGGTTTCTAGACTCTTGGAACAATTAGACGGACCCTCAGAACGGGTAGACCTACTTACAAAATAGGTAGATAGATACTCAAAACGAGGAGACAGATGCTTGGAACAAGAGAATGGATACTCAAAACAAGGAAAGGGATGCTCGAAAGGGTAGACTGACTCTCATAACAAGGAGATGAAAGCTCAGAACGGATGAAGGAATACTTGGAATGAGGGAATGGATGCTCGAAACGAGGCGATGAAAGCTCAAAATGGATGAGTAGATACTTGGAACTAGGAAATGGATGCTCGGAAGGTGAGACTAACTCTTAGAACGAGGAGACAGATGCACGAAATGGATGAATGGATTGATTGAATGGGAGATGAGATTAGTTGTTGATGGAAATCTTACATAAGAAGGTAGCACATGCCTATTCACTGAAAACAAGCGAAAACGACAGAAGACGGCAGAAAATGACTAATAGAATGACTTTGATGGAAGACAGGATTAGTCATTTTTGGAGCTAAATTACCCATCCAAGGGGTACAACCACCCAACTAGAGGGTGGGTTCACCCAAATTAAGGGCACAATTTCCTATTATGGGGAATGGGAAAGAACAACAAAAAATGACAGAGAACGACTAACAAAATACTCAAAAAAGCAAGCAAAAATGCCCGTTTTAGGGCCTGGCTGCCTCTTTGTAGGTCCTAGTCTCCCTTGTTGAGGGTGCGGTCACCCAACTAGGGGGAAAGGTCGCTTATTCTAGGGACAGGGCGAGATCGATCGAAAACGACAAAGAACGATGACAAACAGACGAAAAAGCAAGCCAAAACCGCTTGTTTTAGGGCCTGGTCACCTCTCTGCAAGTCCTGGCCACCCTTGTTGAGGGAGTGGTCACCCAAATAAAGGGAAAGGTTGCCTATTCTAGGGAATGGGTGAGAACAATTGAAAATGACAAAGAATGATTACAAAATGGATGACAAAAGCAAGCAAAAATGCCCATTTCAAGGCCTGGTCGCCCCTTTGTAGGTCCTGACCACCCCTGTTGAGGGCTTAGTCATCCAACTAGGGGAAAAGACTTCCTACTCTATGGAATGGCAAGAATGATTGAAAATGACGAAGAACAATGACAAAGCAGACGAAAAAGAAAGCAAAAATGCCTGTTTTAGGGCCTGGTCGCCCCTTTGCAGGTCTTGGCCACCCCTGTTGAGGGTGTGGTCATCCAAATAGGGGGCAAGGCTTCCTATTCTAGGGGATAGGTGAGAATGATCAAAAAAGACAAAGAACGATGACAAAATGAATGAAAAAACAAGCAAAAACGCTCATTTCAGGGTTTGGTCGCCCTTGTATAGGTCTTGGCCGCCCCTATTGAGGGTGTACTCATCCAACTAGAGGGAGAGGCCACCTATTCTAGGGAACAGGTGAGAACAATCGAAAACGACAAAGAACGATGAAAAAATGGATGAAAATGCAAACAAAAATGCCTGTTTCAGGGCCTAGTCGCCCCTCTGCAGGTCCTGGCCACCCCTATTGAGGGCGTGGTCGCCCAACTAGGGGGAAAGGCTTCCTATTCTAGGGAACAGGTGAGAATGATAAAAATGACATAGAACAATCACAAAACAGATGAAAAAATAGGCAAAAAAGCTCGCTTCAGGGCCTAGTTGCCCCTCTGCAGGTCGTGGTCACCCCTGTTGAGGGCATAGTCACCCAACTAGATGAAAAGGTCATCTATTCTAGGGAACCGGTGAGAACGATCAAAAATGACAGAGAACGACTGACAAAACAATGAAACAGGTTCCCCAAACGGCACAACGGGTTCCCTGAATGATGCGAGAGGTTCCCCAAATGACAAAATGGGTTGAATGAATTCTCTAAATGGACTATCAGGTTCACAAAATGAGGGAACAGACTCATGAATGCACAGAATGAGAAAAATATCTAGTGGAACGACTGAATGGGATGCGGGAACAACCGTTTAAGATGTAAAAAAAACACTTGTTTGGGCATGGCCGCCCCTCTTTAGGTCGTGGTTGCCCCTCCTAGGGTGTGGTCACCCCTGGACTGGGCCTGGTCACCCTTGGACTAGGCCTGGTCACCCCTCTGGGTGAAAGATGAACAATTTTGACTCAAACAGATTGGAAAATGACTGAGACAGAGGGTGGGGTCGCCCCTCTTGAGGTTGGGGTCACCCTTGTTCAGGGCATGGTCACCCTTGTTGATAGAACTAAAATTGACTTAGGAAAAATGACTATGGAAAAGGACATAAAATATTGCAAATAACAAGCAAAAGATAAGGCTGATTTGACTGAAAACAAATTCATTGGCTTAGCACAAGAAAGACAGTTGAAATAACATGATCCTACGATTAGTGTGAAAGGTATGGCCAACACAATCCTCTAACTAGGTTGAACAAGGCGATCTAGGGAGTCCTCGATATGTGCTTGGTACGTGAGGTACAACCATGAACACCAGCCCATCACAAGCGTGAGTCAGGAACCCCAGTGAGATACTGAAGGCTTAGACCAACTCTTCACGTCTATCTAGGTATCACCCTAGCTTCGACACTACGCCAGACACGACGTAACTGGATTGGGTACAACTTTGGCTCTCCCCCCTTTATATACCCCGCCGGTACACATGGTTGGGATCGTCCCTTGGGGTGATGAAATCCCCAAGTAGGTCCCACTAAGAAGAGAACACTAACCATTTTCAGCTACTCCCTAGGCTCACACGAAGTGCAAGGGGAAAGCTTGAATGATGTAATGCCCCCTTGGGTAACACAAAGGACTTAAGTAAGCTACGATTTCTCTTCCCCCAGGATCACCAAATGGTGCAAGGGGATTGGATATGTCAATAGCTTACTTACAAACAAAGCATACAATACATTGACTCCCCTACTTAGACTATGTGCCTAATTAGTGTGAAAATGAAAGCAAACAACTAACTAACTGTCTTGGTCCTTTCGTCCTACAAAAATCGTGTTAGTAGTTTAACCTCTAGTCTTCGTTAAGAGTGAAATAACTAAGCAAATGTTAGTAAAAACCACCACACTCACCAACAAAATGAGTTAGGGGGTTAGTATTAATCAAAACAATAGAAAATGGGCCCCGAAAATGACTTAAAACACTGTTTTTACCTCAATCAACTCTATTTGGGCCTGGTCGCCCCTCTATTGGTCCTGGCTGCCTCTCTGCAAGTCCTGGCCACCCCTCTGAGGTCTTGGCTACCCCTTTGAGGTCCTGGCCGCCCCTCTGCAGGTCTTGCTAGCCTATCAGAGGGCCTAGTCACCTCTATTGCTAAAATAAAGAGTGAAACTAATTGTTCTGCCCCAGAAAGGCATTTGTATTTGGGTGGGGTCGCTCCTCTGTAGGTCCTGGTCGCCCCTCTATAGGGCCTGGTCGCCTCTGTTAGGGCCTGGTCGCCCCTCTGTGTCACCTAAACCTACAAAATGTCAAAAAACAACAAACGTGAGAGTAAAAAGGACCCGTTTGTGGGTCCCATTGGGCGTTCCATAAATGTGTGCAAGTGTTTTTTACTTCTAAATATGGAATACAAAATAAAAATGCAATGTAAAGAACATAAGACCACCTCAATATTAGCCTAAGTTAAGCACAAATAAAAGAAAGATAAAAACAAGAGTGATTATATCTTTATCTGTGTTGATTCCTTGGTTGGCTCTTGATTGAAATTTGGTTCTGTGCTCCTTTGATGAAAATGTGATGGAAGATGAATGCAAGGTGATTAAGATGCAATGGAAGATAGGTGCAAGAGGATGAGAGCTAAACTAAGTATGCAAGTTCTTGAATGCAAAAGATGGCTTGAGAGCTTGAGAGCATAAGTGTGCTAAAAATGCCTAAGGTTCCTTGAATGAATGAAAATGGGGGTATTTATAGAAGAAATTGAATTCTCTAGAGTGTTCAATGGTCAAGAGTGAGCCACCATGGCCAAGATGGAGGGCTATGGTGAGTTGAGGACTCACAAGCCCTCACATCTTGCCATGTAGAGGATGAAGTGTCCAAAGGACATGGTGAGATGGAAATGGTACAAATGATGTGGAAGAAGGACAAGTACTTTGGGATGTGACTGATGTGACCTCTCAATGATCACATGGGGAAGAGGAGATTCCTTGGAGGAATAAAATAGAATTTAAAATTCCATGATTGGGGATATCTTAAGGATAAAACAAGGTTTCCAAAAAGGAAGCTGAGAAGTACCTTAGATAAGACAAGGTGCTTATAATAGAAGGTTCCTAACCCATGTGACTGATGTGACTTTTCAATGATCACATGGGGAAGAGGAGATTCCTTGGAGGAATAAAAGTGAATTTTAAATTCACATGGGGAAGACAAAAATGAATTAAAAATTTCTTGGGGAATGAGAGAGTTGACCAAGATGTTGTTTGGATTAGCTAATCAATGATTAGAAGACAGATAATGGTTAATGAAGATTAGAAGCCAACTTGCAAAAGTTGGAGGATGTGACACATCCTAATCAATGATTAGACATGTGCACATCCTTAATGATGAGATTAAGAGGTTGATTAAGATTAAGGGAAAGTGATGGAGGATGTGGCATGTGAGGAATTAAATAAATGTATTATTTATTTAATTCTTTGCTCGGATAAGGAGGATAAAGGGTAAGGTTTTTAATTATTTAACTAAACACCTTAGGGATTTACAAGAATTAGGGGCATTAATTAAATAATAGCAATATTACTTAATTGATGCAATTAAGAGGATATTTGGACAAATGTGAGTGTCCAAATTTAGGTGTCTATAGTATTAATATTGGACCACCAACCTAAAAGGTGTGTTCTGTATAGTTCTTGTTATGATATTTCTTCCACTTAGAATTTGTGTTTAGGAGGATATTTTATACTTGCTATCGTATAGATATTAAATGCGTCCAATGAATTTGACATATTTTTCAACTTCCTTTTGAGTTGAAGGAGTTTTCATTAAGGATGGTAGCATGCAAAAAAGCTACATCAATGGGTGTTAGTGGTTTGAAAGCTAGGACAACCTAAAAAGGGTTGTGAAGTATAGAGTTGTGAAGAAATATGTTATAGTATGTTAAATGGAAGTAAAGATTTTAACCCATATATTTTGATTCTAGGAATTGTATATATAAAGAAGATGCACTATCATCATGCTCACTACTTTAGTCTATTTGGATTGAATTCTATTGATGGAAGTGAGTATAGACTTTTGCAACTTTGTTTTCATTAGTAGTAACCAATGCGATTTCTAAATTGGCTCAAG
The DNA here is from genome assembly GCA_007258455.2 of Sequoia sempervirens. Lineage (NCBI taxonomy): Eukaryota > Viridiplantae > Streptophyta > Pinopsida > Cupressales > Cupressaceae > Sequoia > Sequoia sempervirens. The sequence goes on from VDFB02058242.1 coordinate 236,248,233, forward strand.
AATTATGAATAAAAAATGATTGTGGATGGAAATCCAAAATGAACGAATTTATTATAAAATTATTATTGATTTTCACAAAATATTAAATGTTGTTTTTGCAAGGTGTAAGAATTATCATCTTAGAGAATCTATCTACCACTGCATACACATAGTCATTATCCCTTTTAGTAGTAGGATAACCATATATTTTAAATATCATGTAAATAGACTCTTGATGCTTTATCAGAACTTATAATTATGTGTACATACCTCTTCTTTTGTTAGCTAGTGTAATAGAAGAAAAATAAAGCCTAATTTAGAAAGTGTGTAAACTCTCTGAATCATATGAACTTTCCAATACTACTCCTAAAATTAATATATGCTTGAACATGATTTTTTTTTTTAATTATTATTTCATAAAAAAAATTGACTAAATTTTAAAGTATGAGAATAAAATTAACCTAGCTAAAGAAAAAAGGAAAAACTACTATATAATACTAAATACGATGAAATTCTAGAAAATTAGCACAAGAAAAGGAAATCTAGCAACTAGAAGAGAACATATAAGCAAGTGTACCAGTGTTGCCGAGAGGCACATCTCCTACCCCCTGAGATGCGTCTTAGAGATTGGTATGTGTCTCTGGTACTAGAGACATCCCCAAAAACACCTCCAACAACATGGAAACTTTATGTGTCATCTCCTAGGTCTCTCGACGTCTCACGACGGAAATTTTAGCGTCTCTTGTGAAATTTAAAAGCATTAAAAAATTATAACATGAAAAAATTTATAATGTCATGACATTTTCTATAAATTATTAATTTATTAATTTTTATTTATATTTTAAAAAGATGGTGTCTCCAAGTACCCCTGTCTCCTATTTAAAAAAAAATTGTACCAGTATTGATACCGGTCTCCGGAACTATGAGGCATACAAATATGAGATCTTAGACATTATATTACCTAGATTGACATTTTATCTCCACAAATCATTGCAGAAGATAACTGACAAGTTACATTACTTCATACGATTGGAGAACAGGAAGGAGGATGTCATTGCCTATTGGTTTACATTGATTTCCCACAAGTGAGATCTTCATCTTTGTATTATTAGGTTGGTTGGAAAAAATTCTTTGCAACAAATGCAATGTATTAGAGGAAAGACTTTTGCTGACTTTTTTAATCACTTAAAGTACTAGCCATGGTGGGGTGATCCCACAATAGTGGTTTACAATTTTTGGCCAAACTGGATATTGAAATTATTTTTTTAAACTAAATCTTCACATTCGGGCACCTATAGCGGTTAAACCATGAAGAATTTGAAGATGATGAAAACTAGAGTCTCGTCACATTCTGTTTGTAGATTCTAAAAATATTTTTTTCAAATTTTTTGGAATCAGATTGCACTTCTTCTGCCATCTCCCATGGAAATTGGTTTTTTCCAAAAACCAACATTTTTAAAAAGTGACGCACACCATATAGTGCATAACTTTTTTTCCATGAAGGATAAAATTCTAATTCTTTCGAATTTATATTTTTAACTTTGATATATAGTGCTTCCACTTCATTAGAAATTTTTTTATTGAATATTTTTTCTTTAATCAAGTTTCAAAGTCAACCCAATTACAATTCAAACATAGTGCAACCATATAACTCATAACTTTTTTTGTATATATCAAAATTCAATTTTACTTTTTTTGTTGGATCAAGGACTTCAATATCTAGTGCACTTATATTTAAAAAAAATAAAATTGATAATTTGTTATTTTTCCACATGTGCAGAACAGAGACCTTCATTTTCGATGAAAAACCTATGTTTAATAAAACTAAAAAAATAAATACATAATAAAACCAAAACATATTAAAATTATATTCGTTGGATAGCTCGTTCTGATGACTACCTGATTCAAGTTGGGTTTGTGAAGATTCCTCCATTTTAATCCTCAACCCAAGCTTCGAAGTGCCAAAATTCAGCTTTTTTTTGTGTCTCAGGGAGGGGATGAGGAATAAAGGGGGTTCAAGCGAACCCTTGGGGGTTCGAGCGAACCCCTGGGGGTTCGCTCAAACCAAGGTTCATTCGAACCCACCTTCTATAAGGGGTTTTGATGGCCTTTTTGGCGGGAAAGTATTAGGAGGGTTCGCCTGAACCTAGGTTCTAGTGAACTCCTAATGGGTTCGGTCAAACCAATAGGTTCGTACGAACCCCTAAAATCAATTTTTTTTCCATGCATTCGTTTTCTATGAGTTTTCCTTCCTCACTTCAATTGTAAACCACTATTGTGGCTTCACCCGGTGGAGGGATAATTCCTCCAATTTTAATAATGAATTTGAGCTTAAATGGTGATGTTAATGGCTTAAATATTTGCACCTGTTTATGTTTGAATTTTGATAATTAGGGTGGTTTTTCTATCTATTATCACAAATCATCATATTCAATATGTGCTAGTGTGATACTCTTCACAATACATTGTTTTTAATATGTATTAATGGAAGAGTTTAAGTTGTTAGTGAGTTGTAATTTTTATATTAATTGAAATAAGATTTGATTATATGTTAGTTTCATTTATAAGTGTATGTATATAGTAGTTCAGAAAGTTCATGGGATTATAGGGAATAAGTTGTAAGAATCAAATGTATTAGTTGAAATTTTGGACAGTTGATATATTGTAAGGTTGTTTGTATGAAAATGTGTTGGTTGTTTATATGGGGATCTTCTTAACAATTAATTGGTGTTTATTTTTATTGTTTTTTTTAATCGTTTTAGACCTAGGAGATTGGTGGGGTGGGTCTCACATAAATAGTTGACTTGTTAATTACTATTTTATATGGTAAGTAGTATTAAATTATTTAAAAAGTTATTTTTTTTTATTAAAGCAAGTTTATATATTACAATCCATACCATAAGACTTGGACCAAGATATGAAAACTCTTAAGATGGAAACAAATATTAAAATTGTGAGAATCACTTGATATTTTTAGAACATTCGATATAAGATTAGTGTGACCATGTATTAGATGCTTATCATGGAATGAGATTTTCATAATAACATTAGTACTGACAGATCCATATCTCAATATGTTCCTCAAACCAAACTAACAATGAAAAACTATTTTAGATGTGATAAGAATTAGATAATTTATAGTAATGTTTGAATTCCACATATATCATAAATTTAAAAAACAATTTCTTTAACTGATTTATTATTACATACACATCAATAAAATTTATTTTATTACAAGCAATCCAACACAATACATAGGAGTGTATTTTATGCACGTGGAAGGAAATTTCTTTTGTCTTATATTGTTCAAGGAAATAGCGTGTTTGGCTGGAATTGGGGTAACTTTAGAAGAAGCTTCCTTAAAGCAATAATCGGTGGCTTAAGTTAGTGGAGCTGTTGCTTTCTTCCACCTTTTTCAAGGCACTGGCCATAGACTTTTTAGTGTTATAATACTAATTGTCAATAGTTGGATAAATGAAAACATTTTTCCCTGTAACTAACCAAAATTTTGGTAATTTTAGCATATGATAATTTCCAATTTTTTTTTAGTTTGGTGGATTTTTTTTGGTGTAACTATATTAGATATGAACATTTTTATAATCAATTTTGTTTGGTATTGTGGTGTAAACAAATATTTAAATAATATTTAGAAATCAAATTGTTATAATTAAGATCATTAATTGTGTATTGACTTCATTAATGTTTAAATTTAGATCTTTTTAATAGGTGTTCAAATTGAATATATTTTCATCTATTTTTTTAGTAAAATATTCTAATTTAAGCACATGCATCAATTATGAATATTATTTTTAGTCACATATATTAATAATTAAATTAAAATATAAATATTTTGGGTCAGGAACTAGTTTGATTGACTAAAGCATACTGTTACAAGGAAGAGGTCACTTAAAGTAGTTTAAAGCTTCTTTAATCTATTCATCATGAAATATTTATAAAGACTTAATGTACTTATTAATAAAAATTGATAAGATCACTCAAAGTAGTTTAAAACTTCTTTAGTCTCATGATATTATAAGACAAATTGATGGGTGATTTATTAATAAAGAAGTACAATATAATGACTTAATGTACTTATTAATAAAAATTGATAAGCTCACCTAAAGTATTTTAAAAATTCTTTAGTCTAATCATCATGATATTATAAGACAAATTGATGGGTGATTTATTAATAAAGAAGTACAATATAAAAGCTTCATGTATTTATTAATAAAAACTGATAAAATCACTTAAAGTAGTTAAGTATAATATCCAATCATTCATTACTACCATAACTTACAATCTTTTGGAAGTGGTTTCTAGAATTTAACCTCTTACTTGTTCATGGAGACAATAAAATCCTCATATTTGATTATAATAATTTACTTACAATAATTTTTTTTTTAAATAATAAAACTAATCAATTTTTTTTTATTTTTTTTAGTTCTTTTTAGATCTTGAACATTGAAAAGAGTATTTTTTAAATTTTGAAATTAAATTTTTGGTTGAATTTGTCTCAAAAAAAGGGTAGGTTGTCACATAGGCAATTTTGAGAAAAATAGTTTCAATGAGAACTCTTTCGCCCAAAAATATTTTAATCAAAACATTACATATAGATTCAACCTAGTTTGAGTTTTAATGATAGTTATGAACTTGATGTAGTCATGGAAAAATGATTCAATGTACTACTATCCAATCATATAACTAGATATTCAAACAAAATAGAATCTATAAGAATATCTCACATTCAATTAATTACAACTTACCACAATAATCCTATTACATGTAGCTTAATTTTATTTTTATTACTAATAAAAACTATTACAACTAAATGATTCAACTAATATTCAATACTTTTAGTGACAATAGAATGACAGTTTGTCCCATATCTAAAGGGGATGATGTAGACATTTAAAAATAATTATAATGAATCAAATCCTTGAAAAAGTACGATTTTTGGATGTATATAAGACATTGACTTTAATCTCTTCTAATGATAATTATATTAGATTGTCAATTCTTAAAATAAAATATTCTTTATTGAATTTTACTATATGTTTAAAGAGTATTATTAATGGTAGAGTTTCACATATCACATGCAAATCATATGTATCATGCTTGTCTTACACCATTGTCATTAGATTACCTATGCATCATTAAAATATGGTTTCCCTTCTAAATTGAATTTTTCATATTTTAACATAAAAATATAATTTTCTTTTAAAAATAGTCAAATTATGTTAACTACATCAAGATTTCATCACAACCAAAAAACAATTATAAATGTGATAAGAATTAGATAATTTATAGCAATGTTCAAATTTCTACATGTATTATAAATTAAAAATAAAACAACTACAGACCAATAAATTTTATATATCTTATTAAATACTTATAATTTAATCTTAAATTTAGAAACTATTTAAATTCTTTATTACAATAAATAAAAAAATATTTTTACAAATGATTTATTTTTAAAACATCCATAATATTTTAAACAATTTACAATTTATTAAAAATATATTTATTTATATTAGTTAAAATAATTTTACACTAGAGAAATGAAATCAATGAGTAATCATTAAAAGCAGTCAAACGCAATACAGAATTGTGATAGGAGTGTATTTAGGCATGATTTTTTTATTACAAGCAGTCAAACACAATACAAAATTATGATAGGAGTGTAGGTATTTTATGCATGTGGAACAAATTTTATTTTATCTTATTTTATTGAAACGCAATAATGATTGGCTTAAATAAACGCTGCAGTTGCACCCACTACCATTATCATCAACTCCTCCATCTTATCTGGGTAATCATTTGTTGTGGAAAAATGAAAACTTTCTCCCCTATAACTAACTAATGTTTTTGATAACTTTAGCACATGATAATGAATTTGAGATCCACGTTTAGAATGTGGAGGCAATACTATTTTAATTTGAATTGGTGATGTTAATGGCTTAAATGTTTAGAGCTCCTCAAGTTTGAATTTTTATAGTCAGGAAGGCTTTTCTATCTGTTATCACTGTGTTGGTTGTTTACGTGAGATTCTTCTTAACAATATGAGCACTTTGGACCAACGAGGATTTGAACCCTGGTGACCATCACTACAACCAAGCGACTTGACCACCGAACCATGCCCTTATTGGCAAGATTCTTCCTAACAATATATTGGTTTGTATTTTTATCATTTTTTTACTGTTTTGGATTTGGAAGGTTGGGCCTCACATAAATAGTCGACTTTTAATTACTATGTTTTATGGTAAGAAGCATTAAATTATTCAAAAGTAAATAAAAAATGTATAACACAAATTTATATATTATAAGTCATGTCACATGACTCATGTCAAGATATGGAAAATCTAAAGATCCAGAAAAAACTATTAAAATTGTGAGAATCACTTGACATATTTAAAACAATTCACATAACATCAATTGAACATGCATTACATGTTTATATGGTATGCGGTCTTCATTAGTACCAAAAGATCCATTTATTAATATGCTCTTCAAACCAAAACTAAGTATATTTTATCAAACAATAAATTAATATATATGAACAATCCAGTATAATCCTTATTGAAAAATAAGATCTGTTATACCTATTCAACCATAAATGTTAAGAATATATGTTTACTTAAACATATAGTCAATTTTTAAAATAAAGTATTCTTTATTGAATTGATTTCTTGCTTTTCTGATTTTACTATTTGTTTAAAATGCTATTACTAAAGGTAAAGTTTCACATGTATTATGAAGATGAAAAGTGAACATATGTAAAAGAGAGTGACTTATTTTTCCCAATTTCTTTTTCCTTTATACATTTCATATGTATATCCCATACAAATCTTGTGTATCATGCTTATCTTACATTATTGTCATTTATTTATGATGGGAGAGGGAATGCTACTCACCAATATTTCTCCATATACCATAGTTAGTCTAAGGACCCACACCCAAACTTAAGCTCTGCAACCTTTACACTTTTAGATTTACTCTCAAACAAGAGATAGGTACTTAGATATTAAAGAGCAAATTTCATCCAGATAGAAATCATTCATTTATATGCAACAAGAACTATGTTAAATCAAATGAACAATACATACCTTGAATAGTTATTAACCAAGTTTACCCAGAACAATCAAATATCATTAATAATCCACACACAACAATTTATTCATTCATCAAAATTGCTTGTTACAAATATTTATTCTCCTAATGCAGGCCTGAACTCATTTCCCTCCAATCTGCTCCTATCATTGATGTTTTCCTCTCTCGAACAATCTTTGACTCTCTTCAATTTGCTCGATACTTCTCCTCGTTCTACCAACCTTCCGGCCTCACTGACTTACAGACTTTTACCAATCTACGATCTTCCAAGTCTCTCCACATTTCCAATCATCGATCTTGTGCCTACAATCTTCTTCGATGACTTATTTCACAGTGTGCATCATCGCACATCCTTAGAACATGCCTAATATTCCATCTAGAAACTAAGTGTTGGTTTCCTACGCTACGCGACATCCACTCCTTCTCAACGCTTCATGAATCCGCCTCCTCTGTCTAACCAATTTTGATTTGGCCAACACCATGTTGATTACGCCTCCATTCTGCGGCCACTTCGTTGGCCTTGTCTGTTCAACCTTCTTCTGTCTTCTACCACCAATCGACCCCCCTCTCCATGATCCATCTGACACCTCTTAAATCATTTCCTATATTTCCTTTTCCATCAACCTCAATCGAATTCCAACCATCTCCAAACTATCACCTCTTTGTCTTCTTTCCAAACTACTCTGCTCTACTTGCTGCAACCGTTGACACCATCTGTACAACTTCCAATTGAGCCTATGTTATTCTTGTTCCACCGAACTCCACTGTATGCCAACCGTTACATGCAAGTTGTCCACTTCACCTCCTCTCCATTGTTTGACTTCCCTTACAACTGTCGATCCATAATCGTTCATATCGATTCATCCTTCCTTGTCGAAGGAAACTAAATTGGCTATCCCGCTTCCTGTCCATATAGTGACAGTAAAGAAAACTTGTTTCAACCCACAAAATCCTCATGTCAATGTTCTTGTCACAAAAGTGACAAAAAATCCTATCTTCCCTTATTCTTCCATCAAACCCAAAACTTCCAAGCCAAAACCTACTGCTACTGAACTCAAAACATGAGAAAACTAAAAATTAGAAACTTAGGATGATGCCCTTGCATCAGACTCCCCAGGGGACAAAGAAGTCGTGTAGTCCAGTACATGGATTCATAGTTAAAACTCATCAACCTCCATTCTTTTCTTCCTCTTCCTTCACAAACACTCTAACATCATTAATATATCTTTCCAGCATAACTATTCATCATTTAACTCCCCTCGTTTTAGGTTCTTTGTACACAAATCAGCCCATTCAAATATACTAAAGTACAAATATGCATTCACATTTTCATATCCCATGACCCAATTACACAACATCAAATCATTTTGAATTCCTTCCTTCTCATCACAAACCTCAATATCATGCATCATTTCAAACTTTTTCTCAAACTCTCCATTAATCAACATACCGAATGAATTTAAAATAACATTCTCATAAAAGGTTTCTTATTTACCTTTGCCTAAACTGTTGCACCTACTTCTTTACTAACTTAATCCTTACTTTCTTCATCCATTGTTGTCCTACTTCCATGCATGTCTCTACAATCATTATTCCTTTGCCTTCCTGATTCAAACTCAGAGAATGGTGTCCACAAACCATCTATAACATCCTTGTTTGTTGCCCCTTCTTCAATTTCCATCTCAACCTTTTTTCCATCATGAATGCATTTATCTTTACCTTCTTTACTCTCTGTTGCCTCAACTTCTTCTTTATTTTCTTCTACCCCTTCTTCATTTTCCTTGCCTTTGTCATGCCATCCTTTTGTTGTTCTTTCAGGCTTCTCATTCCTCCTAACGAACCCTAATGAGGGTGCTAACCCGAGACACAAAAAATCACACACACAACTAGAGAATATTATTATGATTCTGAATATGAAAATATTACATGCAGAGGATCTCAAATTCTCAAGTTTTGCAATACATGCAAGTTACAGAAACTACATAAATTCCCATTTTCATAGTATGCAATCTTTTCCCCAAAAAGCTACAAAAAATCAGAAAACCCCACCCATAAATACCTCCTTTTTAGTCTTGGAGCCAAAACAACATTCGAATTATGAGTTTTGGCACCAAAAATTACAATTGAAATTTAAATTTTAAAACTACATTCAAAAATTAGCATATTTTTGAAAATGCACCAACTTCCGGGAGCCATAACTTTTGATCCGGGACTCCATTTGACAAACCGTCTGAACTGTTGGAAATGTCTCGGAGTGAAGAACGTGCTAAGATCACTTTGCTGGTTTTGGCGACTTTTGGGCTTGTGCGGGACCGTATAGTGCCTCAAACTGGACTCAGAAGATTTTTTCAGGGAAAAAACAGAAACTAGAACTTGAATAACTTTCAAACTGGTAATGATCTTGACCTGATTCTTTTTCCAAAGTGCTTATTTTTCTGTCCTGAAGCTTCCCATAAATTTTTGCCTCCTCATGCCTTCAAATTCAAAATTGCTAAAAATAGAAATTGAGCAGAAAAAATAGAAATGTAATTCTAGAAGTTGGGAACTCTTATTTGATGAAAAGGGTATCCAAAAATGCAAAAAAATCTACAAAAAGCTTATAAAAGGAAACATAAAGGAAAACATATTTTTGGGTGATGCAGGATTTCCCTTACACCACTAGATGCTTTTGCATTAGACACCCAGGGTAATTTGAGAAGTGACCTCGTCACATCTCAGATGGTTGAGGAAAACCCAAATAGTCAACCTCTGCGTTAGACAACTAGGATGAATCTTCCATAGGCCTTCCTCTCCACTTCACCAGATATTCTTCATACTACCTGTTTCTAGTACTCCTTCCCACACGACTATCTAGGATTGCTTCAATATCCTTCTTCTCTAAAGTAGGTGTTGGAATGCCACACTGTTCTATTGTTGGTACTTCCTCTGCGCCACCTTCATGATACTCTGTCAAATATGAAATGTTCAACACAGGGGAAATGTTGACTCCATTTGACAACTCTACCTCATATGTGTTCCTTGAATCATGCCTCTTCAAAATCTTACAGGGATCGAACTTCTTCATCTAATAATTTGTTATAGGTTCCCATTGGAAACATTTCTTTCCTCAAGTGGACCATCACTTCATCACCAATCTAAAACTCTTTATTCCCCCTCTTCTGATCTCCCTTAGCCTTATATTGCATATTCATCTTGTTAATATGTTCTCTTACCTTCTCATGTATATTCTTGATGTGCTTTACAAAGTCTTCAGCTTCGACACTTGTCTTCTTCTAGATTGGTCCATCTTTCTCAGTTTTGGAGCAGTTCTGGGACTACCTCCATACACAATTTGGAATGGTGATCTTCTCGTGCTCGGGTTGAAAGAATTTTTGTAAGAAAATTCTGTCTGGGGTAAGATCAGGTCCCATCCCTTGGGTTTATCTCCTACCAAGCATCTTAGTAGGTTGCCTAGACTTCTATTCACAACCTTAGTCTACCCATTAGTCTGTGGATGGTGTGCAGAACTGAACTTCAACTCCATTTTCAACTTCTTCCACAAGGTCCTCCAAAAGTATCCAAAAAATTTGGTGTCACGATCTAAGACTATACTCTTTGGTAGACCATGTAGCCTCACCACCTCTCTGAAGAAAAATTTAGCAATGTGGACTACATCATGGGTCTTTTGGCATGGAATGAAATGTACCATCTTCAAAAATCTGTCAACTACCGTAAACACTGAATCATTCCCTCTCTATGTCCTTGGAAAATCAAGAACAAAGTCCATACTTATATCCTCCCACGGCCTCTCTGGTATAGGTAAGGGCTGATACAACCCTGTATTATAGCTCACTCCTTTAGCCATCTAACAAACTCTGCAACTCTGCACAAACTTCTTCACATCCTGTGATAACTGAGGCCAATAATAATGTTCACTGATAATGGCAATGGTCTTATCCAGACCAAAATGTCTTGTCATTCCTCCACTGTGCTTCTCCTTTATCAGTTCTCCCTCATAGAACTCCTCAGAATACACAATTGACTTCCCTTAAACAACATGCCATCCTAGATTATGAAATCCAACCACTTTGTCCTATCAACTGTAATAGGATCCTTGCAAGCTTTCCAAGCCTCTACAAAATCAGGATCTTCAGGGTATAATGTCTTAAGTTCGTTGAACCCAACCAATTCAATCTACATCTTCGTCAACAATGTCTGCCTCCTACTTAAGGCATCTGCAAGCCTATTCGACCTCCTACTCCTATGCTTTAAAACAAAGGTATAACTTTGCAAATATTCTACCCATTTCATATGCCTCTAATTTAATTTTCCCTGACTATTCAAGTACTATAATGCTTGATGATTAGTATACAAAAAAAATTCCTTCGGCAACAGATAATGCCTCCATTTCTTTAATGCTTGAACTATTGCATAAAATTCTTGATCATATACAAAGTACTTTCTCTTTGCATCATTTAACTTTTCACCGAAGTAGGCAATGGGCTTACCTTCTTGGCTTAACACTGCTCCAATGGCACAACCACTGGCATCACAGTCCACCTGAAACACCTTATTGAAATCCGCGAGGGCTAGAACAGGTTGTTCTATCACCTTCTACTTCAATAGATCAAAACTTTTCGCTGCCCTTGTTGAACTCCTTTCTATCCCCTCTCATTATTTCAGTTAGGGTGCACAAATACTACTAAAGTTTCTAATTAATTTTCTGTAAAAGTTGTCCAAACCATAGAAAGATCTGACCTCAGTAGCAGTTCTTGGGGTAGGCCATTCCAAAATAGCCTTCACCTTCTTTGGGTCCATCTTGAGACCTTCCGCCGATACAACAAACCCCAAGTACACTAACTCCTTCACAAAACTACACTTCTTCAGATTAATCAACAATTTCTCTTCTCTTAACTTCTCAAAGACTCTACAAATATGCATTAAATGCTCATCTAGTGACTTACTGAATATCAAAATATCATCTAAATACACAATAACAAAACCCCCTAGAAACTCTTTCAGTATCTCGTTCATGGGCTGCATGAATGTGCTCGGTGCATTGGTTAGTCCAAAAGTAATGACTAACCACTCGTATAGGCCCTCTTTGGTCTTGAAGGTGGTCTTCCATTCATCTCCCTCTCAAATATGGATATGGTGATATCCACTTTGCAAATCGATCTTTGTGAAGTACTGATCCCTACTAAAATAGTCCATTAGGTCATCTATCCTTGGCAAGGGGAATTGATACTTGATTGTTATCTTATTTATGGTCTGGGAGTCTGTACACATCCTCCACTACCCATCCTTCTTCGGTGCTAGTACTGCAGGTACTGCACATGGGCTCAGACTCTCTCGAATCAAACCCTTTCTCAACAACTCTTGAACTTGTTTGTTCAACTCCTCATTTTCTGTAGGAGTCATTCTGTGAGCTACCTTATTTGGAAAACTGGCTCCAGGGATCAAGTTAATCTAATGACTGATCTTCCTCACTGGTGGTAAACCCTCAGGTACATTATCAGAAAAAATATCCTGAAACTCATTCAATAATCCAAAAACTTCTATTGGCACCTTCTCACTATCTTCCTTATCTATTCTAGGAATCAATGCATAGCACATACACTCATGCTTCATGCCTTCTAAAAATTTCCTTCCATCAACATAACAAACTATAGCACTACTGCATACCTTTTCTTTAGCCTCCTTCAGGGGTTTCAACTTATGGCGAACTCCATCCTTCATCAGGGAATAAGTGTTAGCATGGCCATCATGTATATCTCGCATGTCGAATTGCCATGGCCTCCCCAACAACATGTGACATGCATCCATGGGGATGATATCATAGAGTACCTCATCACGATAGCTCCCGATCTTGAACCTCACCAAGCACTGCTCATTGACCAGAACTTTGTGGTCTTTCCGCAACTAGGCAATCCAATATGGATGTGGATGCCTTTCCCTCTTCAGCTTCAACTTCGTAACCATCTCTTCTAACACCAGATTATCAGTGCTCCCACTGTCAATAATGACATCACAAAATTTTCCTTCACATTTGCACCTTGTGCAAAATAGATTATTCCTCTGTTCTGACTCCTTCTCTTCAGTCACCAGGGCTCTTCTAACCACTAGGGCTTCTCCCCTTTCAACATCATTTGAATGCTCGGATTGAGCCTCCTCATCTGCATGCACAACCCTTGCACGACCTTCCGGCCTTCTGTCTGTCCTTCCTTGGTGTTGTGGAAATTCATAGGCTTGATGCTCTTCTTCACCACACTGGAAACAAGTTCCTCTAAAACCACCTCTTCTGGGTCCTTGTCCAGATCTTCCTCATCCTCTACCTCTTTGATCACCACTGTTTTGATCACAAGGGCGGTAGAAGTTATCATTCTTTTAGCTTCGGTTGGTACCCACATCTTCATTTTTCTTCTCATCCTCATTTTGGCTTCCAGAAGTTCTTCCACTACCCCTTCCGCTTTGACCTCCTCGTCCTTTTTGCTTGCTGTCAAATCTTTTGTTCAACTTCTCTTCAACTCTCAGAGCAAATTGGTACGCATCCTCAATGATGGTCATTCTGACCAAGCTTAGCTCCTCTTGAATTCTTGGCTCTAACCCATTAAGATAACAGGCTACCTTCTCCTTGTTGGCCTTTGCATGGCCTATTCTAATGATCATCTTGTGAAAATGTTCTGTGTATTCTTTCACAGATATGTTTCCTTGCTTCAACCCTTGCAATTTCTTCAGCAGATCTAACTCATAGTCCACTGGTATGAACTGCTTCTTCAATTTCTCCACCATGCGATCCCAATTGCCGATCTTTCCTTTTCCTCTTCGATTTCTCTCCAATTGGACCTCTTTCCACCAAATATTTTTGTGGCCCTTCAGATTTGTTTTTGCAAACTTAACCTGATCTGGGTCCTCTATTTCTTCATACTTGAAATACTCTTCTAGCTCGTTGATCTAGTTGATCAACTCTTCCGGGTCCAGACTTCCAGAATAACTGGGAACTTCTACTTTGGGTCTTTTTCCGATCGTCGAAATGGCCCTTATCAAATGCATTTGATCTTAATCAATCGCTTCTTCTTCCTTTTCTACATCTAAATCTTCCACCTTCTTCATCCTCGCTTTCTTCTCTCCTTCTCGGGTTTAACCCTCTTCTCATATGTTCCTGCAATGCATCAATTTGTCTATGGAGGGCTCTGATACCCTCGGCCGCCAATGGATCTCTTCCACTAGCATTTCTACCCCCTCTAGCACCACCATGCCTACCAGGCCATCACTCTTGGAGGCATCTTGAATATCTCAAACCCACAACCATAGTCCAGGTGCGAACTGCCTCACGATTGACGATCTGTCCACATGCTGAAGAAAACCCACTCTGATACCACCTGACGAGGGTGCTAACCCGAGACACAAAAAATCACACACACAACTAGAGAATATTATTATTATTTTGAATATGAAAATATTACATGTAGAGTATCTCAAATCCTCGAGTTCTACAATACATGCAAGTTACAGAAACTACAAAAAATCCTCTTTTTGCAGTATGCGATCTTTTCCCCAAAAAGCTACCAAAAATTAGAAAATCCCGCCCATAAATAGCTCCTTTTCCATCTTGGAGCCAAAACAACATTTGAATTATGAGTTTTGATAGTTTGGCACTGAAAATTACAATTTGAAATTTAAATTTTAAAACTACATTTGAAAATTAGCACATTTTTAAAAATGCACCAACTTCCGGGAGCCATAAATTTTGATTCAGGACTTCGTTTGATGAACCATTTGAACCATTGGAAAGGTCTCAAAGTGAAGAATGCGCTAAGAACCCATTCCACTGGTTTTGGAGATTTTTGGGCCCATATAGGACCGTTTAATGCCTCAAACTAGACTAGGAAGATTTTTTTAGGGAAAAAAGCAGAAACTGAAACTTGAATAACTTTCAAACCAGGAATGATCTTGACCTGATTCTTTCGCCAAAGTGATTATTTTTCTGTCCTGAAGCTTCCCATAAATTTCTGCCTCCTCACACCTTCAAATTCAAAACTACTAAAAATAGAAATTGAGCAGAAAAAGCAGAAATGCAATTATGAAAGTTGGGAACTCTTATTCAACGAAAAGGGTATCCAAAAATGCAAAAACATCTACAAAAATCTAACAAAAGGAAACATAAAGGAAAACATATTTTTGGGTGATGTAGGATTGCCCTTACACCACTGGATGCTCCTACATCAAACAACCCACTCTTTATATCCTTTTCATATTCATTTTTAGACTATCCAATCTGCCCTTTGTTGCTATCCTTCTTTTTATATCTTCCTCTGCTCATTTTCTTTTCATCCACAGTCCTCCAGTACTTTTCCTCATATTCATAAATTTCATTCAAAGCCTAAACATCACCATCATACAAATCAGATTGTCTACCTCTTACCTTGTACTTTCCATGTTGCTTTTCCTCTAACTCTGTTGCATGCTCGGGGGCATTATCCTCCTTTTCATCCTCCAGGGGTTCTATTATTTCTCTGGTTCATGGGATTTTTCCACATCTACACCTTTCCTCTTCTCTTGTATTGTCTTCTTCTCATTATCAACTTCTTCTATTGTTGTCCCATGCTTCACTACCCACATTGGGTTCTCCATCTTCCTAAATTGATGTCTCGCTGACACTTGGCCTATCCTCTTGTCTCCTCTGACTCATTGTCACATCCTCCATCCTTGATGCTAATTTTTTTCCATAGGTTTTGTCCTCAACCACTGCTTGCCTCACTTCTCTTTGTTGTGCATTTACAACTGATTTGCTTTTCCAATATGGTACTATATACCCATGTTCTACTAATTTTATTTTCTCCTTTTTGTCTTGCATATTCACATTCCTATGCCTCCTTGCATAATCAAAATCACTACCAAAAATCCCTTTTACCTCTTCATTGGTCTGTTGTTCCAATTTTCTTACATTCTTGGCTTCGTGTCTTGCCACCTCTTTTTCTTTACAGGCTTTCTTCTTTTTCTTCATTAGCACTCTCTTCATCCTTAGGTACCTTGCAATGTACCTCTATTGTTGCTGCAACTTCCTTCCTTTCACATCTTCAACTTTGGTTACAAGAACTCTTCTTGTATCTTATATCATCTTCAAGGTCTTGTTCTCCATATTCTGCATACTTGCATCCACAATCTCAAACATATCATAAGAAAATAAATCAAGAGACCAAGATGTCTCTTCAAGTGCCTCTTTCATGGACACTATCTTCTCTTCTTCTTCAAGTGCTCCTTGCTGCACTTTCACTTTTCTCCTTTCGTTACTATCTTTATTCAAGTCCTCTACAATGAGAACTTTCCTCTTCTCTTCTTGTCCACTCCTTGCATTCACAACATTATTAGGAAAATAAGTCTTTTCCAACATATCCATTCTTCTTGCAATCTTCTCCAATTCCTCTCAGAGTTTTCTGCTTTCCACTCCATCCCAATATCTATCCCAAGATGGGATTATGACGAGTCTTCTTACACTAATACCTATCCTTCTTAGTACTGCAATCCATAATCTCTACTCAAACTTCAAGTGCAAACTACCTCTCCTTCGGCGATTGGTTCACACAACACACACGTCACTTACAAATTCTAGCACAGGTTGCCTCTCCCTCGGCGCTCTACCTATGCAAACTTGTTGTATCTTTCTGTGTTTAGATACCTACCTCAGGCTACTCTTCCCTTTTCTCTGCCTAGTCTTGTGAACCCAAGTTCTTCTCTCTTCCTCTATCAATCTGCAACACAAAACTTTCTAGTAATTTATGATTCCATCAATCTATGAAAATAATCAACAACCATTACAACCTAGATCTTTTGGGCTCTGACACCAATTGATGGGAGAGGGAATGCTACTCGCCAATATTTCTCCATACACCACAGTTAGTCTAAGGACCCAAACCCAAACTTAAGCTCTACAACCTTCACACTTTTAGATTTATTGTCAAATCAAAGACATGTACTTACATATTAAACAACAGATTTCATCCAGATAGCAATCATTCATTTATATGCAATAGGAACTATGTTAAATCATATGAACAATATATCCCTTCAACAGTTATTAACCAAATTTACCCAGAACAATCAAATATCATTAATAATCCATAGACACCAATTTATTCATTCATCAAAATTGCTTGTTACAAATATTTATTCTCCTAATGCAGGACTAAACTTATTTCCCTCCAATCTGCTCCTATCGTTGATGTTTTCCTCTCTCAACCAATATTTGACTCTCTTCAATCTGCTCGATACTTCTCCTCGTTCTACCAACCTTCCAGCCTCACTGACTTATAGACTTTAACCAATCTACGATTTGCCAAGTCTCTCCACGCTTCCAACCATCGATCTTCTACCTGTAGTCTTCTTCCATGACTTATTTCACATAGTGTACATCATCACACTTCTTCAAAACATGCCTAATATTCCATCTACAAACTGAGTGTCACTTTCCTGTACTACACAACATCCACTCCTTCTCAACGCTTCATGAATCGGCCTCCTCTATCTGACCAATTTCGATTCAGCCAACACTATGTCAATTACACCTCCATTCTGCAGCCACTTCGTTAGCCTTGTCTGTTCGGCCTTCTTTTGTCTTCTACCACCAATCGAACCCCCTCTCCATGATCCATCCAATGCCTCTTAAATCATTTCCTATATTTCCTTTTTCATAGACCTCAATTGAATTCCAACCATCTTCAAACTATCACCTCTTCGTCTTCTTTCCAAACTGCTCTACTCTACTTGTTGCAACCATTAACACCAACTGTATAACTTCCAATTGAGCCTACATTATTCTTATTCCACTGAACTCCATCGTTATGCCAACCATTACATGCAAACTTTCCACTTCACCTCCTCTCCATTGTTTGACTTCCCTTACAACTGTTGACCCATAACCATTCATATTAGTTCCTCCTTCCTTTCCGAAGGTAATTGAATCAACTATTCCACTTCATGTCCATATAGTGATAGTAAAGCAAACCTGCCTCAACCCACGAAATCCTCTTGTTAATGTTCTTGTCACAAAAGTGATAGAAACTCCTATCTTCCCTTATTCTTCCATCAAACCCAAAACTTCCAAGCCAAAACCTACTACTGCTGAATTCAAAACATGAGAAAACTAAAAATCAAAAACATAGGATGATGCCCCTGCATCAATTTATGGGAAGATCATTAAACTATAGGTTTGATCTCTTCTAAATTAAATTTTCCAAATTATAACACAAACGATTTCAAATGCGATAAGAAGTAGATATTTTATAACAATACTCGAATTTCTACATGTATCATGAGTTTTTAAAAAATGATAATTTTTTAAATAATTTATTATTAAATACACATTAGTAAAATTTATATTCTTATTAAATATTTAAAATATAATTTAAAAATTTAAAAAAATCAAATGTTTTATTACAATATAATTAAAAGTCATTAATTTTTTATTTATTTAGATATCTTATTGTTATAGTTAAGATCATTAATTGTGCATTGACTTCACTAGTGTTTGAGTTTATATGTTATTGATATGTTTTCAAATTGGAGAGGACTCTCATCTAATTTTTACGAAGACGCTTTATTTTAGTCACATGCATAAATTCTAACTATTATTTTTAGTGTAATACAATAATATAACTAGACTACAAAATAAGTATTCAATAGTTATAGACATTTAATTTGCTCACACCAATAAAATATCAATAAGATCCCTTAAAGTAGTTCAAAAATTCTTTCTTCTAATAATCAAGGTATTATAAGATTGATTGGTGATTGATTGATTTATGTATATCTTTGTGCAATCTTGGCATAAATGTTGGTTAAGACAAAGTGTAGCTTGTCTTGATTTTATTTTGGTCTCTCTTTTGGTAATACCACCCAAAGATAACTTGGAATATTGTTATTTTTGCAAGAGACACACATCCCCAACTAGAGCTAGTGTTAGAGCCCAACTTTACAAGCTACAAAATTTATAATTAAGCTAATTTCTATGCTTATGTTGCATTTGATTTATGTTAGCCCACTTTTCATAACTAATTTGAGATCATTTATGTGGGTTTTCAATGAGATTTTTTTTTCAAGTACTACCTTGTGTCATTTTTGTGTTAAATTTTGTAAAAATCTAAAATTTTCTAAGTGTGGTTGTGTTTAGGTCTTTTTCTTTGTCATAACCCAATTTTATTGCATTTTAATTATAATGTGATAAATTGAATTATTGAGGAAATTCAATATGTTGAATTGAAAATTTTGATATTTTTGAAAGTTTGAAAGAAGTTGACCATCATTGACTATGTGATCTTTTGACTTATCTTATAATTTTATCATGATTGAATGTTACTAATGAATTGTGCAAGTGCAAGTGTGTGCAAATGTAGGGTAATGGGTTGAAGGATGAGAACATGGTTGAAGTAGGATCATTTAGCCGGATCGAATGGTAAGCTTGATGGAATCTAGGTGCAAACGCCGCCAAATGGCATGATAACTGCATATGAATTCATATAGGAAAATTATATTAATCTAGATTGAAATGATTTGATAGACTTGTGAAGTGAAAATACATGTGAGTTCTTATTTAATTGTCTATCTTGATCTTGTGTGTGTTCAAATTTGGAAGAAAAAGATAGTGTGGCTTAACATATAAATGAATCTGTGTAATTTAGAAAAGCTATTTCATTTAAATATTGATGCTTGAAATAAAATAAAAGTTATTTTATTTATTTAAATGTTGGTATATGAAACATATAAAAATCAAGTCAAACAAATATATGAAGATGTCATTTTTTATATCATAGAATTAGCAAGACTGAAGGAAACAAGTAGTTCGACGATTTTCCTGAGAAAATTTGAGAGGAAATCGACCCCAAACAGAGGTATTTGATGCAATTTCCTTGATTTTGTTGCGATTTCAGTTAGCTATTTTGTGAAAATGTATGTTGGATTAAATCGACATTTCTTTGAGCCATATTAAACTTGTATGATGAACTCGATATGCCATTTCTTGGTTTAAAAATTTATCGTTTCTTCTGTTGAGGCCATGTTGGCCATTTTCTTTGTTGCACAGGCATTGTACATGTAATTTTAGCAGCATGAAAGTCGTTTGTTTCTACCCTGTGTGTTTCAAGGCGTCGCCATTGTATTTTAATTCTTTTTCTTGTGTTATGTTTTATAACTCACACAGCTATCGGTGAACCCGATAGCCAGTGAATGACATTATAACAATTCTTAAATTGTATCACCCTAGAGGGTAGGCAGCATAATCCTTACCGAAATTACATGTTTTAGCCATACTCTGTGAAATGGATCCCATCGAATGACCGCCCAAATGGGAGTAATATCCCTTGCCTTCGATCTAAGATTGAAGGGTGTTTTGATGTAGTTGATGCCTCTTCGCTTAAAGCGACAATTGGGCACAAATCGCCCCTTAATGTAAATAATATTAATTTTATTTGCTATTATATGTTTCTATGTCATAATGATTCTTTTTACTTGTCACCTTGTCCATAAGGGATGATGGTTGAGTGACGTATCGCTCCATCCTTATGTTGGCATGAATAGTTATGAGCCATCGTTTCTCTGAGAATGATAATCTTTAGATTCTTTGATGTTTCTAACCCAAACCATGGGTCGACATGTGTGGTTCAACCCATGCACTGATAATATGCAAGGCATAGTCATTCATTCCTTAGAATGATAGTAAGATAGTTGATATTAAGATAGTAGACAATGGTTCTTAAACTCGAGACATGTGAAGGTTGTACCTAGTATATGAGTAAATTATTTCTTGTTGAAATGACTAGCATGTTGTTCGAATCTTATTATTTTTATTTAAAAGAATCAATACCTAGAAAATGTTTGGTTATTTCCTTCATATGCTCATTGTATGCAAATTTTCTTAGAATGATAATATCTTGAATTGAATATGAGAATGAAAGCTATGCTGTAGTAGAATTCTTGAGCATGAATGTAAGGAATAACTACGGTTTCTAAATGAGGCTTGAATGAACAAAGCTTTGGTTGATATGGAATTGAATCTGTAAACTTTTGTAGACAACAATGTTCTATTATAATCAGTGATTGTTTGTTGTAAACATCATTTTGTTATAAAATGTAACTATTTAGTTGTAAACAACATCGTTCTATTATAAACAGTGGTTGTTTTGTTGTAAATGACATCGTTTGTTATAAATTGTAATTGTTTAGTTGTAGACAACATCGCTATGTTAAATAGTAATTGTGTGATTACAATAGTATTATTTGTTATCATAGCATGGTTGATACAAACGACATAAGAGTATGTGGGAAACTGTTCAAACATACTTGTTCTTAAATTCTTTACTTCTTGTAAACTAACAAAGAATATGTTAATCTGAAACATTATTTGAATGTTGGAAATCTGATCTATTGGTTTTAAAGTCAAAATGTATGCACAAATTTATATAACTTAAGTTGGCACATATATGTGTATGCACGTAGACCTTCATCTGCGTACATACACATACTTGTGACATACCTTCTTTTGTTGCCTATTTTCTTATTCTCAAGTGAATATTGAATTAGGGTGATCCCACAATAGTGGTTTACAATTTTTGGCCAAACTAGACACTGAAATTATTATTTTTAACTAAATCTTCACTTTCGGGCACCTATAGTGGCTAAACCATGAGGAATTTGAAGATGATGCAAACTAGAGTTTCGTGACATTTTGTTTGTAGATTCTAAATATTATTTTTTCAAAATTTTTGGAATCAAATTGCACTTCTTTTTCCATCTCCCACAAAAACTAGTTTTTTTCAAAAAAACAACATTTTTAAAAAGTGACTCTCACCATATAATGCATAATTTTTTTTCCATGAAGGATAAATTCTAATTCTTTCGAATTTAGATTTGTAACTCTGATATCTAGTGCTTCCACTTGGTTAGATAGTTTTTTATTGAATATTTTTTCTTTAATCAAGTTTCGAAGTCAAACCAATTATGATTCAGACATAGCGCGACTGTATAATGCGTAACTTTTTTTGTATGTATCGAAATTCAATTTTTTTTTTGGTTGGATCGAGAACTTCAATATCTGGTGCACTCATATTTTGATTTTTTTTTTGAAAATATGTTATTTTTCCACATGTACAGAACAAAGAGCTTGATTTTTGGTGAAAACCCTATGTTTAATAAAACTGAAAAAACAAATACATAATAAAACCAAAACATATTAAAATTATATTCATTGAATAGCTTGTTACAAGGACTACCTGATTCTAGTTGGTTCTATGAAGTCTTCGCCATTTTCATGTTCAAACTGAGCTCTGAAGTGCAAAAATTTTGATTTTTTTTGTGAACAAGGTGAAAAATTAGGGAAAAGGGGGGTTTGCTCGAATCAGGGGGTTCGAGCAAACCAGGGTTTATTCAATTATCAAAAACCTACTTCTAGCCTCTACTCCTAAGCCTAATACATTGAGCTATTAGGCTAGGGATTGATCAAACACCACCCTACCTCCATCCCCTACATCTACAAACCATACAAAATTTAAGAACATCCTAACTAAATCCATTCCACCGATTTGCGGAGGTTTTCACTAGTGGAATGGTTCAATATTCCATTTTTTTGTTCAAACCCTCCTGGCTTAGGGCTTTCAGATTATTTTTAGTAAATTGCCTCTAGAATCCTTCAAAATTTATGAAATCAACTCAAATCAAAACAAAAATAGAGCTAGTTCATCCCTCCATCAATTCCAATGCACTTCAAACCATTAACACATAGTACAAAACTATACAAAGTGTTGTAGCAGCAAAAATACACAAGAAATTATAGAAAACCAGAGATTTCTTATTGCTTGATCTTCAAAAACAACTCCAGAACCTTGCCTCGAACTCCTCAAGGCCTATTTAAATGTTTACAACCAAAAACCAACTATTCACAACTACTTTTTGAATTTTTGATTGTTCAACTTCCAACAACAAGCCAAAATGCAAAATTGCATTACACTTTTTCAACAATTACAAAAAATTGACAACTTTATCTACAAACGACCCCATGAGACTCAAAACATTGAAAATGGTCTAAATGGACCTTATTACAACCAAAACCATGACTAAAAACACAAAACCCAACATTAGACCCCTATTTACAACATTTGACTAGGTGCCCCTACACCATATTGGGACTCATACGCTATGAGTGGTAATTTAGTCCCAGTATCAAGGTTAATCTAAAACTCTGGTATCCTCTAATATTCTCCTATAGCTTCTCTCCTATCAAATCTATGATTCTGAAAAACTGAATTGCAACATGTAGGTGACTTTTCATGATCTTGCAATGTAGATGACAACTTTGACAACTTGCAACTTGACAATTTTTCTCCAATCTTTCTCTTTAATGGATCTTCAACCTAGATCTACAAATCACACATCAAAGAGAGGGGATTTTTTTTTTTGTTAGTGGATAGGGGTTTTCCTTGGTCAAACCCCGTTTTGGTAAATGAACCTTGAAATGAAATAAAATAGAAAGAAGGAATGATGAGTGAACAAATATGCATGCTATGTTGCAACTCATCAAACCCTTGAACAAAAGGATACAATATTGTATGTAATGGCTATCATGAATGTAGATCTTGACTCTTACTTGTACATTATGGATCTTGACTTGAATTCTTGCTTGAATCATAAGAACCCACATCACAAATGTTAGCTCAAAAACAAACACGATGCATGATGACTTTGACATGATGCTTGACCATTCAAAGTATCTCCAAAATTATTGATAAACACTCTTGAGTGCTCTTGAATTCTCTTGTAAACTCTCTTGATCTAAAATTTTCTATAATGCTTGAATACTTGAATTGCTAGGAGAAATTATGTGAAATAACCTTGTATTTATACTTGTTTATGCCAAATTTCCTGATATTACAACACTACAAGCCGACATAAAATCTAGGAGAATAAAATCTCACCAAGAATTGAATTCAAAATTAGATAAAATCTAAGCAAGAATCATACGCTAGTTGGGGCATATGAGTCCCAATAGGCTAAGCTTGGGACATGTTTTTCAAGAAATGCTTAGTTTAATGCCAAATTCAGGACTAGGTACTGAAACTTAGGTGGGACCCATATGCCCAAGGCGGTGTATGAGTCCCAAATCACTAAATATAGGCCATACAAACCAAAATCATTAAATTATGAGTGGTCATTACATATGTGTCAAGATTATCCTAAAAAAGATGCATTAAATAAGGCTTGTGGATGAAAAATAGGACCAAATAAGACATAAAGAAGCCCAATTTTAGCAAGGAGGGCCCAAACAAGTGTGAAAATGCAAAGGGATACATTTTTCTACACTACAAATACAACCACTTATGTCCATGCTTACTATTTCCTTACATTATTTCCATGCTCTATAAAATTAGGATATGTTAAATACAAAAAAATAGATCCTCAAAACTAGCTACTTATTCTTATCTTTGTTAGCTGATTTTATATCCTACTCAATGCTCAACTCCTATATTTGACTTTATGTTCATATGTTTCAACACTAAATTAAAAATCTACATAAATTACACTCAATTCATATGTTTGTAGTTTAATTTTTCTTGGTTTTTTAGGTATTGTAGTGCTTGAGGATCAATGTACAACACAAATTCCTTGGTGAATAAGTAATGTATCAATTTATTTAAAACTTAGATTATGACATATAATTATTTATTATAAACCAAATATATCCTTATGGCATCATTCAAGTTTTCATTAAAATATGTTATTGTCCTTCTTTCCTATATTTATAGTTCCTCGATTGTATTTCCACTTGCATCACAATCAACTTGGAATAATTTTTTGAAGTCTATATGGGCTAATATTGGTTGTTATGTTACCTTCTTCAGCAATTCAATTATCTTATCTATGAGTTAATGGTCCATTTAATTTTTTTCTTTCACACCCTTATTATCCTAATGAATGGTGCACAAATGCTACTAATTTTTATGATTATTTCTTTATAAAATCTTGCTAGTCCATGAAAATATCTCATGTCTCCAACATTTTTTATTATAGGCCATCCCACAATGGCTTTAACTTTCTCTAGGTTCAACTTCAATTGTTCAATTGAGATTACAAATCCCAAACATACCAATTCTTCCTTCATGATGCTTAAATTCTTCAAATTGATTAACAACTTCTCTTCCCTTAGCCTCTATAGTATTAGTATAATATTCTCATGTGTTCTTCCTTAGTCCTATTAAAAATAAAATTATCATCTAGATAAATAATCACAAGCTTCCCTAAACATTTCTTAGTACCTTATTCATTAATTACATAAATTTTTAGACACATTTGTTAATCAAAAAGGTATAACCAACCACTCATATAGTCCTTCATTATTCTTGAATGTTATCTTCAATTCATCTCCTTCCCTTATATTGATCCAAAGATACAATTCTTCAAATAAATCTTGGTAAAGCCCTTCATTCCACTCAAACAGTTCACTAGGCCATCAATCCTTGGTAATAGAAATCTATATCTGACTATGATTTTATTTGTTTCTCTAAAACAAGTACATATACTCCACTCATCATCTTTCTTGGGTGCTAGTATCATGGAAACTTACATGGACTCAAACACCCAAATCATTGATTTCCTCAATAAATCATGTGTTGGAAATATGAACAATAGCCTAGATGAAGCTACACACACTTCAAAGGATCAACCACGAAGAATACCATCCACATGAATAAGAAAGTGATGCATCATGAGCAAGAAGATAAATTGATCAAATGATGATCTAGAATGAATTGAGATAGAACTCATGCGATGATTTACAAATGTACAAGAGTCTTCCTTATATCTAGGCAAGGTGAGAGGTAGTTAAATAACCATCTTAGTTGCAATCATTAAATTCCTAATGCATAATTATAAATTCATGAGAGAAATATTAAATTCCTAGATAACTACATTCCTATTAATGAGATATGATCCCATTAAATACTAGTTTCTAGAATGCCACCTAGGAAACTAACTCCTAAGTAATCTTATTAATGATGTGAATAGGTCCACACTAATATCTAGTTAGGAAATATCCCCATTCACACTAACACCCCCCATAAGTGCAACTTGGGAGTGCAGTTATGATGCAAATGATGCAATATGATGGGTCTCGGTTACTAGGCCATATTAGGCACCCATGTACAAATTAAAATGCAATCCCTTACAAATGGAGAGAAGGAGAAAACTTCATGGGTCAAAACTCCTCCCCAAAAAAGAGATATAATGCAAAATCTAAAGCTAATCATGTACAAGTACAATGGAAGTGATGTATGGAGGTCTCAACATAAATACCCCCCAAGAGCTACATCCATCACAAGAATATAATAATCAATAGGCCCCCCATAAGAGGGAAATATAGAGACTATATAGCCTCCCAATAATATGTAATCACTTACAAAAATGGTAAGTGTCTAAAGACAAAACATGATCTAATGTTGACAAACAACTTGTTTCCCTTTCAGAAGAAACAAAACCAAGTACAAATGCAGGGATGCTTCCCATTCTGAATAGAAATTGAAAGAAGGAAGAATGAATGATTATGATGTCTTTGAAAACTACTCATGTGTCTCCTTGCCCAAGGAAGATGAAGATGCCACAATCAAATCAAGTACATTCCCAATTAATGAAAAAAGTGACAAACCAGGACTGTGTAGAAACTAATGTTGAACAAGATCCAAAAATAATACAAGGATCCATCCATTGAAGGAATAGATGGAGACTAGGTTGCCCCCCTATAATTAAGTTTCCTCAAAACCACTGAAAGAAGTTTGAAGCCAAAAGAGTGTCCAATGACAACAAACGACATGTATCTCGCTAGGAACACACAAATCCAATGGTAGATGTTGAATAAACTCCAACTCCATAATGAAATGGGAGGGAAGAAGCCTCATATATGAAATCTCTGAGAAGGGATCAAGTGCCTCCAAGGTGGTCTCACCAAGATCATGATCCCCAATCAATGTCGAAACACTAGAATATGGAGACTCAAGAAAACCCTCCAAAGTAGAATCTACATAGAGGAGAGATATCCCCTCAAGAATGTCCTCCAAACCTATAGAAGTAGCCAAGTATGCAATACCTAAAATAAAGCCATCCTGAGATTCGAAGTCTGGAGAAAAAAATATGTCTTGTTGAATTGGAATGATGGAAGCCTCAATCAATGAATCTGGATAAGGAATCACTAAAGGTGAAGGTACATCAATTGTCTCTGATGGAGAAGAAGCACCTGGAGAACCCTTAACATCCTCATTTGAAGATTCAAAGCATTCCAAATCTATAAGCTCCTGCATAAAAATATCATCATAGGGTATCATGTTTGAAGAATGAAGAGGCACATGACATTTTGAATCATGATCATTGGGGAATGGTGGAGTATCAGGATCTCCATATATCTCCCAAATCTTAGTCCAAAGAATGTGAGGAAAATCACAATGATCAATACCTTTCAAAACATCATCATCAACATCCATTGCAATAGGCTCTACGACATCATACCTTTGGCAACTCCAAGAAATGTTTTGGATACCTTTATCAGGAGGGGGAAAAAAACCATACAAATGTGGTAACAATTGAAAGGATTGGAGATGTTTTATGATGCAATCTCTCCATTGTTTATAGTTTCCCTTTCCCAACATAATCATAGAAGGATAATATGCAAACCCCATAACAAACTATGACAAATATCCAAAATTATAAAGACATTGACCCTCAATATCAAATTAAAACTCCTAAATATGATGTGCCAATGAAAATAAAGCCTCCAATGCAAACAAACCTTTTCCAAATTACAGTATGTCCAAGATATCAAGCAAATGCCACAAATTGCAAAAACTTGATAGAATATACCTGGGGTTGAATCTAAAAAAAATGGATGGATAGAATGATAGAGCTCTAAATCACCTTTGTAATGTCGTTGGAATCTCCAAAATCTATAAAAATGGTGAAAAGATACGAGATCAGGAGTCCAAAAGGAAGCACTGACTTTAGTTGGCTATAATTTGTACCCACAACAAAATATGGAAAAATAATCTGCACGACTACGAACTACATGAAAATAACTTTATGGTAATATCTTGTTTGTGAAAATCTGATATCTTGACAAAATGTACGCTCCATTGAAAAAATATGCCATATTAGGGGGTGTAGGCTAACTAGGTGCAAAAAATAAGCATTAGGGGCAAAAAAAATAGCCCCTCCAGGTTGGCGGGCGATCACTAATATTTCTGAGGGCTGAAGTGGCACAAAAAATAAAAGCTCTGCCAATGGTGTCAATGGGGCGAAGAGGATAGGAAACGCCCCTATGGTGGATCCACCTCTGAGAATACCCACTCGGCGATGGTCGAAACTTTGGCAGATGGAAGTTGGAAACTGTGGACAGTTGGCAGTGAGGGGCTCCTAGCAGTGGAAAAAGGTTTCTGGCATTTGTAAGAAATAAATCCCGACACCTCCAATTAATGTTGATAGGTGATTAATGAACTCGATCCCCCAACAATTAATATGTCTAGTCTGATCCACAAGGTCGACATATGGCCATTGATATGATATTATATTGCCTTAAAAAGTATTTTGTCGGAGACAATAAATATTTTGTTAACCCTTTATCCGTAGATTTTGAAACCCTGTAAATAAAATATTTTCGCCAATATGCCAAATCTTCCACCGATATAAATATGAATGCCTGACAATAAATTTTAATATTTCTGACTATTAATTTAATTTATTCAACCTGCAATGAAATATTAGTTTGCAGAAAATAAATAATTTTCCACTAAACTATAATATGCCGACAAATATTAAATCAACCCTCGAATAATTTATTTGCCAAACTATAGAGAAATGTTATAGTAGCCTAAATTAATAAAAAAAATTGAACCTGCATTATGATATATCGACTCAGAGAAGGATATTTTTTTCTTGCACCAATGGGGGAGATTTTTTTTTCTCCAACACTTGTAGGATTCATACCTTTTCCCACTAATATAGATGCAAAAAACCTCTAATGGCCTCCGGATGACGAAGTCAAATTTTGACAAATGGGTAGGCAATCCTTAGGATTTCAGACCTTTTGAACACAATGACAGGGTCAGATCTAACCCAAAACACCACAAAAATTGGTTTCCTCCCATATGAGAACAACTAGCCCTTCAATGAAAACCCTTCAGCCTTCGATAGTCTCCTCATCTCAACTTCCCAATATGAGATGGATCTCCTATGGCCTAAGCTTTGATACCATGTTGGAAATATGAATGATAACCCAAATGAAGTTGCACACACTTCAAAGGATCAACCATGAAGAATATCATCCACATCAATAAGAAAGTGATGCATCATGAGCAAGAGGAAAAATTGATCAAATGATGATCTAGAATGAATTGAGATAGAACTCATGAGATGATTTACAAATGTACAAGATCCTTCCTCATATAGGCAAGGTGAGAGGTAGTTGGATAACCACCTTAGTTGCAATCATTAAATGCATAATACATAATTATAAATGCATGAGATAAATTTTAAATTCCTAGATAACTACATGCCTATTAATGAGATATGGTCCCATTAAATACTATTTTTTAGAATTCCACCTAGGAAATTAACTCCTAAGTAAAAACATTAATGATGTGAATAGGTCCTCACTAATTTCAAGTTAGGAAATATCCCCATTCACACTAACATCATGTACCTACCCATTCAACTCTTGATTTTCTATTGATTTCATCCTATGCATAGCCTTATTTTGTAAATTTTCTCCAAGAACTAGGTCTATTTGATGACCAATTCTCCTTACTAGTAGTAATCCTTCTAGCATGATTTTTAATACAATGTCCTTGTATTCTATCAACACATTTAAAATATCTTGTAATTATGTATCCTCATCACTTGTAGTGGTGCTTTATTTTTTAGTTTCATATGTCAAGTAGGAATTAATACAATGAAAATATTCTCATGTATCATTCCATCTTGGAACTCCCCCCTATCTACCAAACATATCCTAGCATTTTTTTTCAGATACTATGTAACGCCCGCCCCAAAATCCTAGAGAATGCAACACATTTAAATAAAAGCGAACAATTTTTTTAAAAAAAAGTGATATTAAACATATGAGTTACACTACACTAACGCCTACATTCTCTAAGGATCATGGAAACACTTAAATGAAGTACAAGTTTAACTAATACAATTAAACATCACATGCATTTAATGCTCATAAATAAAGTACATACATCCATCATCATTAAATTACAACACATAAGATACAAAAGGTGTGATACAGTTTCATACATCTTACATTCATTATATTACAATACAATGCTCATTCACAAATGAGATAGTTTATACATGAGATTTACAATTACAAATAACAAAGAAGCTCTTCGATTACACTTGAAGAGTGATAGGTTATAACTGATACAAAAGACTCCATGAAAGAATAAACAAGTCCACTAGTACACACAAGCTCTCCATCAAGAAGTACTCGCCAACATGAACAAGAGAAATAGGAACCTGTCCCACAAAAAAAGTTATCCAAGAATAACAACGGTGAGAGAACCTAACATAAGAAATAACATGGTTTCCTTCCAACCGCATGGTACCTGAAGGTCCACTCCCTCTGTGCTAGGAGATAGTAAAAGAGTTTCCAAGGAAAAACCTACAACCCCTAGACACAGGAAAAAACATTTTAAAACAACACAAGTACAAAACTTAACATACTGGTTACATTGCTTCCAGATAACAAGAATCATGTACATCATCTGTACACCACAAACTGACTAACTGTTTGTTGTCGTAGGAAGAGTGTCACACATAATTTGCTATGAGTTACCCTAGCTCAACTTTCCTAGGCTACCGGATCCCCATCCTGGGTTACCCTGGCTTGCCTCTACCAGTCGTCGGACCCTCATACAAACTATGCGTCTCATCTCATCTCAAGCCTTAACAAGCACATGAACCATGAGAGAGACATTCATTATCTTTATTAGTGTGAAAGTTCCCCATTAATTCTTTTAAATTATCACTTGATTAAACCCTAGGTGAATTACCCTGACGCCCCTTTGTGCGTCGGACCCCCACAAAGAGCCACTCTTCTACTGAAAACACAAAGTTAAAATCCACAACACTATGGGTAGACAAAGTGCACAATATCAATAACACATCTCAACCTTAAAACATAAGATCACACAACTCATTCGTAGTAACCGGGTATCCATACTATATCACATATTTCGTTCGTGGTAACCGGGTGTTCAAACAGAAAACATCCACGTGCACTACTCAAGACAAATCAAAAGATGAACCAGCACATATAATAACCCCACAGACTAAACTCCTCTGGAAGACTTACAAAACCAAACATCTCAATTGCCCAACAACGCAAACAAAAAAAATTCAACCAATAAACAATTCAGACATATAATTAATCTAACATTTGAGTTCCCTAAATCCAATAAAATCATCAACGCATTACTTGAAGTTAATCAACTTAATTTAATTTAATTTACAAATAATAAAAAAAATTAACACTAATAGTTTAACTCCAATTTCACAATAACACAAATAATAATAAAAATCAATTTCTTTATAAAATTCATTTCATTTTAACTATTCGTGTTTTGCATGCACCAAATAATATATAATATTCATTTCTTTTTTAAAATCATTTCATCTTAAAATAACTACTTGTGCATTTTCATGCACCTAATTAAAATCATTTTTTTAATAAAATTATTTTATTATCAAACATCTACTTTAAATTCAATTTTCTCTTTTAAATTATAACATTTTTAAAATATTCTATTTCATGCATTTGCATGCATCTATTATCAAAATATATTTAAATAAATATATATATTTAAAACATCAATTATATCAAAATAGTCAATTAAATAAATATATTTAAATATGTATAATACATATAATACATATATATAAATATATATTATTTAATTAATTAAAAATAATTTAACATATTCAAACAATACTAATCATAAAATTAGTATGTTGCGACTTTAATAACTTTTATTTTCGGATCTGAGTTTTTCTAAACATTTTACTGAAGGTGCACCACCAAGTCTTTTAAAAC
Organism: Sequoia sempervirens; assembly: GCA_007258455.2. Taxonomy (NCBI): domain Eukaryota; kingdom Viridiplantae; phylum Streptophyta; class Pinopsida; order Cupressales; family Cupressaceae; genus Sequoia; species Sequoia sempervirens. The sequence continues at coordinate 236,280,418 of VDFB02058242.1, forward strand.
ATATAAAAAAATCAACCATACCCAGTTCGTACATTTTGAGTTATGATTAATTTAATGACTCTCTATCTCTACTATTTTTTTTAATATAAATTTTTTTATAGGTAAAGATCTACTATTTTATCAAGGTTTTCTAAATTATCTAATTGTTTTCCCTTTTTAAATTTCCTATCATTTTAAATTCATTTCTTTACAGAGGATCTAAGATTTTAACAATTCTTCTACAGAGGTTTTAAAAAACTATAAACAAAACCTCTAAAAATTAAACAAATTCTTCAATCTTTCAATTTCACAAAATTAAAACAACAATCTTTTAAAACACTATTTAAATTTAAAAAATGAAACCGAGCCTTCGAATTTCAATTTCCAAGATTTTCCCAAAGATTTCCTCTTCCAGAAGATGTGCAAAACAATTCCAACCAAGAACTTACCTAAGAGTCTTTTCAATTTTTTTACCAAAAAACTTCACACAAAATTCTTGTATCCATTCCTGTGAAAAACAAATATTTCCTCTTCCAATTAATCCTAATATTCTTTTTTTGAAATAATCCCAAATCAAATCCCTTAATAAATTAACTAACACTTGTTACATAAGATATCTTCTCAATCAAAGATATTTTCATTATGCATTTACAACTTATCTTGCATGTAATCAAAATTGAACCATTAGTTCCAACTTCAACATTCTACTCAAGATCATTTAAAAAAAAACTTAAGTCAAAATTCATAACATAAAGAAAATAATACTTTAAAAATATTTTATTTTCCTTAATTTAAATTTGCACAATTAAAATTAACAAATGCATTTAATTAAATATCCCTTTTTAGTATTTAAATCACAATTTAATTTCAAAATAAATTTAAATAATTTAAACTATGCACTTTATCAAAACAACTTTAATTAATTAATTTATTTAATCAACAAGCTTAATTTAATTAATTAATTTATCTACTGAATAAGATGATTAAATTACTTTATCAGACGAATTAAATTAAATTAATTAAATTAAATAACAACTTTTAATTTAAAATACATAAATTAACATTTAAAACATTTAAACATTAATTTTCACAAACAATCTCGCAAGATAATAAATTATCAAACAACCAAAGACGACATGACACTATGATAAACCAACCACGAACTGACGACACACTGTGATTGGGTTTGTAGTTTGACAAGGCCACTCTGTTACTATCTCCCTATCAACATAATCGTTGGAAAAATGAACACGCTCAAACCTGTAAAGCCAAGTGGAGACGATGTCCTGTACCTGCAATCCTACAATCAAAATGAATGTTGAACATGCATATACACATAACAGTCACACCGTGAAGAGAAATCGCGGCATCACAGGGCGCTCACATGTGAGTGATGTAATCCTGTCCCCTTCACCAATATAGTCACACAATACTAACAAGAATAAAGCACCAATAAATCATCATATGATTGTACATCAATATTACCCAAAAAACAACTATTCTAATCCATAAGCATAACATAAATCATAAGCAACCACATAAAGTATCATCACATCAAAGTATAGCATCAACATCGCTCCAATGACAACGATCATAAAATAATAACGAGGTATCAAGATCTATCATAGTAAAGATATTGTCTAACAACATAAATAAATCTAAACACATAAAAGCAATGACTAGAGGGGCACTACATACTAGCTATCCTTCAGGGGCATCAACTTATGCCTCTAGCCATTTATTGTTTCAACTAAATGTTCACCCTTCCATCATGTATAGATTTTTAGAAAAAAATTCATGGCATTCCTAATAATAGGTGACACATCCATCAGAATTATATCACATAGAACTTCATCATAGTAACCCCCTATTGTAAATTTAACCAAATATTCCTCATTTTCCATTAAATTTCTTTCCTTCTATAGCTAAGCAATACCATAAGGGTTAATATATTTTTAACCACTTCAAATTTGAAAATTTTAAACCATCTCCTCAACTATGAAGTTCTTTGTGCTCCCACTATCCATAAAATATTTACAATAATTTCCTTTTCCCTTACACCTAGTTAAAATAGGTTCTTTCTCTATATTGGTCCTTCCTTTGAGCAATTCAATAAGTACCTTCTCATGACTAGTGATTCACAATGTTCAATAGTATCTTCTAATTCATATGATATTCAAGTTTCTTTATCATGGAATGCAACTCAATTGTGCTAAATTTTTCTCACCTATCTTGACCTTAAGAATGTTCACTCAAATGTGCAATGCCCTTCTTCTCCACACTCAAAGCACATTCCTCTAGAAATTATTCTTGCATTTCTCTGATATCCTCCTCTACCCTATCACTATCCACTTTTGTAACTTATATTTCACTAATCATATCTTTGTGATAATATATTCTCTCATCCAGTTCTTTGTGGTAGGTATCATCATTTCTTTCTTCAATATGGTAGGTATTAAAAAAAGATGGTGTCTCCAAGTACCCCCATCTCCTATTTTAAAAAAAGTTGTACCAGTACCAATACTGATCTCCACAACTATGAGGCCTACAAATTTGTAAGAAGATATCAGACATTATATTACCTGGATTGACATTTTATCTACACAAATCATTGCAGAAGATAATTGGCAAGTTACATTACTTCATACAATTGGACAATAGGAAGGAGGATGTCATTGCATATTGGTTTACATTGATTTCCCACAAGTGAGATCTTCATCTTTGTATTATTAGGTTGGTCGGCAACATTTCTTTGCAGCAAATACAATGTATTAGAGGAAAGACTTTTGTTGATTTTGTTAATCACTTAAAGTGCTAGCCATGGTGGAGGGATATTTCCTCCAATTTTAATAATGAATTTGAGCTTAAGTGGTGATGTTAATGGCTTAAATATTTTGCTGGTTTTTCTATATGTTATCATAGATCATCATATTCAATATGTGCTAGTGTGATACTTTTCAAAATACATTGTTTTTAATATGTATTAATGGAAGAGTTTAAGTTAGTGAGTTGTAATTTTTACATTAATTGAAATAAAATTTGATTATATGTTAGTTTCATTTATAAGTGTATGTATATAGTAGTTCATAAAGTAAATTGGATTATAGGGAATAAGTTGTAAGAATCAAATGTATTAGTTGAAATTTTGGGCAGTCGATATATTGTAAGGTTGTCTGTATGAAAATGTGTTGGTTGTTTATATGGGGATCTTCTTAACAATTAATTGGTTTTTATTTTTATTGATTTTTTTAATTGTTTTAGACCTGGGAGATTGGTGGGGTGGGTCTCACATAAATAGTTGACTTGTTAATTACTATGTTATATGATAAGTAGTATTAAATTGTTAAAAAAGTTAATAAAATTTATTAAAGCAAGTTTATATATTACAATCCATACCATAAGACTTGTCAAGATATGAAAACTCTTAAGATGGAAACAAATATTAAACTTGTGAGAATCACTTGATATTTAAATTAGAACATTCGATATAAGATTAGTGTGACCATGCATTACATGCTTACCATGGAATGAGATTTTCATAATAACATTAGTACCAATAGATCCATATCTCAATATGTTCCTCAAACCAAAACTAAGTATATTTCGTCAAATAATAAATTAATATATAAATGATCTTAGTATAATCCTCATTGAAAAATAAGAACTATTATATCGAGTCAAACATAAATGTTAAGAATGTATGTGTACTTTCAAAAGTTATTCCTATGAGATTAGGCATATAAGATCTTGTCTAAGATTGTTATTGAATTGATTTCTTTCTTTTCTAATTTTTCCATATGTTTAAACAATATTATTAATGGTAAAGTTTCACATGTGTTGTGAAAATGAAAAATGTACATAAGAAGAAGAGATAAACCATTTTTAAGATTTTCTTTTTCCTTTTCACATTTCATACATGTAGGCCATGCAAATTTTATGTATCATGCTTGTGTTACACTATTGTCATTAGGTTATGGGAGTGACATACTTTTCTTTGAAAAATAATAGTGATGCTATCTAACTACATCAAGATTTTATCTCAATGAAAAACTATTTTAGATGTGATAAGAATTAGATAATTTATAGTAATATTTGAATCCCACATGTATTATGAATTTAAAAAAGATGAAAATTTCTTTAACTGATTTATTATTAGATACAAATGAATAAAATTTATATATTTTATCAAATATTTATAATTTGATTTCAAATTTAAAAAACTATTTAAATGTTTTATTATAATTAAATTAAAAATTTCTAAATAAATTATTTTTAAAGCATCCATAATATTTTAAAACAATTTACAATTTATTTAAAATATATTTTTTTATATTACTTAAAATAGCTTAGTAATCATTAAAAAAAATTGTGGAAGTTAGGCATGATTTTTTTATTAGAAGCAGTCCAACACAATACACAATTGTAATAATAGGAGTGTATTTTATGCACGTGGAACGAAATTTCTTTTGTCTTATATTGTTCAGGGAAATAGCGTGTTTGGCTGGAATTGGGGTAACTTTAGAAGAAGCTTCCTTAAAGCAATAATCGGTGGCTTAAGTTAGTGGAGCTGTTGCTTTCTTCCACCTTTTTCAAGGCACTTGCCATAGACTTTTTAGTGTTATAATACTAATTGTCAATAGTTGGATAAATGAAAACATTTTTCCCTATAACTAACCAAAATTTTGGTAATTTTAGCATATGATAATTTCCAATTTTTTTGGATTTTTTTGTCTAATTATATTAGATATGAACATTTTTATAATCAATTTTGTTTGGTATTTGTGGTGTAAACAAATATTTAAATAATTTGTCTTTCATTTAAAAAATGTTATTTAGAGTTCTAATTGTTATAATTAAGATCATTAGTTATGTATTGACTTCGATAATGTTTAAATTTAAATCTTTTTGATAGGTGTTCAAATTGGATATATTTTCATCTATTTTTTTAGTTAAATATTCTAATTTAAGAACATGCATCAATTATGAATATTATTTTTAGGCACATATATTAATAATTAAATTAATAAGATCACTTAAAGTAGTTTAAAGCTTCTTTAGTCTAATCATCATGAAATATTTATAAAGACTTAATGTACTTATTAATAAAAATTGATAAGATTACTTAAAGTAGTTTAAAACTTATTTAGTCTAATATACTTATCATATTAAATATGGGTAAAAATTCGTAATTATGTCATTCTTTTATAAAAATAAATGACCAACATTCTTAATTTAGTTTATGCTTACAATTTTAAAACATTTTAAAAATTAGTTATATATATATATATATAAAGAGAGAGAGACTATATCACCCCTTCATTTTTTTGCTCTTTTAATCGGACAGTGTTCTTCTTTGTTATGCTTTGTTTCTTTTAATACTTTGACTATGGTACTTGGTTACTATTTGATCGGTAACTGTAAAGCTATGTGAATGTTATATTTTGATGTGATGGTATTTTATTCTGATGTTATCATTATAGTATGCTTTGGATTAGCTTAGCAAATATTTGAATTAATGATGCTTTATGTTTTTTATTATATTATTGATGCTATATTCGTCAGTTAGTAATACTATATTGGTGAAGGGGACGGGATTGCACCACTTGCTTGCGAGCGCCTTGCGATTCCATGATTTCCTCTTCACGGTGTATTTTATTATGTTATATATATGCAAGTTCGATATACTCTTGTTCACAGGTTGACAGGTACAAGACATCAACTCCACCTGGTTTCACAAGTTTGAGCATGTCCATTGACCAACGATATTCGATTGGGAGATAGTAGCTAGGTTTTTTGTGCCAAGTCATCACCCTGGTCATAGTGTGTCATCGGGTTGTAGATGGGTTTAGTTGTTATAATGTTGTTCATGTCACCCTGGTTATTATTTAATTTCAAGTTATAAAGGTAAATAAATGGCTTATGTAGTTAAGTTGTTGATTAAATAAATTTGGTTATAATGTTAGAAATGCTATTTAATTTATTAATTAATTAAATTAAATTAATAAAATAATCTAATCTTGGATTAGATTTATTTTATTGATTAATTAAATTAATTGTGTTGAGTTGAATTAAGTTATTCATTTTGGAATTAATAGATATTTTGATTGAATTTTAAAAATATGAAAAAATGTTTTTATTTGCATTTTTTTGATTTTTTTTTTTTTTTAAACAAGGGGAATCGGGTGCAGCACGGCCCCCCATATAACCCCCCACCGCCGGTAAACTTTTTATCGTGACCGGCAGTGCTGGCGGGACACACCAATCGGTACCATGGGAGCGCCAGAGAGTCGAACCCATGGTGGGCGCCCTGCTACAGGGAACACCTTAACCAACTGAGCTCGGATCGACGCCCCTATTTTTTTTTATTTTTTTTTATTTTGAAAATTAGAATGTAAAAGAAATTTAAGATATTTCCTAGTTTGTTTTTGAAAATTTATGAGGGTGGTTGGATAGATATTTCATTTTTTTTTTCTATTATTGGGATTTTGATGGAGTTTTTTGGGGGAGAATGAGAATTGAAAAATAAGGGAGGAAAGGAATTTCTAGTTTGGTTTTGGATTTGGAGAAGCAAGTTGGATTTCTTGGAGGAGCTGGAATTAGAAGAATTCAAAGCACCATTGACAACCTTTCAAGCTTTTGGAAAACCAGGTTTTCTTTCTATTAATTTAGTTTTCTTTTTGAAAGGTTTCACAATTTTTATTATGTTGTTGAAAATATTTAAACTATGTTTGATTTGCAAGAAAAACTCACGTTCAAATCTTGTTTCAAAACTTTGAAACCTTAGTTTACAAATGAACTTCTTAAAAAAAATTGCATTATGGTTGTAAATAACTCTTTTTAGAATTTATTTGCTCAACTAAACTGTTATTTTGTTAAATTTAGAAAAAAAAGAATATATATGTATATATATATATATACACACACATGCATATATATATATATACATGCATATATATACATATATATATACATGCATATATATACACACACACACACACACACACACACACACATATATATATATACATGCTGTAGACATCGAAAATATACTGATTGACATTATTCATCTGATCCTGACTTACTAACATCATTTCTTCCTAAATCATCCCTCGGTCTAACCGTTTAATCAAATTCCCCTATCTGATTAAATTCATCAATATTCGTCTCTTGAATAAATAAATCATTTTATCTAATCAAGTCATCTCTCTTGTTAATTAAATCAATCCATCTGATCTAATTATCCCTATTTAATTAAATAATCAATTTATTTGATTAAATCTCTAAAGTCTATCCATTAAATTAAATAAATTAAAACCTTATTTGATTTAATCTAACACCATCCCTTTGATTAAATAAATCAAAATATTTATTTAATTAGCCTCTTATCATATTCCTCTCTTATTCCATTTAAATAAATCCATAAATTGAGTCAAATAAGTCACATCATCTAATCTCCTAAATTAATTAAACCCTTGATTAATTTAACCTCATCTCATGTCACATCCTCTAGATAATGCAAGTTGCACATGAAAATAGATTTAATTCATTTATTAAATCTCTATTTTCTTCATGGCATCTTTTGGAATATTCTCTCAATTTGAATTCAAAAATTCCAAGTCAATATGTACATCCAACAAGGCATTTAAAACTCTTACATGTCCTTTGCCTTGAGCCAAGTGGCATTTATTGCATTTTCCCTTCCCTCTTACATGTCATTTCAACAAATTTGAATTTCAACTATTTGCATTTATTGGCACAAACCCCAAATCTTGCACAACCATCATCCATTCATAGCTTGACAAGTGGCACCATATCATTGGATGAAAGTTAGTCCCATATTGCTCAAATTTGGACTTTCATCCATCTTGAAATCCTATAAATGAAGAACTCCTCTCCTCATTTCATCATCCACAATTTGAGTAAAGTTACCATGCTCAAATCATTAGCAATCCTCATCAATTATCATTAAATCTTAGCTAGGTTATGCGGGTTTTTAGCTTGGAGCACTCAATCTTCATCAACAAAGTGGATCACTCATCAAATCTCTTCATCAAATCAACATTGCATCATTGGAGTTGGGAAAGGGCCAATTTTTACATCAAATTGGCACCAATTCCCTCAAGAGATTAGGAGTTTGTTGGTTTTAGAATAGGATTTGATATGCTTTGAAATCTCATTGTGTTCTTCATTTCATATTTTATCTTTTTTTCCATTCAAATGAATTTCTTGAGGAATCCTTATTCTTGTTTGCATTTGATCTCCTAATGTATTCATTTGTTTTGTTTTGCAGGTATTTGGATAAGGGTTCACACATGCATATATATATAATATGTATTTGTGATTTTTTTTATGGGAAATAAAACCTGGTTGAAAATGAAAAAAATGGATTTAAAAAAAATCCGCAGGTTCATGTTCTGGGAATTTTAGTTTAATTTTTTTTTAACCCCAAATTTTTGGGGGTTGCTGGGGGCTCACCCCCACCGCACCCCCCATGGGAGGCGTTGTAGGAGGAGCCGCGCCTAGCATGTCCCCACATTGCCGCCCACAGTGGATGGCACGGTTGTGTTAAACATAGTTGTCGCCCACAGTGGTGGGTTCGGCTGTGGTTAACACAACTACGCCCACAACTATGGGTTCAATTGTGTAAACATAGCCAACCCTCTAACTCGGTGTGCGCCCCAATGCCTTTGACTTTTTTTTCAAAAAAAACAAAATAATAATAAAATATATTTTTAATGTTTAATATTATATATATACAATATTAAAATATTAATATATATAAATCTTTAAAATATATATATTTAATATTTAATATTATATGTATATAATATTAAAATATTAATATATATTAATAATAAATAATTAATATATATTAATAATAATATATATATATATATTAAATATATAAATAATATATATATATATATAATATGAGGTTATATTATATGTATATATGTATGCATATTATTTTATATATATATATATAGTTGGGATATATTAAAATATTGATTTAAATGATGGAATGATTTTAATATAATTGTGAAATTTTAAATTAATGTATAATAGTCAAATTAATGGATTGATTTTTAAAATAATATATTTTGATGGAACAGTATTTTTTTCTGTTTTTTAAATAATATGTTTATTAAGATGAGTTAATTGTTTATAAAATGATTATGTTGAGAAGAAGAAACAATTATCTATTTTAAAACGATATGCTCTCAATCATAGAAGTAAATGTTTATTATTATTTAGGAGCAATTAGGGAATTACATATCTAGTTAAATTTTATCCTTTGTCTAAAAGAGACATAATTTAATTAGTTTTATTGCGGAAATAAACTATTGAGTTTTATTAAAGGAAGTGGATTTAGGGAATCCAAAGTAGATTTAGTTCCTATTAAATTGCTCTTTTAAATGTGATTTCTTCTGTTATTGCTTTGGGGAAAATTGATTAGAAGGGTTGTTAAGTCTTCTAGATGGGGTTTTCATTTAATTGTGTGGGTTGTCGTAATATGTTAGTCAACCTTTGGATTGCCTTGGGTAGTGAGTCTAAGTGTATCCAGTTAGATACCCGGTTATCACGAACGAGATGTGTTGACTTTATATCGTGGATAGGGATTTAATATCCTTAGGTCGCACTTGTGTACCCTTGGGTTGTGGAGTTATTCCACGTGTTGTCTTAGAGGAGTGGCTTGCAATGAGGGTCGACACACAAAGTGGTGCCAGGGTAACTCATTGTAAATTAGTTAATCCAGTGATAACATAAATAAACTGATTAGAGGAATAGGTAGTATCAAACACTTAATAAGATTAATTTTTCCTCGCTCATGGACACAAGGGCTTGTATAGACTTGGGATGGGACGAGAAGGCATGGAATGGAAAGATCATTATCTTTTCTTTACGAGAGATAACTGATTCCGCATTGGTGTGCATGAGGGGCCGAGAGTCATTAGAGGTTTCCAGGATATCTCGAGATGGGGGCCGAGACCTAGGAAGACTTACCAGGACAACCCATGTAACATTGTGATGACACTTATCCTAAGTCAGTAGTATGTTTGTATCAGTGATGCTATTGATTATTTAACTCTAGAAGCATTGTAACCATTGTGTTAAGTGATGTTGTTTTTGTATTTGATTCAGCTTGTGTCTAGAGGTAGATGGTCTTGTCTAGGAATCCATGTTACTATCTCCTAGCATAGGGGGTGGGCCTTTGGGTATCACTTGGTTGGGTGGAACATGCACCTTACTTTGTTGGGTTTTCTTTTTGTTTGTGTGGATGAGATTTCCAGTTGGAGAGCTCGTAGGATCCAGTTACTTTTTAGGTTTCATTCATTTTAGTTGAATCTTGTAATTTATTACCCCTCATTTGTTATCGAGGTGGAAGATGTAATATGTAACCATGCTTATTGGATTTACCTCATTCGGGGAATGAGAGTTGTAATCTTATTGTTAAATTATGTTATTTGAAATCATGTGGTATCTCTTATTCTTTGATGTAATTTATCATGTATGGAATGTATGTGTTCTTAATTCCTTAAGTAATTAAATGTTATGGTTTCAATTCATTTTTTTGTTGTTTGGGTTTTAAAATAATCTCAGTCTCGTAACCTTAGAGGTTGTTGGAAATGGATAGTGAACTTGCATGTTAATTGTACTTAAACAAAAAAAAAAAATTGTGCGTTCGAGTAGTTATTTGCAACTTCCTCTAGGGTTGCATGGCAGGGTGTTACACACACACACACACACACACACAAAGTTATTTTAATTGTTGAAAAAAGTGAGGTCAATAGAACATCACAAAAAATATAATATTTTTTTTTGTTTTTACATAACTTGAAAATCTAATGAATGAAAAAAATCAATTTTTGATGAATAATTTTTTTTTAATAAGTTTGTGCAATAATTTTGAAGAAGAGTTAGGCTATCATGTTACTATCATGTGTTTTGCAATAATTTTGAAGAATAATTAAGTTCTCATGTTACTACTGTGTGTTTTGGACTTATAATGATTAACTTGTTGATATAATGGTGCAAGCCATATGTGAGTTATGATAGTTGTGAACTTGATATAGTCATGGAAAAATGATTCAATGTACTACTATCTAATCATATAACTAGATATTCAAACAAAATAATATCAATATGAATCTATAAGAATATCTCACATTCAATTAATTACAACTTACCACAACAATCCTATTGCATGTAGGTTAAAACTTTTTTTTTATTACTAATAAAAATTATTACAACTAAATGATTCAACTAATATTCAATACTTTTAGTCACAATAGAATGTCAGTTTGCCCCATATCTAAAGGGAATGATGTAGACATTTAAAAATAATTATAATTAATCAAATCCTTGAAAAAGTACGATTTTTGGATGTATATAAGACATTGACTTTCATCTCTTCTAATGATAATTATATTAGATTATCAATTCTTAAAATAAAATATTCTTTATTGATTTTTACTATATGCTTAAACAGTATTATTGATGGTAGAGTTTCACATATCTCATGTTTGTCTTACACCATTGTCATTAGATTACCAATGTGTCATTAAAATATGGTTTCCCTTCTAAATTGAATTTTTCATATTTTAATATAATAACATAATTTTCTTTTAAAAATAGTCAAATTATGTTAACTACATCAAGATTTCATCACACCCAAAAAACAATTATAAATGTGATAAGAATTAGATAATTTATAGCAATGTTCAAATTTCTACATGTATTATAAATTAAAAATAAAACAACTTTAGCACATAATTTATTTATTTTTAATAAAAATTTGATGTATTTTTTCTTAATCATGTTAGATATCAACATTTCATATAATCAAATTTGTTTGGTATTTGTGGTGTAAATAAATATTTGAACAATTTATTTGTTATTTTATCTTTTTTTAGGAAAAATGTTATTTAGAGATCTAATTGTTATAATTAAGATAATTAGTTGTGTATTGACTCTACTAATATTTGAATTTAGATGTTTTTGATAGGTGTTCAAATTGGATATGATTTTCATCTATTTTTTAGTAAAATGTTCTAATTTAAACACATGAATCAATTATGACTATTATTTTTAATCACATATTTTAATAATTAAAGTAAAATATCAATATTGACTAGTTATAGAGGCTTAATGTACTTATTAATAAAAAATGATACAATCACTTAAAGTAGTTTAAAGCTTCTTTAATCTAATCATCATGTATTATAAGACAAATTGATGGGTGATTTATTAATATAGAAGTACAATATCTAATAACTCATCACAATTAAGTCATAGGATAACTTTCAATCTTTTGGAAGTGATTTCTACAGTTCAACCTCTAACTTTGTTTATGGAAATAATCAAAATAAATCTTCATATTAATAATGAACATTCGTATGAGATACATTTCACAAGTTTGTGGGTGTATGGACTAGGGTTTAGGATGATGCCTCAAGGATGTGCATACTTATTATACTAAATATGGAAAAAAATATATAATTATGTCATACTTTTATAAAAAAATAGTCAACACAAATATAATTTTTTTTAACTTTGATTGCTTAAACGTGACATATATGTTTGAAATTTTAAAATGGTATAAATTAATGTAAAACTTTTAGTTAGTTTACATTTATAATATTTAAAAAAATTAGTTGGATATAATTTTTTCAAATTTTTTTAAGAGAATTATTTTAATTGTTGAAAAAAGTGGGTTCAGTAGAACATCACAAAATGTATAGTAAATTTATTTACTTTTTATTTATTTTTTTCACTTAGATAACTTCAAAATCTAGTGCATGGAGAAAAAAGTTAGTTTTCAATGAATAGTTATTTTTTAATAATTTTTAAAATCATATTTACTCAAGATATCATTAAGTTCCCTTTTCCTACTAGAGTTTTGGACTTTGCTTCCCTTGATGCAATTTCTCTAGCATCCCTAAGCTTTGATCCCTAAAAGTTTGCACTGAATAAGCTACGTCTTTCATTTGCATTAGACTATAAAAATCCCTTATCTTGTCATTCCTTTCATTCTTTCCGCATTGAATTGTCAAAGTTCCCTTTCCATGCCTCTCTTGATTTGTGAGTCAATATTTTTTTCTATTTTCTTTATTAGAATCAAGTTGTAGGATTCCTTCTACCCAAGTACTCATTTCTTGTCATGATTGACTCCTCAACCCTACCAATTCCCTTATATACTTTGTTGGAGTTAGACTTTCACCCATCCACTTACCTTGGTACTCTTCCTTGCCCATCTATGAAACTCCACCACTTAATAAATTGTCTTATGATTTTTATCATAGTTTGAGATGTAGTCTTCCCTTGAAAGTGGTACCAGGTATGAGTCATCTAAAAACCCCAAACCTAAACATTCCAACACTCTCTCATCTCATTAGGATTATTTGTTTAGAATTCCCTCCATTAGCATGAATTCCTCATCACCCTTAATCCTTGGTACTTTTACTTCCTAATTAGCATGTGGTATGATGTATCCTAACCCCTAGTCCTTGACAATCCAAAACTCCTAAATTTTATTCTCTACACTCCCACCCACCTCTTACATGTTCAAAATGTTGGTGTAATTAATATTTAATTACACTTGCATAACTTTACTTAGGTAATATTTAATTCCTAAGTTTATTATTCTCATCCTTATCTTGTTGAGCTATCTTGTTGCTCAATATAAGATTAGGGTTATGCATACTTTGCTTTTATAAAGCAAATCATCTCATGTAATTATGAATTCCTGAATAATAATATTTTGCACATCTTTTGCAAAGCTTTACTTTTTATGATTTTCTCTTATGTGGAAGACTTTTTCTGGTTTGCATTTCAGATCTTGGTTTCTAACATGGTATCAGAGCCTTGATTTGCAACCCCTTCTCAGATTTTTGAGAAAATCATTACAAAGTTCGTTTGGGATTCCTCGAGGGTATCATGCCTTGAGTTCATTTATGAGGCATTTTGGATCAGATCGGGCTTCACCATTGGATTCAGAGCACTGGAAAAAAGTCAAGATTGGCTTTTGTTTTGCAGATTTTGGCCATCGTTTGCCAGATTTATGAGGGTTTCAAGCTCATAGATTTTTTGCAAGCTTTGGGGGTCGCTGATTTTTCGAAGCATTTTGGGCACAAACGGAGGTCACCATCACGTTCACAGCGCCCAAAAACCCTAAGAACGCCTATCGTTTAGTCGATTTCTAAGCAGTTGCTCCAAAAGGCAACATGTTTTTGCCAAAGAGGCCATACAACTTCTCTAGCACGTTTTCCGAGGTAAAACAAAAAATTCGTAAAAAAAATTATTATTTTTTTTCCTGCATAAAAAAAAATTGCAATTTTTTTATTGTAAAAAATTATTTTAAAAGCTTTCAAAAAAGCTTTGTAAATTTGTTTTTTAAAGAAAAAAAGGCATTTAAAAGGGTTGTACCCCTGCGCAGGGTATTGCACAGTACGGACTTGTGCAGCCTGCATAGGTGTACCACCCTCATGGAGGGGTGGGGGTGGCCCATGTGCCCCCCACCAATTATCTTTTTTAAAAAAAAATTTAAAAGAAAAAATTTCCATGTAATTTTTTTTATTTTCAAAAAAAAAAAAACAATTATTTTTAAGGAAAATTGGGAAAATGCGCCGACGGCTGTTTGACCGTCAATTTTAGGCTGGCAGTTTTGCTGTGACGGCTGTTTGGCCGTCAAATTTATTGCCACACTGGTTTTTTCCCCCTTTGGAGTTGTTTTCTTCCAGAGGCCGTAACTTTTGCTCACGATGTTGAATTCGCGCAAACGAGATATCGCCGAAAAGCTGGCAGCCAAATTTTCTGATGGTGTAGTTGGTTTTCAGAGATTTTTCTGTTTGATGGGATTTTTTTCCTGTTGAAGTCAGATGTTCATATTTCACTCTGGAGGGCATATCTTTTGACTCGGTGATTCTTTTTTCGTCATTCTTGCGGCATTGGAAAGTTGGTTCAGTCCTCTACATAGATCTGAGGTATTTGTTTTATTTCTATTTATGCATGTTTGTATGCTCTCCTTTTACAATCATTGGGTTATTGTAATAAATGAACTGAGATAAAGTTCCATCAGGGGGGTTTCTTGCATAATAATTTGATTAGAGTGTGCATGTACATTGATCTTCATCTTTTTTTGATGAAAACTTGCATGGGTTATCTGGTTTCTTAGTTTCTTTTGGCCACATTTTTTCTCTAGCTTGACACATATCAAATTCACATCGGTTCACACTTTAGATTGAGAGCCTATGGTTAATGATCCGCATTAGATCCATCTTAGTTTGAGGGCCATGTTTTTATGGTTAATGTTTCAGAGTCTTTATGGTACTCATTCCCATGGAAGAGTTTTAGTCTTAGTTTGGCATCGACATCGAGATACATAGTTTCTAGATTCTGTCATCATTTCTTCTACTGTTGCTTCACAGATTCTAGGGTTGTTCCAGTTTGTGAGTTTTCCAATGTTCCGTGGCATCAAGTCTATTGTTGCTTTATCATGATTCCTTGAGTCAATCAGTGATTCTCATTTGGTTTCAGTAGTAGATAGAAGTATCTTTCCATTGCACTTATGGGGGGTGTTTGTGTAATTAATATTTAATTACACTTGCATAACTTTACTTAGGTAATATTTAATTCCTAGGTTTATTATTCTCATCCTTATCTTGTTGAGCTATCTTGTTGCTCAAGATAAGACTATTCATCATTTGGGCATGAATTTGCTAGTGGTTTCCAATGATGATGAAGAAAATCCATAGGATACCATTAATGAGATGATATGGACATATAATGACTAGATTAGATATAAGTGTTCCCAAAAATCATTGTTTATGCAGGAAGACACGTATTCAAAAGAGAAAATGGTGTAGATGGTCATGACCTAACTTACTTCAAGGGTTTAAGAGAGAAAAGCTCAAACATTCAAACCATTTCCCAAGACCATTTTTTAGTTGATTTTGTAAGAATTCTTCTACCGTATACACATAAATCTTGAGGCCATTAATGACCAACATGATGAAAAATCAAAAGAGATCATTTTTTCATGCATGTAGGTGCATTTTTGGGTAATACAAATTAGATTATAAAATAGATCAATAACAACACCAAACTATTAACAAGATTTACAATATTTGAATAGTCCATTCATTTAAGGGCTAAGAGGCAATCATTTGGAGAATAGTAAGATGATTCTTAACAAACAAAGGAGCAAGTTTCAAAAGTAAAAGGAAAAAGAGGAGTGGAGATAAGCACCCCTTTTTCCTTACAAGATTTATCAATTTGAATTTTGATGGGGCACACAAGGAAACCCATGGAATTCTAGGGATGTGATTTTCCTCTTCAAAGAATCTATGGTAGTTTCCTACTTGGTGGCTTGTTATTTTTGGGCCACAAGAATAATAATGAAGTGATATGGGAACGACTAGTTGTAGGGTTGGCACTAGCTTCATCTACTAGTGTTCAACATATTACTGTGGAAGGTGATTTTCTTATTTTGATCACTACACTAAAGAAGGGTTTGTGCCCTAATTGGTATCTTGGTATATTTCTAGAGGAATCCATCTCTCTTTGCTCATAATTTAAGGAAGTCATAGTATCTCATTGCTATATGTATGCTATTTCAACAGTAGACTATTTAGCTAATTATGGGATTGATTAGGTTTCTATTACTACTTTGTATAGTGTCAATCCTTTCTCTTGAGGTGAAATTAATAATTACTTAAAATTTAAGCCACTTTATTATTTTATCTCTTTTGGAAACCATTGGCCCCCTTACCAAAATGTTGACATATTTCATTAACTTACAATTTAAAAGTTGGCAAGATGACACAAAGGATTTCTTCTATGATAGGTCATCTAAATAAGCTTTTTCATTGATTTTTTGAGTATGTTATTCAATAAATATTTGACAACTGACTTTGATCTAGAGGTTTTGAAGAAATATCCCTCCAGGAGGATGTGATTGCTTATTGGGTTAGAGTGATGTGAGATCTTCATCTTGGTGGGCAACATTAAATGGTAGGTATTAGAGGAAAGATTTTTCTTGACTTCGTTAAGCACTGACCATTCCAATTTTATTAATGAATTTGAGATCCACGTTTAGAATGTGGAGGCAATACTATTTTAATTTGAATTGGTGATGTTAATGGCTTAAATGTTTGGAGCTCCTCAAGTTTGAATTTTTATAGTCGGGAAGGCTTTTCTATCTGTTATCACAGGTCATCATGTTCAATATGTGTTATTGTGAAACTCTTAGCAATACCTTGTTTTTAATGTGTTAATGAAAGAGTTTAAGTGAGTTGTAATTTTTATAGTAATTGAAATAAGATTTGATTATATGTTAGTTTCAGTAAAGTAGTCAATGAAGTTTATTGGATTTGAGGGAATAGGTTGTGAAGTGGTAATGTATTTGTTGAATTTTTTGGCAGTCGAGGTTGGTGGCATGACAATGGGTTGGTTGTTTTACGTGAGATTCTTCTTAACAATATATTGGTTTGTATTTTTATCATTTTTTTACTGTTTTGGATTTGGAAGGTTGGGCCTCACATAAATAGTCAACTTTTAATTACTATGTTTTATGGTAAGAAGTATTAAATTATTAAAAAGTAAATAAAAAATGTATAACACAAATTTATATATTATAAGTCATGCCACATGACTCATCAAGATATGAAAAATCTAAAGATGGAAAAAAATATTAAAATTGTGAGAATCACTTGACATATTTAAAACAATTCACATAACATCAATTGAACATGCATTACATGTTTATATGGTATGAGATCTTCATTAGTACCAAAAGATCCATATATTAATATGTTCTTCAAACCAAAACTAAGTATATTTCATCAAACAATAAATTAATATATATATATGAACAATCCAGTATAATCCTTATTGAAAAATAAGATCTGTTATACCTATTCAACCATAAATGTTAAGAATATATGTTTACTTAAAAATATAGTCAATTTTTAAAATAAAGTATTCTTTATTGAATTGATTTCTTTCTTTTCTGATTTTACTATATGTTTAAAATGCTATTACTAATGGTAAAGTTTCACATGTATTGTGAAGATGAGAAGTGTACATATGTAAAAGAGAGTGACTTTTTTTTCCCATTTTCATTTTCCTTTTTACATTTCATATGTATATCCCATACAAATCTTGTGTATCATGCTTATCTTACATTATAGTCATTTATTTATGGGAAGATCATTAAAATATGGTTTGATCCTTTCTAAATTAAATTTTCCAAATTTTAACACAAACGATTTCAAATGCGATAAGAAGTAGATAATTTATAACAATACTTGAACTTATACATGTATCATGAATTTTAAAAAAATGATAATTTTTTTAACTAATTTATTATTAAATGCACATTAGTAAAATTTATATTCTTATTAAATATTTAAAATTTTAAAAAATCAATTTTCTTATTACAATATAATTAAAAGTCATTAATAATATATGATGTGTAAAAGTAATCTAAGAATTTAGGCACATGTATCATGTAAAGTAAAATATTGTCATGAATGCAATATGTAAGAGTCAAATCCATACTAAATAAAATTAAAGAAAAGAATAACATTTGGCGAATAAGGGAAGAGCCGAATGTGGCATTCCACAGCTCGAGGTGGACGTCTCAAGGGAAGCAGATAACAACATTGATGCGCTGGAAAAAACGGCTGTGATCGCTAGGGTTTTGGGCACTCCCAGGCCAAGGGCTAAGATTAATGCATGGATCGGTGAAAAATAGGGCAGGAATGCGAAGGTCTTCTTCCTTCCCAAACAATTCTTCGTGGTGATCATGGGATCCGAGGAGGACAAAAACACGTTCATGGACAAGTCACCTTGGAGAATGGGGGGAGATTTTGTGTACACGTAGAAATGGAACCCTAGTTTTGATCCTAAAGGCTTCGAACCCTATGCTGGTCCAATTTGGATACACCTCTATCACTTGCCTTTCGAGTTTTGGTCTTGCGAATGCCTGTATAAGATTGGCAATGACTTAGGTCATGCAATTGACCTGGATATGGGGAATGTAAATACAACTCACTATGCTCGAATCAAGCTACTCGCCATCAGAAAACTTCCCAAATCGATTAAGATCAAATCATCAGCTGGTGTTTGGGAGTAGGATATCGAACTAGAGGAAAAAAAATTATTTTTCCTTCACTGTCGTAGTAGGAAGCAATCAGAATCCTAGTGCCCCCGCCCCATTCCAAAGATTTGGGTGCAGAAAGAAAAGAAATCTGCTCCCCCTCCCAACGCATTAGACAGTCGGTGCCCTCCAATTGCAACAAACGAATCCAAGGTCATGCCCACAGTGGTGAGGGTCATCCCATTAGATCATCCTGATTCATTGAAAATGTTGTCTTGGCAAATCATCCCCTTCAGAACCTTTGAGGTGTCTGAATCACAAGTTTGCTGCAACATGGGTGATGAACGATTGGTTTTTGCGACACCCCCAACGGAGGTGACAATCACTACGACGGTTGCTTCAAGAGAGGAAACCAAAACAAAGGAACAATCATAAGCAAATCAAGTTGTATCGGCTTCAAGGAAGATCATTCCTTACCTTGCCCCTGTGGTTCTTAAATCCTCTGAACCTGATCACATAACAGGTGCCCAGTGGTCAGAACCCTTGGATGAGACCTGGTCTGAAGATGGGGAAAATAGAGAAGTGTTAGGGATTGTGGATCCCAAGAGCATTAACTAGATGGCCGCCATTTCCACTGCAGGTTTAGCCAAAACCAAAAAAAGCAAGGGTCATAAAACTCTTCAACAGAAGAGGGAAGAGGTTGTAGCAGAACAGGGGCTGCCAAAGATAAAGGAATACTTGTTGAGATCTAGGGGAGGCGTATCCTCTCCTGGAAAACCATGAAGATCACCTCTTGGAACGTTAGGGGCTTAAAAGCCCCTAACAAAAGACGCTTGATTAAGCACCAATTGGACAGATTGGGTGCTGACATTGTGATCCTCCAAGAGACTAAGCTGACAACAAATGATGTTGACTCATTCGTTAAACACTGCTGGTCCTGGAATGGCTGGATTGTGGATGCTATTGGTAGTGCGGGGGGCCTTGGTTTCTTATGGAAACCTGGTGCGGTGGTCATGGAGGGTGGGTGCAACACTATTTCCTGGGCCCATTGCAAATTCAAATCTCTTAGCTCCAACATTTCGTTCCACTTTCTCAACGTCTATGGGCCTACCAAGATTGAAGACAAACGTAACACTTGGGACAACCTATCATGTTTCATGAGAGACCTGAAAGATGATCTTATTATTCTTGGCAGTGATTTCAATGCCATTCTAGCATTGGATGAAAAGAGCGGTGGCCTGTGAAGTGAGAATATGGCAATCAAGGACTTTAGGAACTTTGTGGACAATAACTTACTGTGGGATATACCCCCAAAAGTCGGGAAGTTTACCTGGACAAACCGAAGACAAGGCTTTACCAACATTATGGAATGTCTAGATAGGTTCCTATTATTAGCAAACTGGCTGGAGCTCCCATTGAGCATTGAATCCTCCATCCTCCCCATCTCAATATTTGACCACTTCCCTGTCTCGCTGGAAATTTCTACCTCGGGAAAACCAAGGAACTCTTACTTCAAATTCGAGTGAATGTGGCGTCATCATCATCTAGATCTGATTGGTTTATTGGCTGCCTGGTGGGAAGAAATTCCAAAAACAGGTGGTACCAAAAGCTTTATATTCTACAAGAAACTTTCACATTTGAAAAGTAAACTTAAAGAGTGGAACAAGCTGAGTTTCAAGGACATCTTTTTGGAAGAAAAGGAAATTGAGGGTGAGCTTGCGTCCTTGAATGAGAAGGTATTAGAGAATGGTATGACCAGTGAAGATTTCTTGAAAGAAAAAGAATTAAAGGATAGGTTGAGTGAGGTCTCTGCTAGAATTGAAGAATTATGGAAAGCCAAAGCCAAAGAGTCATGGTTGGAAGTAGGGGATGGCAACAATTTTTTTTTTCACAACTCTGTCAAAGCCAAAAGGGTTTTCAATAGAATCAAAAAAATCAAAGGTCCCGATGGGTCAGTTCTTGAGCATGTGGAAGACATCGAGTAGGAAACGATCCGTCACTTCTCTGAGTTCCTCACTCCTGAGGGTGGAGCGGATGTGTTGCCATCTGAAATCATTAATCACATTACGTAGGTGGTTCCAAGCGAGTAAAATGATAGACTTTTGGCCCCCTTTACATTGGCTGAGGTTAAGAAGGCGACTTTTGATCTGTACCTTGATAAGTCCCCAGGCATTGATGGCTTCTCTGCACTTTTCTACCAGCAATGTTGGCACTTTTTGGGGCACGATGTTTGGGAGGTGGTCGATGAGTTTTGGCAGAAGAATAAATTTATTAAAGAAATTAATAACACTGCAATTGCTCTCATACCAAAGAAAGCTGAAACACAATCCTTTGCGAACTTTAGACCAATAGCCTTATGCACAACTATATACAAAATATCTCCAAATCAATGGCAAATAGGTTAAAACCCATGTTAAATTTGATGATCTCTCTAGAAATTGTGGACAACATCATCTTGGAAAATTGCTTTATCCCAGGCAGAGAAATTGCGGACATCATCTTGGCAAATGAAATTGTGCACTCAGTCAAACAGGAAAATCACAAAGGAATGATCATTAAGCTGGATATCAAAAAGGCGTACGACACGGTTAGTTGGAGATTCCTTTGCTTGGTTCTGATCAAGTTGGGTTTCAACAGAGCCTGCGTGGAAAGAATTTATTATTGCATTTCTATTGTTCGTTACTCCATCATCGTGAACGGTTCACTTTGTGATTTTCTTCAATCCTCCAGAGGCCTGCGCCAAGGTGACCCACTTTCTCCCTTCTTGTACATCCTAATGGCTGAAGCCCTCGGGGCCTTGATAAACAATTATGTCAGCAGGGGTATCTGGAAGGGAATCAAAGCCTGCAGACTTTTGGAGGTGTTCACCCACAAACAGTTCACTGATGATACTCTCCTCTTGGGTGAGGCCACCATTCATGAAGCTGAAACCATTAAGGAGTCCTTGGAACTATTCAGGAAATGCTCGGGGCGAACAATAAATAAGGACAAAACAAAAATCTACTTTTTCAATACGAAGAAAGCTACCCAAAGAAGAATTTCCACCATCCTAAGCTTCCAAATTGACCACCTCCCCACTTGCTACCTCAGAGCTCCTTTCTTCCAAGGTGCCATCCGCTCTTCCCTATGGGCCGATTGTATTGAAAAATTTAGGTCTAAGGCTGCCTCCTAGAAAGGGAAGTGGCTATCCCTTGCTAATAGAATTACAATGCTTAAGGTTGTCCTCAGTGCAATGTCGATCTTTGGTATGACTTGCTTCAAACTCACAAGCAAAGCTAGATCTTCGATGGAAAGTATATTTAAGAAGTTTCTTTGGGAAGGTTTGAATGAGACTCATCGCATCCCCCTTATTAAATGGGATTCAGTTTGCCAAGAAACACAGTTTGGAGGGGCGGGGATCAGAGACATTCACTAATAGAACTTAGCTCTGGGAGCCAAACTTACTTGGAAAATGGTTCGCTGTCCCTCTAGACCTTGGTGTAAGCTAATGCAACATAAATATCTCAACTCAATGGATCCTAATTGGATAGTTACCATTGCCAATCCTCCTAAAGGCTCGGTTGTCTAGAACTATATTTGTGAGTGTAGACATATCATCACTAATCATGTATCATGGAGCATTAACAACAGTTCCTTTGCTAACTTTCAGTTGGATTCATGGGAGGGTCAGCCCCCTCTTGGAGAAAATATGGTTTTCAGTGAAATAAGAAGGCTTCTGTCTGATCATATTGGCCCCAAAGTAAGAGACTATTTTTCTATTGACCCCACGAACTTGCAGTCATGATGGAGACATGTGGAGAACTTGGAGGTGGATGCCAAAATCAAGTAGTCCTTTGTTAAAACCATCCAGGACCGTAGTACAAAACTAAATGCAAATGTTGATGTTATTGTCTGGTGTGGTGCCAAATCTGGTAACTACATAGTGAAAATTGGATACCAAATCCAAAGTGCTACTAGAGAGGTGATGGATTGGCACAAGGATCTCTACTTGGGTAAGCATGTTCTCCCTAAAGCTGGGGCATTTCTTTGGACCTCCCTTCATCATAAGATCCTCACTGGAGAGAGACTCCAGAAGGTTGGTGTGGTTGGGCCCTCTAGATGCCCGTTGTACAAAGTTGCAGAGGAAACCTATGAGCACCTATTGTTCCAATGCCCCTATGCTAGCGATTGTTGGAGTTGGTTGTAGGAGAAACTCAATTGGGTAGCAGCTAGAAATGAAAGCCTATATGACTTTCTCCAAAGCTAGCCTAAATGGTCTTCTGATGACCTGTGGGGCGATATTTGGGAATGTTCTCCGTCCATCTTGGTATGGAACCTCTGGAAAGAGCGTAACCAGAGGATCTTCAAAGACTTTAACTCTCCTCTGGATGACTTGAAACTCAAAATCGAGAATGCCCTGGTGGAGGTAGTAAATAACAAAGTTAAAGGTTGTCAATCCTCAGCGTTCACTGCCTGGGATGAGAGAATTTCTAGAAACTGGTCAGGCCTTGTGACCCATGTTGGCTTCGGTTTGGGTGTTGACTCACATAGGAAATACTTAAGGAATACTGCTAAGTGGACGGCTCCTCCAAGCAGCAGACTCAAATTAAACTTTGATGGATGTGCCTGGGGTAATCCAGGCAAAGCGGGGATTGGCTGTATCCTAAGAGATGAATTGGGCTCTATGTTATGGATGTTAGCTGAGCTATGTGGGGAGACTACCAACAATGTTGTAGAAATGAATGCTCTTTCCAAAGGGCTGGAAGAATGCATAAAGAGGAACCAACTTGACTTAGAGATTGAGGGCGATTCCATGTTTTGTATTAATAACATCAAGAAGAAATCTTGCAATAATTGGAAACTCAACAAACTCATCTCTCGTGCCTGACATTGCTTAGAGGCCTTAAATTTTTCAATCTACCACATCTACAGAGAGGCCAATGGCGCGACTGATTGGCTTGCAAACTACGACGCTGATTGGTTGGATTCTGCCCTGGTTTTTCCCTCTGATCACTTGGCCCTCAACGTAATCATTGTTCAAGAAAAATGTTCTATCCTTGGAGGAAATGTCTCGAAACAGTTACATGAGCAATCCATGTAATCTTTCTTTCATTTGAGAAATAAAGGGAGTCACCCCTACGGTGACACTTACCACAAAAAAATAAATAAATTAAAAGTCATTAATTTTTTATTTATTTAGATATCTTATTGTTATAGTTAAGATCATTAATTGTGCATTGACTTCACTAGTGTTTGAGTTTAGATGTTATTGATACATTTTCGAATTGGAGAGGATTCTCATCTAATTTTTACTTTAAGACACTTTATTTTTGTCACATGCATAAATTATGACTATTAATTTTAGTGTAATACAATAATATTAAAATTTATTCAAGGGGTAAACGCTTTTGACCGGAGCTATGAACCGGATACAACCATTCAACAATACCACCCCAATGGGGTTTGAACCTTGGTGATAGGAACAACAATGCCACCTATAAACCATCATACCATGCCAATACCGGCAAAGCAATAGTAGAGGTGTAATACAATAATATAACTAGACTAGAAAATAAGTATTTAGTAATTATAGATCTTTAATCTACTCACACCAATAAAAGATCAATACGATCCCTTAAAGTAGTTCAAAAATTCTTTCTTCTAATAATCAAGGTATTATAAGATTGATTGATTTATGTATATCTTTGTGCAGTCTTGACAAAAATGTTGGTTAAGACAAAGTGTAGTTTGTCTTGATTTTATTTTGGTCTCTCTTTCGGTAATGCCACCCAAAGATAACTTGGAATATTTTTATTTTTGCAAGAGACGCACATCCCCAACTAGAGCTAGTGTTAGAGCCCAACTTTACAAGCTACAAAATTTATAATTAAGCTAATTTTTACCCTTATGTTGCATTTGATTTATGTTAGCCCACCTTTCATAACTAATTTGAGATCATTTATGTGGGTTTTCAATGAGATTTTTTTTCAAGTACTACCTTGTGTCATTTTTGTGTTAAATTTTGTAAAAATCTAAAAAAATTCTAAGTGTGGGGTGTGTTTAAGTCTTTTTCTTTGTCATAACCCAATTTTATTGTATTTTAATTATAATGTTATAAATTGAATTATTGAGGAAATTCAATATGCTAAATTAAAATTTTTGATATTTTTGAAAGTTTGAAAGAAGTTGACCATCGTTGACTATGTGATCTTTTGACTTATCTTATAATTTTATCATAATTGAACGTTACTGATGAACTGTGCAAGTGCAAGTGTGTGCAAATGCAGGGTAACATGTTGAAGGACGAGAACACAGTTGAAGTAGGATTGTTTAGCTAGATCGAATGGTAAGCTTGATGGAATTTGGGTGCACACACCACCAAATGGCATGATAACTGCATATGAATTCATATAGGAAAATTATATTAATCTAAATTGAAATGATTCTATAGAATTGTGAAATGAAAATACATGTGAGTTCTTGTTTAATTTTCTATCTTGATCTTGTGTGTGTTCGAATTTGGAAGAAAAAGAAACTATGGCTTAACATATAAATGAATGTGTGTAATTCGAAAAAGCTATTTCATTTAAATATTGATGCTCAAAATAAAATAAAAGTTCTTTTATTTATTTAAATATTGGTATATGAAACACATAAACATCTTCAAACAAATATATATATATATATATATTTCGAAGAACAAACATATATGACTACCATATATATATATATTTCTTATCAATTGAATTTGAAACCGATACTATCATTACCGAATTGATATAATTTAAAGAAAATCTCATGCGATAGTGGATTGCCATCAAAATTAATGGCAAATATTAAAAAAATCAGAGTATGGGGGCAACTAAAATCAATGCCCATTTATGAAAAGAAACAGCTTTTGGATGGATGCATGGGAAAAAGCATAAAAGATGCCATTTTTGATATCATAGAATTGGAAAGACTGAAAGAAATGAGCAGTTCAACAATTTTCTTAAGAAAAGAATAGAGGAAATCGACCCTAAATAGAGGTATTCGATGCAATTTCCTTGATTTTGTTGTGATTTCAGTTACCTATTTTGTGAAAATGTATGTTGGATTAAATCAACATTTCTTTGAGCCATATTAAACTTGTATGATGAACTCGATATGCCATTTCTTGGTTTAAAAATTTATCATTTCTTCTGTTGAGGCCACGTTGGCCATTTTCTTTGTTGCATAGGCATTGTGCATATAATTTTAGCAGCATGACAGTCGTTTGTTTCTACCCTATGTGTTTCAAGTTGCCATTGTATTTTAATTCTTTTTCTTGTGTTATGTTTTGGAACTCACACACTTTTGAATGACATTATAACGATTCTTAAATCGTATCACCCTAGAGGGTAGGCAACATAATCCTTACTGACATTACATGTTTTAGCCATACTCTATGAAATGGATCCCATCGAATGACCACCCAAATGGGAGTAATATCCCTTTCCTTTGATCCAAAATCAAAGGGTATTTTGATGTAGTTGATTCTCCTTCGCTTAAAGCAATGACTGGGTACATATCACCCCTTAATGTACAAATGATATTAATTTTATCTAATGTTGTATGTTTCTATGTCATAATGATTCTTTTTACTTTTCACCTTGTCCATAAGGGACGATGGTTGAGTGACATCGCTCCATCCTTATGTTGGCATGAATAGTTGTGAGCCATCGTTTATCTAAGAATGATAATATTTAGAGTCTTTGATGTTTCCAACCCAAGCCATGGGTCGACATGTGTGGTTCAGGTCATGCATTGATAATATGTAAGGAATAGTCAGTCATTCCTTAGAATGACAACAATATAGTTGATATTAAGATAGTAAACAAGGGTTCTTAAACTCAAGACATGTGAAGGTTGTACCCAATATATGAGTAAATTATTTCTTGTTGAAATGACCAATGTGTTCAAATCTTATTATTTTTATTTAAAAGAATCAATACCTAGAAAATGTTTGGCTATTTCATTCATATGCTTATTGTATGAAAATGTTCTTAGAATGATAATATCTTGAATTGAATATGAGAATGAAAGTTATGCTATATTAGAATTCTTGACCATGAATGTAAGGAATAACTACGATTTCTTAATGAGGCTCGAATGAACAAAGCTTTGGTTGATATGGAACTAAATTTGTAAAATTTTGTAGACAACAACGTTTTGTTATAATCAGTAGCTGTTTATTGTAAACAACATCATTTTGTTATAAACTGTAACTGTTTAGTTGTAAACAACATCATTTTGTTATAAACTGTAACTGTTTAGTTGTAAACAACATCATTTTGTTATAAAGTGTAACTGTTTAGTTGTAAACATCATTTTGTTATTTAAACAGTGGTTGTTTTGTTGTAAATGACATCATTTGTTATAAACTGTAATTGTTTAGCTGTAGACAACATTGTTTTGTTAAATAGTAGCTGTGTGATTACAATAGTATTGGTTGTTATCATGTAGCATGGTTGATACAAACGACATAACAATATGTGGAAAACTATTCCAATAGACTTGTTCTTAAATTATTTACTTCTTGTAAACCGACAAACAATATGATAATCTGAAACATTATTTGAATGTTAGAAATTTGATCTATTGGTTTTAAATTCATAATGTATGCACAAATTTATATAACTTAAGTTGGCACATATATGTGTATGAATGTAGACCTTCGTCTACGTACATACACATACTTGTGACATACCATCTTTTGTTACCTATTTTCTTATTCTCAAATGAATACTGAATTACAATGAATGTAATCACATGACATGTGCTTAAATGGATGGATAATGTATTGATCAGTTCCATTGATTCATTTTTGAGTTTTAAATACAATATAACGACAACACCTAATAGACTAGAGCTCACCTGAGGACAAATGTTTCTAGAGGGTAGATGGTTTCTATGGGATAACTTGATGTGGAAAGTTACCTTCCGAGATCGATGCCAAAATGGAGTTCAAAGAGTATAGGCTTTTTCTTTATCCAAAACCTAATGTTTGTTGTTGCAACAATATTCTTATGCTTGGCCAAGAATTTTTTTTCATTATCTATGTATGGACTCTATGATAACACTCTCTACCATTCCTAGCATAGATCTTTCATTTTCTTTTCTAACTTGTAGATAGCTCGATGCATGTTGATGTATGGGAACACACCAAATTCCACCTTGTAGATTATTCTCTTGCTAAACTTTCTGTGTAGGGTTGAGTATTCTTCAAGTAGGAAGAATTTTGGGGAAGTGTAAGCTTCTTGGTTGGGCGGTAAAGTGCTTCAACCATGTTCTCATCCACTAGTGGAGGCGAGCATCAAGAGTAAACCTTGGATGTTCGCAAGACTATCTTGGTCTATGATGTAACCTTGATGTAACATTGATGTAGAACTTGTACATTGTATTGAATTTGTGGCCTAAGAGCCAAGTCAAACTTGGAATATATTGTAATTGAAATTGAAATTAAATATATAAATCTTTGACTCATTTAATTAGACATGTGTTGCTATGATTGACTATAGCTTCTTAGTTATGTATTTTTAAATTGAATATTCATAATGTCATTTGCAATAATATAAATTAAGTAATAATTTAGAATGGGTTATTACATTCTTAGGTTTTTGAATATTGTTAGAGTTTTGGAATTTCAAGGTTGTTCATTCTAGTATTCCATCCCTTCCATCTTCACCTTCCCCTTTGTCCTTATTAGGTTACTAGACTTCATCCTCCTAGAATACCTTTCCACCTAATCTCGAGATCCCGATATCTAGCGTTGTAAAATTTCCCTATGTTTGGAAGAATATCAAACCATCCCATGGTATATCATCTATCCAAGCCCCAAACACATATCCATTGCGTTAAGTTCCCTTTTCCTACTAGAGTTTTGGACTTATGCTTCCCTTTGATGTAATTTCTCTAGCATCCCTAAGCTTTGATCCCTAAATTTTGCATTAAAAAACCTAAGTATTTCATTTTCATTAGACTTTAAAACTCCCTTATCTTGTCATTCCTTGAATCACTCTTTCCTCATTGAACTATCAAAGTTCCCTTTCTATTCCTCCCCTAACTCCCAACTATCGACTCAATATTATACGCTAAGTTCTTTATTAGAATAAAATTTGTAGCCTTCTTCTACCTAATTACTCATTTATTGTCATGCTTTCAACTCCTTAACCCTACCAATTAATTTATATACTTTTTTGGAGTTATACTTTCACCCATCCACTTTCCTTGGTACTCTTCCTTGTGCATCTATGAAACTTCGCCACCTAATAAAATAATTCACTAGGTATAAGTCATCTACAAACCCCAACCCCCAAAATTTAAACACTCTCTCATCTCATTAGGACTATTTGTTTGGAATTTAATCGATTAACATTAATTCCTCATCACCCCTGATCCTTGATACTTTGACTTCTTGACTAATATGTGGTATGAGGTATCCTAATCCCTAATCCTTGACAATCAAAAAATCCTACATTTTATTCTCTACACTCCCACCTACCTCTTGCATGTTCAAAAATCCATTTATGATTGGATTTGGATTTGATGTAGTGACTACCGATTTTTTTTTTCCCACCCATAAAGCATTATTCATCATTTAGGCATGAATTTACATGTGATTTCCAATGCTGATGAAGAAAATCCATATAATTTCATTAATGAGTTGATATGGCTACACAATGACTAGATTAGATTTGAGTGTGGCCAAAAATCATTTTTATTCAAGAAGGTATGTATTTGAAAGAGAAAATGGCATAGGTGGTTTTGGCCTAATTTACTTCAAGGATTGAAAAGTGCAAAGATCGAACATTCACACCATTTCACAAAACCATTTTTTAGTTGATTTTGTAAGCATTATTCTACCCTATACATACAAATAATGAGGTTGTTAATGACCAACATGATGGAAAATTAAAAGAGATCAATTTTTCATACCCGTGGGTGTATCTTTGGGTCTCGAGAGGAGGATTTTGACTCATGCGTGTTGAAGATGGATGTTTCATGAACATGGGTGATCCATGCAAATACCAAGCGACCACATCTTCTCTTTCACAACCACATGCCCTAGCTATAGATCTATATATGAGTTTGCAATTTCCATGTAAATGGTTGGTCTCTATTCATATTTTTGAGAAATTATCTCATCTTCGGGTCAAGCTGAAGATTATTTTTGTACTAGTTTATAAAAATGTAATTTAGTTCTAGGTTTGTATAAAATTTGTTATGATTTCAGGTATATTATTAAAAAAATCAATAGAAGACACTTCTATTTCATTTATGCATTTTATCTCCATTATTGTTTAAGAGTTTTAGGGATTCAAGGAATCCTTAAGTTTTCATTCTTTATTCTTTACTTCCGTATGTGTTATTTTGTATCTAAGAGATGGTGTAAAACTATTTTACTTTATACAATAGCATGTCAATACAAAATATTTCTAAATTGATACATGAATCTTTTAAATTAATGGTAGATTATTAAGTAGAGGTCTTTTTCTAGAATAGAATGACATTTGAGGTTGTAAGCTCTACAAGATAGAACCAAGTACATTAAAATTATATGAAAGCTAGGGTTTGCTCTATCATTAGGGTTTTATCTATATTTGACTATGTGTTGTAGGAATAAGTATTGATCTAATAGATCAAAGTTGACCACCTAAATAATTTCAAAATAAAATAAATAATTATTTGTATCTTTTAATAAATTGGTGTAGTTTATTGTCCTACCATTATGCACAACACATTGTTGTAAATATTTGCCAAAACTATTGTGAACTTGTAAGCAATTAAACCATCATAGAACTATTGTATATTGTATGTTACTAGGTTAGTGATGTTGTAAGAAACTACCAGTGAATACACTTGTAGGAATTAGTGACCAATTTTCATCTTATGATTGTATCATTTAACTCAGTAGCCTAAAAGAAGAGATTTGTGATTTATATGTGTAAACAATCCTCCACAAAGAACAACTATCAAAGATAAATATTGTGTCATATTTGTGAGTGGATCCCCTTTAGTATTTTATCTATTTTATCTAGAAAGGATCTCTAGAATCAACCTCTCAATCTTGGCAGGGTTCAAAGTGCAAAAAAGGTCTTTATTCCTCTTGTTCATTGGCCTTTTCCAAACCCTAGTTTGAGGATAGGTGTCTTCCTTGTTTGATAAAATTTGGTTAGATTGTCTATATCTTGGTAAGATCCTTAGGGAACTAGGGGATACCATAGAAAATAACACCAACATAACCACAACTCCTAAAATATATAATGAGAATTTTTTTTTAAATGATTAGATAGCTAAGAAGATCTAAACCTTGATTATTTTTAAATACAAGGGTAAGTGCAAGAATTTGAGTCCACTTCTAGTGGAAGTATCATTTTTCAGCTTTAAAATAGGTAGTCATTCATTTTTTAGAATAGGTACCCATTATAAAGTGGGTACTCATTCCAAAAGGTTTGAAAATCACAATCCATGTTACTCATTTGGATTTAGGCTTAGAAAATGCATGGTAACCCAACCCTTAGCCTTAGACCTAGTACAAGGTCATGACAATATCGAGAGAAAAAACTGACTATGTCAATATGGTTGATGAGGTTTTTTTTAGAATTATTTTATGAAATTAAAACTCATTTTAGATGAGATTGTGTAGATTTTATATATGTAATTTTTTTTTCCATATGGATTATTTTTTTATGAAATAGGTCCATAAACTTGAATTATGAGGGTTTTTTAGTATTTTAATAATTTTTTATTAAAATAATTTTTTGGAATTTTTTTTACGAAAACATATTTTAGAAAATTCTTTTCAATTTGAAAAAAAAGTAATCAAAAAATGATAATTTTAGGTCATCTTATGCGTGACGTACACAATGATTTTTCAGAACACCAAATATGGTCGATAATTTTTTTTAACAAAAAACAAATATTCAATAAAAATACAAAAAAATAGGGAAAACGTGCTTCAGTGAGTTACAAATCTTTTCCCAAAAGGATTTAGAAAAATATGATTATTTAGGTCAAAATATGGATGATGTACACGCACATGGTAGTGTAAAAAATAAAGTGACTTTTAAACAATGGTTTTTAGAAATGCCTATTGAAAATTAATTTGTATCATCTGGGTATTAAAATAAATTACATATTTGGAAACTAGACTCCAAGTACTACATTTTATGATCAGTGACTTTTTTCAAGATTTCATCTCTAAGTGCTTCAAATTTTAAGGTCAAATGTGACAAATTCTAAGGTCAAATGTGACAAATTCTGAAAATCAAGGAAAACACTTCCACTTTTTGGCCAAAAAGTGGACTCAACTTCTTGCCAGCACCCACAAAATATCAACTACGTAAAGCAATCAATTCAATATTTACCCCCACAAAAAACCTATAAAATACAAATTGGATAATATAGGTCAATAATAACAACTATTAACAAGATCTATGATATTTGAATATTCCACTCATTCAAGGGGGGTTAAGAGGTATTTGTTTGGAGAATAATAAGATGATTCTTAAAACCAAAGGATAAATTTTCAAAGCTAAAAGGAAAAAAAAGGAGAGGAGACAACTACCCCTTTCCCCTTACAAGATTTATCAATTTGAATTTTGATGGGGCACACATAGAAACCCATATAATCTAGGGATGGGATTGTTGTCTACAAATAAGATGGTAGTTTCCAACTTGGTGGAATGTTATTTTGAGGACCACAAGACTAATAATGAGGTGAAATGGGAAGGAGTGGTTGTAGGGTTTGCACTAATTTCATCTACTAGTGTTCAACATATTGTTGTGGAAGGTGATTCTCTTATTGTGATCAATAAACTAAAGAAGGGTTTGTGCCCTAATTGGCATCTTGGTATATTTCTAGAGGAATCCCTCTCTCTTTGCTCATAATTTAAGGAAGTCATATTATCTCATTGATATATGTATGTTATGTCAATGGTAGACTATTTAGATAATTATGGAATTGATTAGGTTTCTATCACTACTTTTTATAGTGCTGACCCTTGCTCTTGAGGTGAAAATAATTATTTAAAAATTAATCCACCTTATTATTTTACCCCTCTTAGGAACTATTGGCTCCCCTTACCAAAATGTTGATAGATTTCATTTACAACTTAAATTGTGGCAAGATGACACAGGATTTATTCTATGATAGGTCACCTGAATAAGTTTTTTTATTTATTTTTTGGGTGATTCATTCAATAAGTCTTTTAAAATTGACTATGGTCTAGCGGTTTTGGTTGATAGTGTTTATCTAATCATTTGATGTTTTGACACCATAAGAAATATTTTGTAATTTGAAATCCTTGAAGAAAAAATAGAATTTTTGAAAGGGCTCCAAATAAGAAGAGGATAATATAGACAATGTGAGATCCCTTAATCAAAGGCCTCAATTCACAAGAATGTTAAAGCTAAGATAGTTGTGGCACTATTTGATGAGTAGTAAAAGTCATGGAATATTTACATTTTGTGAACATGGCGGTGTCCTCTATCAAAGAGGAACAATGGATTAAGGACAATGTTGCATCACCAATTGAAGTGGACACTTCATAATGGAAAGAAAGGAGGAGGTGCCTCTAGATGTGAGGACCGTTGTGGAGAGATGCTATTATTAAGGCTCTCCTTCTTCATATCATATATGTGGTCCACTGTATAATGAATGGTATTAGTGGTCCAACCCCTGTCAAACTCATTTACGTAAGCAACATATAAATACAAGAAGAAATATGGCATTATGCTACGTAGATTGATAGAAGATAAATGGAAAGTTTCACATTATTTTATATGATTGGGAAGCATATAGGAAGATGCCATTTCTTATTGGGTTAGAGTGATGTGAGATCTTCATCTTGGTTGGTAACATTTATTTGCAATGAATGGTAGGTATTAGAGAAAATGTTTTTCTTGACTTTGTTAATCACTCACCATTGTGGGGGGATATTTATTAGTGAATTTGAGATCCACACTTAGAATGTGGAGGTGATACTACTAGTATATCTAGTTTTATACAAAATATATATAAATAATGTCGAAAGATATATTATGAAAAATGTTAAGTTATAGCAATCATCAAATTATTTACATTAATCATATAATAATAGTTAAGATTAATCATATAATAATATTAACGTAGAAATGAATTTTAGGGTTAGGGTTAACATTCAAGTTAGGATTACAATCATGATCAAGATTAGCATTATGATTAGATTTTTTTGCCAGTATCTGTAAAGAAAAAAACTTGCATGAAATTATCATCACACTAGATAACTGCTAACTTTAAAATAGTCATTGCAATTGTAACTATTAACGATAACTATCAAAGACAACATAAAAATAATTGTGGCATAAAGATATGAGAAGACAATGTAAACACAACCACCAAATGTTGTAACCTATGAATCAAGAACCCAAAACATAAAATACAATCTCATCTATAACGAATAAATCTGCATTGTTGAAAGATAAATTTATATTTATCTACAATTGCCTTTCAAACTGCCAGATGGGTTATGGACATAGAATATACCCAGGCACTTAAGCTTTAATAGTTTAGAGAGAGTTTGTGGAAGGTCACGAGTGAAATGAAGGCTTCCCCCTTGGGTATTTCAAAATTCTTGAACATATCTCCTATGGAAATATCTACTAAGGCTCTCAATCTCAATGAAAATCATCTATCAAACACAAGCATCGTCGATAAAATTGGGTCCCTTCAATCCACATCTCTTATTGATGGATGGTGTATGGATATCTTTCAAAATCTAATTTCAATAGAAATGAGTAATTTCAATAGAAATGAGTAGGTTTGGAGTCCATGGGCAAAGAGGATTGCTTGATAAAATCTATGCATTCATCAATGGATCCGCATAGAAGGAATTGAAGGAGGTAGAGCCAGACACATAAATAGAAGCAGA
This sequence comes from Sequoia sempervirens, assembly GCA_007258455.2. NCBI lineage: Eukaryota > Viridiplantae > Streptophyta > Pinopsida > Cupressales > Cupressaceae > Sequoia > Sequoia sempervirens. The sequence goes on from VDFB02058242.1 coordinate 236,315,410, forward strand.
TGTCGTGGCTAATTATATGCTTTTGATTGTAATGTTCATACGAAGACAAAACACAGACCAAATGAAGACCAAATGCATGCCACTCACCTGAACGCCAATTTAAATTAGACGGATAAAAATGTACACGGTAAAAATGTCGCTGTAGTGGAAACGCCTTTCAGCGTTAATTACTTTGAATTGGCTTAAATATTTGCAGTTACTGAAGTTTTAATTTTAACAGTCAAGAAGGATTTTCTATCTATTATCATAGGTTTGTCTCACAATACATTGTTTTTAATATCTGTTAATGAAAGAGTTTAAGTGAGTTGTAATTTTTATATTAATTGAAATAATATTTGATTATATGTTAACTTCATTTATATGTCTATGTGTAGAGTAGTCAACATAGTTTTTTGGATTATAAGGAATAGATTGTGAGGTTGTAATGAATTTGTTGAATTTTTGGACAACCGATACATTGTTAGGTTGGGGGCATGATAGTGTGCTAGTTGTTTATGTGACTCTTTTTAACAATATATTAGTTTGTATTTTTACTATTTTTTGTTGTTGTTGTTTTGGATCTGAGAGGTTGCACCTCATATACATAGTGACTTGTTAATAACTATGTTTTATGATAAGAAGTCTTCAATTATTAAAAAGTTAAAAAAAATGTATATACAAATTTATTGATTATAATTCATGCCACATGACTTGTCAAGATGGAAAAAAAAACAATTAAAATTGTGAGAATCACTTGACATATTTAGAACAATTGACATAGCATTAATGTGAACATGCATTACATGTTATGATATTTTCACTATAATAATAGCACCAACATATCCATATATTAGTAAGTTCCTCAAATCGAAACTAAGTATATTTTGTCAACAAAACAATTAATATATGAATGATCTAATTTATTTTTCATTAAAAAATAAGATCTTTTATACCTATTCATTCATAAATGTTTAGAATATATATATGTTTACTTTCCCCTCATATCAAGTATATAAGGTTTTTTCTAATGACAATTAAATTAGTTTGTCAATTCTTAAAGTAAAATATTATTTATTGAATTGATTTCTTTCTTTTTTGATTTTATTATATGTTTAAACGATATTATTAATGGTAAAGTTTCACATGTATTGTGAAGATAATAAATGTACATAAGTAAAATATAAATATTTTTTTAGATTTGTTTCCCCTCTTAAATTGCATATGTATATTTCATGCAAATAATGTGTATCATGCTTCTCTCACATTATCATCATTAGTTTATGGGAAGGTTATTAAAATATGGTTTGATCTTTTCTAAATTTTAACATAAGTGTTATCTCTAAAAGTTACACCCTTATCAAGTTGCAGAAACTTGATACCTTAGAGAAAACATGGGAACTCTTCCATAGGTTGTGGGTCACCTAAAATGGAAAAGAACCTCCGGAGAAGGCTAGTTTCCTATGGATATCACCTAAACTAATAATTTGGTAAGGAAAAGGGTAAGAAAAAGCTTGCATAAAACTAAAAAAGTGAAAATAATGATAAAACTAGGCGATACACCAAATTATTGAGAGCTATGAAACATTAGGAGTGTCATACACTTGGTTACTTTTGATGAAAACTAAAAATACATAGCCTGTTAGTGTAAGCTTATGCATAAATATTTCATGAACAGGTTTGTTCTGCATATATTCTCAAGAAGGAAAGATAAAGTTTCACAAACTAGAGGCTTCTATGCAATTTTGAGACACAATTCATAATCTGCATACTCCTACTTTTGCAAGAAAGGCATAAAATGAGACAAAGTTAAAGGAGAAAGAAAATCTCACACAGAACTTGATCAATCACTATATGCTCAAAAACTATTGCAAAGGACTATAGTAGTGACAATCTCCAGAAAGTTTGCATAATCAGAACTGATTCAAATGAGTTACAAATGTGTTTAAGAAGCCAACACCTATGTTGCTCCACAAAATAAGGTTCTAGAAACCTCATTTTCGTAAGCACCCATAAAGTTTAAAATCTAGCATGTAAATCTTCTCCAAAAATGCTCCAAAAGGTTGAAAAGGTCAATTTGACCATATCTAACCATAAAAGCTCACTAAAAATGCTCCAATTTGAGTCAAAAAGCCTAATTTTACTCCAAATGTCTCCAAGAAGCAACACAAAGACTCCTATATTCCTTCCACATGCTGGCCAACTAAAAATAACCTCCCTAAATGCCCTCCAAGTGTTCTCAAATCATATTACATATGCTTCTATAGTTTAGCATTCTAAAAGAAATACTTTAAGTAAAAAAGTGATTCATAAAATATCACTTTACTTAAGTATTTTACAATGAAAATTAATGCAAAAATCCTATGTAGTCGGCATATCATGGTTCAACAAAGCACATTTTTCTTCCTTCTAATGACTGGGTAAAAACACAAAAGTCCCTATTTCAAGTCAAAAATACTTGAATGCACCACCATCATATTAGTTGATATTTCATTTAAAAAAAAACAAAGGAATGACAAATAAAATAAACTCTTATTGGCTTATTAGGGAAACCCTAAGCAAAAAAAAAGAAAAGAAAGGATATTTCATTTGTATAATTGAATGCAACATAGGGAGGTTAAAAGTGTACCATTTGTATGAAAGTTTAGAAGGTTCTACCTGATTGAACTTGTAGGTGAAAATATGGTAACATTTTTGGCGACATTAGCTAGATGTTTGCTTGCTAAACATATAAACCAGTAGCCTAGACTTGTCCATTGGGCATGGAGTCACTTGATAACTATAAGGAAGACTTAAAACAATTTTATCAAGGTTGTAGCTCACTTGTAACTCATTGAAACAAAATAGGTCACTTGGAAACTTATTGAAAATAGGAAAACTACAGAATATAAACTACTTAACTGTGTTGGGACAACACTTAGGGAATGAAAAATGCAGTTGTACTATAGTGCAACAACACTTATTGAAAGCATAAATCTAACCTAATATGTACAATGATAAGTCATACCTCAAAACAATGTTTGAGGTGAATCCCATTAACTGGGATTGGCAATATTTCTCCATCCATGTTTGATAGCTAGAATGTGTTATGCTCCTTGCATTTAGTGATAATAAATGGGCCTATCTAGAAATGGTCAAATTTTGTATGCTTGCCTGGTCCACTTTTTAGTACATCCCACTTGAGAACAATATCACCTTCCCTAAAAACTTTGACTATAGATTTCTTATCAAATGTTTTCTTTGTTTGGAGTTGATGATACTCCAAAGTTTTCATTGCTTTGTTTCTTGTTTCTTCAAGCTCCATGAGCTTTGCATATCTTACAAATAGTGGGTTATGTTCCTCAAGCATTTCCAACTGATGAACAATGTCTAGAGCTGGAAGCTCTACAAACAGAGGTAATCTGGCCTCTTTTCCATAAACAAGTACATATGGTGAATTACTGACTGATCTCTTAGGGGTTATTCTATCTGCCCAAAGTGCAGATTTCAATGTAGTATGCCAGACCCTTTGATTCTCCTCCATGGTTCTCTTAATAATTCTGATCAAATTTTTATTTGTACTTTCAGCTAAACCATTACCCTATGGGTAATAATTTGAGGAGGTATTCAAATGAATTCCTTGTTCAACAGCCCAATATATAACTCTTAACCCAATGAATGCAAGAGCATTATCTGAAATAATGGAGTCAGGACTCCAAATCCGGTGACTATATCCTCATAAAAGCTCGGAATAGAAGATTCATTAGCTTCTTTCAAAGCTATTGCTTTTTTCCACCGTGTAAAGTAGTCTGTGGTTGTAAGCACCCATTTGTGACCAACACTGGAAGGCGGATTAATTGGCTTGATAAAGTCAATGCCCCATCCCATGAAGGGTTGTTCTACCTGAATTGGATGTAGAGGCATAGCAGGAAACTTCTCCTTTCCTACAAAAAGAGCACACTTAACAAACTTTCTTGACCATGCATGGACATCTTTAAATAAGTTGGGCTAGTAATAGCCATCTCTCATGATTTTCCAAGCTATTTTCCTTGGAGCAAAGTGACCTCATGAAACTCCATCATGAAACTCATGAAGTACCTTTTTTGTTTGATCAGTGTTAATATACCTTAACAGAACACCATTAAGATCCTTTTTGAAAATAATATTATCCACCAGCACATATGGAATGGATTGTAATATGAAGTATCTTCATTTAGCTCTGTCTAAACCTGGTGGGAACTCACCAGTTTGTAAAAAATGGGTCATATGTTGAACCCAACTTGTACCTAACATGAGTATTTCATCTTGAGCATTCTAAGGCTCATCTGTATTAGCTAAAACAACATTAGTTTCTAATTCCTTTTCAAAGCTTGATCCTGTAGCAAGTTGCTCATAAAGACCTTTTCCTCTAACAAGTTTGGTAATTTTGATATCTACATCGTATTCCATAACTCTCGTGATCCACCCATCCCTCTTCTCATTTAGATCTCTGCTCAGCAAAAACTCCTTAATGCTTGGGTGTGCAACCATAACATGAATTTTATTGTTGGAAACTAGAGGTTTAAACTTTTTCAAGCTTCTAATCCTAGCGAGAACATGTTTCTCAACAAATGTATATTTCTCTTCATAATCAACAAGTCCTTGACTAAAGAAAGCTATTGGTTGCTCTAAATTATCACTATTTTTCTGAACTAGCATAGCATAAATAGAACTGACGCTGCCAAAAGCATACAAAATGAAGTATTTAGAGAAATCTGGGTTTACCAGTGTTGGGGCTGATGCTAAAGCTTCCTTAATTTCTTCAAAACTATGTTTGGCTTCTCTAGTCCAATTGAAAATTGCATTCTTTTTAAGCATAGCAGTCAAAGGCTGTAATAAATTTGCAATATCAGTAATGAATCTCAAAAAGTTGATTCTACCTAGAAAGCTCTATAATCCTTTCTTGTGATTGGGTAATGGTAGTTCAAGTATGGCTTTGACTCTTTCAAGGTCAATGGTAATTCCTTCTTTTGACACTATGTGACCTAACAGTTTTCCCTTGTGCACAACAAATATACTCTTTTTTGGATTGAGAGATATTCCATACTATGCATTTTTTAAAAACTTGATTGATATGTGACAAGTGTTCGTCTACATTTTTGGAATATACAGTTACATCATCTAGATGAACAAGCAGAAATTTCTAAATTAAACTTTGAAATGCCATATCCATGGCCCGTTGAAAGGTGGCACTAGCATTAGATAAACGTTGTTTTATATTGATCTTCTTCTTGAATAGAATCTGGTTGTAACCAGAATACCCATCCAGAAGAGAAAATATCTGAGCCTGTAACAGCTTGAAGAATCTGTTCCATAGAGGGTAAGGGGTAAAGGTGTTTTAAATACGCTCTGTTAAGGTCTCTAAAATATACACATAATCTTATCTCCCCATTCTTCTTTCTAACCGGAACAAGGTTAGAAACCCAGGATGTGTGTTTAATCGAAAATACAATACCCCCCTCAACTAACTTGGTCAGCTCTTTGATCATTAAAGGTTCAAGCTTGGGGTTCAAAGGTCTCTGTTTTTTCCTAACAGGCTTAGCACCAGGCTCTAACTCAATTGTATGTTGTGCAATATGAGGGTCAAATCCTTTTAAATTAGAATATTTCCAACCAAAAATATCATGATACTCTTCGCATAAAGCAATGAAAGCTTTTCTATCTTTAGCTGAATAGATTTTGCCTAATTTAAGAAGCTTACCTTTAAAAATTTCCACCTCCTCATAATGATCTTCCTTCACTTGAATGCAAACTTTTCTTTTCTTAAGCTAATCATCAGTGTTGAATATGGACTCCAAGGTAACTAGACCTTTGGGAAGCTTGTTTGTCTTCAGTTGTATAACTTGATCATCGTACTGTTGTTTAATCTTCTCTTGATTTGTTATAGAAAATTGATCTTCCTCGAGCAGAAAAGATAAAATCTGCTCATCACTGTCAAATACCTTCCAGTTGATGTTGTTATCAGGAATTGATGGCCTGATTAGGACTTTAACATATTGTTGTATCCTGTCTTTTTTGATATCATTTGGGATATTAAACTGTGCTCCAATTGCTGCAAGTCTGTCAGCATGCTTATTCTGATTTCTTGGGATAGAAATCAGGTTGAAAGCATCAAACTCCTCAATTATGTTCCACACTCTGTTTCTATAGGATTTCAAGGCATCATTGTTGGCAACACTCAAGCCTCTAACTTGATTGACGATCAGTTCATTATCTCCATAGACTTTTAAACAGTTAATTCCTCTTTTCCTTTCCCATTCAAGACCTTGAATAAGTCCCTCATACTCAACAGTGTTATTTGAGCATGCAAAAGAAAAATGAAAAGATGAAAAATACCTATCACCCTATGGAGAAACAAGCATTGCACCTCCACTAGCTCCATTCTTACTTCTAGAACCATCAAAAACATTTCCCAAAGCTCACTTTGTTGTTGTAACAACTGATCTATACTTTTTTCAAGGTTTGGAACCTCAACATTAGGTTCAAGCATCACATAATTTCCCATACCAACATCTTGAATAAGGTCTAAGGACTGTCCAACACATTTTCTACTACCCATTCATGTAATAGTACATCGGGGACACTTTCTACTTGCAACTCTTGAGCAGCAACAAGTTCACTGTTAGTAAAAATGACACAATTTGTGTCTACAACAGTTGGGATAGCATTGATAACACTTGAGTTATATGGCTCAATATGATCTTTGGCCAACTTTTCAGATTTAATGGTAACCTTGGTTTCGTATGTTGTTCTAAATAGCATATGTGACCAATCAACTGACACATAACCTCCTATCTTAGCTGTAAAGTCTCTTGAGAGACATAAGGCAAAGAAAGGTGGGAGATCTATCACACATATGTCTTGAGGAACTGAAAAGTTCAGATAAGCATGAAGAGTAAGGCTCAAGCATTTTATAAAACTTAAAGTATTAATAGAGGTACCATCTAATTGAATCACTCCTTTCTATAAAGGCTGATACTTTAGTCCCAGTTTGTCAGCAATCTGCTTTGGCATTACAGAGCTACTAGCTCCACTATCTACCATACAGTTGTGAAATAACTTATCACCTATGATTACAGATACATAAAACGAAGGTGGTTTGATGTCCTTACCTTCTTTTTGTTGGGTTGTTTATCATTATCTTGAGGATCATTTGTAAATACAACTCTAACTTGACCTATTGGTGGCTCATCAGACACTTTCAGATTTGACAAGGTTGACTATAACATGTCTTCTTGGCCTGGAATAGCTAATGAATCCCACATAGACATCGTTACATTCAAATTTTTCATATTATCAATAATATTGTAAGGCACAACTGAGTTTGCTTTCTGATGTACCTTTACACCAACATGATCAGTTTGTAGGTGTGGCTGCTCCTTAACTGGAACTTGTTGGTTTCTTTGCAAAATATGAGGCACTTGTGATGTAGATGGTCCTACAGCTGTTGCTTTTCCCTTATCAACTTCTTGTTGAAGTTCAAAGGCTCTTTTCTTTGCTCTTGTATTTGCTGCAACTGGAGAATCATCTACATTTAGTCCACAAAATTCCTCACCCTACTAGTTAAGTAAAGTAGTTTCATTTGTAAGTTGATCCTACTATTGTGGAAGTACATCATTGAGTGCATTTTGCTGTGAGCTTGAAGTATTCTGTAGCATAAGTGCTTGATTTATAACTCCATTGGAACATGTGGGTTGATTATGTGGCTAGTTACATGGATAACACCACTCATAATCAGCAGGAAGATTGTTTTGAATAGGGACAAGGTCCCTAGCTGCACTAACAGGTGTTGGATTGTATGCTTGAAAAGGCCTTTGATTCACATGATGTCTTGGACCTTGGAAATTTCCTTGGTACTGCTACCTATTACCTTGAAATGGTTGATTCACAGGTTTGTTATATGACTGTTGCTTCTCTAAGTTGACCAATTTGCTCCCAAAAGTTTGCAAAATACTTTCAATCTTTTGCTGACTCTCTTTAATCTCTTGCAACTCCTAGGACTATACTGGAACTATAGATTCTTGTTTACCAGCAGCTGGTACAGCTAGTACAATAGGTAATGGTGCAAATGGTGGAATTTGAAGTGGCATATTTGGCTGTGTTTCTGGAAAAATAGGCATTGGTGGTTTGGGAACAATCTTTCCTGCTCGAATTAAGAAATTTTTTTCTCTAATTGCTATCTCAAATGCATCTGGTAGAGAAAAACCTCCCATTGACTGTATCATAACAACTTTATCACTGTTAAGAGCTTTCAAATAATATAAAAAAGCATATTTTGGAGGTGGTCTCACTGTTGTAGGGATTCTATCCCAAGTCCTTTGAAATCTGAAGTTAAAATCATTCATTTTCTCTTCAGGAGTTCTCTTTATTGTAGTCAATTGCTCTACTAATGACAAGTTATCATATCTGTCCTTAAACTATTTGTGTAACTTGTCACCCAACTCATCCCATGTTGCAATAGTACCTACTCCAAGACTTTTGAACCACTGTAATGCTCTTCCTTTGAATGATGTTGCAAGTAGCCTTACAACTATGTCCTCTTGTGTAATATGATGAACACCACATAAGGAAGCAACATCTCTTATGTGCTCAATTGGAGTTGTTTGGTCTTCTCCAGTGAAGATTGGTAAGCTCTTCAAAGCTGCAACTGGTATGTCATTATGTTGTGCCAAATTTAATGGACTACCTCCATTAAATGACACAAAGGGATGATTTCTAGGAGCAACCATTGGATGTGGCTAAGATGGATTCAAATGTGTAAGAATAGCAGCTAATGAACTTGTTGCAGCAACAAAACTTAAAAAAGAAAAAGTTACTAAACCTGTAGGGACAACAAATGAAGTTGGATTGCTTGAAGGTGACCTTGTTGTTCTAAGGCTTGGTGAGGCAGAACGATTCTCACTCTATTTTTTGGATGGTCTTCCTCTCCTCCTTGGTGATGAAAACACTAATTCTGGCCTAACACTAGGTGGTGTAGACTGGACCCTTTTGGAAGGAGGTACTCTTTTCACTGCTCTACCTTGTCTTTTGGGTGGTGACAGCTACAAAAACTCAAAATCCTTTGCACTTTTGGATTGTACCCTTCTCATAAGCTATGGAAGCACTAGTCCTACTGTTCTTTCACTTTAAGGAGTCGCCAAGTATGCGAGTATAACCTCTACAAGGTTAGAAACTTGTTGGTTGCATACCGAGCCAACAAAATGATGAGGAACTCGTCCCACTGGGCGTGCCAAAACTATTATCTCTAAAAGTTACACCCTTATCAAGTTGTAGAAAATTGATACCTTAGAGAAAACATGGGAACTCTTCCATAGGTTATGGGTCACCTTAAAATGGAAAAGAACCTCTGGAGAAGGTTAGCTTCCTATGGATATCACCTAAACTAATAATTTGATAAGGAAAAGGCTAATAAAAAGCTTGCATAAAACTAAAAAAGTGAAAATAATGATAAAACTGGGTGATACACCAAATTATTATACACCAAATTATTAAGAGCTATGAAACATTAGGAGTGTCATACACTTGGTTACTTTTGATGAAAATTGAAAATACACAGCTTGTTAGTGTAAGCTTATGCATAAATATTTCATGAATAGGTTTGTTCTGCATATATTCTCAAGAAGGAAAGATAGAGTTTCACAAACTAGAGGCTTCTATGCAATTTTGAGACACATTTCATAACCTGCATACTCCTACTTTTGCAAGAAAGGTATAAAATGAGACAAAGTTAAAGGAGAAAGAAAATATCACAAAGAACTTGATTAATCACCTAAAATGCACAATGCTTTGCAAGAAACAAGAAGGTAAAAGAACTCTTCAATAATCTCCAAGGTAAAAATCTGTATTTCATACTCCAAAAATAATGAGTTACAAAAGATGCTCAAAACTGTTGCAAAGGACTATAGTAGTCACAATCTCTAGAAAGTTTTCATAATCAGAACTAATTCAAATGAGTTACAAATGTGTTTAAGAAGCCAACACCTAAGTTGCTCCACAAAATAAGGTTCTAGAAACCTCATTTTCGTAAGCACCCATAAAGTTTAAAATCTAGCATGTAAATCTTCTCCAAAAATGCTCCAAAAGGTTGAAAAGGTCAATTTGACCATATCTAACCATAAAAGCTCACTAAAAATGCTCCAATTTGACTGCCATAGTATGTGTTTGATTCGTAATAGTATGTGTTTTATTAATATATCAAAAGGTATTACAGTGAGTACCATGAGAGTTAACTAGAGCACCATATGTGCCAAATTGTCCAACAATTTTCACCAAACTAACATCGACCACATAGGTTCAAGATTCAAAAGACAAAAAGGTGGAAAAATGAAAAAAAATACCACCATCGACCATCTAGCAACCACCTACAGATAACCATATGAGCTATAAAGACCAAAAAAACACTAGACAGAGAATTAACACCAACTAACCCAAGAAACCATTAGCAACAACAAACACATGAAAGTCTGACACCACACAATGACCAAAGGAATGCTTGATGTTGAATGCCTTCAAGAGATAGCTTTCCCCCACAACTGCTACTTGCTTATGCCCCACCAAAGCCATTCCCTTTAGATCAAGGAGAAAATGGTAGTATTTCACCACCTCGCCTAGTTTGGAGAAGGTGGGGAAGTCGCGTGGTTGCGACACACCCGACCCAAAAATGGTGACAATTAGAACATCCTCCAGGCCAACCAAACAGTTTGCAATGAATAAATGTTGCATTAGGGCCTCTGCATCTTTCTTAGCCATCTATATCTCCAAAAGAACTACCAAAAACTTTGAAGTGATGTGGGTCCCGACTCACTCAATTTCACCATTGTCGATAAAACCAATGCCTAGCACCATTTTTACCATGGCTAGGATGAAGGAGTCATATTTCTTCAGAATCCTTTTGAGCCTTTGCTTAGTGAACTCACCACAAAATGCCATTTCTTGAACTGAGCTATCTAGTGAAATGGGGGTATCAACACTAATGTTGGTTAATGTCTCTATAGACATTTTAACCACAAATTTGGATTGTTTTCCCATTGTAGACAACAATGAACTCACCAATGCCACACCTTAACAAAGATGCACAACCCAAATATGAAGAATAAACACACACCAGGTGAAATATAGAAAGCCAGTGGAGGCGGAGTTCGCATCAAAAATAATGAAATTGTCTGGTATTAAGCCCAGACATGCCAAAAACCACCTCGCCAACTCATGAATGCCTACAGGCAGCACAAAATTGTCCTATCTTCACATCCCAAGGATGAACTTCAGGTGATGGATCGAACATCCAAAGTGGACTTTGTAAAACACATTAAGTTTCCATTATTACACTGACATAGAGGATAGGGAAACTGTGATATAGTCCAACTCACCAAAGCGCCCCAACTATGAACTAGCAAGCCCATCATCCACATTAGCACCAAACCAACGATGCATCCATGTGGCCTCCACATCATCCATTGTGGAAAGCATCACCAAGTAGCTAGCACCATCCTTCGGCCCCACCACACGAAGAGTGTGGAAGGGGTGCCCACCCCGCCACCCAAATAAAAAATATATTTTTAGTTATTTAAAAAATATTCATAATATTTTAAAACATTTTAAAATTTATTAAAAATTGATTTATTTATATTACTTAACATAGTTTTATACTTTTTATTAAAAATGGATTTGTGTTACATCTCGACAAATGAAATCAATTAGTAATCAGTAAAAAAAATTGTGGAAGTTGGGTGTATATTTTTTTAACAAGTAGTCAAACACAATACAAATTTGTGATAGGGGTGTATTTTATGCATATGAAATGAATTTTCTTTGTCTCCTATGTTGGATAGGAGTCTTATTTTCTTCAAACTGTACGTAGAGCTCAAATAACATGTTTGGGTGGAATTCTCACAACTTTAAGAGAAGCTTCCTCAAAGCATTTTTAACATTTTTGCTTTCATCTAATAATCAAGATATTATAAGATTGATTGATGATTGTTTTAGTGATAAAATAAGTATAATATCAAATATTTTTTTGATGTTGTCATGTAATATTTTTTATGTGTTTTTTAATTAGCTTGATTTTCAACCTAGTTTATGGAGACACTCAAAGTATATATATTGATATTAACAATATACAATTCATATGAGGTACAATCCTTAAGTTTGTGGTTGTATGGATTAAGGTCTAAGGTGATGCCTCAAGGATGTGCATACTTATCAAATTAAATGTGTATGATGGAAGTATATAATATCTAGGCCAAGAACTATATCAAAGTACAAAAGGCTAGGAAAAGGTGAATAACATAACAACTTTAGACAATACAATGAAAATTGTAATATGTAAATTTTTATTATGTAATAGTCATGCACAAAATTTGAGAGGCCAAATGTATTGTGAATTCATATACCATCCTATTTTCCTACCTCTAACCAACTAATAATTATAGTTTGTACCTTAATGTACATATAGGAGGGTGATAAACAACAAAATATATTTATTATATTATTTTCCACTCTATTGAATTCTAGATAAATCCCTCTATGTTTTCATTACTTTAGAATGGCACTACAACTTCTTGCACATAACATTTTTATCAAAAGAGTCAACCATAAATTTCTACAACAAGTGTAGAGAGGAACTAAACTTATCATATTGCTACAATGTGTTTTGGAATTGCAATGAATTAATTGTTGATAGAGTAGTGTAAGCCATGCATGAGTTGTGTGGTATCAACACAAAGCTATGTCACACTTTCGACCAACTTACCAGCACAGGTGAATTTAAGTAATTTTAACTAAAATTTAATTTTGGTCAAAGATATGATCCTGTAAGATTCATTCTAGTTAAGTTATATATGTCCATAAATTTTCCAACTAAAATTGTTGGATAAATGCATATTTAGCACCAATTTGAGTCCGATTTATCAAAAAAATAAAATTATTTGAAAAACTTGATGTTTCAACAACTTCTAGTGAAGTGCATACACAAGTGTAGAATTAACTAGATAAAAAGAGAATAAGTTTAAAGTAGGCATAAATGGACACATAGAGAAAATAATTACTTAGAGGGCGAGTTAGTCTCACCACATTTGAGGAATGAAAAAATATGTAGGGGAATTTATAATAAGTTGAGTCTATTTATAATATTATCCCTTGTAGAGAATTTGACAAATTATTTGAGAATGCTTATGATATTAAGCTACCAAAAGCTTTGGATATGTAACTAATATTTAATTTGGTTGATCTATATAAATATCATGAAACTAAGGATATAGTGACCTGAATATATCATCACCACAAGAACTAGATTAGATGCATCAAGTACTTGAAAGGCTAAGAGATGACATAGAGTAGATTCTCAATGAGCATTTGAGTAGAAGAACTAGGATGAAAGAGAAAAACCTAAATATATGGTTAGATGGAAGGGAGAAATATTAGAGGATGATACTTAGATCACTAAAAATGAAGTGGATTAGTTGAGGTAGCCACAACACCCTCCATTACTTTCTTAATTTTGAACACCATGCTCACAATTTTGTTACCTCTAGGATATCTCTGATGCAGGAGCACCTTAGGGGTCAAACAATTTTGTAACACCCAAAATATTATATTTCATCTAATTTTAGAATTATTTTGGAGTCCTACATGTAAATTATCCTTTCCATATAGAAGTATTATTGGCATATAACATGCTTCTAGTTAACATCATATTTATGCAATCAATAATATTCACCCAAGTTACCACAATTAGACATCTTGCTCCTAGATTTGGATCATGATATTGTAAAAGGCCAACACACATTATTAATTCATAAATTGATGATATTTTTTATTCCAAAAAAAATATAGCACTTTGTAATGCCTACAAGGAGCCTTTTTCGAGGTTTTATGCTAAATTTTTGAATAATGCACCTATTATAAGATTTCATGTCCATCCCAAGAAGACTTGTAGAGAAAGGATCATGACCTTTGGTTGGTGGTATGTGGCATCCTATCACTTGAAAACTCATTATAAATAAGAGGACAAGTTACTTAGATAATTGCATAATGAAGGAGGATAGATTTGAATATAAAATCTAAGGTACCCTCATATTGTTATAATATTGTTTCATAGCCTACTAGCATGTATAATTATGACATGTATAATGTTTGGTATGATTTTTCATGTTAGATAATTTACTAGTTAATTATTTTGTATTATCTCATATATATTCTAAATATGCGTATGTTGTGTACTCTTGTTATTATTTTTTGTTTCTTTGTTTGGGTTACATTAATAGGTTGTCTTTCATTAGGCCCTCTATCTATGACTACATAAAATAAATAGAAAAATAATTTAATTCTTGATTCCATAAAATCTAGCTATTTCGATGGAAATAATGAATCATAGGTCAACTCAATTATTCTCTTATACACCCATGCAAACTCCAACTCAACTTTATTTTATATAGGCTTTATAATATACACAAAAATAGATAAGATCATGGTATCTCATAAATAAGATGGAAAAATAAATATTAATAACCACATTTTGATTAAATAAATATAGTCATCGTGTAAAAGTGATATTTTCCACATCAAGTTAGCGGCTCTAGGAAAATTCACCACGGGAAAATTTATCGCAAGCAATTCACCATGGGAAAATTCACCGTCAACAATTCACCACATGAAAATTCACCACCATGACAAATTCATCTCAAGGAAAATTCACCACCAGCAATTCACTGCCTCGGAAAATTCATTGCATTAAAAGTTTGCAATTAATTTTTCATAGCGGTGAATTGCTGGTGGTGATTTTTTGGTGGTGAATTTTTCGGCGGTGAATTTTCCTAATGCCCAAGTTAGCCATCATCTAAAATAGATGGAGTTTATAAAATCTTACATACATTTTTGACTTATAGATAATTTGTGCCACTAGCACAAAAGTGGATTTATGCAACATAAAATTAATAAAATTAAATGTGCCTAGAAAAATAGGGGAAAAAATTATGATGGTATTTTCTAGATATGTTCTAAATATGTAGACATAAATGGTGTCATATAATGGGCCACTACATCAATCCTTTAAAACTAGAATTTGATTTTCCTAAATCAAAAAAATGTTAGAATTTAAGTATAGGGTGAAATAAAAATTTATAATTAATGATCCACTAATATTATATTAAAATTTGATTAATAATAAGAGACATATTACACCAGGTTCCTGTCGATGTTGTGTTGATTTGGATTAATTCTAAGATTTAATTAACTTGATAGGAAAATATAGATGATTATCATATTATTATAGTTGGATAGAGTTAGTTTTAATTGTAGTTTGTGGAAACTGATAAGAATTTGGTATTTTTTTTTGTATAAAACCCATTTCAATTCTTGCAAAACTCTCAAAGGTTATTTATTGTTTGTAATGTCATGTAAAACAAGTATGAAGATAAGTTGTTTATATATTATCTTCTACTTTTTACAGAAAATAATATAAATTGAATGATACAAGAGTCATAAGTATTATACAACTCTATTATGATTACAATCAATAAACAAAAAAGCTTAAGGTTATAGATTATTAAGTTTCAAATTTGAACACAATCAATGTTCACTGAGTGAAAATCTGCATTGGGGAACAATGAAAGAACAAACATTAGTGTTTACATTAGAACTCACCAAACTTTAATTTTTCTAATTGCACGCAAGTATAATTGTACGCTTGTTGATGCCAAGCTCCATAGAAAAAAATACAAATTCTTGCAATCACTTCTAAGCAAGTGATTATTAACGTGGATCTTGCATTATCTTGGTACCTTGAATCAAAATTTGATTTAGTTTGGAGCTAGAGTCCATAGTACTAATCACATAACAAGTTTCTTTGAAAATATGTTGTTTGGCTTTGAATTGATTTAGTTGAAATTTTTCATTGCATAGACACCTCTCATCAATCCATTAAAGTAGTATCATAAACATGAACGACCTCTTCTACTATATCAAATATTTTGAGCCATGTTGATATTGATAAGATTTAGGGTTCCTAATTTTTGTGACATATTAATGCCATGGACATTGTCTAACATCTTTGAATCTCCTTAGCTTTATAGGATATTTGAATTTCTTAGGAATCAACTTTACATGCTGACTTCCTTGAACTTTTTTCTCCAAATTTTTGAGACTATGCTTGCCTTAGCAATTTCTCCATTTTCACTTAGACTTTTCTAGTTTAAAATGATAATTTAATGAGGGAATATTTAGGCCAAGTTTACTCTAGCTCTAGTTTCCTATATTTGCAACTATAGGTTGGCTATTCATATTTTGTGAAACTATACACTCCCCCTTCTACTTGGTTGACCTAGTCCTTATCATTAATCACTTGTACTAAAAAATCATGGTCAAAATATCATATTTATAGAAGATAATTTGTGGGGATATAAATTCTAAATAATAAAAATATTAATATAAAATTTAATCTAAATTGAATAATCTAATCTAAGAATTTACCCTTAAACTATGGCCTTACCTAATCATGACCTAGAAATTATGATGAATGTACCCTAACCTACATAGGTTAGGATAAAAACATATTGTTCAAGTTTATACCAATTAATTTCAAAATCAAATCCTTAATTTTCTTAAATCCAAATCACGACTAATTCAAAATCCATGAAAAATGAAATATTTCCTTTATTAACAAAAGACCTACAGTTAACATTATAATTTATCATGGTTTACCAATCTTATAATCCCAATTTTAACTCTAATCCTATGTAATGCCCCTCCGCACTTCGTCCAGGTGGCTTGGTCTATCTTTGTTGATGTCGTTTTGTCTTCTGTTTCGCAGTTTGATCTGGTTTTGCGTGATAGCATGTTTATTGAGTTGTGTTCGTGATTAGTGATTTGTTCGATTATGTCGTTAATTAAAAGTTATCAAATTAAAAGCCTTTATTAAATCAAAGAATTAAATTAAATTAAATATTATGAAAGTATTTATTTAATTTTTAACAAATTGGAATCTATTGTTTAAATGAAATATTTAGCAAATATCATTAAGGTTTTGTTTAACTCAAATAAATTAAAACTTATAATTAAATACAGAAATAATTAAATAAATATGTTAATTAATTCATCATGCAAGCAATTTTGAAGGGAGGGGTTAAATTAATAAATTAAATAATTAATAGTTGTGTTAACTTGGTGTGCAAATTAAAAGGCAAGGTGGAAAAAATTATAAAAAGTTGAGAAGTGGTGAATTGTGGAAAACATAAAAGAAATAAATTAATGAATTTAAAGGTGGGGAAGTAGTTACGGATGAAATAAATAAATAAGGTAGTGGAAGTTAACTAAAAGAGGGGCAATTGGATTATTTTTGGGAAGAGGAAACTGATTTTGGGGGAATTGGTTTTTGGGAGAGTTTCTTGTTTTGGGAGCTCTGCCGTGAATAATCTTCCAGATTCTTGAAAAAATTTCTTGGAAGTTTGGAAAACTGAGTTGTTGAGTTGCAATAGGAGATTGGATTTGAGCTCTCCTTCGATCTTAAATCAACTGAATGATTTAATCCAGGTTCCACCTTTATCTTTTTAGTTTATAAACCATTGAGGAGATAAATGTTAAACTGGAAATACCTTATTTCTTTCTGTTATTAAGTCTTGAATTTCAAAGTACTCTGTCAAGGCGTCTCTTTTATTTATTCATTCATGTTGATTTTCAAATCATACACCTTCATTCAGCTAAAATATTGAATAACTATCTGAATGTACTATGTACGAGATAGGCATATGGTTGTTTTCCTCAAATTGCTGGACTTTTTATATAATAAAAACAGTACTGAAATCATATGGCAAAAGTCAAATTACTGGCAATTTTTCTGTCTAATGGACATAAACACCTTCAAAATCGTGTTGTTCTCATCGAGATAAGTCCATCAGTACTACATTTGATGTTTTCTGTTATACATTAGTCTTATTCCTCTAACGGCGTTTCAGGGCAGACTCAAAGAGCTTTTTGTTAAATATGGTAAAGTGGGATTAGGAGTGCATTTATCTGTGTCTGCAATGTCTATAGTGGGACTTATAGTTCAAATAGTCACATGAGACTTAGTTTAGTTTGCAGGAAACAAACTTTATTCTGTGGTTAAGTCGATGGCTTATCCAAGATTATCAGTTCAGACAATGATTAATTAATGGTTTCTAACTGCGATTTCCAGTTTCTATCTTGAGTTAGAACCGCCAGTTATAAGTTTAGTGTATGTTTTGCAATGTTTATCTCTGCACATCATTAATCACCAGTCGAAAATATCTTTACCCGTAGGCTTATCTTCGATCTAGAAGTGGCTTCTTTACAGCCGCGGATTTGTAATTCTTCTTGAGCATATAACTTACAGCATTACAGTTACATACACTCTTTATAAGATGATGCATATTTTGAAATCAATTCACT
Source organism: Sequoia sempervirens (assembly GCA_007258455.2). Taxonomy (NCBI): domain Eukaryota; kingdom Viridiplantae; phylum Streptophyta; class Pinopsida; order Cupressales; family Cupressaceae; genus Sequoia; species Sequoia sempervirens. Next base: position 236,333,803 of record VDFB02058242.1, read on the forward strand.
CAGCTATAACCTTAAATCCTTGAATCTTACAAGATGTCCTTCAATGTGATCAAAAGCAGCAAGACACTTTTTACTCATCTCATGATTTAATTCGACCATGCATCCTCATTCGCTCGAGCATATACTTTAAAGATATGTTCACAAATTTCTTCAATGTCTTTCTCTTCTCAATTGCCATTCCAATAACTTCTTGAGCCTTCGTTGCTCTGTGCAAAAATATATGTTTTCCCTTTATGAATAGGGTCTCAATTTATATGTTTGTGTATATGTAAGTATGTATGTGTGTATGTAATCATACAGCCATGCTAGTGAAGATTAATTACTATGTTGTAAATTGATTGGTTTATTTTATATATATATATATATATATATTAAATGTAGTAGATACATATATATGTTATATGTATCTATTACATTATTTATTTATATATATATATATATCTGTGTGTGTGTGTATGGGGTAATAAATATATATATATATATATATTTATATATTTAATTAGATGGATAATATCTACATTTATCTAGTAGTGAGATTTATATATTTAATTGCTACTAGTACATGCTTGTTCTTTTAAGGAATGAAAGACCAAATTGAAAATAATGACCATGTTGAGAATGCAATTGAAAATTAATATTGATAGTTTGATAAATGAGAGAATTAGTGTTATTCCTCGGTGTATGAGTGAGTGTGTTTAACTAATCACGAATTTGTGTCACGCTGTCTTGAAAAGAATCTCATTGCCTTCATGTATTTCTAGTTAAGCAAATAAAAATAAACAAATAAGTTGTCATGAAATGGGATATACTATAGTCAATAGTTGAAGTTAATGTATATGAAAAGTGAATATCTTTGAAGGATAATTAGTTAATATGAGATGATTACCCATAAACTAATCATGTACTTCATGTTATGTGTGAAATTTGTCTTGATGTGTTGTGAACTAATATTCAATTGTGTAAGTCATTGTGGGAGGTAGTCATGGGAAGTCTTCTAGAGGCTTGGGAGAAAACTAAGTTATTACAGTCCTAATGTTTGTGTTGATTCTTGATCTTGGTTGATGTGATAATTGCTTTGTGATTGTGGGGAAAATAGTCATGCCTTGTTACTTGATTTATGGATGATTCTTGAGTGGGTTGGTTCATGCCTCACCTCCATGAATGTGCATGTGGATTTTGCGTTTTGAGCATCTTGGATTTTCCTTATTGATACAGTTGGGTTTCTAGTTGTAGAAGGGGGAGTGGCTCCCAATGGGGGCTGATGCACAAAGTGGTGTCTAGGAAAACCCATGTGGGAGTATCCTAATCAAGTGAAAAATAAAATAATTAACTAGGGGATTGGGTAGAATTTTCACTTAACTAAGATGATTAGATTCCCACTTATTCCTGCAGCGCTCATTCAGGTCAAGGATGGGTTGGGAAGGCCAGGTTGGCAAGACCAATATCCTTGTCTCCATGAGAGGATAATTGGTCTCGCATGTGTTACCCTATGGGGCCAGTGTTGAATGTGCGATAGTCAAGACAACCATAGATGGGGGTTGGCGTCTAGAGAAAGACTGTCAGGACAACCCATGCAAAGACCATATAATGAAACTCTCCCCTGCTACGATCTAGCATTTCCTTGTTTTGCATTTCAGTATTATATATGTGTGTGTGCCTCTAGAAGCAATGTCTCCTTTGTGTGGTATTGCGTTGTACTTGCATGTTGGAACCCCTTATAGTCTTGTTGTGTCAGTTGTTGTCACCTTGTTGTCATTTTGATGGTGGGACCCCTTGCTACCTCCTAGCACGGGGGGTGGACCTTTGGGTCCACATGGTTGGGTGGAACGTGTTTCATTCTCCAATTAGTTCCCTTCCCTTGTACGTGTTGTGGCGACTTATATTGTTCTGAAGACTTCAACATTGTATTGGCACTTGGGATTCATTACCTTTGCAATTGTACTGTACCGCATTTGATGTATCTTGTACCTTGCTTGGTGTACACTCCTCTTTTGTAATGAGGAGATATTATTGATTAGAATGTAATTGTTAAGATGTAGACTCATGTATACTCTACTATGTGATGGAATTATGTATTCAATGTTTTGGCATATATTTAAAGTGGAATGAATGAAATTGGTTAATCTTTTTGTGTTCATATTATAGTTGTATTCTATGGAATATTTGATTATATGCAATGTGTAGACGTGTTTATTAATTGATGGTAGGGTTGGTTATTATAATGTTTTAAGGTTTTGATAATTTAGATAATGGGAACTACGTAATGCAGTCAAGAACCTTAGAGGACATAGGATAGTATGTAAGTGGATGTTCATTTATAAACGTGCAACATAACACTTAAAAAAAAGTTTTGTTTTCTATTACTAGTGTGTTGTTCTCTAGGGTTCGTGGCAAGGGCATTACATCCTAACCCTAACCATAACCATAACCCTATTTATAATGATAACACTAATCATAATTGTAACCCTAGCCCTAACCCTAATAATTTTGTCTTCCATGTCACAGTGTGAATCCTACTAGTATATATATTAATTTGTAAATAGTATATATAAAAATGTCAAGAGATATCCTTCTTGAGGCATCTATTTTTTATCAATTAGTCACATAAAAGTGCAATAGATGCCTCGAGAAGGATATCTCTCAACATATATATATATATATATATATGCTAGTTTATCATGGTTTTCCAATCTTATAATCAACACTAATTTAGTTATGTCATTTTAGCCCACAATTTACAATATCTTAGAAATCTTTATCTCATCAATAATTGAGAAAAAAAATGAAAAATGTTGGAGCATTACAGGTTCTACATTATCTTTCATATAGTATTTGTGCATAGATTTTGGTTTTGACTAGGGGAGATGTCCCAGTTACCACCCCCCATTGAATTACCACCACCTCCATGCTCACTCCACCTCCCAAAAAAAAATTCACTTTGATCCATTAAAAAACTTTATTTTATCAAATAAAAAATTGCAACAACACTAATGGCTGCTTATAACACAATGTGTAACTGACCAATGTAGATAAAAAACTAAAAATGCATTTGCATTTATAAAAAAAGTCAACTTGCACATAAAAAGGCTCATTTACAATTAATTTAAAACTTTTATTGTTACAAATACCCCCACTTGCAATTGTTTATCCCTCATTACATAATATTTTAATTACACACGCACACTTAATGGTTCTTTACATGACATAATCACAATCTCCTATCAACTCTATGGGATTTGAAATGCACAGTCTTCCACACACTCCCTGGAAGATATATGTATTTACTTCATTTCCTATAGGTACCTACACAATTAAATAGTAGTGTAAGGCTCCCCAAATAAACATCAAATCCAAATATAATGTAGAATTCAGTCATATCATCTTTAAAAACCTACTTAACTAGTAGCTACAAATTCAAATGCTCAAACAAATTCAAATTTGAAACACAACAACCAAATTGAATGCATTCAATTTCCAGATTCGAATTCCTAAATAAGAGGGGGAAAGCAGCTAGCGAAATTCACAATTGCTATTTGTGAAGAATTATTCTCTGCAAAATTCAGAGCATCGACAAGCATCCTCTGCACATTTCTCGAATATCCCAAGTTTCAGGTTGGTACTTTATACATTATACTTATAGTTATTTTCATGAAGTATGCATTTAACATTTATATTTATGCAGTGTATTTTTGCTTTGCTTTATAAGTAAATGAAAGGTCTTTTTTGGTGACGGGTTTTACCTTACAAACCCCATTTACAAATTCAATAATTTGCGTGTTCATTTACTATTTTTGGTCATTTCTTAGGGTTTATATTTGTCATTTATTTCATAAAAGGCTCCTTTATATTTTGTGTCTCATTTTCTTTCTGCAAATCGATAAATGCATGTTGAATCATCTGTTAGACTCATTTACATTCATAATAAGTGTACACATCAGCTTGGATTTTCACTATATATGTATATACATCTATATATGAGTGTGTCTGTACACACACACACACATATGTATTTATATATATTTAAACTATTTGTTTGTTTATTATTTTCATTTATTTCTCAGGGTTTATATTTGTCATTTATATTATTTGTCTCTTGTTCATTCAACAAATCAATATAAGCATGTTTAATAATGTGTTAGACTCCTTTATATTGAATATAACTATACAAATCAACTGGCATTTACATTACATATATGTATATTTGTGCATATATACATGTATATAAATATTTCTGTATATATGCATTTAATATATGTGTATTATGTATTTAAAAACATATACACAAATATATATACATATACATACATACAGATACATACATATAAATACATATATATATACATGTATATATATATATACATATATACATACACAAACACACATATATATACGTATATAACTTTGTTTTCATTTTACCTTTGTTTAAATATGTATCGTTTGGCTATCCAATACAACAGGCTAGCATTTGTTTACTATAAAATGTGTTACTATTTTTCTACTTTCCATTGCACATACAATAGGGCCACCATACATATATTTGTCATTTATTTCATAAAAGGCTCCTTTATATTCTGTGTCTCTTATTCATTCAACAAATTGATATATATATGTGTGTATCCTTTGCCTATCCTTTCAAAATGCAAACAATGGTATTGGTTAATCATTTTCTTCTACATCTTATTGAATTTGTAAATGAATGTGTATAATATATATATATATATATACATATATATATATATATGTATATATACATATACATATGTATTTGTATATATACATATACATATGTATATGTATATATAACATTGTGCACATTCATTTACAAATTTTGTGTCTCTTGTCTCTTGTTCATTCAACAAATCAATATATATGTGTGTATCCTTTGCCTATCCTTTCAAAATGCAAACAATGGTATTGGTTAATCATTTTCTTCTGCATCTTTTAGGACCCATGAAGGGTTTATTTGTTGATTGAAAAATTATTACTGTTTGTTTATGAAATAAATCATTCCTCTTCAATACCTTTTCGCCATGTGTTGTTTAACTTTGTCGGCTCATGGTGGTGGTTTTTTCCCACGAGTTTTTTGGAGTTAAATGAATATTTCTTGCTCTCTATTTATTATACGCCATATATGTGAAAACCCTTGCTTAGTTTATTTGGCATCTATCTAAAGACACACTTTTGTATTCCTATGAGTAAGGAATTATTGTCATGAAACCCTTGGTTACTTTTTTGTGCATATTTCTGAAAACCCAAGTCTGTAATTGTTCTACCTCTGTTGAAATTCATATCCTATCATTGTTGAATACAACACAACTTCTTTCATTTACTTTAATAAATATGTAAACCCAATAAAATGATGGAAAAGAATGGGATACCCAATAAAAAACATTAGTCATATGCAATAATCAGAATCAAAATGAAGTTTAATTGGGGTGTAATGGTTTTGGTGTCCACTGCTAAAGTTTGGCGATTAATGTGTAGGTGTGATTTGTAATGGGCACCAAAATAATTTTTAAAAGTGCTAACATGAATTAGACACATTGACTTTTGAGTGGATATGAATGATAAAATAGTTATAATTGCATGTTAATAGTGACACAATTAGTGCCCTTTTCTATGTTGCAATGTATATCAGTGATTTTCTATGTAATTATATATGTGTAATTATATGCATACATACATATACATACAAATATATGTGTATGTGTAGGGTAAGTGCAAGAATTTCAGTCCACTTCTAGTGGAAGTATCATTTTTCAGCTTTAAAATAGGTAGTCATTCATTTTTTAGAATAGGTACCCATTATAAAGTGGGTACTCATTCCAAAAGGTTTGAAAATCACAATCCATGTTACTCATTTGGATTTAGGCTTAGAAAATGCATGGTAACCCAACCCTTAGCCTTAGACCTACAAGTACAAGGTCATGACAATATCGAGAGAAAAAATTGACTATATCAATATGGTTGATGAGGTTTTTTTTAGAATTATTTTATGAAATTAAAACTCATTTTAGATGAGATTGTGTAGATTTTAAATATGTAATTTTTTTTTCCATATGGATTATTTTTTTATGAAATAGGTCCATAAACTTGAATTATGAGGGTTTTTTAGTATTTTAATAATTTTTTATTAAAATAATTTTTTGGAATTTTTTTTACGAAAACATATTTTAGAAAATTCTTTTCAATTTGAAAAAAAAGTAATCAAAAAATGATAATTTTAGGTCATCTTATGCGTTTTAAAAATAATCAAGGTTTAGATCTTCTTAGCTATCTAATCATTTAAAAAAAAAATCTCATTATATATTTTAGGAGTTGTGGTTATGTTGGTGTTATTTTCTATGGTATCCCCTAGTTCCCTAAGGATCTTACCAAGATATAGACAATCTAACCAAATTTTATCAAACAAGGAAGACACCTATTCTCAAACTAGGGTTTGGAAAAGGCCAATGAACAAGAGGAATAAAGACCTTTTTTGCACTTTGAACCCTACCAAGATTGAGAGGTTGATTCTAGAGATCCTTTCTAGATAAAATATATAAAATACTAAAGGGGATCCACTCACAAATATGAAACAATATTTATCTTTGATAGTTGTTCTTTGTGGAGGATTGTTTACACATATAAATCACAAATCTATTTTTTTAGGCTACTGAGTTAAATGATACAATCATAAGATGAAAATTGGTCACTAATTCCTACAAGTGTATTCATTGGTAGTTTCTTACAACATCGCTAACCTAGTAACATACAATATACAATAGTTATATGATGGTTTAATTGCTTACAAGTTCACAACAGTTTTGGCAAATATTTACAACAATGTGTTGTCCATAATGGTAGGACAATAAACTACACCAATTTATTAAAAGATACAAATAATTATTTATTTTATTTTGAAATTATTTAGGTGGTCAACTTTGATCTATTAGATCAATACTTATTCCTACAACACATAGTCAAATATAGATAAAACCCTAATGATAGAGCAAACCCTAGCTTTCATATAATTTTAATGTACTTGGTTCTATCTTGTAGAGCTTACAACCTCAAATGTCATTCTATTCTAGAAAAAGACCTCTACTTAATAATCTACCAGTAATTTAAAAGATTCATGTATCAATTTAGAAATATTTTGTATTGACATGCTATTGTATAAAGTAAAATAGTTTTACACCATCTCTTAGATACAAAATAACACATACGGAAGTAAAGAATAAAGAATGAAAACTTAAGGATTCCTTGAATCCCTAAAACTCTTAAACAATAATGGAGATAAAATGCATAAATGAAATAGAAGTGTCTTCTATTGATTTTTTTAATAATATACTTGAAATCATAACAAATTTTATACAAACCTAGAATTAAATTACATTTGTATAAACTAGTACAAAAATAATCTTCAACTTGACCCGAAGATGAGATAATTTCTCAAAAATATGAATAGAGACCAACCATTTACATGGAAATTGCAAACTCATATATAGATCTATAGCTCGGGTATGTGGTTGCGAAAGAGAAGATGTGGTCGCTTGGTATTTGCATGGATCACCCATGTTCATGAAACAACCATCTTCAACACGCATGAGTCAAAATCATCCTCTCAAGACCCAAAGATACACCCACGGGTATGAAAAATTGATCTCTTTTAATTTTCCATCATGTTGGTCATTAACAACCTCATTATTTGTATGTATAGGGTAGAATAATGCTTACAAAATCAACTAAAAAATGGTCTTGTGAAATGGTGTGAATGTTTGACCTTTGCACTTTTCAATCCTTGAAGTAAATTAGGCCACAACCACCTATGCCATTTTCTCTTTCAAATACATACCTTCTTGAATAAAAATAATTTTTGGCCACACTCAAATCTAATCTAGTCATTGTGTGGCCATATCAACTCATTAATGAAATTATATGGATTTTCTTCATCATCATTGGAAATCACATGTAAATTCATGCCTAAATGATGAATAATGCTTTATGGGTGGGAAAAAAAAATCGGTAGTCACTACATCAAATCCAAATCCAATCATAAATGGATTTTTGAACATGCAAGAGGTAGGTGGGAGTGTAGAGAATAAAATGTAGGATTTTTTGATTGTCAAGGATTAGGGATTAGGATACCTCATACCACATATTAGTCAAGAAGTCAAAGTATCAAGGATCAGGGGTGATGAGGAATTAATGTTAATCGATTAAATTCCAAACAAATAGTCCTAATGAGATGAGAGAGTGTTTAAATTTTTGGGGTTGGGGTTTGTAGATGACTTATACCTAGTGAATTATTTTATTAGGTGGCAAAGTTTCATAGATGCACAAGGAAGAGTACCAAGGTAAGTGGATGGGTGAAAGTATAGCTCCAAAAAAGTATATAAATTAATTGGTAGGGTTAAGGAGTTGAAAGCATGACAATAAATGAGTAATTAGGTAGAAGATGGCTACAAATTTTATTCTAATAAAGAACTTAGCAAATAATATTGAGTCGATAGTTGGGAGTTAGGGGAGGAATAGAAAGGGAACTTTGATAGTTCAATGAGGAAAGAGTGATTCAAGGAATGACAAGATAAGGGAGTTTTAAAGTCTAATGAAAATGAAATACTTAGGTTTTTTAATGCAAAATTTAGGGATCAAAGCTTAGGGATGCTAGAGAAATTACATCAAAGGGAAGCATAAGTCCAAAACTCTAGTAGGAAAAGGGAACTTAACGCAATGGATATGTGTTTTGGGGCTTGGATAGATGATATACCATGGGATGGTTTGATATTCTTCCAAACATAGGGAAATTTTACAACGCTAGATATCGGGATCTCGAGATTAGGTGGAAAGGTATTCTAGGAGGATGAAGTCTAGTAACCTAATAAGGACAAGGGGGAAGGTGAAGATGGAAGGGATGGAATACTAGAATGGAAAACCTTGAAATTCCAAAACTCTAACAATATTCAAAAACCTAAGAATGTAATAACCCATTCTAAATTATTACTTAATTTATATTATTGCAAATGACATTATGAATATTCAATTTAAAAAGGCATAACTAAGAAGCTATAGTCAATCATAGCAACACATGTCTAATTAAATGAGTCAAAGATTTATATATTTAATTTCAATGTCAATTACAATATATTCCAAGTTTGACTTGGCTCTTAGGCCACAAATTCAATACAATGTACAAGTTCTACATCAATGTTACATCAAGGTTACATCATAGACCAAGATAGTCTTGCGAACATCCAAGGTTTACTCTTGATGCTCGCCTCCACTAGTGGACGAGAACATGGTTGAAGCACTTTACCGCCCAACCAAGAAGCTTACGCTTCCTCAAAATTCTTCCTACTTGAAGAATACTCAACCCTACACAGAAAGTTTAGCAAGAGAATAATTTGCAAGGTGGAATTTGGTGTGTTCCCATACATCAACATGCATCGAGCTATCTACAAGTTAGAAAAGAAAATGAAAGATCTATGCTAGGAATGGTAGAGAGTGTTACAATAGAGTCCATACGTAGATAATGAAAAAAATTTCTTGGCCAAGCATAAGAATATTGTTGCAACAACAAACATTAGGTTTTGGATAAAGAAAAATCCTATACTCTTTGAACTCCATTTTGGCACCCATCTCGGAAGGTAACTTTCCACATCAAGTTATCCCATAGAAACCATCTACCCTCTAGAAACATTTATCCTTAGGTGAGCTCTAGTCTATTAGGTGTTGTCGTTATATTGTATTTAAAACTCAAAAATGAATAAATGGAACTGATCAATACATTATCCATCCATTTAAGCACATGTCATGTGATTACATTCATTGTAATTCAGTATTCATTTGAGAATAAGAAAATAGGTAACAAAAGATGGTATGTCACAAGTATGTGTATGTATGTAGATGAAGGTCTACATTCATACACATATATGTGCCAACTTAAGTTATATAAATTTGTGCATACATTATGAATTTAAAACCAATAGATCAAATTTCTAACATTCAAATAAGTTTGACTTGAAACTACACGGTTGAATCCTGATAGCAATATCATAATTTGACACGCTATGGAAAAATACCTCCTACTTATCAATTGATGAGCTAAAGGGGCTCTATTATGAATGGTTCATAAGGCACAACACTTGATGAAGGTTTTGCAAATGGGGTAACAACTCAAGTGGGCTTAACCTTGGAGAAAACTCCCTGGTTAAGCGTGCTTGAGCTGGAGCAGTATTGGGATGGGTGACCTCCCGGGACGGACCAGTGCTTCACCTCTGTGAGCATCACCTAGATGCAATGAGTGCTAAGTGGACCATTCGATATCATGAGAGATGGGTTCTTGTTGAACCACTACTCATGAAACATGGGTCAATGAGTTTGACTCAAAACTACACGGTTGAATCCTGATAGCAATATCATAATTTGACACGTGGAAAAATACCTCCTACTTATCAATTGATGAGCCTAAAGGGGCTCTATTATGAATGGTTCATAAGGCACAACACTTGCTGAAGGTTTTGCAAATGGGGTAACAACTCAAGTGGGCCTTGGAGAACTCCTTGGTCATTGAATGAGCTGATAGGATGGGGTGGACGGACACCGCTTCACTGCAGGCATCACCTAGATGCAATGAGTGCTAAGTGGACCATTCGATATCATGAGAGATGGGTTCTTGTTGAACCACTACTCATGAAACATGGGTCAATGAGTTTGACTTGAAACTACACGGTTGAATCCTGATAGCAATATCATAATTTGACACGCTGTGGAAAAATACCTCCTACTTATCCATTCAAATAATGTTTCAGATTATCATATTGTTTGTCGGTTTACAAGAAGTAAATAATTTAAGAACAAGTCTATTGGAACAGTTTTCCACATACTGTTATGTCGTTTGTATCAACCATGCTATGATAACAACCAATACTATTGTAATCACACAGTTACTATTTAACAAAACAATGTTGTCTACAGCTAAACAATTACAGTTTATAACAAATGATGTCATTTACAACAAAACAACCACTGTTTAAATAACAAAATGATGCTGTTTACAACTAAACAGTTATAGTTTATAACAAAATGATGTTGTTTACAACTAAACAGTTACAGTTTATAACAAAATGATGTTGTTTACAACTAAACAGTTACAGTTTATAACAAAATGATGTTGTTTACAATAAACAACTACTGATTATAACAAAACGTTGGTGTCTACAAAATTTTACAAATTTAGTTCCATATCAACCAAAGCTTTGTTCATTCGAGCCTCATTAAGAAATCGTAGTTATTCCTTACATTCATGGTCAAGAATTCTAATATAGCATAACTTTCATTCTCATATTCAATTCAAGATATTATCGTTCTAAGAACATTTTCATACAATAAGCATATGAATGAAATAACCAAACATTTTCTAGGTATTGATTCTTTTAAATAAAAATAATAAGATTTGAACACATTGGTCATTTCAACAAGAAATAATTTACTCATATATTGGGTACAACCTTCACATGTCTCGAGTTTAAGAACCCTTGTTTACTATCTTAATATCAACTATATTGTTGTCATTCTAAGGAATGACTGACTGTTCCTTACATATTATCAATGCATGAGCTGAACCACACATGTCGACCCATGGCTTGGGTTGGAAACATCAAAGACTCTAAAGATTATCATTCTTAGATAAACGATGGCTCACAACTATTCATGCCAACATAAGGATGTAGTGATGTCACTCAACCATCGTCCCTTATGGACAAGGTGACAAGTAAAAAGAATCATTATGACATAGAAACATACAACATTAGATAAAATTAATATCATTTGTACATTAAGGGGTGATATGTACCCAGTCGTTGCTTTAAGCGAAGGGGAATCAACTACATCAAAATACCCTTCGATCTTGGATCAAAGGAAAGGGATATTACTCCCATTTGGGTGGTCATTCAATGGGATCCATTTCATAGAGTATGGCTAAAACATGTAATGTCAGTAAGGATTATGTTGCCTACCCTCTAGGGTGATACGATTTAAGAATCGTTATAATGTCATTCAAAAGTGTGTGAGTTCCAAAACATAACACAAGAAAAAGAATTAAAATACAATGGCAACTTGAAACACATATGGTAGAAACAAACGACTGTCATGCTGCTAAAATTACATGCACAATGCCTATGCAACAAAGAAAATGGCTGACGTGGCCTCAACAGAAGAAATGATAAATTTTTAAACCAAGAAATGGCATATCGAGTTCATCATACAAGTTTAATATGGCTCAAAGAAATGTTGATTTAATCCAACATACATTTTCACAAAATAGGTAACTGAAATCACAACAAAATCAAGGAAATTGCATCAAATACCTCTATTTAGGGTCGATTTCCTCTATTCTTTTCTTAAGAAAATTGTTGAACTGCTCATTTCCTTTAGTCTTGCCAATTCTATGATATCAAAAATGGCATCTTTTCTGCTTTTTCCCATGCATCCATCCAAAAGTTGTTTCTTTTCATAAATGGGCATTGATTTAGTTGCCCCCATACTCTGATTTTTTTAATATTTGCCATTAATTTTGATGGAAGTCCACTATCGCATGAGATTTTCTTTAAATTATATCAATTCGGTAATGATAGTATCGATTTCAAATTCAATTGATAAGAAATATATATATATATATATATATATATATATTTGGTATTCATATATGTTTGTTCTTCGAAATATATATATATATTTGTTTGAAGATGTTTATGTGTTTCATATACCAATATTTAAATAAATAAAAGAACTTTTATTTTATTTCGAGGATCAATATTTAAATGAAATAGCTTTTTCGAATTACACACATTCATTTATATGTTAAGCCATAGTTTCTTTTTCTTCCAAATTCGAACACACACAAGATCAAGATAGACAATTAAACAAGAACTCACATGTATTTTCATTTCACAATTCTATAGAATCATTTCAATTTAGATTAATATAATTTTCCTATATGAATTCATATGCAGTTATCATGCCATTTGGTGGTGTGTGCACCCAAATTCCATCAAGCTTACCATTCGATCCAGCTAAACAATCCTACTTCAACCGTGTTCTCGTCCTTCAACATGTTACCCTGCATTTGCACACACTTGCACTTGCACAGTTCATCAGTAACATTCAATTATGATAAAATCATAAGATAAGTCAAAAGATCACACAGTCAACGATGGTCAACTTCTTTCAAACTTTCAAAAATATCAAAATTTTTAATTTAGCATATTGAATTTCCTCAATAATTCAATTTATAACATTATAATTAAAATGCAATAAAATTGGGTTATGACAAAGAAAAAGACTTAAACACACCCCACACTTAGAAATTTTTAGATTTTTACAAAATTTAACACAAAAATGACACAAGGTAGTACTTGAAAAAAAATCTCATTGAAAACCCACATAAATGATCTCAAATTAGTTATGAAAGGTGGGCTAACATAAATCAAATGCAACATAAGGGTAAAAATTAGCTTAATTATAAATTTTGTAGCTTGTAAAGTTGGGCTCTAACACTAGCTCTAGTTGGGGATGTGCGTCTCTTGCAAAAATAAAAATATTCCAAGTTATCTTTGGGTGCCATTACCGAAAGAGACCAAAATAAAATCAAGACAAACTACACTTTGTCTTAACCAACATTTTTTTCAAGACTGCACAAAGATATACACAAATCAATCAATCTTATAATACCTTGATTATTAGAAGAAAGAATTTTTCAACTACTTTAAGGGATCGTATTGATCTTTTATTGGTGTGAGCAGATTAAAGATCTATAATTACTAAATACTTATTTTCTAGTCTAGTTATATTATTGTATTACACTAAAATTAATAGTCATAATTTATGCATGTGACAAAAATAAAGTGTCTTAAAGTAAAAATTAGATGAGAATCCTCTCCAATTTGAAAATGTATCAATAACATCTAAACTCAAACACTAGTGAAGTCAATGCACAATTAATGATCTTAACTATAACAATAAGATATCTAAATAAATAAAAAATTAATGACTTTTAATTTTTATTTTTTTTGTGGTAAGTGTCACTGTAGGGGTGACTCCCTTTATTTCTCAAATGAAAGAAAGATTACATGGATTGCTCATGTAACTATTTCGAGACATTTCCTCCAAGGACAGAACCTTTTTCTTGAACAATGATTACGTTGAGGGCCAAGTGATCATAGGGAAAAACCAGGGCAGAATCCAACCAATCAGCGTCGTAGTTTGCAAGCCAATCAGTTGCGCCATTGGCCTCTCTGTAGATGTGGTAGATTGAAAAATTTAAGGCCTCTAAGCAATTCCAGGCACGAGAGATGAGTTTGTTGAGTTTCCAATTATTGCAAGATTTCTTCTTGATGCTATTAATACAAAACATGGAATCGCCCTCAATCTCTAAGTCAAGTTGGTTCCTCTTTATGCATTCTTCCAACCCTTTGGAAAGAGCATTCATTTCTACAACATTGTTGGTAGTCTCCCCACACAACTCAGCTAACGTCCATAACATAGAGCCCGATTCATCTCTTAGGATACAGCCAATCCCCGCTTTGCCTGGATTACCCCAGGAACATCCATCAAAGTTTAATTTGAGTCTGCTGCTTGGAGGAGCCATCCACTTAGCAGTATTCCTTAGGTATTTCCTATGTGATTCAACACCCAAACCAAAGCCAACATGGGTCACAAGGCCCGACCAGTTTCTAGACATTCTCTCATCCTAGGCAGTGAACGTTGAGGATTGACAACCTTTAACTTTATTATTTACTACCTCCACCAAGGCATTCTCGATTTTGAGTTTCAAGTCATCCAGAGGAGAGTCAAAGTTTTTGAAGATCCTCTGGTTACGCTCTTTCTAGAGGTGCCATACCAAGATGGACGGAGAACATTCCCAAATACCACCCCCAGGCCATCAGAAGACCGTCTAGGCTAGCTTTAGAGAAAGTCATATAGGCTTTCATTTCTAGCTGCTACCCAATTGAGTTTCTCCTACAACCAACTCCAACAATCGCTAACGTAGGGGCATTGGAACAATAGGTGCTCATAGGTTTCCTCTGCAACTTTGCACAAAGGGCATCTAGAGGGCCCAACCACACCAACCTTCTGGAGTCTCTCTCCAGTGAGGATCTTATGATGAAGGGAGGTCCAAAGAAATGCCCCAGCTTTAGGGAGAACATGCTTACCCAAGCAGAGATCCTTGCTCCAATCCATCACCTCTCTAGTAGCACTTTGGATTTGGTATCCAATTTTCACTGTGTAGTTACCGGATTTGGCACCACACCAGACAATAACATCAACATTTGCATTTAGTTTTGTACTATAGTCCTGGATGGTTTTAACAAAGGACTACTTGATTTTGGCATCCACCTCCAAGTTCTCCACATGTCTCCATCATGACTGCAATTTCGTGGGGTCAATAGAAAAATAGTCTCTTACTTTGGGGCCAATATGATCAGACAGAAGCCTTCTTATTTCACTGAAAACCATATTTTCTCCAAGAGGGGGCTAACCCTCCCATGAATCCAACCGAAAGTTAGCAGAGGAACTGTTATTAATGCTCCATGATACATGATCAGTGATGATATGTCTACACTCACAAATATAGTTCCAGACAACTGAGCCTTTACGAGGATTGGCAATGGTAACTATCCAATTAGGATCCATTGAGTTGAGATATTTATGTTGCATTAGCCTGCACCAAGGTCTAGAGGGACAGCGAACCATTTTCCAAGTAAGTTTGGCTCCTAGAGCTAAGTTCTATTAGGGAATGTCTCTGATCCCCGCCCCTCCAAACTGTGTTTCTTGGCAAACTGAATCCCATTTAATAAGGGGGATGCGATGAGTCTCATTCAAACCTTCCCAAAGAAACTTCTTAAATATACTTTCCATCGAAGATCTAGCTTTGCTTGTGAGTTTAAAGCAAGTCATACCAAAGATCGACATTGCACTAAGGACAACCTTAAGCCTTGTAATTCTACTAGCAAGGGATAGCCACTTCCCTTTCTAGGAGGCAACCTTAGACCTAAATTTGTCAATACAATCGGCCCATAGGGAAGAGCGGATGGCACCTTGGAAGAAAGGAGCTCTGAGGTAGCAAGTGGGGAGGTGGTCGATTTGGAAGCTTAGGATGGTGGAAATTCTTCTTTGTGTGGCTTTCTTCGTATTGAAAAAGTAGATTTTTGTTTTGTCCTTATTTATTGTTTTCCCCGAGCATTTCCTGAATAGTTCCAAGGACTCCTTAATGGTTTCAGCTTCATGAATGGTGGCCTCACCCAAGAGGAGAGTATCATCGGCGAATTGTATGTGGGTGAACACCTCCAAAAGTCTGCAGGCTTTGATTCCCTTCCAGATACCCCTGCTGACATAATTGTTTATCAAGGCCATGAGGGCTTCAGCCATTAGGACGTACAAGAAGGGAGAAAGTGGGTCACCTTGG
This sequence comes from Sequoia sempervirens, assembly GCA_007258455.2. NCBI lineage: Eukaryota > Viridiplantae > Streptophyta > Pinopsida > Cupressales > Cupressaceae > Sequoia > Sequoia sempervirens. The sequence continues at coordinate 236,350,250 of VDFB02058242.1, forward strand.
CGCAGGCCTCTGGAGGATTGAAGAAAATCACAAAGTGAACCGTTCACGATGATGGAGTAACGAACAGTAGAAATGCAATAATAAATTATTTCCATGCAGGCTCTGTTGAAACCCAACTTGATCAGAACCAAGCAAAGGAATCTCCAACTAACCGTGTCGTACGCCTTTTTGATATCCAGCTTAATGATCATTCCTTTGTGATTTTCCTATTTGACTGAGTGCACAATTTCATTTGCCAAGATGATGTTGTCCACAATTTCTCTGCCTGGGATAAAGCCATTTTGTTTTGGAGAGATCATCGAATTTAACATGGGTTTTAACCTATTTGCCATTGATTTGGAGATATTTTGTATATAGTTGTGCATAAGGCTATTGGTCTAAAGTTTGCAAAGGATTGTGTTTCAACTTTCTTTGGTATGAGATCAATTGCATTGTTATTAATTTCTTTAATAAATTTATTCTTCTGCCAAAACTCATCGACCACCTCCCAAACATCGTGCCCCAAAAAGTGCCAACATTGCTGGTAGAAAAGTGCAGAGAAGCCATCAATGCCTGGGGACTTATCAAGGTACAGATCGAAAGTCGCCTTCTTAACCTCGGCCAATGTAAAGGGGGCCAAAAGTCTATCATTTTACTCACTTGGAACCACCTACGTAATGTGATTAATGATTTCAAATGGCAACACATCTGCTCCACCCTCAGGAGTGAGGAACTCAGAGAAGTGACGGATCGTTTCCTACTCGATGTCTTCCACATGCTGAAGAACTGACCCATCGGGACCTTTGATTTTGTTGATTCTGTTGAAACCCCTTTTGGCTTTGATAGAGTTGTGAAAAAAAAAAATTGTTGCCATCCCCTGCTTCCAACCATGACTCTCTGGCTTTGGCTTTCTAGAATTCTTCAATTCTAGCAGAGACCTCACTCAACCTATCCTTTAATTCTTTTTCTTTCAAGAAATCTTCACTGTTCATACCATTCTCTAATACCTTCTCATTCAAGGACGCAAGCTTACCCTCAATTTCCTTTTCTTCCAAAAAGATGTCCTTGAAACTCAGCTTGTTCCACTCTTTAAGTTTACTTTTCAGATGTGAAAGTTTCTTGTAGAATATAAAGCTTTTGGTACCACCTATTTTTGGAATTTCTTCCCACCAGGCAGCCAATAAACCAATCAGATCCAGATGATGACGAAGCCACATTCGCTCGAATTTGAAGTAAGAGTTCCTTGGTTTTCCCGAGGTAGAAATTTCCAGCGAGACAGGGAAGTGGTCAAATATTGAGATGGGGAGGATGGATGATTCAATGCTCAATGGGAGCTCTAGCCAGTTTGCTAATAATAGGAACCTATCTAGACATTCCATAATGTTGGTAAAGCCTTGTCTTCGGTTTTTCCAGGTAAACTTCCCAACTTTTGGGGGTATATCCCACAGTAAGTTGTTGTCCACAAAGTTCCTAAAGTCCTTGATTGCCATATTCTCACTTCACAAGCCACCTCTCTTTTCATCCAATGCTAGAATGGCATTGAAATCACCACCAAGAATAATAAGATCATCTTTCAGGTCTCTAATGAAACATGATAGGCTATCCCAAGTGTGACGTTTGTCTTCAATCTTGGTAGGCCCATAGACGTTGAGAAAGTGGAACGAAATGTTGGAGCTGAGAGATTTTAATTTGCAATGGGCCAAAGAAATAGTGTCGCACCCACCCTCCATGACCACCACACCAAGTTTCCATAAGCAACCAAGGCCCCCCACACTGCCAATAGCATCCACAGTCCAGCCATTCTAGGACCACCAGTGTTTAACGAATGAGTCAACATCATTTGCTGTCAGCTTAGTCTCTTGGAGGATCACAATGTCAGCACCTAGTCTGTCCAATTGGTGCTTAATCAAGCGTCTTTTGTTAGGGGCGTTTAATCCCCTAACGTTCCAAGAGGTGATCTTCATGGTTTTCCAGGAGAGGATACGCCTCCCCTAGATCTCAACAAGTATTCTGTTATCTTTGGCAGCCCCTGTTCTGCTGCAACCTCTTCCCTCTTTTGTTGAAGAGTTTTACGACCCTTGTTTTTTTTGGTTTTGGCTAAACCCGCAGTGGAAATGGCGGCCAGCTGGTTAATGCTCCTGGGATCCACAATCCCTAACACTTCTCTGTCTCCCCCATCTTCAGACCAGGTTTCATCCAAGGGTTCTGACCACTGGGCACCTGTTATGTGATCAGGTTCAGAGGATTTAAGAACCACAGGGGCAAGGTAAGGAATGATCTTCCTTGAAGCTGATACAACTTGATTTGCTTCTGATTGTTCCTTTGTTTTGGTTTCCTCTCTTGAAGCAACTGCCGTAGTGGTTGTCACCTCCATTGTGGGTGTCACAAAGACCAATCGTTCGTCACCCATGTTGCAGCAAACTTGTGATTCAGACACCTCAGAGGTTCTGAAGGGGATGATTTGCCAAGACAACATTTTCAATGAATCAGGATGATCTAATGGGATGACCCTCACCACTGTGGGTATGACCTTGGATTCGTTTGTTGCAATTGGAGGGCACCGACTGTCTAATGTGTTGGGAGGGGGAGCAGATTTCTTTTCTTTCTGCACCCAAATCTTTGGAATGGGGCAGGGGCACTGGGATTCTGATTGCTTCCTACTACGACAGTGAAGGAAACATAATTTGTTTTCCTCCAGTTCGATATCCTACTCCCAAACACCAGCTGATGATTTGATCTTAATTGATTTGGGAAGTTTTCTGATGGCGAGTAGCTTGATTCGAGCATAGTGAGTTGTATTTACATTCCCCATATCCAAGTCGATTACATGACCTAAGTCATTGCCAATCTTATATAGGCATTCGCCAGACCAAAACTCGAAAGGCAAGTGATAAAGGTGTATCCAAATTGGACCAGCATAGGGTTCGAAGCCTTTAGGATCAAAACTAGGGTGCCATTTCTACGTGTACACAAAATCTCCCCCTATTCTCCAAGGTGACTTGTCCATGAATGTGTTTCTATCCTCCTCGGATCCCATGATCACCATGAAGAATTGTTTGGGAAGGAAGAAGACCTTCGCATTCCTGCCCTATTTTTCACCGATCCATGCATTAATCTTAGCCCTTGGCCTGGGAGTGCCCAAAACCCTAGCGATCACAGCCATTTTTTCCAGCGCATCAATGTTGTTATGTGCTTCCCTTGAGACGTCCACCTCGAGCTGTGGAATGCCACATTTGGCTCTTCCCTTATTCGCCATTATTCTTTTCTTTAATTTTATTTAGTATGGATTTGACTCTTACATATTGCATTCATGACAATATTTTACTTTACATGATACATGTGCCTAAATTCTTAGATTACTTTTACACATCATATATTATTAATGACTTTTAATTATATTGTAATAAAAAAATTGATTTTTTTAAATTTTAAATATTTAATAAGAATATAAATTTTACTAATGTGTATTTAATAATAAATTAGTTTAAAAAAATATCATTTTTTTAAAATTCATGATACATGTATAAGTTCAAGTATTGTTATAAATTATCTACTTCTTATCGCATTTGAAATCGTTTGTGTTAAAATTTGGAAAATTCAATTTAGAAAGGATCAAACCATATTTTAATGATCTTCCCATAAATAAATGACAATAATGTAAGATAAGCATGATACACAAGATTTGTATGGGATATACATATGAAATGTAAAAAGGAAAAAGAAAATGGGAAAAAAAAGTCACTCTCTTTTACATATGTACACTTCTCATCTTCACAATACATGTGAAACTTTACCATTAGTAATAGCATTTTAAACATATAGTAAAATCAGAAAAGAAAAAAATCAATTCAATAAAGAATACTTTATTTTAAAAATTGACTATATTTTTAAGTAAACATATATTCTTAACATTTATGGTTGAATAGGTATAACAAATCTTATTTTTCAATAAGGATTATACTGGATTGTTCATATATATATTAATTTATTGTTTGATGAAATATACTTAGTTTTGGTTTGAAGAACATATTAATATATGGATCTTTTGGTACTAATGAAGATCTCATACCATATAAACATATAATGCATGTTCAATTGATGTTATGTGAATTGTTTTAAATATGTCAAGTGATTCTCACAATTTTAATAGTTTTTTCCATCTTTAGATTTTTCATATCTTGATGAGTCATGTGGCATGACTTATAATAAATAAATTTGTGTTATACATTTTTTATTTACTTTTTAATAATTTAATACTTCTTACCATAAAACATAGTAATTAAAAGTTGACTATTTATGTGAGGCCCAACCTTCCAAATCTAAAACAGTAAAAAAATGATAAAAATACAAGCTAATATATTGTTAAGAAGAATCTCACGTAAAACAACCAACGCATTGTCATGCCACCAACCTCGACTGCCAAAAAAATCAACAAATACATTACCACTTCACAACCTATTCCCTCAAATCCAATAAACTTCATTGACTACTTTACTGAAACTAACATATAATCAAATCTTATTTCAATTACTATAAAAATTACAACTCACTTAAACTCTTTCATTAACACATTAAAAACAAGGTATTGCTAAGAGTTTCACAATAACACATATTGAACATGATGACCTGTGATAATAGATAGAAAAGCCTTCCTGACTATAAAAATTCAAACTTGAGGAGCTCCAAACATTTAAGCCATTAACATCACCAATTCAAATTAAAATAGTATTGCCTCCACATTCTAAATGTGGATCTCAAATTCATTAATAAAATTGGAATGGTCAGTGCTTAACGAAGTCAAGAAAAAGCTTTCCTCTAATACCTACCATTTAATGTTGCCCACCAAGATGAAGATCTCACATCACTCTAACCCAATAAGCAATCACATCCTCCTAGAGGGATATTTCTTCAAAACCTCTAGATCAAAGTCAGTTGTCAAATATTTATTGAATAACATACTCAAAAAATCAATGAAAAAGCTTATTTAGATGACCTATCATAGAAGAAATCCTTTGTGTCATCTTGCCAACTTTTAAATTGTAAGTTAATGAAATATGTCAACATTTTGGTAAGGGGGCCAATGGTTTCCAAAAGAGATAAAATAATAAAGTGGCTTAAATTTTAAGTAATTATTAATTTCACCTCAAGAGAAAGGATTGACACTATACAAAGTAGTAATAGAAACCTAATCAATCCCATAATTAGCTAAATAGTCTACTATTGAAATAGCATACATATAACAATGAGATACTATGACTTCCTTAAATTATGAGCAAAGGGAGATGGATTCCTCTAGAAATATACCAAGATACCAATTAGGGCACAAACCCTTCTTTAGTGTAGTGATCACAATAAGAAAATCACCTTCCACAGTAATATGTTGAACACTAGTAGATGAAGCTAGTGCCAACCCTACAACTAGTCGTTCCCATATCACTTCATTATTATTCTTGTGGCCCAAAAATAACAAGCCACCAAGTAGGAAACTACCATAGATTCTTTGAAGAGGAAAATCACATCCCTAGAATTCCATGGGTTTCCTTGTGTGCCCCATCAAAATTCAAACTGATAAATCTTGTAAGGAAAAAGGGGTGCTTATCTCCACTCCTCTTTTTCCTTTTACTTTTGAAACTTGCTCCTTTGTTTGTTAAGAATCATCTTACTATTCTCCAAATGATTGCCTCTTAGCCCTTAAATGAATGGACTATTCAAATATTGTAAATCTTGTTAATAGTTTGGTGTTGTTATTGATCTATTTTATAATCTAATTTGTATTACCCAAAAATGCACCTACATGCATGAAAAAATGATCTCTTTTGATTTTTCATCATGTTGGTCATTAATGGCCTCAAGATTTATGTGTATAGGGTAGAAGAATTCTTACAAAATCAACTAAAAAATGGTCTTGGGAAATGGTTTGAATGTTTGAGCTTTGCTCTCTTAAACCCTTGAAGTAAGTTAGGTCATGACCATCTACACCATTTTCTCTTTTGAATATGTGTCTTCCTGCATAAACAATGATTTTTTGGAACACTTATATCTAATCTAGTCATTATATGTCCATATCATCTCATTAATGGTATCCTATGGATTTTCTTCATCATCATTGGAAACCACTAGCAAATTCATGCCCAAATGATGAATAGTGTTTCATGGGTAGGTAAAAGTTTTTTAACAATTACTACATAAAATATAGTTATAAATGGAATTTTATCTTATCTTGAGCAACAAGATAGCTCAACAAGATAAGGATGAGAATAATAAACCTAGGAATTAAATATTACCTAAGTAAAGTTATGCAAGTGTAATTAAATATTAATTACACCAACACCCCCCATAAGTGCAACGGAAAGATACTTCTATCTACTACTGAAACCAAATGAGAATTACTGATTGACTCAAGGAATCATGATAAAGCAACAACAGACTCGATGCCACGGAACATTGGAAAACTCACAAACTAGAACAACCCTGGAATCTGTGAAGCAACAGTAGAAGAAATGATGACAGAATCTAGAAACTGTGTATCTCGATGTCGATGCCAAACTGAGACTAAAACTCTTCCATGGGAATGAGTACCATAAAGACTCTGAAACATTAACCATAAAAACATGGCCCTCAAACTGAGATGGATCTAATGCAGATCATTAACCATAGGCTCTCAATCTAAAGTGTCAACCGATGTGAATTTGATATGTGTCAAGCTAGAGAAAAAATGTGGCCAAAAGGAACTAAGAAACCAGATAACCCATGCAAATTTTCATCAAAAAAAGATGAAGATCAAAGTACATGCACACTCTAATCAGATTATTATGCAAGAAACCCCCCTGATGGAACTTTATCTCAGTTCATTTATTACAATAACCCAATGATTGTAAAAGGAGAGCATACAAACATGCATAAATAGAAATAAAACAAATACCTCATATCTATGTAGAGGACTGAACCAGCTTTCCAACGCCGCAAGAATGACGAAAAAAGGATCACCGAGTCAAAAGATATGCCCTCCAGAGTGAAATTTGAACATCTGACTTCAACAAGAAAAAAATCCCATCAAACAGAAAAATATCTGAAAACCAACTACACCATCAGAAAATTTGGCTCACCAGCTTTTCGGCGATATCTCGTTTGCGCGAATTCGACATCGTGAGCAAAAGTTACAACCTCTGGAAGAAAACAACTCCAAAGGGGGAAAAAACCAGTGTGGCAATAAATTTGACGGCCAAACAGCCGTCGCAGCAAAACTGCCAGCCTAAAATTGACGGTCAAACAGTCGTCGGTGCATTTTCCCAATTTTCCTTAAAAAATTAAAAAAAAAAAATTTGAAAACAATAAAAAAATTACATGGAAATTTTTTCTTTTAAATTTTTTAAAAGATAATTGGTGGGGGGCATGTGGGCCACCCCCACCCCTCCATGAGGGTACAGTACGCCTGTGCAAGCTGCGCAGGTCCATACTTGCGTAGTACCCTGCGTAGGGGTACAACCCTTTTAAATGCCTTTTTTTGTTTAAAAAACAAATTTACAAAGCTTTTCAAAAGCTTTTAAAATAATTTTTTTTACAATAAAAAAACTGCAATTTTTTTATGCAGAAAAAAAAAAAAATTTATGAATTTTTTGTTTTACCTCGGAAAATGTGCTAGAGAAGCTGTATGGCCTCTTTGGCAAAAACATTTTGCCTTTCGAAGCAACTGCTTAGAAATTGACTAAACGATAGGCGTTCTCAGGGCTTTTGGGCGCTGTGAACGTGATGGTGACCTCCGTTTGTGCCCAAAATGCTTCGAAAAATCGGCTACCCCCAGAGCTTGCAAAAAATCTCTGAGCTTGAAACCCTCACAGATCTAGAAAACAATGGCCAAAATCTGCAAAACAAAAGCCAATCTTGACCTTTTCTAGCGCTCTGAATCCAATGGTGAAGCCCGATCTGATCCAAAATGCCTCATAAATGAACTCAAGGCATGATACCCTCGAGGAATCCCAAACGAACTTTGTAATGATTTTCTCAAAAATCTGAGAAGGGGTTGCAAATCAAGGCTCTGGTACCATGTTAGAAATCAAGATTTGAAATGCAAACCAGAAAAAGTCTTCCACATAAGAGAAAATCATAAAAAGTAAAGCTTTGCAAAAGATGTGCAAAATATTATTATTCAGGAATTCATAATTACATGAGATGATTTGTTTTATAAAAGCAAAGTATGCATAACCCTAATCTTATATTGAGCAACAAGATAGCTCAACAAGATAAGGATGAGAATAATAAACCTAGGAATTAAATATTACCTAAATAAAGTTATGCAAGTGTAATTAAATATTAATTACACCAACATTTTGAACATGTAAGAGGTGGGTGGGAGTGTAGAGAATCAAATTTAGGAGTTTTGGATTGTCAAGGACTAGGGGTTAGGATACATCATACCACATGCTAATTAGGAAGTAAAAGTACCAAGGATTAAGGGTGATGAGGAATTCATGCTAATGGAGGGAATTCTAAACAAATAATCCTAATGAGATGAGAGAGTGTTGGAATGTTTAGGTTTGGGGTTTTTAGATGACTCATACCTGGTACCACTTTCAAGGGAAGACTACATCTCAAACTATGATAAAAATCATAAGACAATTTATTAAGTGGTGGAGTTTCATAGATGGGCAAGGAAGAGTACCAAGGTAAGTGGATGGGTGAAAGTCTAACTTCAACAAAGTATATAAGGGAATTGGTAGGGTTGAGGATTCAATCATGACAAGAAATGAGTACTTGGGTAGAAGGAATCCTACAACTTGATTCTAATAAAGAAAATAGAAAAAAATATTGACTCACAAATCAAGAGAGGCATGGAAAGGGAACTTTGACAATTCAATGCGGAAAGAATGAAAGGAATGACAAGATAAGGGTTTTTTATAGTCTAATGCAAATGAAAGACGTAGCTTATTCAGTGCAAACTTTTAGGGATCAAAGCTTAGGGATGCTAGAGAAATTGCATCAAGGGAAGCAAAGTCCAAAACTCTAGTAGGAAAAGGGAACTTAATGATATCTTGAGTAAATATGATTTTAAAAATTATTAAAAAATAACTATTCATTGAAAACTAACTTTTTTCTCCATGCACTAGATTTTGAAGTTATCTAAGTGAAAAAAATAAATAAAAGGTAAATAAATTTACTATACATTTTGTGATGTTCTATTGAACCCACTTTTTTCAACAATTAAAATAATTCTCTTAAAAAAATTTGAAAAAATTATATCCAACTAATTTTTTAAATATTATAAACGTAAACTAACTAAAAGTTTTAGATTAATTTATACCATTTTAAAATTTCAAACATATATGTCACGTTTACGCGATCAAAATTAAAAAAAGTATATTTGTGTTGACTATTTTTTTATAAAAGTATGACATAATTATATTTTTTTTTCCATTTTTAGTATAATAAGTATGCACATCCTTGAGGCATCATCCTAAACCCTAGTCCATACACCCACAAACTTGTGAAATGTATCTCATATGAATGTTCATTATTAATATGAAGATTTATTTTGATTATTTCCATAAACAAAGTTAGAGGTTGAACTGTAGAAATCACTTCCAAAAGATTGAAAGTTATCCTATGACTTAATTGTGATGAGTTATTAGATATTGTACTTCTATATTAATAAATCACCCATCAATTTGTCTTATAATACATGATGATTAGATTAAAGAAGCTTTAAACTACTTGAAGTGATCGTATCATTTTTTATTAATAAGTACATTAAGCCTCTATAACTAGTCAATGTTGATATTTTACTTTAATTATTAAAATATGTGACTAAAAATAATAGTCATAATTGATTCATGTGTTTAAATTAGAACATTTTACTAAAAAACAGATGAAAATCATATCCAATTTGAACACCTATCAAAAACATCTAAATTCAAACATTAGTAGAGTCAATACACAACTAATTATCTTAATTATAACAATTAGATCTCTAAATAACATTTTTCCTAAAAAAAGGATAAAATAGCAAATAAATTGTTCAAATATTTATTTACACCACAAATACCAAACAAATTTGATTAAATGAAATGTTGATATCTAACATGATTAAGAAAAAAAACATCAATTTTTTATTATAAATAAATAAATTATGTGCTAAAGTTATCAAAAACATTAGTTAAGTAGTTATAGGGGAAAAAAATTCATTTTTCCACAACAAATGATTACCCAGATAAGATGGAGGAGTTGATGATAATGGTGGTGGGTGCATTTGCAGCGTTTATTTAAGCCAATGATTATCGCGTTAAGGAAGCTTCTTCTAAAGCTGCCGGAATTTCAATAAAATTTGTTCCACATGCATAAAATACACTCCTATCACAATTTTGTATTGTGTTCGACTGCTTGTAATGATTACTCATTGATTTCATTTCTCTAGTGTAAAATTATTTTAGCTAATATAAATAAATATATTTTTAATAAATTGTAAATTGTTTAAAATGTTATGGATGTTTTAAAATAAATCATTTAAAAAATATTTTTTATTTATTGTAATAAAGAATTTAAATAGTTTCTAAATTTAAGATTTAATTATAAGTATTTAATAAGATATATAAAATTTATTGATCTGTATTTAATAATAAATTAGTTAAAGAAGTTGTTGTTTTATTTTTAATTTATAATACATGTAGAAATTTGAACATTGCTATAAATTATCTAATTCTTATCACATTTATAATTGTTTTTTGGGTGTGATGAAATCTTGATGTAGTTAACATAATTTGACTATTTTTAAAAGAAAATTATGTTATTATATTAAAATATGAAAAATTCAATTTAGAAGGGAAACCATATTTTAATGACACATTGGTAATCTAATGACAATGGTGTAACACAAACATGAGATATGTGAAACTCTACCATTAATAATATTGTTTAAGCATATAGTAAAATTCAATAAAGAATATTTTATTTTAAGAATTGATAATCTAATATAATTATCATTAGAAGAGATGAAAGTCAATGTCTTATATACATCCAAAAATCGTACTTTTTCAAGGATTTGATTAATTATAATTATTTTTAAATGTCTACATCATTCCCTTTAGATATGGGGCAAACTGACATTCTATTGTCACTAAAAGTATTGAATATTAGTTGAATCATTTAGTTGTAATAATTTTTATTAGTAATAAAAAAAAAGTTTTAACCTACATGCAATAGGATTAATTATTATGGTAAGTTGTAATTAATTGAATGTGAGATATTCTTATAGATTCATATTGATATTATTTTGTTTGAATATCTAGTTATATGATTGGATAGTAGTACATTGAATCATTTTTCCATGACTATATCAAGTTCACAACTATCATAACTCACATATGGTTTGCACCATTATATCAACAAGTTAATCATTAAAAGTCCAAAACACACAATAGTAACATGAGAACTTAATTCTTCTTCAAAATTATTGCAAAACACATGATAGTAACGTGATAGCCTAACTCTTCTTCAAAATTATTGCAAAAATTTATTAAAAAAAAGTATTCATCAAAAAATGATTTTTTTCATTCATTAGATATTCAAGTTCTGTAAAAACAAAAAAAATATATTATATTTTTTGTGATGTTCTATTGACCTCACTTTTTTCAACAATTAAAATAACTCTATGTGTGTGTGTGTAATGCCCCGCCACGCAACCCTAGAGGAAGTTGCAAATAACTACTCGAACACACAATTTTTATTTTTTTGCTTAAGTACAATTAACATGCAAGTTCACTACCCATTGCCAACAACCTCTAAGGTTACAAGACTGAGATTACTTTAAAACCCAAACAACAAAAACATGAATTAAAACCATAACATTTAATTACTTAAGGAATTAAGAACACATACATTCCATACATGATAAATTACATCAAAGAATAAGAGATACCACATGATTTCAAATAACATAATTTAACAATAAGATTACAACTCTCATTCCCCGAATGAGGTAAATCCAATAAGCATGGTTACATATTACATCTTCCACCTCGATAACAAATGAGGGGTAATAAATTACAAGATTCAACTGAAATGAATGAAACCTGAAAAGTAACTGGATCCTACGAGCTCTCCAACTGGAAATCACATCCACACAAACAAGAATAAAACCCAACAAAGTAAGGTGCACGTTCCACCCAACCAAGTGATACTTGAATGCCCACCCCCCGTGCTAGGAGATAGTAACATGGATTCCTAGACAAGACCATCTACCTCTAGACACAGGCTAAAACATAACTGAACTAAATCAAATACAAAAACAACATCACTTAACACAATGGTTACAATGCTTCCAGAGTTAAATAATCAATAGTATCACTGATACAAACATACTGCTAACTTAGGAGAAGTGTCATGTAATGCCCCATCATAATAACCTAAAGAATGTTGCAATTGTGTATAAAGGTGAAATAATTTATTTTTTAAAGTAATATTATTAAGTTATTTAATTGCATACATTCACTAAGTTACGCAACATTACACTACTTGAGTTTCCATAGACGACTTTAGTATAATTTAGCATTGCACACATTTAATTATTCATAAACTTAAAAAGTAATCATTGCATAACATTTGAAATACCATTCAAGATAATATAAAGTACAAACATGTTTCTTACATTGCATTTGATAAGATATTACAATACTCATTCATCTGATGAGTTAGATCAAATAATAGTTACAGTTACATTTACAAATGTTCTCGTCATAAACAATTGAGGGATGTTTTACAATACAAGTTTTACAATAATGCAATAAAGGAAGTACATATGTATCCAAGTACGAGCTCTCCATCCATGAAGCTCTTGTTGCCATGATCATAAAGTGGGGACCCAACGGAGTAAGGTGCACGTTCCACCCAACCATGTGGTACCCGTAGGTCCACCCCCCGTGCTAGGAGATAGTAATATGGTTACCTAGACATAATCCACTAACCCTAGAGAGAAGTACATAACTACTGATGGTTACATTGCTTCCATATTTTAGACAATCGAATGTACTAAGTACACAAGGTAAACAGTTATTTTAGGTGGAGTGTCATCACAATATTGCAAAGGTTACCCTGGTGCTTCTTCCTAGGTTTCGGCCCCCAACTTGGGTTACCCTGGTAACCTCTTACGAAACCCAGCCCCGTTTGTAAGCTATTGAACAGAATTGAATATCCTTTAAGGTAACAAGATATCGATTTTCCATTCCAGGCCTTCTCATCTTATACTCAAGACTGTACTAGCTCTAGAGACCATAAGTGAGGCATAATCAATCTTATTAAGAATTTTAATCTAACTACTGTGTTGTTTAATTATCACTGACTTACTAACTCTTTGTAAGTTACACTGACACCACTTTGTGTGTCGGCCCTTACAGAGAGCCACTCCCCTAAACATAACAAAGGTATACTAAGTTTTCTAACTAGGGTGGACAGAGTGCACAAAAATCAACAAATAAAACCAGATATACCACAACAGACATCACAACCTATTCATAAAAACTAGGTGTCTATAAACAATACCAAACCAAGTGCACTACCCTAGTCTATTCAATCACATAAAATCATTGTAAAATTTCACTCCCTTTAAAAGACTACAACTGGAAGACTTGAAATCACATAAAGATAAATCCCCCTTTTTTCCCAATAAAAATTTAAAGCAACTTAAAGCGAAAACACATCTATCATTGGGATATATTAAATCCAGTCATTCAATTATATGAGAGAAAATATCTATTTCTAATTTTCCTTTACTTAAATACAGTTTTCAATACATTTAAATAAATATACTCATTGAAATCATTATATGCATAATTATTTAAATACAAATATATTCTTATTTCTCATTTGCCTAAAATAAACTTTTCCACATTAATATTTAAATCAAATATTCTCAACAATAAATATATATACATAATACATATATATATACATATATATATATATAATATATATAAGTATTTTAAAATACTAAAAACCCTAATTCGGATTTTATGTTCGAAATAAAGTAATATCAAAATTTCTGTTTGAAGACTATACAATTGTATTTTATACTGCCATGGCTGTGTTTGTAGGGGACACAGCCCACGGCTATGTATGCAGCCCTCCCCGTATGGGGAGGCGGCGGTGAGACAGTCGCACGCTGCCTATGAGGGCAGCGCCGGCTGCCTCCACAATCGTCGCCCCATATGGGGGCGGCTATGGGGTAGCCCCACGGCCCCCTTCCATATATCCATGCATTAAACATTGAAATTTATTTCAAACAAATGAAATAGTCAATAAATCTATGAATTTCAAATTCGCAAGTACGGAATTTAATCCAAATTAAAATAAACATAATCGCCAGTACGATGATTCCACAACTAAAATTCATAAATCTATAAAATAATCTCTTTCACAATCCAATTTATTTATGAGGTTAAATATATATACAAATATATATATATATATATTTATTTATCAAATACCAACAGGGTTTTTCAACAGAGAATAAAGAAATTTCTTCAAGGTTTTTACTGGATAAATTGGGGAAACTATAAATTTTTTTAACAGTACGCATAATTTTTTTAAAAATGAATTCTAATTTAATTCTAGAAATATAAATCTCATTTTCCCATATATCAATAATTTCCCTTCACTAATTTAATTCTATAGAGAAGAAAGTTTTCATAAATTTTTAAAGAAATCTACGAATCCTTTCAGGAAATATACAGTAAATAACTTTTCCCGAGAAATACAGAGGTTTTTAATTAAATGAAATTTCCTTCACAGATATTCTTTTCAAAAAAAACAACAAATTAAAATCCACAAGAGGAATACCTGTTTCCTAAAGCTTCAAAAATCCGTCTGGTGATGGAAACCTCTGTTGCCTGTAGCTTTCCAAAAAATTTCCCGAACACCAATTCCCAAACCAAAATGCAAACTAGAGAACTTCCACAAGTATTCAATAGAACCAAATAGCACAAACCAAAATTTTACCAAAATTTTTAACAGAGCCCTGATATTTTTCTCGTGAAGAAAAGAATAAGCTTCTGTGTTCTCCTAGATCCAAAATAATATCCGTGAACAACCTCAACCATAAACCATAAATTCAACTGGCACACATGTCGAGAAGTACAAAATATCTTTTAACAACTTCTCGGCAATCTTGCCTTTCAAAATTTGCATGCATTTAATTAATTTATTTAAAATTTACAATTTTCAAATGCAAAAATTTATTTAATAATTAAAAATGCCATTTCCACAAAAATATTTAATTTAAATAAAATCTATTCACACACAATTTAAAAAAAATTTAATTTAATTTATTTATTTATTTAATTAAATAAATTTAATCTCTAAGATCAAATTATTTAACCAAACAAACTAATTAATTTATTAAATAACATGCAAAACTAATTTCTTTAACATTTAAAAATTAATTTAAATAACAGTAAATTAAAACATAATAAACTATTATTAATTAACAAAATTTTCCTTTTCAAAGCAATTAATCCAAACAGGAAAAGACAAGACAATCTAAGACTCCAAACTAAACTGACGATGTACTATGACCGGGTTATAGACTAGACTAGGATGAACCATGCTACTACCTCCCAATCAAAATTTTCGTTGAGTCTTGACACGCTTAGACCTGAGTAACCAGGTGGAGTCAGTGTCATGTACCTGCAATCTTGCAACCAAACAAATAACATGCATATATATAATCCATAATATAGGCACACCGTGCGGAGAAAATCACAGACATCACAGGGCACTCGCAAGCGAGTGATACGATTCTGTTCTCCACACCAATACACGTCACATCAGACTGACAACTTAAATAACAGTTAGTCCATCATAAACATATACATAGCAATAATCATCTGAAGGAAAACATCTACGCTATATCAAAGCATTTCAGAAATCAAATATCACAATACAATGTATCATCATGTCACAAAGTGAATCCACTGTCGCTCAAAATCAGTGATCAAAATATCCAAACCAAGTACCAAAGTCTAACAGTATGAAAACATGCAACCAAAAAATACAAGCATAAATGGAGGGGTACTACATCCTCCCCCCTAGGATCAGGCTTGCTCCTGAAAGCCTGCGAACAGATAGGGATAAAGTTCCCGCATGCGTGTCGCATCCTACCAAGTAGCAGAAGCCTCATGGCTAGGATCCCATTGGACCCTCACCTGATCAACGTCTCGACCCCTGAGACTGAGCGTCTGGCGCTGTAGAATGGCCACGGGCTCCAAAGCCAGCTGCCCGTCCTCTACTTGTAACGCATTCCAATCAAGTACATGAGAAATGTCGGGATGATATGGTCTAAGAACTGATACATGAAAAACATCATGAAGAGTGACAAACTGGGTGGTAAGGTGAGTTGATACGCCACAGGACCAATTCTCTCTAAGATCTCAAATGGCCCAACAAAACGAGGCGCAAGCTTAGAGCCTTTTCCATAACGGATTGGACTCTTTCGCGGTCGCACTCAAAGAAACACTCTATCTCCAACTGCAAACTGTTGGTCTATTCTATGCGCATCGGCATACTTCTTTTGCCTATCCTGCGTTGCTATCAAATGTTCTCTAATACGGTCAACCTGTTGCTCCATGTCTCGAAGCATCTCAGTTCCAAGTAACACTCTATCCTATAGTCGATCCCAACTTAGTGGAGTTCGACAAGGACGACCATATAATCCCTGAAATGGTGGCATACCTATGGAACTCTGATATCTGTTATTGTAAGCAAATTCTACTAAATACAGATAATCCTCCCAACGTGATTGTTGGTCCATTACGTACATCCTAAGCATATCCTCTAATATTTGATTAACTCTCTCCGTTTGTCCATTGGTTTGAGGATGATACGCTAAACTAAAGTTCAACTGTTTACCTAAAGAATGTTGTAATGAAGTCCATAAGGCTGAAGTGAATACAGGATCTCTATCAGAAATAATCCTACGAGGAATCCCATGCAATCTAACTATGTCCTCCATAAATATCCTAGCTACGGATGAAGCATTGTAAGATGATCGTACTGGTAAAAAATGAGCTACCTTAGTCAATCGGTCAACAGTTACCATAATGGCATCATGTTGACGTGATGACATAGGTAACCCTACAATAAAGTCAACAGATATAATATCCCATTTCCATTCAGGAATGAGATGTGGCTGCAATAATCTAGCAGGATGTTGATGCTCAGCTTTGACTCGCTGGCATTCAAGACAGCTCGATACATAATCAGCAATATCACATTTCATACCAGGCCAAAAATACAATTGCCGAAGATCGGCATGCATTTTCTTAACACCTAGATGAGCTGAGTACGGAGCTCGATGTGCTTCAGTCATAATTAATGTACAAAGACTGTCAAAATGTGGTACATAAATACAACCTAAATGCCGTAATATACCATCTGATTCTAGGACATACCCTACAAATCGACCTTCTAAAGGTCTACCAGATTCAATCTTCGACTTTACTTCCTAATACAATCTATCACTAGGAAGTGAAGCTAATATTTGACCTCTCAAATCTACTTCAAGAGTAGTAGCAGAGATCTCATGTCGACGACGACTAAGAGCGTCAACCACTACGTTCTCTTTTCCTTGAACATATTTCACTTCAAAATCGTACTCACACAAGAACTCCATCCACCGTCTTTGTCTAGCATTCAAGTTAGGTTGCGTAAAAATGTATTGTAGACTACGGTGATCAGTATGAAGTTCAAAACGATGACCTAATAAGAAATGCCTCCACTGAACTAATGCATGCACTACCACAGCTAGTTCTAGATCATGAGCAGGATAGTTTAATTTATGATCCTTGAGTTTGCGAGACTCATAAGCAATCACACGCCCATCTTGCATCAGAACTGCTCCCAAACCCTCTAAGGATGCATCCGTGCATACTACAAAATCCTTAGTAGGATAAGGAACAATCAGTATAGGCGCATTAGTCAAATTTTCTTTAAGTGTCTGAAAAGCCAACTGACACTGCTCTATCCAAACAAACTTCTTCCCTTTCCTCTGAAGAGAAGTAATAGGATGACCAATTCTAGAAAACCCCTCAACAAACCGCCTATAATAACTAGCTAGACCCATAAAACTACGAACTTCACCTACATTAGTAGGCGTGGGCCAATTTACAATAGCTTGAATCTTTGAAGGATCCACAGCAATACCTTTTCCAAAAATCATATGTCCAAGGTATTTTACCTCAGTTTGAAAGAAGTCACACTTCTTCAGCTTCGCATACAATTGATTTTCCCTTAAACATTGCAATACCTGTCTCAAGTGTTCTTCATGCTCCTTCATGTTTCTCGAATAGATCAAAATATCATTGAGAAATACCAAGACAAAGCGATCAAGGTATGTACGAAAAACACCATTCATTAAACTCATAAATACCGATGGTGCGTTCGTTAACCCAAACGGTACCACTGTGAATTCGTAGTGCCCATAACGAGTACGAAAAGCAGTTTTATGAATGTCAGCTTCAACAATTCACAATTGATGATAACCAGATTTCAAATCGATTTTAGAGAACACATTAGCTCCCTTGATTTGATCAAAAAGATCATCAATTCTAGGCAAAGGATAACGATTCTTAATCGTAACCTTGTTCAATTAACGATAGTCAATACACAATCTAAGTGACCCATCATTCTTCTTTACGAAGATGACAGGTGCTCCCCAAGGGGAAACACTTGGACGAATGAAACCCTTTTCTAATAGTTCCTCTAACTAAATACGGAGTTCCTCTAACTCCTGAGTCGTCATTCTATATGGAGCTCTAGATATAGGCTCAGCTCTAGGAACTAGGTCAACTCTAAAGTCAATATCCCTCTTTGGTGGCATTCCAGGTATGTCATCAGGAAACACGTCTGTGAATTCCATAAGAATAGGATGATCATCAAGAGATACCTCTCGACTCTCACCTTCTTCTAGATTAGTAACTGTTGCTGCAAATAGTTGACAACCCTGACGAAGACATCTGTTTAATTGCATAGAAAATATCATCCGCAAAGAGATAGGTCTTTGAACACCTATGATTTCCACTTTCACACCTAAATCATTAATGCAACTAACTATCTTAAGTCGACAGTCAATCACAGCATGATGAGATGCTAGCCAATCCATACCTAAAACTATGTCATACAACCCTAAAGGTGTAACATACAGATCTACTAAGGTAGTTAACGTACCGATTTTAAGTTCACAATTATGTACTAAGTTCTCTACTGCTACTTTAACCCCAGAGGTGAATTCAACCTGCCACTTACCACCTTGCTTTACCGCCACAAGACCACATCGGTCATCGATGGTCGGTGAAATAAAGGAGTCGGTAGCTCCGGAATCAAAAAGAATGGAAACACTAACACCATGTAACTTACCTGAAGTCTCGATCATTGTGTTCTGGTGATCGGCTTGGAGGTCATTAACCAGAGCATATACTATATGTGATCGTCTTGCATCACCCACTGTAGGCTCTGAAGCTATAGGTCGAGGCCCAAAACCAGTAGAACCTCTCATCGAACACTGCCTAGCAATGTGTCCCTGCTGTCCACATGAGTAACAACCTATGCCTCTACTGAATCCTCTACCACCCGAAGGTGCATTAGATTGCTGGAAACTACCTCTACTGATGGTAGACTAAGCACTTTGCGCAGGCTGATCCTGCCTATTGCGCTTGTTGTGCCACCAGTTGTGACCCTTTCCTGTTTGAGGACTATTACCTTGATGTGGTTGTGGATTATTATTCTTTTGAGGTGTACGTTGTTGCTGTTGTTGCCCACCCTTTGAGGGTGTCTGTTGGTTCCTAGAGGAACCTCCTGTTTGTGCCTGTCCACCCCGTGGACTAAAACTTGCTGCAAGAGCACTGCCAATCTATACTCTTGTGTGACCACCTAACGCCATAGCAAGATTCTCTTCCACTATTCAAGCCTTCTCCACCGCAACTTCCATAGTCTTTGGCTCAAAGACTCCGACACCACCACTAATGCGGGCATTTAAACCCCTGATGAAGTGTTGTACTAGCATAGGCTCATCATCGCCAATACCAACATACTGCTTGAGTTCATAGAATCTATGTTCATATTGCTCAACAGATAGAGCCAACTGACGTAGATCATGGAACTCATCAGCCCATCGCTGCCTCCAGTGTTCTGATAGGAACCATGCTCTAAACCTCTCCAGGAACATCTCCCAAGACACTGAACCAATATCTAAGTGGAGCTTCTACTCCTCTAGGCGCCACCAAGTAGAGGCGAATCCTCTAAGATGCATAATAGCGCATCTCGCACGGGTATTGCTACCATAAGGGTGCATGGCAAAGCATCTACCCAAATCCAGTAGCTAGGTCTCTGCCTCTAAGCCACCTCCTGTACCATCAAAAGTAGGAGGGCGTGCCCTCAATAAATCCCTCATGTGTCCTGCAGTAATAGCATCTTGATGCACTGTATCATCTACTCTCCTAGGAGATCTATCTCTCTCTCTAACAACCTCCTGCTCAACTTCCTGTCTAGGTCCAAGTTGAGCTAGGACCTCCTCTAATAAAGGATGTATCTGTGAACCCTCTACTCTTGACTGTTCAGGATTCTATCCCTCATTCCTCTGATCCAACTGTTCTGCCTAATCACTCTGATGAGGGCTCAGAAGGGGAGTAACCTGAGGGACTAGCCCTCAGCCTCCACCTCGACCTCTACCATGACCTCTTCCACCTCACCTAGGCATGTTCCTACACATAACAATAACGAGTCTTAGATACTAATCAACCAAGGCTAACAAGTAGCGACACTATGTACTAGGTCAACCTAATGGGCTCGCGATTACCCAGAGCATCCAGTGTTTGTAACCTTGGCTCTAATACCAATCTGTAATGCCCCGTCATAATAACCTAAAGAATGTTGCAATTGTGTATAAAGGTGAAATAAATTTTTTTTAAAGTAATATTATTAAGTTATTTAATTGCATACATTCACTAAGTTACGTGACGTTACACTACTTGAGTTTCCATAGACGACTTTAGTATTTAGCATTCCACACATTTAATTATTCATAAACTTAAAAAGTAATCATTGCATAACATTTGAAATACCATTCAAGATAATATAAAGTACAAACATGTTTCTTACATTGCATTTGATAAGATATTACAATACTCATTCATCTGATGAGGTAGATCAAATAATAGTTACAATTACATTTACAAATGTTCTCGTCATAAACAATTGAGGGATGTTTTACAATACAAGTTTTACAATAATGCAATAAAGAAAGTACATCTGTATCCAAGTACGAGCTCTCCATCCATGAAGCTCTCGTTGCCATGATCATAAACTGGGGACCCAACGGAGTAAGGTGCACATTCCACCCAACCATGTGGTACCCGTAGGTCCACCCCCCATGCTAGGAGATAGTAATATGGTTACCTAGACATAATCTACTAACCCCAAACACAAGTACATAACTACTGATGGTTACATTGCTTCCAGATTTTAGACAATCGAATGTACTAAGTACACAAGGTAAACTGTTATTTTAGGTGGAGTGTCATCACAATATTGCAAAGGTTACCCTGGTGTTTCTTCCTAGGTTTCGGCCCCCAACTTGGGTTACCCTGGTAACCTCTTACGAAACCCGGCCCCGTTTGCAAGCTATTGCGGAATTGAATATCCTTTAAGGTAACAAGATATCAATTTTCCATTCCAGGCCTTCTCATCTTATACTCAAGACTGTACTAGCTCTAGAGACCATAAGTGAGGCATAATCAATCTTATTAAGAATTTTAATCTAACTACTGTGTTGTTTAATTATCACTGACTTACTAATTCTTTGTAAGTTACCCTAACACCACTTTGTGTGTCGGCCCTTACACAGAGCCACTCCCCTAAACATAACAAAGGTATACTAAGTTTTCTAACTAGGGTGGACAGAGTGCACAAAAATCAAAAAATAAAACCAGATATACCACAACGAACATCACAACCTGTTCATAAAAACCAGGTGTCTATAAACAATACCAAACCAAGTGCACTACCCTAGTCTGTTCAATCACATAAAATCATTGTAAAATTTCACTCCCTTTAAAAGACTACAACTGGAAGACTTGAAATCACATAAAGATAAATCCCCCTTTTTTCCCAATAAAAATTTAAAGCAACTTAAAGCGAAAACACATCTATCATTGGGATATATTAAATCCAGTCATTCAATTATATGAGAGAAAATATCTATTTCTAATTTTCCTTTACTTAACAACAGTTTTCAATACATTTAAATAAATATACTCATTGAAATCATTATATGCATAATTATTTAAATACAAATATATTCTTATTTCTCATTTGCCTAAAATAAACTTTTCCACATTAATATTTAAATCAAATATTCTCAACAATAAATATATATACATAATACATATATATATATATACATATATATATATATATAAGTATTTTAAAATACTAAAAACCCTAATTCGGATTTTATGTTCGAAATAAAGTAATATCAAAATTTCTATTTGAAGACTATACAGATGTATTTTATACTGCCATGGCTGTGTTTGCAGGGGACACAGCCCACGGCTGTGTATGCAACCCTCCCCATATGGGGAGGCGGCTGTGAGACAGCCGCACGCTGCCTGTGAGGGCAGCGTCGGCTACCTCCACAGTCGTCGCCCCATATGGGGGCGGCTGTGGGGTAGCCCCGTGGCCCCCTTCCATATATCCATGCATTAAACATTGAAATTTATTTCAAACAAATGAAACAGTCAATAAATCTGTGAATTTTGAATTCACAAGTATGGAATTTAATCCGAATTAAAATAAACATAATCGCTAGTACGGCGATTCCACAACTAAAATTCATAAATTTATAAAATAATCTCTTTCACAATCTAATTTATTTATGAGGTTAAATATATATACAAATATATATATATATATATATATATATATATATTTATCAAATACCAACAGGGTTTTTCAACAGAGAATAAAGAAATTTCTTCAGGGTTTTTACTGGATAAATTGGGGAAACTATAAAAAAATTTAACAGTACGCATAATTTTTTTAAAAATGAATTCTAATTTAATTCTAGAAATATAAATCTCATTTTCCCATATATCAATAATTTCCCTTCACTAATTTAATTCTACAGAGAAGAAAGTTTTCATAAATTTTTAAAGAAATCTACGAATCCTTTCAGGAAATATACAGTAAATAACTTTTCCCGAGAAATACAGAGGTTTTTAATTAAATGAAATTTCCTTCATAGATATTCTTTTCAAAAAAACAACAAATTAAAATCCACAAGAAGAATACCTGTTTCCTAAAGCTTCAAAAATCCGTCTGGTGATGAAAACCTTTGTTGCCTGTAGCTTTCCAAAACTTTTCCCGAACACCAATTCCCAAACCAAAATGCAAACCAGAGAACTTCCACAAGTATTCAATAGAACCAAATAGCACAAACCAAAATTTTACCAAAATTTTTAACAGAGCCCTGATATTTTTCTCGTGAAGAAAAGAATAAGCTTCTGTGTTTTCCCAGATCCAAAATAATATCCATGAACAACCTCAACCATAAACCATAAATTCAACTGGCACACATGTTGAGAAGTACAAAATATCTTTTAACAACTTCTCGGCAATCTTGCCTTTCAAGATTTGCATGCATTTAATTAATTTATTTAAAATTTACAATTTTTAAATGCAAAAATTTATTTAATAATTAAAAATGTCATTTCCACAAAAATATTTAATTTAAATAAAATCTATTCACACACAATTTAAAACAATTTTAATTTAATTAATTAATTTATTTAATTAAATAAATTTAATCTCTAAGATCAAATTATTTAACCAAACAAACTAATTAATTTATTAAATAACATGCAAAACTAATTTCTTTAACATTTAAAAATTAATTTAAATAACAGTAAATTAAAACATAATAAACTATTATTAATTAACAAAATTTTCCTTTTCAAAGCAATTAATCCAAACAGGAAAAGACAAGACAATCTAAGACTCCAAACTAAACTGACGATGTACTATGATCGGGTTATAGACTAGACTAGGATGAACCATGCTACTACCTCCCAATCAACATTTTCGTTGAGTCTTGACACGCTCAGACCTGAGTAACCAGGTGGAGTCGGTGTCATGTACCTGCAATCCTGCAACCAAAAAAATAACATGCATATATATAATCCATAATACAGGCACACCGTGCGGAGAAAATCACAGACATCACAAGGCACTCGCAAGTGAGTGATGCTATTCTGTTCTCCACACCAATACACGTCACATCAAACTGACAACTTAAATAACAATTAGTCCATCATAAACATATACATAGCAATAATCATCTGAAGGAAAACATCTACGCTATATCAAAGCATGTCAGAAATCAAATATCATAATACAATGTATCATCATGTCACAAAGTGAATCCACTGTCGCTCAAAATCAGCGATCAAAATATCCAAACCAAGTACCAAAGTCTAACAATATGAAAACATGCAACCAGAAAACACAAGAATAAATGGAGGGGTACTACATGTCATCACAATGTTGCATGGGTTGTCCTGGTAAGTCTTCCTAGGTCCCGGCCCCCATCTCGGGATATCCTGGAAACCTCTAACGACTCCCAACCCCTCATGCAAACCAATGCAGAATCAGTTATCTCTCATAAAGAAAAGATAATGATCTTTCCATTCCAGGCCTTCTCGTCCCATCCCAAGTCTATACAAGCCCTTGTGTCCATGAGCGAGGCAAAATTAATCTTATTAAGTGTTTGATACTACCTATTCCTTTAATCAATTTATTTACCTTATCACTGGATTATCTAATTTACAATGAGTTACCATGTCACCACTTTGTGTGCTGACCCTCATTGCAAGCCACTCCTCTAAGACAACACGTGGAATAACTCCACAACCCAAGGGTACACAAGTGCGACCTAAGGATATTAAATCCCTATCCACGACATAAAGTCAACACATCTCATTCATGATAACCGGGTATCTAATTGGATACACTTAGACTCACTACCCAAGGCAATCCAAAGGTTGACTAACATATTACGACAATCCACACAATTAAATGAAAACCCCATCTAGAAGACTTAACAACCCTTCTAATCAATTTCCCCCAAAGTGATAACAGAAGAAATCACATTTAAAAGAGCAATTTAAGAGGAACTAAATCTACTTTGGATTCCCTAAATCCACTTCCTTTAATAAAACTCAATAGTTTATTTCCGCAATAAAACTAATTAAATTATGTCTCTTTCAGACAAAGGATAAAATTTAACTAGATATGTTATTCCCTAATTTCTCCTAAATAATAATAAACATTTACTTCTATGATTCAGAGCATATCGTTTTAAAATAGATAACTATTTCTTCTTCTCAACATAATCATTTTATAAATGATTAACTCATCTTAATAAACATATTATTTAAAAAACAGAAAAAAGCACTGTTCCATCAAAATATATTATTTTAAAAATCAATCCATTAATTTGACTATTATACATTAATTTAAAATTTCACAATTATATTAAAATCATTCCATCATTTAAATCAATATTTTAATATATCCCAACTATATATATATATATAAATAATATACATACATATATACATATAATATAACCTCATAATATATATATATATATTATTTATATATTTTATTATTAATATTTTAATATTATATACATATAATATAATATATTAAATATATATATTTTAATGATTTATATATATTAATATTTTAATATTATATATATATATATATATTTTATATTATATATATATATATATATATATATTTTATTATTAATATATATTAATATTTTAATATTATATACATATAATATTAAATATTAAATATATATTTTAAAGATTTATATATATTAATATTTTAATATTGTATATATATAATATTAAACATTAAAAATATATTTTATTATTATTATTTTTTTTTGAAAAAAAAGTCAAAGGCATTGGGGCGCACGCCGAGTTAGAGGGTCGGCTATGTTTACACAACTGAACCCATAGTTGTGGGCGTAGTTGTGTTAACCATAGTCGAACCCACCACTGTGGGCGGTGGCTATGTTTAACATAGTCGTGCCATCCATTGTGGGTGGCAATGTGGGGGCACGTTGGGCACGGCTCCTCCCACAACACCTCCCATGGGGGGCGCGGTGGGGGTGAGCCCAGCACCAAAATTTGGGGTTAAAAAAAATTAAAATAAAATTTCTAGAACATGAACTTGCGGATTTTTTTAAAATCCATTTTTTTCATTTCCAACCAAGTTTTATTTCCCATAAAAAAAAATCACAAATACATATTGCATATAAATATATATATATATGTATGTATATATGTGTGTGTGTGTGTGTGTGTGTGTGTGTGTGTGTGTGTGTGAATTTTTCAAATAAATATATATGTATTCCTTTTTTTTCCAAATTTAACAAAATAACAGTTTAGTTGAGCAAATAAATTCTAAAAAAGAGTTATTTACAGCCATAATGCAATTTTTTTTTTTAAGAAGTTCATTTCTAAACTGAGGTTTCAAAGTTTTGAAACAAGATTTGAACATGGGTTTTTCTTGCAAATCAAACATAGTTTAAATATTTTCAACAGCATAATAAAAATTGTGAAACCTTTCAAAATGGAAACTAAATTAATAGAAAGAAAACCTGGTTTTCCAAAAGCTTGAAAGGTTGTCAATGGTGCTTTGAATTCTTCTAATTCCAGCTCCTCCAAGAAATCCAACTTACTTCTCCAAATCCAAAACCAAACTAGAAATTCCTTTCCTCCCTTATTTTTCAATTCTCATTCTCCCCCAAAAAAACTCCATCAAAATCCCAATAATAGAAAGAAAAAAATGAAATATCTATCCAACCACCCTCATAAATTTTCAAAAACAGAATAGGAAATATCTTAAATTTCTTTTACATTCTAATTTTCAAAAAAATGCAAATTAAAACATATTTTCATTTTTTAAAAATTCAATCAAAATATCTATTAATTCCAAAATGAATAACTTAATTCAATTCAACACAATTAATTTAATTAATCAATAAAATACATCTAATCCAAGATTAGATTATTTTATTAATTAGATTAAATTAATTAATAAATTAAATAACATTTCTAACATTATAACCAGATTTATTTAATCAACAACTTAACTACGTAAGTCATTTATTTACCTTTATAACTTGAAATTAAATAATAACGAGGGTGACATGAACAACATTATAACAACTAAACCCGTCTACAACTCGATGACACACTATGACCAAGGTGACGACTTGGCACGAAAAACCTAGCTACTATCTCCCAATCGAATATCGTTGGTCAATGGACATGCTCAAACTGTGAAACCAAGTGGAGTCGATGTCCTGTACATGTCAACCTACGAACCAGAGTATATCGAACTTGCATATATATAACATAATAAAACACACCGTGAAGAGAAAATTGCGGAATCGAAAGGCACTCGCAAGCAAGTGGTGCAATCTCGTCCCCTTCACCAATATAGTATTACTAACTGACGAATCTAACATCAATAATCTAATAAAAAACATAAAGCATTATTAATTCAAATATCTGCTAAGCTAATCCAAAGCATGCCATAATGATAACATCAGAATAAAATACCATCACATCAAAATATAACATTCACATTGTTTTACAGTTAGTGATCAAATAGTAACCAAGTACCATAGTCAAAGTATTAACAGAAACAAAGCATAACAAAGAATAACACTGTCTAATCAAAAAAGAAAAAAATGAAGGGGTGCTACACACTCTCTCTCTCTCTCTCTCTCTCTCTCTCTATATATATATATATATATATAACTAATTTTTAAAATGTTTTAAAATTGTAAACATAAACTAAATTAAGAATGTTGGTCATTTCTTTTTATAAAAGAATGACATAATTACGAATTTTTACCCATATTTAATATGATAAGTATTCACATCCTTGAGACATCATCCTAGATCTTAGTCCATACACCCACAAACTTGTGAAATGTATCTCATATGAATGTTCATTATTAATATCAAGATTTAGTTTGATTATCTACATGAACAAGGTTAGAGGTTAAATTCTAGAAACCACTTCCCAAAGATTGTAAGTTATGGTAGTGATGAATGATTGGATATTGTACTTCTTTATTAATAAATCACCCATCAATTTGTCTTATAATATCATAGTGATTAGACTAAATAATTTTTAATCTACTTTAAGTAATCTTATCAATTTTTATTAATAAGTACATTAAGTCTTTATAAATATTTCATGATGATTAGACTAAAGAAGCTTTAAACTACTTTAAGTGATCTTATTAATTTAATTATTAATATATGTGCCTAAAAATAATATTCATAATTGATGCATGTTCTTAAATTAGAATATTTAACTAAAAAAATAGATGAAAATATATCCAATTTGAACACCTATCAAAAAGATCTAAATTTAAACATTATTGAAGTCAATACATAACTAATGATCTTAATTATAACAATTAGAACTCTAAATAACATTTTTTAAATGAAAGACAAACTATTCAAATATTTGTTTACACCACAAATACCAAACAAAATTGATTATAAAAATGTTCATATCTAATATAATTACACCAGAAATAAATAAAAAATAAAAAATTGGAAATTATCATATGCTAAAATTACCAAAATTTTGGTTAGTTATAGGGAAAAATGTTTTCATTTATCCAACTATTGACAATTAGTATTATAACAGCTCCACTAACTTAAGCCACCGATTATTGCTTTAAGGAAGCTTCTTCTAAAGTTAACCCAATTCCAGCCAAACACGCTATTTCCCTGAACAATATAAGACAAAAGAAATTTCGTTCCACGTGCATAAAATATTACTAATAAAAAAATCATGCCTAACTTCCACAATTTTTTTTAATGATTACTAAGCTATTTTAAGTAATATAAAAAATAATATTTTAAATAAATTGTAAATTGTTTTAAAATATTATGGATGCTTTAAAAATAATTTATTTATAAATTTTTAATTTAATTATAATAAAACATTAAAATAGTTTTTTAAATTTGAAATCAAATTATAAATATTTGATAAAATATATAAATTTTATTGATTTGTATCTAATAATAAATCAGTTAAAGAAATTTTCATCTTTTTTAAATTCATAATACATGTGGGATTCAAACATTACTATAAATTATCTAATTCTTATCACATCTAAAATAGTTTTTCATTGAGATAAAATCTTGATGTAGTTAGATAGCATCACTATTATTTTTCAAAGAAAAGTATGTCACTCCCATAACCTAATGACAATAGTGTAACACAAGCATGATACATAAAATTTGCATGGCCTACATGTATGAAATGTGAAAAGGAAAAAGAAAATCTTAAAAATGGTTTATCTCTTCTTCTTATGTACATTTTTCATTTTCACAACACATGTGAAACTTTACCATTAATAATATTGTTTAAACATATGGAAAAATTAGAAAAGAAAGAAATCAATTCAATAACAATCTTAGACAAGATCTTATATGCCTAATCTCATAGGAATAACTTTTGAAAGTACACATACATTCTTAACATTTATGTTTGACTCGATATAATAGTTCTTATTTTTCAATGAGGATTATACTAAGATCATTTATATATTAATTTATTATTTGACGAAATATACTTAGTTTTGGTTTGAGGAACATATTGAGATATGGATCTATTGGTACTAATGTTATTATGAAAATCTCATTCCATGGTAAGCATGTAATGCATGGTCACACTAATCTTATATCGAATGTTCTAATTTAAATATCAAGTGATTCTCACAAGTTTAATATTTGTTTCCATCTTAAGAGTTTTCATATCTTGACAAGTCTTATGGTATGGATTGTAATATATAAACTTGCTTTAATAAATTTTATTAACTTTTTTAACAATTTAATACTACTTATCATATAACATAGTAATTAACAAGTCAACTATTTATGTGAGACCCACCCCACCAATCTCCCAGGTCTAAAACAATTAAAAAAATCAATAAAAATAAAAACCAATTAATTGTTAAGAAGATCCCCATATAAACAACCAACACATTTTCATACAGACAACCTTACAATATATCGACTGCCCAAAATTTCAACTAATACATTTGATTCTTACAACTTATTCCCTATAATCCAATTTACTTTATGAACTACTATATACATACACTTATAAATGAAACTAACATATAATCAAATTTTATTTCAATTAATGTAAAAATTACAACTCACTAACTTAAACTCTTCCATTAATACATATTAAAAACAATGTATTTTGAAGAGTATCACACTAGCACATATTGAATATGATGATCTATGATAACATATAGAAAAACCAGCAAAATATTTAAGCCATTAACATCACCACTTAAGCTCAAATTCATTATTAAAATTGGAGGAAATATCCCTCCGCCATGGCTAGCACTTTAAGTGATTAACAAAATCAACAAAAGTCTTTCCTCTAATACATTGTATTTGCTGCAAAGAAATGTTGCCGACCAACCTAATAATACAAAGATGAAGATCTCACTTGTGGGAAATCAATGTAAACCAATATGCAATGACATCCTCCTTCCTATTGTCCAATTGTATGAAGTAATGTAACTTGCCAATTATCTTCTGCAATGATTTGTGTAGATAAAATGTCAATCCAGGTAATATAATGTCTGATATCTTCTTACAAATTTGTAGGCCTCATAGTTGTGGAGATCAGTATTGGTACTGGTACAACTTTTTTTAAAATAGGAGATGGGGGTACTTGGAGACACCATCTTTTTTTAATACCTACCATATTGAAGAAAGAAATGATGATACCTACCACAAAGAACTGGATGAGAGAATATATTATCACAAAGATATGATTAGTGAAATATAAGTTACAAAAGTGGATAGTGATAGGGTAGAGGAGGATATCAGAGAAATGCAAGAATAATTTCTAGAGGAATGTGCTTTGAGTGTGGAGAAGAAGGGCATTGCACATTTGAGTGAACATTCTTAAGGTCAAGATAGGTGAGAAAAATTTAGCACAATTGAGTTGCATTCCATGATAAAGAAACTTGAATATCATATGAATTAGAAGATACTATTGAACATTGTGAATCACTAGTCATGAGAAGGTACTTATTGAATTGCTCAAAGGAAGGACCAATATAGAGAAAGAACCTATTTTAACTAGGTGTAAGGGAAAAGGAAATTATTGTAAATATTTTATGGATAGTGGGAGCACAAAGAACTTCATAGTTGAGGAGATGGTTTAAAATTTTCAAATTTGAAGTGGTTAAAAATATATTAACCCTTATGGTATTGCTTAGCTATAGAAGGAAAGAAATTTAATGGAAAATGAGGAATATTTGGTTAAATTTACAATAGGGGGTTACTATGATGAAGTTCTATGTGATATAATTCTGATGGATGTGTCACCTATTATTAGGAATGCCATGAATTTTTTTCTAAAAATCTATACATGATGGAAGGGTGAACATTTAGTTGAAACAATAAATGGCTAGAGGCATAAGTTGATGCCCCTGAAGGATAGCTAGTATGTAGTGCCCCTCTAGTCATTGCTTTTATGTGTTTAGATTTATTTATGTTGTTAGACAATATCTTTACTATGATAGATCTTGATACCTCGTTATTATTTTATGATCGTTGTCATTGGAGCGATGTTGATGCTATACTTTGATGTGATGATACTTTATGTGGTTGCTTATGATTTATGTTATGCTTATGGATTAGAATAGTTGTTTTTTGGGTAATATTGATGTACAATCATATGATGATTTATTGGTGCTTTATTCTTGTTAGTATTGTGTGACTATATTGGTGAAGGGGACAGGATTACATCACTCACATGTGAGCGCCCTGTGATGCCGCGATTTCTCTTCACGGTGTGACTGTTATGTGTATATGCATGTTCAACATTCATTTTGATTGTAGGATTGCAGGTACAGGACATCGTCTCCACTTGGCTTTACAGGTTTGAGCGTGTTCATTTTTCCAACGATTATGTTGATAGGGAGATAGTAACAGAGTGGCCTTGTCAAACTACAAACCCAATCACAGTGTGTCGTCAGTTCGTGGTTGGTTTATCATAGTGTCATGTCGTCTTTGGTTGTTTGATAATTTATTATCTTGCGAGATTGTTTGTGAAAATTAATGTTTAAATGTTTTAAATGTTAATTTATGTATTTTAAATTAAAAGTTGTTATTTAATTTAATTAATTTAATTTAATTCGTCTGATAAAGTAATTTAATCATCTTATTCAGTAGATAAATTAATTAATTAAATTAAGCTTGTTGATTAAATAAATTAATTAATTAAAGTTGTTTTGATAAAGTGCATAGTTTAAATTATTTAAATTTATTTTGAAATTAAATTGTGATTTAAATACTAAAAAAGGGATATTTAATTAAATACATTTGTTAATTTTAATTGTGCAAATTTAAATTAAGGAAAAAATATATATTTTAAAAGAATTGTTTTCATGTTTTGAATTTTGACTTAGAGTTTAAAAAAAATGATCTTGAATTGAATGTTGAAGTTAGAACTAATGGCTCAATTTTGATTACATGCAAAATAAGTTATAAATGCATAATGAAAATATCTTGGATTGAGAAGATATCTTATGTGACCAGTGTTAATTTTACGGGATTTGATTTGAGATTATTTCATGAAAAGAATATTGGGATTAATGGGGAGAAGAAAGATTTGTTTTTTTTTTCACGGGAATGGATACAAGAATTTTGTGTGAAGTTTTTTGGTAAAAAATTTGAAAAGACTCTCAGGGAAGTTCTTGGCTGAAATTGTTTTAGCACATCTTCTGGAAGAGGAAATCTTTGGGAAAAACTTGGGAATTGAAATACGAAGGATCAAGTTTGATTCTTCATCAATTCAAACTTGAAGATCCATGTTCCTTATTTTATTTTGTTTATTTAATTTGTGTTTTAAAAGATTGTCTATACAATTTTGTAGAAGCTTTATTTAGATACTGTGAAATTGAAAGATTGAAGGATCTATTTTATTTTTAGAGGTTTTGTTTATAGTTTTTTTAAACCTCTGTAGAAGGATTGTTAAAATCTTAGATCCTCTGTAGGGAAATGAATTTAAAATGATAGGAAATTTAAAAAAAGAAAACAATATATAATTTAGAAAATTTTAGAAAACCTGTAGGATTGAAAATGAAATCCTCTGATAAAATAGTAGATCTTTACCTGTAGAAAAATTTATATTAAAAAAACAACAGAGATAGAGGGTCACTAAATTAATCATAACTCAAAATGTATGAACTGGTATGGCTGATTTTTTTATATGTTTTAAAAGACTTGGTGGCGCACCTTCAATAAATTTTTAGAAAAACCCAGATCCGAAAACAAAAGTTATTAAAGTCGCAACATACTAGTTTTATGATTAGTATTGTTTGAATATGGTAAATTATTTTTAATTAATTAAATAATATATATTTATATATATGTATAATTATATGTATTATACATATTTAATTATATATATTTAAATATATTTATTTAATTGGCTATTTTGATATAATGGATGTTTTAAATATATATATTTATTTAAATATATTTTGATAATAGATGCATGCAAATGCATGAAATAGACTATTTTTAGAATGTTATAATTTAAAAGAGAAAATTGAATTTAAAGTAGATGTTTGATAATAAAATGATTTTATTAGAAAATTTGATTTTAATTAGGTACATGAAAATGCACAAGTAGTTATTTTAAGATGAAATAATTTTAAAAGATAAATGAATATTATATATTATTTGGTGCATGCAAAGCACGAATAGTTAAAATGAAATGAATTTTATAAAGAAATTGATTTTTATTGTTATGTGTGTTATTGTGAAATTGGAGTTAAACTATTAGTGTTAATTTTCTTATTGCTTGTAAATTAAATTAAATTAAGTTGATTAACTTCAAGTAATGTGTTGACAATTTGATTGAATTTAGGGAATCCAAATGTTAGATTAATTATATGCCTAAATTGCTTATTGGTTGAGTTTTCTTTGTTTGCATTGTTGGGCAATTGGGATGTTTGGTTTTGTAAGTCTTCCAGAGGAGTTTAGTCTATGTGGGGTTGTTATATGTGTTGGTTCATCTTTTGATTTGTCTTGGGTAATGCACATAGATGTTTTCAGTTTGAACACCCGGTTACCACGAACGAGATATGTGATATAGTATGGACACCCGGTTACTACGAACGGGTTGTGTGACCTTATGTTTTAAGGTTGAGATGTGTTATTGATATTGTGCACCTTGTCTACCCATAGTATTGTGGATTTGAACTTTGTGTTTTCAGTAGGAGAGTGGCTCTTTGTGGGGGTCTGGTGCACAAAGGGGCATTAGGGTAACTCACCTAGGGTTTGATCAAGTGATAATTTAAAAGAATTAATAGGGAATTTTCACACTAATAAAGATAATGAATGTCTCTCTCATGGTTCATGCACTTGTTAAGGCTTGAGATGAGATGAGATGCATAGTTTGTATGATGGTCTGACGCTTGGTAGAGGCAAGCTAGGGTAACCCAGGATGGGGATCCGGTAGCCTAGGAAGGTTGAGCTAGGGTAACTCATAGCAAATTATGGGTGACACTCTTCCTACGACAACAGACAGTTAGTCAGTTTGTGGTGTACAATTGATGTACATGATCCTTGTTATCTGGAAGCAATGTAACTAGTATGTTAAGTTTTGTACTTGTGTTGTTTTGAAATGTTGTTGCCTGTGTCTAGGGGTTGTAGGTTTTTCCTTGGAAACTCTTTTACTATCTCCTAGCATGGAGGGAGTGGACCTTTGGGTACCACGCGGTTGGAAAGAAAGTCGTGCTATTTCTTCCATTGGGTTCTCTCATCGTTGTTGCTATTCTTGGATAACTTTGTTTGTGGGACAGGTTCCTATTTCTCTCATTCATGTTGGCAAGTACTTCTTGGTGGAGAGCTCGTGTGTACCAGTGGACTTGTTTATTCTTTCATGGACTCTTTTGTATCAATTGTAACTGTTGTCACCTAGAAATGCACCCCTTGCACAGAGATTAAAACTAAGCTTTCTAGAGACACAATGGGATCATTTCAAGGCTGTGGGTTACCTAAAACTGAAATGAACCTCCAGAGAAGGCTGACTTCCTTTGGGTACCACCTAAAACTACTGATTCTGTGAAGGTAAAAGGAGAAGGAAAACATACAAATAATGCAACTAATCTGAACTATTTCTATGGTGATACACCAAGTTAAAGAGAAATCATGAAAACAGACATAGGAAGAACATACACTGGAAAGGAAAGACAATGTTTTTCACTTACTTGACATAACCCCTTCTAAACTCATATAGTATTCTCAACAGGCTTGCTCTACATGCATATCTCAGGAAGGAAAAATGATTCTCACAGCCTTAGGTATGAATATAGATTTCAGAAAAACACAGTTAAGAACTTGTATAGTTTAAAATATAGAAACAAAGTAATACAAACATTTAATAGTAGCTTCTAGGTAAACTCTGTGTTATATTCGAGATTCCAGTTGAGTTACAAAACATACATTAATTGAGAAAGGATTGATGAAAAAATCACTAACTCCTTTTGAATGCATAATTCAAACTCTCCAAAAAAAGGCAAAAAAAATGCCTTATATACAGATTGTACGTCGGCCCCTTAGGGCTTACAAAAAATATCCTGATTCGGGATAGGATTTTCCCCTAGATCTTTTGCCGAGTTAATGTTGAAGATCTTGCGTGTCCCTGTTATTCACGTCAGTGTGAAGAACCACTCCTAGAAGCCCCTTCAGATATTCTTCAGCTACTACATTTATTCAATCCATCGTGTCTAGTTGAGCTACTTCAGCTGCACCATGAATGCTCTGATCCTGCAACAGAGACACGTCTCCCTTCAACCTATCAATGCTCTTTGGACTGCCACGGTTGACCCTCAGATCTCTCTAACTGGCTGAGTGAACTACACACAGATCATTTGGGCGGTCAAAAAAAATCTCCTGTTGAACCGCATATCGGTGAGACACTAATCGTGTCTCCCCGATGCGGTTAAATCTTCTCGCAAGCGCCGGCAAGATATGGAGCCGTTGCTAAGAGCTCTCAACGAGCCCTAACGATCATATCGATTCCTCTTTTGTCATATCGGCACCCGCTTTCATCGCCAAGACCCACTCCATTTGCTGAGACCCCATATCGAAGTCTCCCTACTCCGCCAAAAGCTTGCTTTGAGTTCAGAAAAACTTGCCTGGTCAGTGAGATATCCTACCGACCCCATCCTCATTCTGCCCAAGCTCCTCCTCTCAGTCACTGAGACTCCCACCGGTTGGGAAGAGGTCTTCCCGAACTCCTTTCGCTATGCCGAAGACACCCTCGTTGAAATACCGTCGGCGTAACCCTTGCCGGTCGCCGAGACACTATATCGAGCTCTATGACTCTTGTCAAGCTCCATTCATTTGCCTTTGCTGAGACTCATGCCAAACTCCTGCATCTTTCTGAGTTCTTTTCCCCTTTCGGTGAGACTCTGAATGTCGGCGAGACATTCCGGTGAAGTCCCCATAGTTACACCAAGATTCCTTGTTTCCGCGGGACTCCTACCGAGATCTTCTTTATCGAGGTCCGTGCTTCCTTTCGGTGAGACTTTCGCCTTCGCTAAGACCTCCGGGTGACTTCATTTACCTTTTCCAAAATTTCCATCTGCCACCCAGACTCATACCAAAGACATCACATCATCGGCAAGACAATGACTAGTCGCTAAGACTTCCTGTCGAGCCCGAAATGTTATGCCGAAACCTCTAAGTTCGGTGAGACTCACGCCGTTGCCACCTCATTTGATCTCTT
The DNA here is from genome assembly GCA_007258455.2 of Sequoia sempervirens. Classification (NCBI taxonomy): domain Eukaryota; kingdom Viridiplantae; phylum Streptophyta; class Pinopsida; order Cupressales; family Cupressaceae; genus Sequoia; species Sequoia sempervirens. The sequence continues at coordinate 236,387,147 of VDFB02058242.1, forward strand.
CGGCATGACACCTATCCTTTCGCAAGACATCCTACTAAAGGCGATATCCTTTTCCGACGCTGCCCTTGTTTACGCCGAGGAGTTCCTTTTGTGCTCTGTCAACGAGACTCTTAGTACTCGCTAAGACATCTCCTCGACGATAAAAGCTCCCGCTTATATGCATATCCCTCGGTCGATGCTGGAGATTCTTAGTCATCAAAACAATGAGCTTGTCTTTCCAATAGAGACCTAAGTACGAAATACACTTGCTGTGACACTCTCAGGGTCTTGGCGACTCTGTCCTTAGTAGGTTTTCATGCCAAACCTGATTTTGGCAGGCTTCTTCACTGAGTTCCCTGTGACTTGACATTAGATTAATGACTTTGGCCCTAACGTGAATGCTCCACTGGCCTCTGAAGATCCAACACCTGACCATCTTGCCTTATTTAACTGTAGGTGAAAAAGAGGCAATAATTCTGGTGACCTTTGCGGGATGTTTTCCTGCTAAACATGAGAACCAGTGACTAGGCTTATCCATTGGGCATGGAGTTGTTAGAAAACTCAGAGAACAATTAAAACGTCAGTTTGCATATGGCCCCGACCTCATGAGATTTATAGGTCACAACAGGTGGCCAAAACGGCAAGACAGGGGAAACAAAAAGAGAAAAAATACTATGCTGAAACAACACCTATGGAAAACATAAAGTCTGAACTATTATGTACAATAAATAGATCGATCAGATTTGAAAACAGGGCTTAAGGTGTATCCCATTGACTGGGATAGGAAGCACTTCACCTTCTGTTGTAGCTAGTTGATATGCATTGCATTCCTTACAGCCTTCAATAATGAATGGACCAGTTCACATATTGTCGAACTTGGTATGATGGCCTGGTCTGCTTTTAAGAACGTCCCACCTGAGCACGAGGTCTCCCTCTTTAAAAGACTTTACTGTAGCCCTTTTGTCGAATGTCTTCTTTGTCTAGAGCTGATGATCTTCCAAAGTTTTCATTGCTCTATCCCTTGATTCTTCGAGCTCCATGAGCTCTACATACCTTACAGACATTGGGTCCTGTCCTTCAAGCATTTCCAACTGATGAACAATGTCTAGAGCTGGAAGCTCCATAGATAGTTGCAATCTCACCTCCTTGCCATAGATCAACATATATGGTGAATTGCCAATAGACCTCTTAGGGGTCACTCTGTCTGCCCAAAGTGCATTTTTTAAACTACTAGGCCAAGTCCTTTGGCTATCTTCTATGGTTCTTTTGATGATCCTGATGAGGTTCTTGTTCATGCTTTCAGCCAAACCATTACCTTGAGGGTAATAATTTGAGGAGGTGTTCAAATGAATGCCATGCTTAACAGCCCAATCAGTCAGTTTTAATCCCACAAATGCAAGGGCATTATCAGAGATGATGGAGTTAGGCACTCCAAACCTGGTGACTATATCTTCATAGAAGCTCAAGACTGAAGACTCCTTTGCTTCTTTCAATGCAACCGCTTCTGTCCACCTTGTAAAATAATCAATGGCTATAAGTACCCACTTGTGACCAGCACTGGAAGGTGGGTTTATTGGACCGATGAAATCAATGCCCCATCTCATAAAGGGTTGCTCCACTTGAATTGGGTGTAGGGGCATAGCAGGCAGTTTCTCTTTTCCTGAAAACATAGCACATTTGATACACTTTTTTGACCAAGAATGTGCATCCTTGAATAGGCTGGGCCAATAGTAACCAGCTCTCATGATCTTTCAAGCAGTAGTTCTGGGAGCAAAGTGACCTCCTACAGCTCCATCATGAAACTCATGAAGCACTCTTTCAATTTGGTCACTGTGAATGCATCTTAACAGGACACCATTCAGATCTTTCTTAAAAAGAACATCTCCCATCAGCACATATGGTATGGACTGCAGTCTAAAGTATCTTCTTTTGGCTTTGTTCAGACCTAATGGGCATTGACCAATTTGTAGAAATTGGGTCATATCTTGGACCCAATTAGTTATCCCTATGGGTACATCATCCTGAGCATTCTGAGGTTCATTTGAATTGGCAAGCACAACATCCTTTTCCAGTTCACTTTCACTACTCGACCCTAAAGCAAGCTGCTCACAAAGGCCTCTACCTCTCACTAGTTTGGTGATCTTGATGTCTATGTCATACTCCATGACCTTGGTAACCCATCCTGCTCTTTTTTCATTCAGATCCTTATTCAATAAGAATTATTTCACACGTGAGTGTGCCACCATGATATGAATTCTATTATGAGAGACCAAAGGCTTAAATTTCTTAAGGCTTCTGATCATAGCAAGAACGTGCCTCTCTACAAAGGAGTATTTTTGTTCAGAGTCGACCAAACCTTGGCTGAAGAAAGCTATTGGTTGTTCTAAATTCTCTTCATTTTTTTGAACCAATATTGCAGAGATATTACTTGTGCTACCATAAGTATACAGATAAAAATCTTTGGAAAAATTAGGATTTACCAGCGTGGGAGCTGCTGCTAAGGCCTCCTTGACCTTTTCAAAACTATCCTTGGCATCCTTTGTCCAACTGAAGATTGCATTTTTCTTTAACATAGCTATTAAAGGCTATAACATATTTGCAACATCAGGGATGAATCTTCTTAAGAATTTGATCTGGCCCAGAAAGCTCTGTAGGCCCTTCTTGTGGTTAGACAATGGCAACTCAAGTATGGCTCTGACTCTTTCAGGGTCAATAGTGATTCCCTGCTTTGACACTATGTGTCCTAATAGTTTCCCCTTGTGGACAGCAAAGATACTCTTCTTTGGATTGAGAGAGACACCAAACTCTCTACATTTTTCAAGCACTTGCTTAAGATGTAACAGATGTTCATCAGTATTCTTAGAATACACTGTGATGTCATCTAGGTAAATTAGTATAATCTTGTTGATCAAACTTTGAAATGCCATGTCCATAGCTCTCTGGAACGTGGCACCAGCATTGGACAAACCGAAAGGCATCCTTTTGTATGCCATGGTGCCCCATTTAGTTGTAAAAGTAGTCTTAAATTGATCTTCCTCTTTAACCAGCACCTGATTATATCCTAAAAAACCATCTAGTAAGGAAAACCTTTCAGAACCAGCAACCTCTTGCAAGATTCGTTCCATGGAGGGTAGTGGGTAGTGGTCTTTTAGAGAGGATCGGTTAAGATCCCTGAAGTCGAGCCTTATCTCACCACTTTTCTTTCTAACCGGTATAAGATTGGAAACCCATGAGGTGTGCTTCATAGGGAAGACAATACCCCCCTCAACTAGTTTAGTCAACTCCTTAATCATTAGAGGCTCAAGTTTAGGATTCAAAGGCCTTTGTTTCTGTCTTACTGGCTTGGCATTAGGCTCTAATTCAATTGTATGCTGAGAAATATAGGGATCAAATCCTTTCAAATCTGAATACTCCCAAGCAAAGACCTCATGAAATTCTTGGCACAAAGCAACAAAAGCTTGTCTATCTTCAAGTGAACTGATTTTGCCTATCTTAAGGAGCTTACCCTTGAAGATCTCCAACTCTTCATAGTGTTCTTATTTGATCTGCAAGCTGGCTTTACCCTTTTTGAGCTGATCATCAGTACTGAAAATCAACTCTAAGGTAACAAGGCCTTTGGGCAATTTGTTTGTTTTTAGCTGTATGACCTAATCACCATACTGCTGCTTGAGTTTTGCTTGATTCACCATGGAGAACTAATCTTCCTCAAGCAAGAAGGAAAGGATCTGCTCATCACTGTCAAAGACTTGCCAGTGAATGTTGTTGTTAGGGATTGATGGTTTGACTACAACCTTGACATACTACTGCACCTTCTCCTTTCTGATGTCATCTGGAATATCAAACTGAGCTCCAATGGCTGTGAGCCTGTCAGCATGCTTGTTCTATTTTCTTGGAACAGACACTAAATTAAAGGCATCAAAATATTCAAGCATGTTCCACACTCTATTTCTATAGGACTTTAATGTGTCATTTTTAGCAACATTCAAGCCCCTCACTTGATTAACTAATTCGCTGTCTCCATGCACTTTCAAGCAGGTTATTCCTCTTTTCCTAGCCCATTCCAGACCTTGAACCAGGCCTTCATACTCAGCAGTGTTGTTAGAGCATGCGAAAGAAAAATAAAAAGTAGCATAGTACTTATCACCTTGCGGAGATACCAGCATTGCCCCTCCTCTAGCGCCATTTTTGCTTCTCGAACCATCAAAATACATCTCCCAAAGTTCATTAAGCGGTTGCAACAACTGATCCGCATCTTTCTCCAAGTTTGGAATCTCTGTATCAGGCTCAAGAATGATGTAGTTGCCCATACCAGCATCTTGAATAAGGTCTACAGGACTATCCAATATATTTTCAACCGCCCATTCATGCAGTAGCATGTCAAGAACAACTTCTGATTGGAGTTCTTGAGCAACAGCTAGTTCATTGTCAGTAAAAACAACACAATTTGCATTTGCAGTAGAAGGAGCAGCATTTATAGGGCTTGGGTTATATGGCTCAATGTGGTCTTTGGCCAACCTTTCGGACTTGATGGTAACTTTAATCCCATATCTTGTTCTAAATAACATGTGTGACCAATCAGCTGATACATACCCACCTATCTTGGTTGTAAAGTCTCTAGATAAACACAAGGAAAAGAAAGGTGGAAGGTCTATGACGCATATGTCTTGAGGGACCAAAAAGTTGGGACAAGCATGGAGAGTGAGGTTTAAGTCCTTGATAATACCCAATGTGTTAACCGAAGTGCCATCCAATTGGATCACTCCATTCTCCAAAGGCTGGTATTTTAGTCCAAGTTTATCTGCAATCTGTTTTGGCATGATGGAGCTGCTAGCTCCACTATCTACCATAGAGTTATGGACTAATTTATCCCCAATAATTACTGACACATAGAAAGGAGGTGGTTTAACTCTTTTTTCATTCTCTATGCAAGGCTGCTGACCATTTCCCTGAGAATCATTTGTTAACACGACTCTAACCTGACCTATTGAGGGCTCAGATTCATCAGATATTTTCAAACTTGATAGGGCTAATTGTAACATATCCTTTTGACCGGGGATGACTAAAGAATCCCACATAGACATGGTTATGTTTGTCCTTCTCATGTTATCAAGAATGTTAAAAGGTGCAATTGGATTTTTATTGTGTACCTTTACGCCAGTATGGTCAGCTTGTAAGCGTGACTGCTCCTTGTCTGGGAGTTGCTGATCTCTTTGCCAACCACTAGTCACTTGAGAGGTAGATGGTCCCACAGTTGCCGCCCTTCCTTTGTCAGCTACTTGATCAAGCTCAAATGCTCTCTTCTTTGCTCTGGTATTGGTTGCAACTGGAGAGCTATCCTCATTCAACCCACAGAATTCTTGACCTTGCCAATTAAGCAGGGTTGTATCACTGTTGAATTGGTCCTGATGTTGTGAAGATGCATCATTACATGCACTCTGCTGCGAACCTGAAGTGTTTTGTACCATCAGTGCTTGATTGATGAGCCCATTTGAACAAGTGGCTTGATTATGAGGCTGGTTACAAGGGTAGCACCACTCATAATCAGCTACTAAGTTGTTTTGAGTAGGAACCAGGTCCCTGACTGTGCTAACAGGTGCCAAAGCATAGGCCTGAAAAGGCTTTGTGTTCATACTTTGTCTTGGGCCTTGATAATTGCCCTAATACTACTGTCTATTCCCCTGGAATTGCTGTTGCTGACCTTGAAAAGGCTGACTTGAGGCCTGATTTTGCTATTGATAAGGCCTGGAATAGGTTTGTTGCTTTTCCAAGTTCACCAACTTCTTGCCAAAAGTCTGTAAAAGACTTTTGATCTCTTGCAATTCATTTGATGAGTTTGAAGCAACACTTTCTTGCTTGTCAATGGTTGGAACAACAGCTGGTAGCGTTGGTACGGCTTGAAGAGGTGTGAAAGGAGGTATTTGCAAAGGGATGTTTGCATGAATTTCTAGAAATATTGGCGTTGGTGGCCTGGGAGCAAGCTTACCAGCTTGTATTAAGCTATTTTCAGCTCTAATAGTTGTTTCAAAGGCATCTGGCAGAGATATTCCTCCCATTGACTTTATCATGATAGCTATATCACTGTTCAAGGCTCTCAAAAAGTATAAGAATGAATACTCCAGAGGTGGCCTCACCGTTGCAGGGATTCTATCCCAAGTTCTTTGAAATCTGAAGTTGAAGTCGTTCATATGTTCTTGCGGAGCCCTCTTAATTGTAGTCAATTGCTCCAGTAGAGACAAGTTATCAGACCTGTCTTGGAATTGCTTATGCAATTTTTCTCCAAAGTCATCCCATGTTGCAATTTAACTGATCGGTAGGCTCCTATACCACTGCATAGCTCTTCCTTTCAACGAAGCAGCTAGCAATCTTACTGCAACATCTTCTTCGGTTATGTGGTGGACTCCGCATAACGAAGCCACATCCCTTAAATGTTCAATGGGAGTAGTTTGATCCTCTCCCATGAAAATTGGCAGACTCTTCAAGGCTTCCATTGGAATATTATTATGTTGCACCAAGTTCAAAGGACTCCCTCCATTGAAAGCAACAAAGGGTTGATTCCTTGGAGCGGCCATTGGAGGTATCTGATGTTGTTGTACCAGTATTCTAGATGAAGCTAAGGATGAGATAACAATGTGTGATCTTACAAATGGAGGAGTGGATTGAGTCCTTCTAGAGTAAATAACTGTTGTTCCCCTCTTTTCTATTGCTCTACCTTTTCTTCTTGGTGGTGACAGCTATAAATATTCAAAGGGACCTGAGCTGCCTCTAGTCTAAACTTTTCTCATAAACTGAAGAAGGCGTGGATTTTTGGAGTTCTTCCTCTTTGTGGAGTTGCCAAGTATGCCAAAAGGACTTCTATAAAGCCTGATAATTCACTGGCTGCAAACCAAGCTAGTAGTTAAAACAAATTCCTGTCCCACCGGGTGTGCCAGAAACTGTTGTCACCTAGAAATGCACCCCTTGCACAGAGATTAAAACTAAGCTTTCTAGAGACATAATGGGATCATTTCAAGGCTGTGGGTTACCTAAAACTGAAATGAACCTCCGGAGAAGGCCGGATTCCTTTGGGTACCACCTAAAACTATTGATTCTGTGAAGGTAAAAGGAGAAGGAAAACATACAAATAATGCAACTAATCTGAACTATTTCTATGGTGATACACCGAGATAAAGAGAAATCATGAAAACAGACATAGGAAGTGTAACGCCAAATAAAAGCTTTGCACAATAGACAACAAAGAAGTTTGATTAGAAGCACACATGCATGCAATACTAAAATCTAAAATGCAAATTCATTCGTTAAGCAACAAAGAACATGGGAAAGCAAAAACGTAATTAAAAACTAGAACAATCTCACCAATCTTCAAACATATTTCCATGATTCATCTCGATTGCCCTTCTCCATTTTGCTTGTGTAGTATAATTGCCCTCAGATTTTCAAGTTCGTGCAAGTATAGCCTAAGATAGTGATTAGCAAAATATCGAAGATTCAAGACAAAGTGCTCTCCAAAGTTACAAAATTCGCGAGAGAGAGTGGAATGAAGAATGACAAATCAATTTATAGAAAATTGATTATTCGAACGACAGGCCAAGATCGAAAGATCAACGGACGGTTGAGATTGACTGATTAGACATGCATTTTGATAACTGACAGTGATGACATGAGTGATTCAAATTAGAAATAGAATTAAAGATTAAATAAATGATTTAATCTTCAGTTCGGCATTCGAAGACATAAGAATTATCTTTGCATGACAAATATAAAGATTGATTAAAGCAACTCTCTGTTCGAACGCACGCACAACACTTAATTAATTAAATAATAATATTTAATTAATATGCATGTGCACGCAAATGAGTTAGAACTGGACGATTGAATGGTTAGACGAGGAGATTACTCGAGAATGCCACTCAAACATCAAATGAATAGTTAACTGAACGATTAAAATAGATGTCGAGTTGAGTAAAAGTGAATACTTAGATAACTCACATAATTATCTAAAATATAGAAGAATGTGTTAAAATAGAATTTATGAATTAAATAATTCATTTAATTCAAGAGACAATATTCGAAGGATAATTAAATAAATAATATTTATTTAACTAAGTGATGAAAGGACTCAAAATGAATAATTAAATAAATTAAGAATTCATTTAATTATAGTTGAAATATGATAAAGAATAAATTAAATAATGATTTATTTAATTTAACTGGAAGAATAAGGTTAATTAGTAAAATAATTAAATAACAAGCGTTTATTTAATTAATAGAAGAAATGAAGAAAAGTGAATTAATTAAATAATTGAAATTATTTAATTAATAGAAGAATTAATGTTAAGATGAATAATTAAATAATTGACATTATTTAATCATGACCATGAATAATACGAATTATGCAGAATATGGAAGTCGCAGGCTTAAACCAGATTTCGGTGTCTACATTTGCCCCTCTTTGATACAATGTCATTTCGGCGTTGTGTCAAAGAAAATCGATAAGAAATATGCCCCAATCAAGCTCCGGATTAGAACAGGTGAAGGTATGCCCCCTCGGGAAAATTGACAAATTTTCGAAAGGGTCAGAAAAATTTGGAAATGCGCCCGATTAGTCCAGTAAATAGGCAGAAAAGCAATGCAGTTGACGGAATTGGGTTCGGAAATGGGAGGGACGGGTACGGGATGATAGAAAATGGAAGTTTACATGGCCAAAAGGGAGGAAATGCCACCTAAGCCCTAGGTATATATTGGAATTGGGGTGAAAAACTATTCATTTGCACCCACCTAGCTTAGAGAATTCAAAATTTGCTCTGACTTTCAGCGAGGATGTCTCCAGTTCCAGCCACCCATCATCATGCATACAGGATCCAGACATTCCAGAGACCAGCCGGCGCGGACCCCCCGGTATGGACCTAAAACTTACCTTTTGAAAATTCTTGATTTGTGCGTATTTTAAAACATTTATTGCATTTTAAGTTATGCGTCACTTTTTATTTTTGCACCGCATGTGATGCGCGAACGACGCATTTGACCCCGAAAAACCACATTTGAATTTTAACGCTGACCGATTAGATTAATTTTAGCGAATAACCGCATCTGTTTTATTTTGTTACGCATTTGTTATTTAGAAACGCATATGTTTATTTTGATACGCAAATGTATATTTAGAAACACATTTGCAGTTTTGAGACGCATTTGCATATTTAGTGATGCATTTGCATATTTAGACACGCATTTGAGATTATGCAACGCAAATGATAGTTTTATGATGCATGTGATTATTATTAACCGCATTTAATTAATAATGACGCACATGTAATTTTTTGAACCGCATTTGTGGAAAAGCAACGCATGTGTAAAAGAATGACGCATTTGCAAAATAACGACGCATTTGCATTTTATGTTAAAATAGTCAAGTTGCATTAGAATAGAGGATCCAGGCTAACATGAGGCATGTATGATGTTGGTGCAGGTTGTACTTGACCCTATCTATACACGTGAGTCGAGACCCACGACGTTTCGATTCAGAGATATCCTGCGGCCGGCCGAGCGACGGACTCTATGGCATTTAGGTTTGTTGCATGTTACTGATATGCCCCAGATTCGGGCAAATCGGGGACTACTGACTGCACTATGTGAGCGGTGGCACTCGGAGACGTCTTCCTTCCACCTTTCGACTGGGGAGGCCACGGTGACGTTGGAGGACATATACAGGATACTGAGACTGCCGATTAGAGGCACACGGGTAGTCTATGATACCCAAAGGGGTATAGCTGAGATGTGCAGATACTACCCCCACGCTGACGTTAGACAGCTAGGGGTGGATGACTATGAGATCAGATGGCGGGTGTTAGCCCAGAGGTATAGACAGTTAGACTGTCTAGTGGCGACCTTGATAAGCGGTATAGTACTACCTGACCGCCGAGGACATGGATTCCCTGTGGGATGGGGTGAGATGCTAGTGGGCATGCTGGAGCGCCGAGTTGTATATGCCTGGGGTTCGTGTGTGCTAGGGATGTTATACTTCCACCTACATGACATTTCCTATAGAGAGGCGCAGTCGATGAGCTGCGGCACCACGCTCCTGATGGTATGGGCATGGGAGCATATTGCTATTTTTAGACCACCTGTGACAGTAGATCTAGCTCGGGGAGCGCCATATGTCTTTCGGTATGCGGGGGCCACCACACAGCACCATATTAGAGACACGGGCTATTTCAGACACGCTATAGACCTGATGCAGGAGTTTACATGGAGACCTTACCTAGGCTGCGAGGTGTGGTCAGATGAGGGCGAGCATTTGCCATTTTGTCGACAGACACAGTATTTGGTGGGACGGGCAGTGTCCCATATGCATATCATAGAGCGGCAGTTGCCAGACCGGGTACTAAGACAGTTTGGAGAGGTACAGGATGTACCTCGAGGGAGAGCTGAGTTTGCTCGGTCCTCATGAGAGGTCCTATTATGGGGGCCAGAGATTCCAGTCGCCACTACAGAGGCCGATATTGATGGTTTACAGGCACAGCCATGGGGATGGAGGGACGGACCAGCAGATGCAGGGACCACTCCAGCTTATGATCAGTGGTGGGCATTACACAGGCCGATTCCCTTGACAGATCCAGGGCAGCCAGCACCAGTAGAGCGGCGTGGGACAGGTCCCAGAGGCAGGCGAGGCAGAGGGAGAGGCCGAGGAGGTAGAGGAGGCCGTGGTGATGGAGGGGATGATGGCAGAGGCGGCCGACGTGGAGGCAGGAGAGGGAGGCATGGTCGGAGAGGACGAGGACCAGCCTTGTCACCGATCCGAGAGGAGAGAGGAGGAGAGGAGGATGTAGCCATGCTCGATGTGGCCAGAGGTGGTGAGGAGGAGCAGCCGGCAGAGGCTGTTATCCCGGACATCCCAGATATCCCTGCAGAGGCAAAGGAAGGGGCTGAGGAGGCAGGCAGAGAGGAGGGAGATGTCGAGGAGGCAGTTGGAGAGGAGGCAAAGATTGATGCCCTTGGGTTGCTAGGCGCCTACCAGGAGGACGACGATGAGGATGATGATCACGAGTAGGAGATTCGACATCAGATCCTGGAGGAGCTGGACGAGGAGGAAGATGGGAGAGATAGGGCCCGACAGGATGAGACAGAGGCAGAGGAGCCCGACACAGACATGTTACGAGCCCAGGTTGCCTCCTTGGAGGAGTAGATGAGAGTATTGATGGCTGAGAGAGATGCCTATAGGGTGGAGAGAGACAGAGCCTTGATGGAGAGGGATCAGGCCATAGCCCGACGACAGGAGACTGAGCAGAGGTTCACAGAGCTCAGATCACTATGCACAGGACCATCAATTGCATTCGCCAAAGAGCTAGTCAGGGCTGGAGAGAGGGAGAGATACTACAGGGATTTGTATGAGGCAGAGGTTCCCCTAGAGAGATGAGCTCCCAGTTTTTCAGTGGCACAGAGTAGTAGGTCTCAGACTAGGACCCACACACGGACAGTGAGCACACAGGGAGTGGATCAGCCACGTAGAGCAGGGCCATATGACAGACCTCCCACAGCTCAGAGATCAGCAGGTTCCTGGCATCAGTCTCCCACACACTCCCGGCATGATGGCAGTGGTAGTGCAGGATAGAGATACCGTTTGAGATCCATTTGAGACAGTGTATTTTGATCTGATAGCCTGCAGGCTTCCATGTATTTGTGATACATTATGACATTGTGATGTGACACATTTGAGTGATATATATATATGATTTCGACGGTGATTCCTATGATATGCATTGTCTATTTATTGATTATGCAGTCTTTATTTATACATGTGATGTTTATATGACATGCCTATGTGATGGATGATTGTATGTACTTTATGATGTTTATACAATTAATGAGATAATGTTGATTCTATGTGATGTATGATTCCATATGATGGTAATTCTATATGATTATGAGATGCCATGTGATGTGATATGTATAATGTAGACAACATGTGATGCTATACAAATGTAATGTGATGCACGTATTTACAGTTGATTTGTACATGAAATGCTTATAATATGTATTGGTTTTTTAATGATTATTGTCTATGATGCTATGGTGATTTAGATGTAAAATATGCCTATATGTATGAATGTTTCTAACATGTATGTTGATGCAAGATGATGTACAGCGGTGTGTGTCACAGGACTTCGTCATAATGTAAGAAAGAAGAACCGTTAATGCGGAAAGAAAGATCGAGAAAGAATGAATGACGGAAGATAGATGTTAGTATTAGCAATCTTCAATAGTTTGCTAAATCACAAAGGTATTGCACTTTATCATCATTGGGCGGGACTAATACAAATGGAGAAAAACACCATTATATGACATAGATCAAGGTGTGTAAGGTCATCCACTTGCTAATAACAGACAGTCGCAGACAAGGATTGTCATTAACTCATACTAAAGGCACAAGTTGCCCCAGTCTTTTTGTCAGGACAAACCACAGACAACAAACAAAAGAAAAGACGGGTCATGAAACATCATCGCTCCTCTAAATCCTTCATGGGACATCCTTGAGGAAACTAGTATCATGACTCAAAATCAAATTGAAAAAGACAGGCGACAAACAACAGTCAAAGAAAATAGAATCCTGATACGTCGTTGCTTCTCTAAATCCTTCATGGGACATCCTTGAGAAAGCTAGTAACATGAATCCCGTCATCAATTCAAGATAAATGATAAGATAAACAAGCCATAAAGTCAAAAAGTCAGTAAAATATTTGCCAAAACATGATTTGTTTGTTTGATTTGTTGATTGATAGAGCCTGATTTCAGGAGATACACATACCGGATAAGACTGAGTCTGGTTTCGATGTTATGACTATTTGTATAAGGCATGACAAAGCTTGGTTTCAGAAAGACATGTATCGTATAAGACGTTTAGTCAGATGTCGTTGATGTGATAACCTGTATAAGGCTATGTTTGATTGTTTGACCTTATCGATTATGCAGGAAGGACTCATCCTGTATAAGACATAGGTTGATTGTTTTGATACCGTCTGTTTCCAAGGACACATCCTGTAGCAGACTGTAGTTGATTTGTTTTGATTGTTTTGTTTGGCAAGTTGTTTGATTTGACTTAGAGACATTGCTGACTTGAGACGATGCGTTGACAATTGACTGTGTGTGACGAAAAACCCTAAAGGACTGACCTAGTGCGGCCTCGGGGGCTCATCGATTGATGGCCTTGCCTAATTTATACACGCAGAGACCTCGTAGTTCGACACGACCAATGACCTTGTCATATAGACATATGGATTGACTCATGAATTTATGCAAACAAACCTAAACGGACTAACCTAATGCCTCGGGGGCACATCGGAAGATGGCCTTGCCTACGTCCAGTCGTAGAGGCAACGTAGTTCGACAAATGACAAAGACTGACAAGTGCGACTGACTTTGACTCTGTTTTTGGATTTTCAGAATGTTTTGATTATTTTTTTGTCTTTTTGAAGTTTTCTGATGTTTTTTGTGTTTTCTCAGGTCATTTTGTGATGTTTTTGGATTTTCCATGGTTTTACGTCTTCAACACAGCCAATGTAAGAACCAATATGACACACGTCAAGTGTTTGCCCCCAGTCGAGTATAAGACCAATCGATTATGAATAGGGTAAAATGGGGGATATGAAATGCACTCGATGTCAATTGTTCCAAGTTATGGGAAAGACTACCACTTATAATGAATGGTATATAGAAATGATGGACAGGAAAGATAAGGGATATGTACAGGGATAGGTATTATGTACAGGGAAGTGGACTATGTACAAGGTAGTAGAATGATAGTAGACAAAGGAGCAGAGTTGAGTACACATGGTGCCTGTTTGCCAGGTTTTCACCATGGTACCTATCCAAAGCGCCACCGAAGTGGTTTTCACCATTGGACGAATGATTTGTCTTTACCATTTTTCATATTATCTAATTTTTTTGGTGTTACCAAGATGCCTGTTTGCCAGGTTTTCACCTCGATAACAATTTTTTTGATTTTATTTTTTATTTTTTATTTTTTAATAAGACAAAGGACTCCCAGAAGCTATGCGTAGAACTTTTTCAGATGCATACTATTGATTGGTGAGGACAATGGTTCGCCTTCAGGGGTAGAGATTTGATACGCTCCTGATCCAAAAGCTTCAGTGACAACATAAGGTCCTAACTTTCCTGGTTTGTCTCTTTCTGCTTGATTCTTTGGGTTCTCCATTAAAATCAGGTCACCAATGTCAAAGTTCCTGTTCAAAACCCTCCTGTTATAGCTACGGCGAAGGCGATTCTGATATGCTTGAAGATGGTCTAGTGCCTTTTGTCTTCGCTCATCTAAAAATTCTAGCTCATGGAGTCTCGACACTCGGTACTCTTCATCATCAATATGGCCTTTCAGGGATACCCTTAGGGAAGGAATCTCGACCTCAATAGGTAAAATGGCTTCAGATCCAAAGACAAGTGAATATGGGGTAGCACTAGTGGGAGTACGGATACTTGTACGATAAGCCCATAAGGCAGGGTTAAGCTGTAAATGCCAGTCACGGACAGCATCATTGACAGTCTTCTTGAGGATTCTAATGATGGTCTTGTTAGATGCCTCTACTTGGCCGTTACCTTGTGGGTAGTATGGGGTGGAAAAGTGATGTTGGATATGATATTCATCACACAAGCGGCGGACTTCTTGGTTCTTAAATGGGCAGCCATTGTCAGTGATTATGGACTGAGGGACACCATACCGACAAATGATATAGTTTAGGATAAATCTAGAAATCTGTGCGCCGGTAATGTATGTCATAGAATGGCTTCAATCCACTTTGTAAAGTACTCAAGGGCGCTGATAATGAACTTTATGTCCATTGATGATGATGGGGTGGATTTAATTTATGAGGTCGAAGTCCCCATTGGGCAAAGGGCCATGGTGACGCGGATAGGATCTAAGCTCCCGCGGCCGGGCATGTATCAAATCTCCATGAACTTGGTGATTACATATTTTGTTACAAGCAAAGACATATGAGTCTTTTTCCATAGTAGGCCAATAATAACCCGCCCATAATCTTTGGCCAAGGTGAAAATCCAGAATGGGAACCACATATACCCCTCATGCAACTTCAAAAGGTTGCTGAAGTCAAGAGAGAGAATCAAGACATCTCAAGGTATTGGTCTAAAAAGCCGCCTATATAGGGTGTCTCCCGACTTACGGTATATTTGGTCAATTTGGCGAGGAATGTGTTCTCACATTGGTTATTGGACAGGCCAATGGGTATGACTTCGGCATGAAGGTAATCATAGATTTCTTTGTATCATGGGGAATCAGGACCAACGATGTCACACACCATTTCAGAATCTGGGATATCATAGGCTGGGATCAAAAGCTTTTCTACCAAGAACTCAAACTTAGGCACGTTGTTAGGAATGTCAAGAAGTGATGCAATTGTAGCCATAGCTACCGTCTCCGCTTTAAAACATGAGGTATTTGATGAAATCGACTTTTGTCACGTGCTACCTTTAAAACTATCCGCCATGCACTTGTAGCGGGAGTAGCCATCCTTAGTCTCATAATCATCATTTACCCTGCCCTCGACATTAGTTGAGAATCACCATAAACCTCAGAAAACCTTAATTTTCCACTTGACTGCCATGCGTAAACCTGTCACTATAGCTTCATATTCCGCCATGTTGTTAGTGCATGGAAATGCAATCCTGAATGACTTAGGGATGGAATCACCTTATGGTGTGATAAACAAAATCCAAGCCCCTGAACCATGATTTGTATGTGAACCATCAAAGTACAGTTTCCATGTTATGTTTGTGTCAAATGTGAATATGAACTCATCAGGAAAGTCTGCAACTAATGGGTGATCTGCCTGTATGGGTGCATCAACTAACTGATCAGCAATGACCTGTCCTTTAATAGCCTTTCTTTCTACATACTGTATATCATACTCACTAAGTATCATAACCCACTTGGCCAGTCGCCCTGTTAATGCTGCCTTGCTAAGAAGATATTTCAAAGGATCTATTTTAGCAACCAACATTTTTTGATGGTTTAACATGTAGTGCCTCAGTTTTTGGGTAGCAAATACTACTGCAAGACAAGCACGTTCAATGTTACTATAATTTAGCTCATAACCAACCAAAGTCCGGCTGATATAATAAACTGCCCTTTCATGACCTTCATCATCATTCTGTGCAAGCAATGCTCCGAGTGATGAATGGGTTGTTGTGATATAAAGAATCAATGGTCTCCCTTCAACAGGTGGCCTTAAAACAGGTGGTGTAAGTAAATATTCTTTAATCAGTTGAAAAGCCTCTTCACACCTAGGTGTCCATGCAAAGGGTACTCCTTTCTTAAGTAGATGTTGAAAAGGATGTGTCTTGTCTGCTAGCTGCACTATAAATCTTCTGATAGATTGCAACCTTCCCTATAATGTCCTTAGTTGACTGAGATTTTTGGGTGGTGGCATGTCCATGATTTCTTTCACCTTAGCAGGATCTACTTCAATGCCTCGTCTAGAAATGATATAACCTAACAGTTTTCCTGACTTGACTCCAAACACACATTTCTTTGGATTGAGTCTCACATTATACTTCTCCAGCCTCTGAAATACCCTGTCTAAAACTTGTAAATGTTCTACCCGTGTCTTGGATTTTACAATAAGGTCATCGACATAATCCTCCATACAAGTGTGTACTAGATCATGAAAGATAGTAGTCATGGCATGTTGATAGGTTGCTCCTGCATTCTTGAGTCCGAAGGGCATAACATTCCAGCAATACGTTCCCCACGGACAAGTGAAGGCTATCTTAGGTTGATCTTCAGTGGCAATTCTGATCTGGTTATATCCTGATAATCCATCCATAAGGGACAACATCTCATATCCTGCTGTCATGTCAACTATCATGTCAATATTAGGCAAAGGGAAGTCATCCTTAGGACAAGCTTTGTTGATATCTCTAAAATCGGTGTAGATGCGGATGCCCCTAGCTAGTTTGGTAACTGGTACAAGATTGGAAATCCAATTTGCATAGTCAATAGGTCTGATGAAACCAACGTCTAAGAGTTTCTTGAGTTCTGCCTTTACTAATAAAGCAATTTGTGGATGCATCTTTCTCAACTTCTGTTTTACTGGTTTGGCACCTGGTTGTAAAGGCAAGTGATGTAGAACAAGTTCAGGATCCAACCCAGGCATGTCAGCATATGACCAAGCAAAATTTATCTGTCTCTGTTCAAAGAAATCATGGAACTTCGATTTCTCTTGTGTTGTCAATGACACTGCCAAATAAATCAATCGAGGATCCTCTTTTGTGCCTATGTTGACTTCTACTGATTCTTCCACGAGCATGGGTGACTTTTCCTGTGTAATGGGGAGAATGTTCAAACCTCCATCCTTAGGCGCCTCAGAGAGGTTTTCACCTTCGGATGCGTCCTTTCTTTTTACTTTTTCATTGTCTAGAGGTGCCTTTCAGTTTTCACCTAGAGACTCATCCTTTTTATCTTGTTTATTCTTTTTCTCATTTTTGCAACTGGAAGATTGAACAGATTCCCCAAAATATGCTTTATTGTCCAAGTCAATGGTAAAACCAGCTTTATGATCTCCGTTAGGTATGCCTTCACGTAATCCCAGGAACTCAGCAATTGCTTCGTTGTTCTCAAAAGTGTCTAAGACAGGTGTATCTTGTTGATCCCAATCTATGAGTTGGGGATAAACTAAGGGCATGTCATCGTTGGAGTTATCTAAGTC